>RQOL01000618.1:3920127-4520127 GCA_013076295.1 Sanderia malayensis | reverse complement strand
GAAGATGGCAGCTAGTGAAATTCAGATATTAACCTTGTGAAAACCCGAAACAAGGCAAGAAAATCTCTGAAACTATCCCTATCTCTGGTCAATTTGTTACCAATTCGCCCTCATACCAGTTCGCCCCTACTGGTTTTATTTCTTAATTCTCTTAAGCATAAGATATAAACGTAAGTTAAGATGAATATTTGTATTTTCATTTGACGAATTAGACAACACCATCATTCTAATGACCTGATGTTCAAACTAACTTATTGCGTTTAAAAAACTGTTCACTGATATGGTAACTCTAAACTTCATTAATAACAACATTTCACTAAAGAATGCGTTGATAGGGTGATAAACATGCAAGGGGATGCACTAACATTTTGATCTCTCTTGGGCGAATTGACCAAACAGACAGGGAATTATCCCCTACAAACTAACAAACAGGTTAATCTTAAATTTTAATGTTTCATATGAAAGCCAAGACAAAGAGGATCAGAAATCCGAGATGGGACATTTCGAAAAAGTGACGGAGGTCACGTCATCGCTCATCAAAGTATTGCACCATTGGTCACGGTCAGAAAAGAATCTTATATTGTAAATCTGAATACATATTTAGAAAGAGCATAAAGAGTTATACAGAAAAAATTTAGGAACTTTATCTTTAACATGAACAGTTGAGGAGATATGGGTAATCGAAGATGTTACGATTCAGGGGGTAAAAAAGAAATGAAATTACCTGAATTCTCCAATATTACCGAAACATTGGCACAAGTATTGAACTACATATACCATCTCATTGATGGAAAGCATTTCAAGTTGATTTCAGCCAAAGAAATGTTTGTAAAACTCAGTTTACATAATGTGCAGGGTGTCTGAATTCCTGACATTACCCCCCGATTTTCAGAGAAATCCATTTTTTAACGATTTGGGGTGAAACTTTTGACTTAGAGTCAACTCTATTTAGGTTGAACACCCTAGGGAAGCGTGAAAATGTTATATTCGAATTACAACATATTCGAATTGTAGAGGTTTATCTTTATAAGAATTAATTGTTTAGTGATCCTTAAGAACGGAGAATTCCGTTCGAAATAGGTAAAGTTCGAATTACACGAGTTAGAATTATGTAGACATGACTTTAAATTGTATTCCACTAGAAAGAACTCATTAAAAATGCTTTTCTGTAGCAATTTGCTGTTCAATTAGACATCAACTTGTCAAATAAAAGCTAAGAAGTTATCAAAATTAGAGGGTAATATCAGCATTGCTGAAACCAAGATAAAATTAATTAAAGTGTATAGAAAAATTGTTAACGAAAAAACCTCACTAATATTTTATGGTAGCCATTCGTCTCATGAGCTATCACTTGATATAAAAACGACCTCCCATTTGCTCTCCTTGCTTTCACTTAACTAAGAATCATTTTCGTTAGCGCCTTTTTATGATTGGTCACAAACAGATTCGCTTGTCGGTCGATGCTTGTTGTTTATCTTGTTTTGCTTTCAAACCATTTCTCTTTCCCTTTGATTTTTGCCTTACTCCTGGTAGTCTTTTCTCTCTTGCTTTCTTACATTGTGTTTGCAGATCTACAATGTCAAATTCCTCGTTCGCTTCTGAAACAGGCTCCTTTTTCTTTCGCTGCACATTTCTTACAGGAGAAAATTGACTCCCGCAAGCAAGACCGGCGGCTGTACTTTTGAATTTTTAATTTTCCAACCCAAAATTTTTAAAATCTAGTTGATCGATCATAAAATTGCTGGAATAATACCATTCGTATGGTGGACGGAGTCTTGGTCCAGTGGAGGTAATAGCAATGAAGGTTTATGTTTAAGTTCCTTAGTTTCAACAAAGTCTTTAAGCGTTATACCAGAATAGGCAGTAGAGCATATGAAGTCCTTGACGTGGTCAATATCCTCTGGGGCTAGATTATTTCTACAGTATCTACAGCATTTGCGAGAGAAAGAGAAGAATGACAAAGAATTTGATGTACACGTTTTTTTATAAGAAACCGGTTTATAAGAGACCTAGATCTAGACGCCTGAAAATTTAAGAAACGTTTAGAACTACAAGGAAATATTTAAGAAACATTAGAAATTTCGGAACCACGTTTTTCCTTTACGGATTCAACAAATGTCAACTACAGTAAGTGTGTTTTATGTGCAAAAGAATAACATTGTCGGCTCCACATGACGATTTTTCGCATTGACGATTTTTCTTTGCAAAAATCTGATATTTTGCTACATCTACGTTTTTTCTTCGTTTTTACTGCAACTTTTTCATTAAATTAAGAAACTTTTAAGAAACTTTTAGAACTAAAATGTGGCTAAAAATTAAGAAACTTTTACTACTAGGCCTTGAGCCAGGTTTCTTATAAAAAAAAGCGTGTAAGTTGAGTTGAAAGAGAGTTAGCTAGGAAAGAGAGGAAACAAACCTTAAGAGAAAAAGAATACGAGGAAAGAAACAATTTCCACCCCTTTGTGAATTCTGTGAAAATCCATCTATTTTCCATGGCGAATGGTACACCACATTTAACTCAATGTACTCCACGCGTGGCTTCTGGATACAGTTAAGAGCAATTTCGCTGCTTTCGATGTGTTCAGAGTACGAATACCCCTATCCAACTCTCCGCTAAAGCTAGACCAATATTCGTCCAACTTTTGCGTGGTTGGTACGATAACAAGGAAGGAAGTGTGTTGTTTCACATCGAGGAAGGATGGCAGCTACCCCAGAAAATGTAGATATCTTGTCAGATATTTTACATAGAGGAGGTACCATATTCTTGAAATAATTTAAGTTGTCTATTTTATGCACTTAAATGCATGAAATATTTCTTATTCAGATTTTTTGGTATTGCTATTGCTATTTTAGCATTTTGATCTACAGGCCGAACTGGCCTTATCCAAGATCTAGATGTCAAAATGAAAATACTTTCATCAGATCAGAATACGATGTTGAAAAAACCAAATGCATGCTTTTTAATTATGGTTATAAACGTGTTCTAAATGTTGATGGCATGTTGTATATTTATTACACCACCCACCCATAGCAATACAATGCCCTTCTTGAAATGGCATATCAAGAAAGTATTAATCTAGGATCCACAATAACAAGAAATCTGCCAACAATTTTTATGTCACCACAGTTCAGCAGATGTGTGGACATTCATTACCTTTTGAAAAATACAATTAGGTTTTTGATGGATTCATTAGAAAGTAAATAATTTGAAAAAAAAAGAATATGCTGCATATTTTATTTTTAGACTCAATAGTAAATAAAGACATTCAAAAGGTTGAAGCCATATCAAGAAAGAAACAAAGAAAATGTACTTTGGTTATCACACTGATTGCAATGGTATTCGTTGTTATATTCATTTTCTTGGCATTTCTCATAACAGCAAAGCAATTGAAGTTGGTATCCAAAAGTACAGAGAAAAAGTATCAATGTTCCAGCTCTTACAAACTGCAGCTTGTTGAGACTATACCTAGTGGTATGGTTTATGGACAATACCAAGTGACAAATCCAAAAATTGTTGATAAATTAAAAATGCTTATTCTATCTGCAAAGAAGACCATCGATATTGCCTCTTCATATTGGACACTTCGAGAAAGTGATGTTAAAGGTGGACCATATCCAATGGCTAAAGTTGGTGAGGAAATTTTTGATGGACTTGTCAATGCAGCCAGAGACAGAGGTGAGAATCCTAGGAATCTAATCATTTGGCAATCATTTATCAAAAACGAACATATCTGAAATTTTGACATATTTGCAACCGATTTTTAATCTCTTTTAGGAATTCAAATAAGAATAGTTCATCAAGTATTTTGTAAGAAAGGTAAATGTATGTTCCCAACAAATGACACTGATACCTTGTCAAAAATCAAGAATGTCAGAATAAGAACTCTGGATTTGGATCACTTACAAGGAAGTGGAATAATCCATACCAAAATGTGGATAGTTGATGGGCAGCACATGTACCTTGGCAGTGCAAATATGGACTGGAGATCATATACGGAAGTAATTCATCTCTATACTTTTATCATCCTTAATATTGATGGTTAAATTTTATCTGGAATCTGTGATTCTAGATCAAATGCTATTTTCATATTTTTTAAACTCAGGTAAAGGAGCTTGGTTTGATGACATATGACTGCCAGTGCCTTGCTGGTGATATGTCAAAAATATTTGATGCATACTGGCTTCTTGCACAGCCTCAATCAGTAATTCCAAAGAAGTGGCCAGATTCATATAATACAATGTTTAACAAGGGTGAGTACCAGCTTTAATTGAGAAGACACAAGATTGTATCTCATACTTTTTGTCTGTTTATATTTGTAAGCTTGTTGGGAATTACAGAGTAACCCACTTTGTCTGATGATACTAGAAAACTATAATATGCTAATTAAGCAAAAATAACGTGGGAGAATTTCCCTATTTTACCTTCACCTATCCAGAGAAGGAACGAGATAAACTATTATAGTTAAAGGAAGCAAAGGTCTTACTGGTTGTCTCAACAATATTAAACAAATATATGAATTGACATGAAGCGTAATGAAAATTATCTAAGGATTGAATTGTGTTAAAATATAAAATTTGAATAGTTAGAACCTCAATTATCAGTCTTCCACTTACGGATATGTCTAGAGTATCCTTGAGAGTTACATTATGTTAGTATGATAGATTATGGAAGATAATTTCATTCTTTTCTAGATAACCCGTTGTTATTGCAAGGCAATAATTCTGCTACACGTACATACTTTGGTTCATCACCACCAAGTTTCTGTCCATCAAATCGCACCTCTGATATTGATGCCATTCTTCATACTATGAAGAATGCTAAAAAGTTCATTCACATTGCAGTGATGGACTATCTTACAGCTTTTATATATTCCTATCCAAAGAGGTAAAGTTCATTTTAAAGTAATGAGCAAACAATTATGAATATAAAAGAGAAAAATCAAGTTCTTGTTGGACGAAAAAAGAGCCAACTTCACATGACTATCTAATGAAACTTTAAGAGAGTTCATCTTTCTCTATAAAGGTATTGGGGTGTGATTGACAATGCTCTGCGTTCAGCTGCTTATGACAGAGGTGTTTCAATAAAGATTCTTGCAAGCAATTGGAGTCACACAAAGCCTGAAATGATCCCCATGCTGAAGTCTCTTCAAGCATTTAGTAGTGCATGCAGAAATGGCAGCATTCAAATTGTAAGTTTACTGTTTTGTTTACCTGCTTGATTTGCTTGTCGCTATAAATTGTTGACATGTTTATTTACTAACGTGCAATATTTAGCAAACAATGCCACTCTTGACTTCTAGAAGCTATTCACTGTTCCACCTGGTAGAGTAAAGATTCCATTCACTCGAGTCAACCATAACAAATATATGGTTACAGAGAGCACAGCATATGTTGGTACATCAAATTGGTCTGGCGATTATTTTGCAGATACTGCTGGTATTGGGTACGTAGTCTCACAATCACACAATGATAATGCCAATTTGGATATCCAAACACAGCTAGATAATGTTTTTCTGCGGGATTGGAACAGTAAATATGCCACAGAGATAAAATAGAATTTCTTCACAGCTAATTCAACACCTAAATGAAAGGGAATTGAATTGAAATATTAATGATTTTATCTGCCTTTGTACTTGGTTGGTTTAACAACTGGACATTGAGAGGCTAAAGTTTGTTATTTTATTTGTAATTTTTAATTGTTTTGATTCTGAAGTATTTTTATCACTCAGTGCAGATAAAAAGAAGCACCGAGTTTTAGATTTAATTGGATACGTTTAAGATATGCTCAACATTTTCTACTATGGTATATACTTTATCCCCGTATGCGAATATTTCTCTAACGTTATCGATTAACGCTTTCTGGAATACGATTATCTCGATGACTGTCGATCAGATTAGGAAAATAATAATAATCATCATAATGTGTTTGTTTTCTTTTCTTGTTTCTTCCTTCTTCCTCCCTCCCCTCCCTGCTGCTTGCTTGCTCTGCTGAAAATTGACTTGTGTTTTCCAGAAAACTGACTAATTTACAATAACGATGCTTCGTTTGTTGATACTAGGTCCTCCTGGCAGTGGAAAAGGTACAATAGCAAGTAGAATTGTCCGTGATTTTGGTTTGCTCCATTTATCAAGTGGAGATCTTCTAAGATCACAAATTTCGGCTGGTACGGAAGCTGGCCTAAAAGCAAAACAGTTTATTGATTCTGGTGGACTTGTTCCCGATGGCCCAATGATCGATCTTATTGTAGCAGAGTTGAAAAAATTAAAGAGTAGCTGGCTTCTTGATGGTACTAACATTGTTGAAGTTTAATTATAATAACTTAAAGAAACTTTAGTTTAAAGGAAGAGCTGTTTGCAGGAAGAAACTTGCGAGGCGAAAAACGCGAATTAACTTTTGCGTTTCCCAAATTGTTTATTTCGCGCGAATTAACTTTTACCATGGATCGGTATCAGGAACTGGTAGGAAAGTTTCATACAGACTTAAAGGATGAGGTGATTGTTTGCACTTTCATCACAATCTGGCAACCAATTTCTCCTCTTTGCTCTTCCACTTTAGAGAAATGCAACATTCGCGAATTTCTGCTAAAAACGTGAAAATCGCGAAACTTTCTTTTTCCGCGAAAGCTTCTTCTAAACTATTGTCATGTAATTATTTAATATCACATTTTAGGCTTTCCAAGAACTAATTATCAAGCAGAAACTTTGCAGAAACACCACGCATTGGATTTAGTTTTAAATCTTGATGTTCCATTCTCTACAATAAGGGAACGTCTTCAGGTGATTTATTTTCAAATTCAGTTCACATGTATCCCTCCTGACCCCACGTTTTTTGTCCTTGCTTTCCAAAGACCTGTGAGGTTAAAATTTAGCTTTTTTAAAATATTGTGTAAAGTGAGAATTGTAGAGTTTTTTAGTTTAGTTTTTATTTGTTAGCTGCGTTGGATCCATGAAGCGTCTGGGAGAGTTTATAATTTGGATTGGAATCCCCCAAAGAACCCGGTAAGTCGAGGAAAGTTAATTTTAACATGGAACAGAAATGTTGAATAATTTAGTTTATAATGCTCAAACATTCTTATAGGGAGTGGATGATGTTACTGGAGAAAGACTTATTCAAAGAGAGGATGACAAGGTTTTCATTTCATTATACTGTTTTTCATCTCTATCTATGCGATATGTTTTTATTTAATTTGGCAGCCAATTAATTTTTATTTAATTTCACAGTAATTTCTTTGTTTTTTAGCCTGAAACTGTGACAGCAAGACTAAATAACTATGAAAAGGCTACTGCTCCAGTTTTAAATTTCTACGAGTAAATAATTATTATCAGTTTTTATCATATTTTTCATATCAATTGAGTTTTCAAATTTTTCTACTGATGAATTGTTTTTTCTGCAGAAGCTTAAAGATTTTGAAATCATTTCATGGCACAGAATCTAATGTCATTTACCCAGTAATGAAGGATTATTTAACAGAATTCATGAAAAAACACCAATGATTTCACACTGCTGCAAACCCAAGCACACAGACATTCAAAATACACTTTTCAATTTATCATCCATTCCTTATGATATTTTGCATCTTTTGGAATATTCACTTATTATTTTCACAATGACATTATAATTTTGGTTAGTAGATAATAGAAACTAGATATATACACATCATAAACTCAATGCATATGTATGTAGATATCAAGATACATGGGCTGGGTTTATATTATTTTTGTAAGCTGATTAATTCTAACTATTTTACTGACTTCAAAGTTTGTTGAAGTAACAAAGGAGAAAACAAATGCATTGAATATAATTTTTCTTTTGCAGCAGTTATCAATAATATTTCTATAGTTTGCTACGTCAAATTTTTTAATTAAATAAAATTTACAAGTATAGTAAATTTTATTTCATTAACTTTTTTCTATCAAGTTCCTCAAGTCGGCCGGCAGGGTCGCTAGCATCAACCTCGTATTGATACCGAGGAATGGGCTTGGCTTGGGCGGAACGTTACGTGACATGCTATGATGCAATGCTTTTGCATGTGGGCATGCTTTGCTTCTTGCGGTTGGTGATAGATATCAAAGGCCAGAGGGAGGTTGGCGAGAATTAATATTTTCGTGGCTCAGGACCGAGACCGAGAACAATATTCGTACGACAATAAACGTCGTTATTGTCGTATCGGTCTATCGGTCTCAGGCTCAGAATTATAGACGATTTAATTTAATTTCCCGGTGTTTTCATTTTGAATTGTGTATGGGGTTGTGCAATTTGGCTGCTATCTGATGCGTGCAAACATTAACGCAATCCATGTAGCCCTTTTCCCAAATAAATACAACAACGAGACTTGTAGCATTAAAAAGACGGCTTGCATATCAAGTGTGTAAGTATGCGAAGTCTAAATCAATAATCATGGCTGCGGGAAAAACAGGTAACAATGGCCTATTGTCTTTTTCATATTATCATACCTAAATTTCAATTTTTGCTGTAATTTTAACTAAAGAAACATCCTGCTAATATTTGCTCAACAAATAAGAACAACATGAGAAACAAAGCCGGTTGACATTCAACGAAACTCAAGAAATATAAGCAACAGCAATCAAAAAATTGCAAATAGCTACAAGCCACAATTTCAACACCTGACACAGATTCATTAATTACTTTATTAAGCAATTGTTATTGTAATTGTAATATTTTACGATAATTTCAATGCAAATTGCACCCCCGTCTTCCCCTGTCATTCAATTCATCACGAAATTTTGTTGTTTCTATGAAAAAAAGTGGCCTAAGTGTTTTCGCAGCACTGTGAGGTTTTAAAATGCACTAAAATATGACTTATATTATTGGAAATTTGTTTAAACTTGGCAAAAACCTGCAAAACAACATTCCCGACGTCTTAGAAGTGTTTCTGGAAGATAATCAACAACAAATAAGCAAGAAAACAAAGATTTCTCCATTTTCTGGAAGCCTCAATTTCTCTATTTTCTGGCTTCTCCATTTTCTGGCGCTCCGAGCCAACCCCACTCCCAAATGGTGCTTTAGATCCGTGTAAAATAGTTTTATCGTCTTGCTGTCAAGTTCGTTAGTCCACCCACCATCCACAGTTTTGCGGTTTTCGGTCCAGTAACTATTATTTTCCGATTTCTCGTCGGTTGGTTAGGTTTGTCGGCCACTCCATCAATCGGATTGTTCCGATAATTAACCTCCCTCTGGCCTTTGATATCTATCACCAACCGCTTCTTGCTTGGCCTATTATGAGGCTATCTACCGTCATTGTTTGGGGATTTGAGACAAGTGTTTTGACAGCTGATAAGAAGTTTTATGAGCATGCAAGCAAGTGCATATATGAAATTATAGGGGGTGAGAAAAATAAGAAGAAACAAGGATAGTATGGAATTCATTTGTGCAGGGTCGGTGAGTATTCGTGTGGCCCAGCCAGGCCCTTGGGGCTCTAAAAGTTCTTATTCCATGGCAATGAGGAAATGTGGGAAATAGCATATGGGCAATGAAATAAATTTGAAGTCTGTATTGCGTTTAAGGCAGAGGCATAAAAACTTCAATGGAACATATAATTTTGTAATATTTCTAATTTATATTCGCAGTGACTATTTGACCGGCAGCCGGCTTCCATTCTCAAAAAACTATTTGACCGGCAGTCATCTGCACATGCGCATAACGTCAAATTGCTTTTCCGAGGGCAACTGTAAGGGAGGGTCCGGGTGCAAAATTTACTTTATTACATGGCCGGGGGGAAACACAACGGGGTCGGTAATTGCCACACAGATGAAAATATTGCATGGTGTATATGCGCGTTCTATTTTCCATTCTACATTTCCATTCCATATTCAATAAACCCATTCATTTGAGCACTGCTTGGCCTAAATATTGGGACATGATTAATATAGGGCATTTAAATGAGTTTTAAACAATCCTCATTTGTACCATTCCTAGTTTCGCAAGCATTTTAATGTACATTTGGTTGAAAATACAGAAAAGAACATAAAGGTATACAGCGTGAGGTTGATTTGAGACAACCGCGCGAAGAACGTGGAAAGTATAAATTACCATGAACATACATTGATAAAGCATGTGATGGAACATAAGAACATTGTCTCTTTTATGTTGATTGACCAAAAACTGGAATTTCAGTACTGGGAATTCTGAAATACTACAGAATTACGTCACCAGACAGTCGGTTTCTTTATGTCTGCAGTTTTATGCTAGAAACACAAAATCATGCTGAGAATATCGGATGGAATAAAATCAAAACGTTTTGATTTTATTCCATCGAATATTCTCAGCTTCTTTTGCTTCTTTTGACAAGGTGTTAATTCGATTTTTCCCCCCCGACGGACTATTTTTGGGATGTCTGGAGAATAAATAATGCAAAATAGCTAGGTGTCTTCGGGCCTTTAACAGGAAATGTAAAACTTAGCGGTTAAATAGTCCAAGTTAATTTGTCCAAGTGTTGTCTATCCTTAATACTCACTTTCAATACGTACCCAATTACAATTATCAAATAAGTTACAGTCACCAGAGAGGCAGGAAATCTGATAATTTGTAAAATTTAGCTTTTCCTAGTCTATTTCTAAGAATTAAATTTCGGATTTTCCACTTTGCCGATTGAGATATAATAGCTAAACATATAATAAAGGGCCTAGCTAGTTTAACCATAATATAAAAACAGCATTCATTCATACCTTTTTCTTTTGTGGATAAAAAGAGACATCAGAAGACAAACCTCACAACAACGTTGGCTGACAATTTCCAACAAAGAAATCGCGCCAATAGAATAGCGCCAATCAATATGTAAGCAATGCGCATGTGCAGATGACTGCCGGTCAAATAGTTTTTTGAGAATGTTAGCCGGCTGCCGGTCAAATAGTCACTTCGATTTATATTTTGTTTTCAACAAATTTCCAACGGGTTTTTTATAAAACATCTGCAGTTTTTTGAAGGCTAATTTAACGAACGAATGTTGATAATTAATTTTTAAAAATAATTGAGTAACATTGTTTGTAATCTGTCAATATCGTAGTACAAGTGGTAAAACATATCATTTATTTTATTATGCACTACAACAGCATACCGTAAATCCTCGAATAGATGATATGCATATTGACGTCACAGTCCCTTCGCCGCCATGCTGAGTGGTAAAATGAGTGGTAAGATGGCGGCCACGAAGTAGCCTCTAAATAGGCCCCTTCAAAAATTACATAATAGACAAGGATGCTAAGTCAGATTTGCAAAAATTTGTCACTTGACGTCAAAATAGTAGTTTTCTGTAATGAAATCAGATTTTTATCTGATAGACTTTCTTTCTTATAAAAAGTTTAACCGAAAAACAGCCTGTCGGCCAAGGCTCGCGGCTTTTTAGAAAAATAGTTAGGCCGAAGTACACAAATCTCTGTCATTGACAAGAGAGGCTGGTGATGAACAAAAAAGGGCGCGCAAAACAAATTTCGATTTTGAAGCGATATTTTTTCAAACTGGTTAAGTCTTGTCAGTGTTGTCAGACTTGGGATTTTATCCCAAGGTCTTGGGATTTTTTGAGGCTGATGGGATTTTCCTTGGGAATTATTTTTTCGAAAAAAACCTTGGGATTTTTCTTGGGAATTTTAGAAGTGCATCGAAAATTTCCGACTTTGTTTGAACATTCACAAAGCCAGTCATATTTTCATTCAAACTGATTGATGCTTGATGGCACGACTGGAAAATAAGAACATATTAGTGAAAAAGGCTGTAGATTGCGGTGACTGGAAAAATTTTAAACGCTGGTAAAATGTAAACATCGATACCGGAAGGCTTAATAACAACTGAAATCTCAGAATCTGAAATCTGAAATCTCGGGATCTTTACCATTTTGCATGAATGACGTCATTTCCAAAGAAAAAATTGGACCTTGGGAATTTTATTTTGAAAACAATGGATTTCGGGATTTTTTGAGCCTCGACTTGGGAATTTTGAAGATTTCAATCTGACAACCCTGAGTCTTGTTCTGTTCTTGGTTGCACGAAAAATTGGTTTAAGAATGAGGTCAAATTTCATCGAATTTCCAAAGACCCTGAACGGAGGGAAAGATGGATTTTTATTGCCAAAATAAACCCAGATAGCAATATTGACCATGCTTGGGTTTGCGGAATTCACTTTGTCTCAGGTAGGCCATAACTTATTTGTATTTATTCACCATTTTTTCCCTACGGATTGCTCTGATTGGGATGTGAGATTATAATTATCTGTTTTACACGTTTATAACTCAATAGATACATATGTCTCCTTAATGTTTAGGTCAGAAAAGTGAGAACATAGTCAGAACTTAAAGGAAGACAACATATTGTATTGAGGTCAGAGGTTTTCCAACTGAGGACTGATTTGGCATTGTTATCTTTTGAGCAATGTACTCTGGAACATGACAATAATAAGCTCCTTATGAAAATTCTTGGTTTCGTCAAACCTTACATGCATTCCCATCACAACAGAAAGCTCTCTAATTTTCAAGAACTTCTTCTTGCACTAATCCGGTCACGTCTTGATTTATCAGAGCAATACTTGGCTTATTGTTTTGGAATTCACCAAAGTTGTGTTTGCAGAATTTTCTACAAGTGGATTGTTGTTTTGTCAACATGTCCATTTGTCCTTATTCTTTGGCCTGAAAGGGAAGTTCTTCACAGACCATGCCTACAGCATCCAGAGAGTATTTTTCAAAGTGTGCTGTGATCATTGATTAAAATTATCTAATGCACAAATCTACACTGAACTGAGGACCAAATTTCCAAAGCATGGGTGTCTTTTGAACCTCTCGCTCCAAGAGACCCATGCTTGCAAATGATAGCATGAAATGCCAATATATTAAAAATCATTATTTTTATCTATCTCAGGCACTTGAATATTTTGAATGTTTTAGTTGTTCTTGTTTTTTGCTTTGAATTTTGTTGAGTTCCATAAATGCAAAACTCCTGTTAAAAACTTAACAATGCCTTGCTGTCATACTATGTGACTCGAATTTATTTTGGCTGAAATTAAAATTTTCAAATATTATACACTTGGGATGGCTTTTTAAATTTTCACGATTAATAAATGCAATATTTCATGATTATAAATGCAATATTCCACATGTGAATCCACGTGGAAATAGTAATTGGACTGCTTTGAAATAAATTTACAATGTTGCAGAGCATCATCCCCATGAAGTTGCTGATGAGCAAAACTACAGAAGAAGATAGCATTCTTGATGATCTCTTGGTTGTATGTTCAGCTCTTTGCAACCTCTGTGAGTCTGTTGTTCCTCTGGAATGAAACAGCAGCACTGAATTTGTCACCCTTTAAACAGCTTTTTTCAAAGCTACCCAATAGACCAATGTGTAACCCCTTGTGTTGTCAAACAAAGTTTGTGTATATGTACATATATATATATCTAGTGGGGCGAGTTGAGTTGTTACCCAACGAAGAACAAAGTTCTGAAGTACAAGAAGATGTAGACTTTTCTTTGAACTCAGAAACACTATAAATATAAAAAAAATTGCCCCAACATGAGAGCAGACTTCCCCTTGTCCGACCAAACAAGTATAATGTCCCCTACATACAGATCCATCCTCATTAACGACGACCCAAGCTTGATTAGGCAATTTTTGTGAAAATGCTGCGAATGTCGTACTTTGGCAAAAAAAAGATACAAGGGGGGCTGGATTCGCTTAGAAATTTCCTCATAGGTTTGGCAAGTGACAACATACAGATATGCATTCATACATTTATAAGCTTTCAAACTTGAATGGGTGAAATTGCTTGTTGAAGTAACCAGATAATTGTAAACGGCTGCGTAAGAAAATTTAGGCCACTGCTCCAGAGGAGTATCAAAATGAGACTTTTTCAATAAATATGGGTCTGATATCTGTAAAAATTGCAACTTCTGGTCGTAAACTAATTTTAGCTCATAGGTGAGACCAGAGTAATGTACAGAAGGCGAGTGACAAGCTCCAAAAGGGGCGTTCTCCTTCGGCGCCTTTTTCGCGGCCGCCATTTTGCCACTCATTTTACCACTCAGCCCGAAAAGAATGAGTTCTGTGACGTCAATATGCATATCATCTATAAGCCCCCGGGGGCTTATTTGCAAAAATGAACTTTTGGGTGGGGGCTTATTCGAGGGGGGCGCTTATTTCAAAGTTTTGCTTTTTCCTCAAAAGTTGACAGAAAAAAGAGGACATAATTTTCTCAATCAGCTAAACGTTTTTCACAAATTGCTGTGTGAAGATCTAACAAAATAAAATAAAAATAATACAAATATAATTTGTTTATCATCACGAAAATCGCGTTTCTTTTTGCTTTTTTGTCTCGAGTCAAAGGAAGTGATACTGTATAGCTATTGTCCTGTGGGGGCTTTCTCGAAATAAGATATTATTCTGCACTTATGCTTCCCTCGAATAAGACCCCATGGGGGCTTATTCGAGGGGGGGCTTATTTGCAAAAATGATTTTTAGGTGGGGGCTTAATCGAGGGGGGCGCTTATTCGAACGTGGGGGCTTATTCGAGGATTTACGGTAATACACTTTTCCTTTTTCAATCGGCAGTTTCTTGGAATACCAAATTTGCTTCTTAATAAGTTTATTTTTCTTCATCAGTGACAAACGTTTTACCAAATATTCCTTTTCCATTTGCTCGTTTACACTAATAGCATTTTTTCATCTTTATTTTATTAACCAATCATCGCGCGAGCGCTCAAGACATTGTCAATCAAATACAGCTTGATATTCAGTTTTGTACTCATCATAATCATCAATCAATCACTTATATACATTCATTTGACTTTATCAACTAAATAAAAACGAAAATGGAAATTATTCAAACATAGTTTAGAGTTTAAAAAACTCATCATTCGTATCCCAATTCCATAAATCAACTTTCGTCGTTTCTTTTTCCCAACTGAATCGGAACGACCTTCTTTTTTACTGACGTCATCTTGCTGCTGCTGCTGCTATCGCTACCACCACTTTCATTCGCATTGTTGTCTACAAAATAGCAAGCTTTCTCTTCCTCTTGTTTTTATTATTCGTTGTATCTTCATTAGTAATTGCTTGAAGCCCATTTCCAGCCACCATCCAGCTCACCTTGCAATGTCCACGATGTTTGTTCCTTCGATCGCTTTCGCCTTCCACCACATTCGATTTTCCACTTTCTTCCGTTGGAATGTAATTTATCACTGTTTTCGTCAACCAAAATTGAACTTACCTCTCCAACGAGTGTTGGAAAATTCTTCTCTAACTATAATCCTCCATCACTAAAGCGTAGTTTACACGAGCAATTTTCTATGACAATTTTCTTTGACAAGTTTCCTTGTTCGTGTGGATGGATATTTGACAATTTTTTAATTGTCAAATATATTTGCTCGTGTGGATGAGCAGCAAGTTTCTTTGACAAGTTTTCGCTCTGAAGGCAATGGATTTAGCCAGCGGTATTTTATAAATTTATAAATTTAACATGCAAGTCGAGGAGAGGGGTCTGATCCTTTAGCATGTTTTTTATTTCGGCATACTCCGTCTTTTTAATGTTCCTGTTTTTATACCTCGCAGATTTTGAATTCCATAGGCTTTCGCAACTCCCGGAGGGCTTCTAACAATGTAGATGTGGATGTGGCTTGATCTGTCCAAATCAGTCTGGCTGCCATTGCAACGAAAAATAAATGGCGCGAAAAGTGCGTGCGCTGTGTAATGCAAGGTCTGGGGTTTACTTGTCAAAGCATTTACACGAGCAAGTTTCACTGTCAGCTTTTGAAAAAGTACACTTGTCACATGAAAAATTGTCATATGAGCTCAAATTGACCTCATCTACACGAGCAAAATAAAATTGTCAATTAAAAATTGTCATAGAAAAATTGCTCGTGTAAAGGCCGGGTTAAGCCCTATTTACACTACACTCATTTTGCTTTACACTCTTTTCTTTTTATAAGAATACTTAAAATTTTTCTGAGCCTCGATCTTTTCCATTGTTATTCTTAAATTTCCATTGTTTTTTTGCAATTTTGAGCCTCAATATTCTTATAAAATTTATTCTTATAAAGAAAAAAGAGTGTATAAGCAACTGCTTTATAAGCAAGGCAGCACTCGGCAAGGAAAAAAGTTAAGCAATTTTAGTACTGGATTGAAGACTGCTAAGCAATTTGAAAAATTGTATTTTCAGTACTTAACAGGAAATGTGAACTGACACCATCTTATATCCTCAAACAAAATCTATCGTTAGTTTTTTTTATTTATCTTTAATTTATCGTGCCTTCTGACTTGTATATGGCCCTATATTTACCTTTTTCTAATCTATTTTTAAAAAACACGAACAAAAAGTTAAGCAATTCCTAAGCAATTTTGAGTACTCAACTTCGCCTTCCAGCTAAGCAATTTTTAGTACTGAGCCCGAGTTGAAATTGCTTATAAAAAAAAATGAGTGTACACAAACTAACCCGGGTTAGTTTTTCGTAGTGTAAATGCAACTAACCCGGGTTCGCCCCGGGTTAAACTAGATATAGATATAATAGAGAGAACTAGATATAAATTAACTTATATTTCGCACTATATTCTACGAAATTTGATTTTTCGAGATTGTTTTGCACTTCAAATTTTTCCTGATCATTATTAATATTCGTTTTCATGCAAATAATGATGTTTCTAAGCACAATTTCAAGTTGTATACAGTCAACTCTGTCTAATTCGAACACTCTGGGGAAGCGTGAAAATGTTCGAATTACAAAAAGTTCGAATTATAGAGGTTTGCATTATTAGAATTGGTTCATTAGTGATCCTTGAAGGGACGGAGAATTTGGTTCGAATTAAACAAAAGTTCGAATTACACGAGTTCGAACTATGCAGATTTGACTGTACTTCTTTTCTCGAAACTCTAGGCCGTTTCCTCTTCACCAAAACACCACATGACGTAAGAATTTGTCGGCGTCTTTGAAAAAAAGTGATGGACTCGATTTTACTCTACTTTGGTTCAGAGTAAAATTTTCAATGATGGAGGATTAACACCTCGTAAGCGCATTAAAATCTGCTGCGAAAATCCATCATTTTTGCAAGTTACACGGTCACTTTTTATCACGTTGGTCCAATATCAAAAAAAGTGATGGCAAAAAGTGATCGTGTAACCCGGCCTTAAACTAGCCTTAATAAACACCAAATTGTACAACTTGAATAAGTCTTCGGGTGTTAACAGCACTGTTTTTGTGCCGCTAGCAACATCAGTTGTTGTATTTCGTCTTTGTAACAAAACAACACTTGAATGTCAACTTTCTTGTTCTGATTCATTACCAGTTGAAGTAGAGCTTCACCTTGATACTTTCCACCATCAGCCAACGAAAATTCTCGCGTCAATGCCTCCTTTACAACCACAGTACTTATTTTCCATTCATTTGACATTGACTCCATTATTGACAGGCTGTGAATGAGCTTATTCACAACGTTGTAATCCAACTTATAACTGAGGATTTCGTCTCGGATTTCTTTCAGAACAATTCACGAATTTCACAAGTTTAGTTTTCGTGAAATGAAATTCTCTTAGGCCCCGTTTACACGATACGGGTCAAGTTTTCAGCCGTTCAAGTTTTTGTACGGATGATACACTCTTTTTTTTATAAGAATACACTTTAAGAATAATGAGGTGAGGCTCAAAATTCGTGAAATTTAAGAACATTTTAAGAATATTGTCAGGCTCACGATCTTGTGAAACTATTATTTTTAGCAGGCGTTTTTTATTTTTGAATTGGTGTGCTTTTCACAGGCAATGGTTTTCAATACACTCATCCAAATTTCAATGAAAGTGTCGATAAAACCTGTGCTACAGATTAAAGAACTTGTTCTGTTAGCCATTGTAATAGTTATGCGTTTTTGGCATTGAAGATAAAATAATAGCAGTCTATTGCCATATCCGTATTTTCTGCAGCGCTAAGAATAATTTAAGAAAGTTAAGCTTCGTCGTAAATAAAAAAAAATTGCCTTTAAAGTTTGAGCGCCAAATCCAACATTTTCAAATTGCCTCGTTTGCTTGACTTTTCACCTCTTTGGCTTCGTTCACACGACACCGTTTTCACTTTTCACAAGTTTACGCTTCTCGCTTCCGCTGCGAGTAGTTTTTAATAAAATCAACCATGAACTATATTCTCAACTATCAACCATATAATAAAGTCATTTTAGGAACAAAAAAACTCAAAAATATCCAAGACATAGACATTCATATTCAATTTATCAAATCAAATTTCTAAACTTTTTAAAGTCGGCGCCAAAAGCAATCGAAAACGAAGCTGTCACACTGAGAAGAGGTTCCGTTTTCACTTGACTCCGTTTTCATGCGTTCACACGAGTCCAAAGTGACAACGGAGTCAAATGAAAATGGAGCACTTCCGGAGCGTTTTCATTTGAAAACGCAAAAGCGGATCGGAATGCACCGTTTTCAATCGTTTCCGTGTGAACGCAGTATCGTAAACAGATCGAAATGAAAACGGAATCAAATGAAAACGGTGTCGTGTGAACAGGGCCTTTATGAATCCGCACAAATAACTGCACGGCTAGAAGTATTTACACGGTATCGTTCAAATATGTGACCGCTCAAGTTGTCAACTCGTACTCTTCCTAACAGGACAAGTCTTTGCACGGCCCGATCTCGTGTAAACGCAACCCGTACAAAAACTTGAACGGCTAAAAACTTGACAACATTTAACAAACTGAGCAGCCACTACATGGGAATTTTGTATTTCCTCCACACATCTGCAAACCCGTCAAAAACCTTTCAAATTTCAATCAATCCCATTATGCGCCGACCTGTTTCTCATCATAAAAGTTAAAAAAATTTGCTGTGAGTTTTGAAATTTGATGTGAGAATTCAAATTTGCTGTGAGATTTCAAATTTGATGTGAGATTTCAAATTTGCTGTGAGTTTTGAAATTTGATGTGAGATTTCAAATTTGATGCGAGTTTTGAAATTTGATGAGAGATTTCGAATTTGATGAGAGATTTCAAATTTGATGCGAGTTTTCAAATTTGATGCGAGTTTTCAAATTTGATGTGAGTTTTCAAATTTGATGTGGGATTTCAAATTTGATGTGAGATTTCATATTTGATGTGAGTTTTCAAATTTGATGTGAGTTTTCAAATTTGATGCGAGTTTTCAAATTTGATGTGAGTTTTCAAATTTCATGCGAGTTTTCAAATTTGATGTGAGTTTTCAAATTTGCTGTGAGTTTTGAAATTTGATGTGGGATTTCAAATTTGATGTGAGTTTTCAAATTTGATGCGAGTTTTCAAATTTGATGTGAGTTTTCAAATTTGATGCGAGTTTTCAAATTTGATGTGAGTTTTCAAATTTGCTGTGAGTTTTGAAATTTGATGTGGGATTTCAAATTTGATGAGAGATTTCGAATTTGATGAGAGATTTCAAATTTGATGTGAGTTTTCAAATTTGATGTGAAATTTCAAATTTGATGTGAGTTTTGGCCTTACCTTTCAATAGATCAAAACTCATGCTAAGATAGGGATTAAAAGATGAGAACACAAACATGTTATCCGAGATTACACGAAAACAAGGGGCGCGAGAATTTTCGAAAGAGAAAGGTGTAAATATTTCGATCAAAGTGCCCTCTTGGCAAACTCACAGTTTGTAAAGTGCCCTTGTTGCAAAGTTAGGAGATTGGGAGACATTGATAGGATGTTGTGTTACTGGCAGGAAATTGTGAGCAAATTGCTGTGGTGAAACTTGACTGCGATTAGGGATTAATTGCGGTGTGAGCAGAAATTAGAAATTGTTTCCCTGCAGCATACATGACTTGATTTAATACAAAAAGCTAACACATTACCAGCGATATTTAAATAACAGTAATCGAAGTTACAAAAAGGCTAACAAAACACAAAACCTGGTTGTGAAAAATATTTATTGTTATTATATACAATATTATATACAGTAATGTCGAGCCTTCAAGAGCGAGCAGAGAAGCAACAAGCAAGCAACACAAATCTAATCGTTCGCTTTGTTTGTACATACATACATACATACATACATACATACATACATATACTTTTTGATAAGGCAGTTCGGATTGTGGCAACCCCAAAGGGCTGGTGTAGACCTTGCAGGACTCACTTGCAGGATTCACCGGCCAGCCTAGTCTAGATAAATGAAACAGCCTAACTTTACAAGCAAAACAAAAACAAATTAAAAATGAAATATAATAGCCAGTGAAGGTTCTGCAGGTACAGGTGGTACATGTAGTAGCCAGCTAGGCCCAAGCTAGGCCAACCAGGTTGACTAACCCTCAATCTGTCTCTGCAATAAATCATTAAAATATTGATTCAGATAAATCCTATTTTCACGAAAACTAGCAAAATGTAATCAACGCTTCATATCCCTCTATGCACAGAGATATAACAACAATTAATAAAAAATGAAACGACAACATACCTTTCTAATTTGCCAGTCCCAAAATTTCGGATTTCTGCACTGAAGAATGTGGCAGAATATGGCAACTGATTGCAACATTTCAAAACATTGGGCCACAAAGGCCTGTGGGTCTCAAGTCGCAAGGGCGTGTGGGTCCAACATGAAAGAGACCGACGCGCTATGGGGTCAGTCAAGACGATTTGGTAATCTCACATTTTCCATTTTCTGGAAAACTGTGAGTTAAAAATGAAAACGAATATCGAAAAAGCAAAAATGGTTTCCAAATGTAGACGGTAGGGGAAAGATTTGCGAATGGTTTTGGAAAAGAGCAGAGCGGCCGGAGCGGAGAAACCGTGTCGCGAGCACTCTGTTTTTACTCAATAAAAACAGAGAAGTTTCTGAAAATGAGATAATTTCCGACTTTTCTTCTCTATTTCACACACATACCAAAAAAATAGATCATTGTTGCACTTATTTCATCTCTTATTCGCAATCTATTATAGCTATCATGCAATCATACAATCAATTAGAAATATACGTTCAATCATACTATAAAATAAAAAACATTATTGTTTCAATGTTCAATGTTCAGTTGCCATCGCTTTCGGATTCCGATGACGATTCGGATACACTATCAACCTTGTCATCATTTCGCACCTTCTCTCTATTCAACTCCCTGTCACTACTTCCTTCCTTATCCCTCGATTGCTCCTCCTCACTAACTCGCTGCTTATCTCTACTTTGTTGTTGTCTCTCACTCACAAGCTCCTTTTGAGTAGACATAATCTTTATGCAATGCATATCAATTTCACTAATTCCTCTCTTCTGCAGTTGCATCATTAATTCGTTCTTATAATATCTTAACAACTGACTATCAACTATTCTCTTTCGAATATTGATATGTAACTTCAACATAATATCTTTCAACTCTAAAGCATACATAAAATTGACAAACTTATCAATGTATGTTGAGAATCCCACCTGGAACTTTAGTGTTGATACCGATTTTTCAACCACGATCTTTTTCTTGTTTCCCGCTTGGATTACCTCTTCAACTGCTCTGGCTAAGGTATACGGTGCGACGATGCAAATTGTTCTCTTCGATTCAAGAGTATAATTCGCAAAATTGACCATACCTTCATGCTCAAACGCTTTTGCGTCTTTTGCAACCTTTTTCACAAATGCCATCTTGTTGATTTCTTTCTTTCGTTTATGTTCGTATTGACTTTCTTGAAAGTTCTTTACTTGTTTTTCTTGAAAGTTTTTTACTTGTCTTTCTTGAAAGTTCTTTACTCGTTTTTCTTCAATGGGCTTTTCTTCGTGTTTTCTTTCTTGTGGTTTCTCTTGCTCTTGCAAATCTTGTGAGTGACTTCTTTTTTGCTTGCAACTGAATTTAAACTCTCGCCAACAATACCTCATAGCCAATCACATGACGACTTCTGACATTCAATCAAATCTTAACCAATCACCTTTTGATAACTGCACCTTGTCTAACCTTGCGTGGACTTTACACCCAACCATTGTTTTCTCCCAAAAATCACTCTCCGTTGACAAATCATACTGTCAGGTCCACTGATTATTATTATTCTGATTGTGATTGGACTTTACCCAACCCAACCATTGTTTTCCCACAAATCACTCTTCCGTTGACAAATATTAGTAGACCTTACCCAAATTCAATGCCTGCCTGCCATGCCAGCAATTGAATTACCTTCAGGTTCAAGATCGGCGAACATGGTTGTATTGAACATATTCACCATATTCCTTTCTCACCGACCGAAGAAGGCCACCTTCCTGGTAAATGTTCCGATGCCTTATCTACCCTTTGTGAGTGGATAGAGTGGAACAACATCACCACACTAGCAGCCAAAGGGATTCATTTTGAAACACCAATTGCTACACAACTCAAATGCCATTTCCTGAATTTTGACAACATTTCCTGCAGAAACTTCAAAGTTTCTTGCATCGTGCTGTTACACGATCATTCCCATCTCACTAAACAGTGAATGACGTAAACGCTTCACACAAAGAACTGACTTTCGTTTACTATCTTGATTTTTACTTTATCATTTTAACTAGAAATGACGGATCGTCAGTTAGTGCGCGTTTGTTTATTAAATACATGGGACCAATTATTTTTTAACAGTGCTCATATTTGAAAGAAATAAATCGAAATGTTGTAAATTGGGGAAAATTCATTACTCCTTGCTTTGATGAAGTTTTTATGAAATGGTAATTGGATTGTGGGTAAAAGGGCTGCTTTGCTGGCAGTTCCTTTGAAGAAACGTTGAAAAAAGTTGTTATGCAACACTTTACTTGCAAAGTTCTCACATAATGAAACAAATAAAAGTGATGGCAAAAAAGGCTAATTCGGCTGTAAAAAATAAAAATCAATCACGTAGCTGATGGTGAGATGAACATGAGGTCAATGAGCAAAAGACCATCAAGATGACAGCAGTGAAATTGGTGAAAACACGGTGCAGAAAATCGAAGAGAAGGAGATCATTGACATGATGGCAAATATTTCTATGAAACACGCCAATCTGCAAATAAACAACTTTCTTTCCCTATAATTCGAACGAACTACAAAAAGCGATTCTTTACATATAATGGTATAAAAATTTGGAATAATATACCCCTTCAAATAAGAGAACAAAAAAGCAAAAACCTGTTTTGCAAATATTTTAAAAAATCGTTATTACATAAAAATGATGAACCTTCTTGAAATGAAAAACAAGTGTTTCACCCATGCCTCCCTTTTCCCATTTCATCCCCCCTCCTTTATTTTCCTTTTTAATATTATATTATATTATTATATTAACTTTTCATTTAAATTTCCCTTCTTTTTAGAAAATTCTTTTTTTCAAATTCTGTAATAAAATATATAACTAAAAAAAAAAAAAAATTATAACCGCACTTTATATTGTAGCTTTGCTGTTTGCTCTACATTGTATTATGTATGCGTAATGTACTAAAGCTAAGGCGCCACGAGGAACATTTTTCATGCGCATGCAATGCAACATGTCCCATAGCTGCGCCTGAAAATGTTCCCCGTGGAGCCAGGTACAAATTGTTGCAGAGACTGTTTAATTTTTGTTGCTTGTTGCTCCACAGCAAATATTTTGTTGCGGGAGCACGGGGACAAAATAGATCTGAATCTATTTTGTCCCCGTGCTCCCGCAACAAATTTTTTGCTCCATGCAGTGTTATTTGTTGCATTGCAGAGGAGAAATTACCATGGGCCACGAGCGAGTTTTTTCATGCGCTTGCAATGGAGCAATGTTGCATTGCATGCGCATGAAAAATGTTCCTCGTGGCGCCTTAGCTTAACTCACTCAAGTATATGCTCTAAATAGGGCGCTGAGCTCGAAAACCGTTTCGGTTCTTTCAGCGTCCTAAGCAACTTTCTTGATTAACCTTTATGTAAATTAACAAGTAGCTTATATATCATAAAAAGTATCAGTATTTAAATTGTAAGTTGTTGCTGAATTATATGAATTTGAATTTGAATTTGAATTCGACTCTTACCACCACTGGAGTAGATTAGTTAAAAAAACAATACATTGAACAAAGAAAAATTAAAATAAGGACAATGGTGGCTGTTGCATGTGATTTAAACTCGTTCTTTGTTCTGTCATTCTTGAATTTGCGGCAAGAATATTGATGCAAATTAGGCTTTTTTTTTTCTTTTCTCATATCTTTGTTATTAGGATGAATTTTGAAAATCAAGCCGATGGAAATTTAGGAAAACTATTGCTTATTTGAAAAATGTTAGTTTGATTTGAAGCTGTTTTTTGAAACTATTTGTGGCAGACAGCAACTTAAAGTGAATGTGCAAGCATAATAGGCTGTGTTTAAAAATAGATCGAGATTCAATTCAATGTAGACATGCGCAGTAAGCGTCACATAAACTGATCACATGAATATTTTGAGATCAGTGATGAGAACCGGAAGAGAATGCAAAATGGCAACAACAACATGCCTAATGTTCACGTGAAAAAATTACATCTTCCCTTTGCGCTTCTCTGATTGGTTAATAAACCAAATCTATTTTTAGCATTTGAACAGGCACACCTTTTAACCTTGCACATTCCCTTTAAAATAAAAACATCACTTTCTCACAGCTCGGCGGAATTTTAGCAGCCACAACATAATGACAGGCACTCGCACTTTTGTTGTGTGTGCTACCACCGACCAGCAGAATTATTGATGGAACAATACAGAACAATAGCAAAACAATACACATGCGTGGACAGAAGTGCAAACAACAGGCAAAATTCACCCCGACTCCCATAGGGCCAGGGCGCACTGCCATTTGGATTAACTTTGTCAAATCCGATCATAGGCGCCGACTACGTGGGGGCTTGGGGGCTCAAGCCCCCTCTGGAAATTTCTATGGGGGGCTCAGTCCCCCCTGGGAATTTCGTTTTTTATCTAAAAAACACGTTTATTTTATCGAAAAAACACTAATCAGACCATGTAGACCATGATGTTATATCTGTTTTATTGCAATGTTTTGTTTTTTCATTATACATAATACATATGTATATTGTACGTTATTTAAAAGTGACAGGGAGTTTTTCTACCTTTCTATTTTTCCAATTTTTTTTTAATTTTGAGCCCCCCCTGGGAAGAATAAAAGTCGGCGCCTATGAACCCGATATTCCCACACTAATTAGAAGTCGTTTTTCATGTTCTACAAACGTGATCCAATTATCGCTTGGAGAACAATATTTCAGGGTATGTTGATTATCAGCAGTATTATAACTTTGAGTTGAGTAAAAACAGCTCGTTTACAACGCTCATTCTCGAGAATTTTAGTCGCGTGCATGCAACTGATGTGCTCCATTGTATTTTCAAGGTGTTAGTAAATGCTAGCTAGAGCCAGATCTGCCTGATCATGCTGGCGGCAGTGCCGCATTTACCCATGGGCCAAATGGGCCCGGGCCCAGGGGCCCCCTAAGATTCTTAGATTTAGGGGGCCCCGAGCAAAATTTCGAAAAACCCATGAACCGTCGTTGATTTTGTTCTTGTGTTTGAATTGAGAACTAATGTCTTCAAACAACACAGTGGCTTCATTTTTTGATAATTATGTGATCCTCTAAATGATACATTATTCCTTCAAGCTGGATGTCATAAACTGATTTTGGCGCCATCAGCCAGTAATCATGATTTTCTTTTAATTTTATTTCCATTAGCAAATTGTTAGTAAGCCAATAAAATTTTGCTTACAGGGTACTGAGGACTATACACGTGACAAAGTATTTTTTTTACATATTTCAAGGTGCCCAAATCAATTTTGGGCCCAGGGCCCCAACTGACTTAAATGCGGCTCTGGCTGGCGGCCCTTCTGTGAGATGCCAACGTACATCAACTTTATCGACTTTTTCGGTGTGGTGCGCCCTCCCCCACAGTAAGCTTGCTCCTTCGGAGCGCGCAATGATTACATTTGTCAATCAACATGTTGCATATTTTTTTGCTTCCGTCTTTTTGACTCACTCTGTTCACCATGTTCCAAGTTGAAACTCTGTCCTCAAGCAAGAGCCGTTCGACACCTCCACAAACAATCGTACACTATTCCTGACTACCTGCAACAGCAAATCATCAATAAAGACTCATTTATAACAACAATCATAGGGTTAAGTGAGGTTTGTGAAACTTTTCATCTTGATATTGATGTCACGTTCCTTATTCAATTTCCAAGACATCCTTTGTGAAATTTGTGAAAGACTTGCTGTCACGGGTTTATTTATAGCTGATAAATTTCACTCCGTCAACCCTCAAGCTGCATCGACATATGCCAACATGACCGCTGGAGCAGTTGATTTTCTCACTATCTTGAATTGTGAACTCCAAATTCTACACGAATTAAATTGGAATTTTTTTACGAAACCAACTCCACGATTACTCTTGGAAATCACCCTCCAAGCTGCTGGTTTGCAAATCGATAAAGACACACAAATTTCATCATCAAACATTTACCATACAGCTTGCTTAGAATTATTACTTCTTGATGTTCTGATGTAACTTTATTTACTTGTTTTAGTACTCAACATATTATCATCCATTTGCAGTTTTTTAACATTTCTTTTCCCCCCTCCTTCACAGTGGCGTAGCTATAGGGGGGCAGCTGCCCCCCACCAAACGTTTCCAGCTGCTTGTCGGAAAATTTGTCGGAAAATTTACAACGCAAATTTTACGTTTGTCGGAATTTGTCCGGGTTTCGCTCCTTCGCCGCCAAATCGCAGCTACGCCAGTGCTCCTTCATCCAATTTCTCCCTTTTATTTCAACTACTTTCTATCACATCTCATGTAATGTATTGAGGATTTGCCAGTAGTTATATTTTGTTTCCATGCGAATTTTTCTAAGAAGGGACCATTTGTAGGGCATTGATCTTTTGAAGAAGACCTGTTTTTAGTGGACACCATAATACTGAGCAGTATTCAAGTTTCGGTAGAATATACGTTTTCCATAAAAGCAACATGTTCTTCTTTTCTTGTGTTAAAAGAGCGTAAAAGGCGTTCAGGCGGTGAGTGAGGTAGGTATCACCTGAGTGGGTAATTAATGGGACAAGCATATTCTAGACCAGTTTTTGACGTAGAATCCGAATCTGGATGTTATTCATGAAAACGAGGACGCTTTTTTGAGATATTGCGTAATATTGCCTCGTTTTGGTCAGAATTCTTAACAGGCTGCACAACATGCTGAATTTGCCAACAATTAGTGGAAATGGCTTTCTTGGGACTATAGTAGCTTAAAGGTATAGCTCGTTTCCTAATCTGGATGCTTTTCATGAAAGCGAGGCTGCTTTTTTAAGATATTGCGTAATATTGCCTCGTTTTCGTCAGATTTATAGAAGGCCGCGGAAGTTCTAAATTTGCAAACAACGAGTGAAAATGGTTTTCTTGTGACTATATCTAGGAGGTATAGCTCGTTTCCTAAAGCAAATGAAGGCAACTTCGGTGTTTTAGAGCAACCTCACTTTCAACCTATCAAAGAACTACAAGTTAATATCTAAAATATGAAATTAAGGAATTTTGCATTTAATACCTGTCGTGTTTCATGTGAATATCAAGAATACCATCTTCCTCAGTTTC
Source organism: Sanderia malayensis (assembly GCA_013076295.1). Taxonomy (NCBI): domain Eukaryota; kingdom Metazoa; phylum Cnidaria; class Scyphozoa; order Semaeostomeae; family Pelagiidae; genus Sanderia; species Sanderia malayensis. The sequence continues at coordinate 4,492,637 of RQOL01000618.1, read as the reverse complement.
GTTGCAGTAGAATGTATTTATGTACATATTTACAGGTAAGGTGTTTTTATTCGCTGCTTTCGGACGTTAATCCTCGGTGTCAAAAGCATCAGAGCTTGAACTGTATTGCTCTGCTTCAAAGCATTCATCGTTCATGTCATCGGTGCCGATCAATAACTCTGCCACATCTTCAGGATAGGGTACGTAAGTTCGAATTATAGAGGTTTGCTTTATAAGAATTGGTTCATTAGTGATCCTTGAAGGGACAGAGAATTTTGTTCGAATTAGACAAAAGTTCGAATTACACGAGTTCCAACTATGCAGATTTGACTGTATCTCAAAAAAGCGTCCTCGTTTTCATGAATAACATCCAGATTCGGATTCTACGTCAAAAACTGGTCTAGAATATGCTTGTCCCATTAATTACCCACTCAGGTGATACCTACCGTAAATTCTCTATTAAGCCCCCGGGGGGCTTATTGAAAATCAGCACTTTTAAGGGGGGGGGCTTATTAGAGAAGGGGTGGTACAAAATATGTAAAAAGACGTTATCAGCAGTATGTCAATGCTTATATTTGAGTCTTTGATGTCATGATAACTATTCAACCTAATCAAGTTCAAAACCCCGCGTCTTTATATAGTTTTGCATCATTAAAATTTCGAGGGGGGGGCTTAATTGAGAGGGGGGGCTAAAAAGAGAATTTACGGTATCTCACTCACCGCCTGGACTATACACTGCATTATTACTTGTAAAATAAATGCAGCAGACAGAACGAGAACAAACATTTGCCGAAATATCAACCTATGATAATACTTTCCACCATCTCGATGAAGTAACTAAATTCACCTATCTACTACAAAATGACCGAATTTGCAATAAAAACATATACTCATTTGTTGTTCAATGCCTCGAAAACAGTTATTCCACAAAACAATGAAAAAAAGAAAAAAACCTTTTTATATCCATCTTTATATTTCGAAAATTATATCACGCTATTATAATCTTGTTGTTGTTTTGATTATTACTGTTATTGTTATTGTATCCTTCTTTATATCTCGAAAATCATATCACGTTATTATAATCTTGCTGATGTTTTGTTATTATTACTATTATTGTTATTGCAGTTTAGACACGTCATTAACTGTAAAAATACAAAATATTGTTACTGGGCTCTTGATGGATGATTATTGTTATTATGAAAAGAGAACTGAGAATCAGCCTCTTATCCATGATGCTAATGATTAATGAAATGATATGAGTTATAAAAAAACTAGAATGATCTGCTGGGGACACGCGGTGATGTTGGACACTTGGTTAAAAGTACCTTAGTACCTTTGTGAAGAAAGTTCTTACTACAATCGCGAAAGAAAACGTAAATAGAAAGATCGCCAACATTTTTCCTGGTCTTATCACACCATACTTTTAATTTTCCCAAAATGGCTGTTCAGTTAGCGAAGCCGCACATGTTTAAAGATGTTGGCCTAAAGCTTTTGAAAAGTGACGGATCAACAACCAGTGATTCATTATTGAAACATACAGTTGAAGTTTCAACAAAAGGGCAAACAAATATTTTAGCTATTTCAAATGGTAAGCAATCCTGATCTGTATTTTCTTCGCCCTACCTAGCTGTCACTAAGTCAGTGTGATATATTATTGCCAACTATCTTCTTAATCTCTTTCCTTATCATTTATTTGTATATTTTATTCTATCCATCTTGGTAAGGCAAGCAAGGCATTGCCGAGTTCTTAATTCTTACATAATTTTTAAATGTTTAACGCCTCCTCCTTCCAGTAAAATCTCATCTGAAATTTCCCAGGCTTTTTATTTGAAGCATGTATTTGCATTACTATATGTCATTGATATTTCTAGCTGACTTCCAAGGAGTTCTCAGCAAAAATGTAAACTTTTTCAAATTTGGACAACATAGCCTCTGCATTGGCTTTGAACAGCAACCAATTATTTTGATATTTCCAAATTCTGAAGGTAAATGGATTATCGTTGGTATTTTTCTGTTGAACAATTCTGTTGATAAGATTTGGATCACACAAGTAAAGATTAAATTTGTGATAGTAGTAATTAGTCATCAGGACTGGTTGTGTATATCAGTGTTTGTATTTTTTTAGAATTAAAAAGACTGATAGACCTGCTTGACGTGGTGACTGATAAAACTGACAAAAAGAAATCTTGGTTTTCTCAGCGAACAGAAGAGTCTTCAGCTGTACAATATTTTCAGGTATTTTTCATCACAGAAAGGCTGCTATGATGTATATCAACTGACAATACCAAACGACTCATGCACAACATGATAAACTAATAGAAATATTACTAACAAAAGAAACCACCCTGAAACCACTTTTTGCTGCAAAGCAACAAAGTTTCACAAGCTAGTTATCCATGAACAGCTACACCAAGTATATGGCACTTAGTATGAGCCATCAACATAGGGTTGCCTTTATGTATACCACGGTAGATTAAATCAATGGACGGATGTCCTAAAATGAGTCTAATCGTGCTATTTAGAGTCTTCTTTTCACTTTGAACTGATTCCAGCTGGTTAGTATAAATATTTCAAAGCTAGTAGCTCAAGAACATCTTAATCAAGTTTGTTTTACTACACAAAATGTATCAGTAATTGACGTAGCATTCCAAAGTCAGTTTTTCAAATTTGTTGCATTATGCAATTCCAAAGTTGGTTTTTCAAATTTGTTGAATTATGCTACCACAAGAAGTCTAATTCTCATAATTAGACTATTTTGGATAAGCTACCTTGAAAGTTAAGAGCCCGGCAGCCTGGCAGACTATATGACATTATTCAGTATGGTTCTGCTGTTAATAACAAAGAATATTTTAATTGCTTGACAACATTTTTGCTTTGGGTAACAATTGTTTCTTTGAATGGGCAGTTAGATATTTTGTTATACTCTTATCTGATATTGCTTTGAAAATCGGAAACATAGCGAAACATAGTAAAATACTAAAGCTTTTCGTCTGACACTCATCAGAGTAGTACGTCAGAAAGAGAACGAAAATGAAAACCTAACGAACAATTATACCCAGAAGAGGATCGAAATCGGCCAATCAGAAAAGAGGTGAATGATTGGTAAAGTGCAAAACAACCAATCATCACCGGTGACCGAACAATAGATTATTGAAAGAGTCCCAGTGGGAAAACAAACTCTTTTTGTCTACACAGTATGGGATCCATGGTTTTGATGTAGACAGACTCTAAAATTCCTAAGTGAAATTTTGACCTACCGATTTTCAAAGCAATTTTGAAGTTCTGTACCGATCAAAGACTGTTCTTATCTGATAGTTGTGTCAATTTTATTTTAGTTCTATGCCTACTTATCACAGCAACAGAATATGATGCAGGTATATTATCCTAATTTTTTGCATCATTTTCTATTATTGCTATTTAAAGTTTCTACCCATCTGGAATTATAATTTCAGGATTATATTCGAACGTCTACTTATCAACGAGCCATTTTGCAAAATATAAATGACTTTAAAGACAAAGTAAGTTTCATAAATTGTGTTATCTTATTACAACATTAACCTCTTAGCTACTCATGAAATGTTGAAATGAACAGTCCATTTTTTCTCCAGGTGAAGTTATGATTCTGTCTATCTGTAATATATTTTGAACATTTCCAGTATAATTAAATTCATAATTTACTTCAATTAAATACCACTAACGTTGTTCACATTTCAGGTGGTCCTTGATGTTGGAGCTGGCACTGGTAACGTTGCTTTCTTCCAAATTATACACTCTAAATGTGTTGATTATTATTGCCTTACTGAGTGCCTATGCTTTTTTGGAATTTATTGTTACAACCATATATGTTTTGTCTTGATATTTCAACTTCATTATTTTCAGGGATACTCTCATTTTTTGCTTTGCAAGCTGGAGCTAAAAAAGTCTACTCAGTTGAAGCAAGCTCAATGGCACAACATGCAGCGGTTTGAATTTGATTTTACATCAGTGCATTTTTATTAGTATCTAGGTTAAGTGTTGCTCTTCATTGACTGTTCTAATTTGTTTCAGACCCTTGCAAAGCATAATAATGCATCTGATATTATTGAAGTTATTGCAGGCAAAATTGAAGAGGTATAGTAATCTGTAAAAATATGTAATTAGAAAAGTTGTTTGGTATTTACTGTTTTATTAACAACCTGTTTATCTTGTTTGCTGTATAGATAGAGATTCCAGAGAAGATTGATGCTATAATCAGTGAACCAATGGGTTACATGCTTTTCAATGAAAGAATGTTAGAAACATATCTTCACGCAAAGAAGTGGTTAAAACCAGGTGGTAAGTATGAGTATGTTTGGTAAATAAATCAATACTATTGCCATTATAGATGGAGTGGCCAAGATACAAAGATGCAGCATCTAGCAGCAAATTGATATTAGTTTTGGATATTGTAGAATCCAGTCAAGTAATCAAGATACCCAGATTTTTGCACAGTAGAATTGTTCATTGAATTATTTTTAGTTTTTATCAGCATACTTCTATCCTAGGCAAAATGTTTCCAACCAGAGGTGATTTACATATTGCACCATTTACTGATGATTCACTGTACATGGAACATTTTGGTAAATCTAATTTTTGGTAAGGGCAAAGTTTGCTTTCTTTTGGCCTTATTCATGTTAGTTATTTCAGAAAATGTTTCATGGTTAGTTTTATTGATTTGTTTAGGTGCCAGAATTCATTTTATGGCGTTGATCTGACAAGTTTGCGACATGCTGCTACTCAAGAATATTTCAAACAACCAATTGTTGTAAGTTTCCAAGTTATAAATGTGTCATAGAAATATATGTCACCGTTCCTTTATGCCCATTAATTCTGAGTATCTTAATATATTATAGGATACATTTGATGTTCGAATTTTAATGGCAAAACCTTGCACACATCATGTTGACTTTCTAACCACTCGGGAAGAAGAGTTGATAAGGTAAAATGGTCACTTGTTACTTTATTTTGGCTAAAAGTGCAAAAAATGTATGAGTGATTCACTTAGATGCATAATTATGAATTTATTTTAGAATCAACATTCCACTTGAGTATACGATGCTGATGACTGGTACTTTGCATGGCTTGGCCTTTTGGTTTGATGTTGGGTTTTTTGGTTCATCGTAAGTATTTTGGTGTGTTATTTTTTAATTGTGATTTAACAAGTCATTGTTCATGCACTGGTGATGTAAAGTAGATGAAGAATATGCTTTGTTATTTATATTCAATTGTGTTTTCAAATTAAGGAGCAGCATTTGGTTGTCCACAGCACCCCAGGAGCCGCTAACACATTGGTATCAGGTAAAAGAGAGTTTCGTCTTTGTTTTAGTTAATAAATTGTCTGACCTTGAAGTATATGAGATAGCGATAGAGTTCAGTTTATGTTGAATTTACAAAGCTGTAATTTCTTTTTTCTAGGTCAGATGCTTGCTTCCGAATCCAATTTTTGTTCGAGCTGGTCAAAGAGTCGGTGGCAACGTTTTACTTGTTGCTAATGAACGGTATGTTGGTTTGGAATGTGGCAATGCTTTATCTTTTATTCGACTTAACTTTAAAGATATGGATAGGTAATAATCCTCAATATTTACGTACAGGCAAAGTTATGACGTCGAAATGGAAGTAACAGTGGAAGGAACAGGAGTAAAGGCAACAAATATTCTTGACCTGAAAAATCCATTCTTTCGGTATACTGGTGTTCAGACGCAAAGCCCACCTGGCCACAATAATCAGTCACCAACAGACGCTTACTGGGGAACAACTGGTGTTGTATTGAATGGTGGAGTTAATCCCAATTCTGTCGTTGGTTATGGTGGATCTCAAGTTTCTAGCAACTACGCTGCTGGTAAGATTTGAGTATCATATTATAATAATATCTATATAATACTTGAATGATCTCTATAATATCTACACAAATGATTGTAAATATACAAAAATATTTACCTATGATAATGTCTGAAGATAATGCTAAATACTGGTGTTCTATATCAAATTAGTATGAACATTTTATAGGCGGTGGTCTGTTTGCTTATTCAACACAAGCTGTTGGAAACGTGATGGCCACTGGTACTGGATGCTTTTCAAATATGTCTGTGCCTCCAGTTATTACTGCCAGGGATGGCTCACCGTTTGGCTCATCTGGTTCCAATCAAAATATTGCTGGCGGTCATAATTATGATTATCAGCATTCGTGACTTGCTTTCTCAAAATAAGGTAGCTTGAAGAATACGGAATGAATTTTGCTGATAGGTGCGACATGTCTGTTTTATATTATATTATTACATAAAATAACCTTCATTTCGAGGGTTGATCTTTTATGTTACCGACTTACAGTGCCCACTGGCCATGACCATTTTAATGCTACAATCACTTCTTAATATTGTTGTCAACCAGACAATTGTAATCCATCCAGGACAGAAATTTTACACCGATGTGGGATTTTTGTCTTTTCTATTTTCACTCTTGCTCTGAGTGCGTGTATGTCACGCAGAAATTGGAATGGGAGCATGTAGAAAGATATAACCTATGCATGTTAAAAATGGATCGGATGTAGTGGATTCATTTGCTATATAGTCTGGTATTGTGTAATTATCATATTAAGTTCATTTCGCTGATTTTCTTAACATCACATTTGCTAAAACCATTCCAAGTGGGTAGTTCCAGAAGCTGGAATGGAACTAATTACTCTCGAATTCTCTACAAGTCAATGAATCTCTACCTAAGCGCAAATTTTATCAGAGAACTATCCTAAATCGAAGGAAGCTCTAAATCAAAGATGGGTCACTTTCGCTTTTGACGGGAAGTACGACTTTTAATGACGTCATTTTGACACATTTTGAGTTGAGCAAGAAACATCCAAACATCTTTTGAATGGTTTATGCTACAGTTATCAAAATAGCGCCACTTAACAGTGCTTGATTAGACCTTTCGGTTTATATATTTGGTTTTTAGTTTCTTTGTGGTTGTCTGTCGATAATTCTAAGACGTCATTGTTCTTATGATGTCATAATTTAGCTTTGGATGGACGAAACTTGCAGCTCTATTATATCACCTTGCTTTTATTTATTGTAAACTTTTTGTCTTTTCTTTAAATTTCGCACGGATCCATAAGGCCATCTACAAGTATTAGGTTCTCCTTTGCCAGATCTGGTTTAATCATTGAACATGTGCGTCGAATAATGGTTTATTTTATCAATTTCTATAGCACACATGGATGGCCCCAGAATGGTCCCTTGCCTTTACTGCTGATATTATTTCAATTTTTACTGAGTCCCTATGGTGTATCCACACATGCTACATTGTCATTCTGTGTAGTATTCATTTGTTTGTCACATAATTTTTCAGCGTCAACTGACCAATTTATCGATGATAGTCTATGTATAGCACCTTGTAATAAAAAAAATTGTCGATTGTATTTCCACTTTTCATTCCTCCGCATTGAAATTCAGAAACTTCTTTTCTCGCTCTGATTTTGTTCTTTTCATAGATAATCTTTTCAAATGTTTTTGCTTCTGGACCTCTCTGATTTTTGATGTCTTTTCGAGCACCTTTACTTTTGTATATTGAAATTTACTTTCATTGTTTTCCAAACTTTAGGTAAATATATAGTTTTTAAATATTTGATTCATCGCTGATGTACTATTAGACGCAACGTGAACATCTAATTCGCATTACCTTAACAGGCTTGCTCCCTGCCAACCTCCCAGACACTTTCTTAAGAGTCTTCCATGCACAATTGCGAGATTTGAACCTCAGTTCCCGCTGATACTCGCGGCCTTTCTCAGTTTTTTTCCTGTTTCTTGATGCCATCTTGATCACAACAGTTTTCAAGCAATAGATTCAGCCAAGAATCATTTGTTATTTACATGTCACTGCTAATTTGCCAAAAGAGAATAGAGACTGAATTTTAATGCGATTTCTTTGTATCGAGTCCTTCATATAAAATCTTGCTACTTCTCTGTTCAAGCACATCACAGAATTGCCTTTTGCTATGCCCTGAAGCCAACGCCTGACTTTTCTAAAATTACACGGCTAAATTTATGCGAAATTGCTGCTCTAAATGTACAATGGTAACTACTCTTGGGGACATAAATTTCATTGAATAAGTAATACCGCAAATACCACAGACAATCAACCCAACTGGGAAATGAAAGAAGAAAGCGATAAATGAATAACAATTCTAAACAAAACAAGTAAGTCGTAAACAAGTTGCGTAAACAAAACCACACAAAACAAGTTCCAAATTAAACGCAAAATGAAAGTTCAAACGAACAGATTCTATTCGTTGGATCTTTCCCAGCATTTTTGATATACTCCTATTTCCAGCCGAGGCCCCAGTTTCATTTGCATTTTCAAGCTTTTTGCTGACATTTCTGGCCCTTCTGCGTCCATGGTAATAATTTTTATACCTTTATTTAATTTCATAACAATATTTTCCACCGATTTTTAATGTCCTTGTTTTTAATAACTTTTCGTGGTGATTCTTGCAAATGACTTTTATGCTTTCTTGTTTTTTTCAATGTTACGTTATTCCTCCACCAGCTGTAATGCACTTCTTTGGCCATTTCATTTTCGCTACTTTATGGCTCCATTTATTATATTTGCCATTTATGCTCTGGTTTTGGTTTGGTTGCATTGCATCCAAGTCTCATCAGTTCTGATTTTTCTTTCTTCTATGTATTAAATACTTTCAGTTTTCCTTTTGTGATTTCAATTTTGTCTTCACCCTTTTAATATCTTGAAAAGGAATTTCGTAATATAACTTTACTGTAAAGAATTGATTCATTGATTAAGATCACGATAAATAATTTGAAAATCCTCTTTCACTCTCTTGCATCTTTTGACGCACACTCTTTTTCAGCCAACATACAAAGATAGACCGAGACATGCGCGCGCATGAGGAAATCAGTGTTGCTATTATTGAAATGTATAATTAGTAACGGCGGCATGTTTGTTTGCAGATGATGTATATCCAATTGCCAATTGCGGCCTTTTTGAGTAACAGTTTTCCAATTTTTGTTGAAGAAAAACAAGAGTAGGGATGGGAAAAGATAAAGAAGCTGAGAAGTTCTGTAAGTAAAGTGATATCTTTTAATATTGGTCGTCTATTGGAATGCCTGGCAGATAAGGTCATGTGTTCACTTGTTCATTTGATTTTGTTTGTGCAAGACTGACACGGTAAATGGTTTTATGCAGAGAAGACGTTTTCTCGTTTGTCTTGTTGCTTCCATTTTCCATGTTGTCCGGTTAATAACAACACGAAGCATAAAACCGTGACTCGTGTCAGGTAACATGACATGGAGTTTGATAACAAACATATACCATATATTGTACATGTCCAAGAAGATGGACAATTATCAAATTTTCAATAAATTCTCAAGGCACAGGAAATTGCTGTTATTTTGTTTATCAATTAAATGATTGTTTGAATAGTACGGTGTGGTGTGTCTGAAAAGTGTTTTATTTATGGCATACAGCAATATTTATGAATGCAATAAGTCTATTAATATTTTCTTTGGGGGGTATGAGAGGAGGCAAGATACACAGTTGTGTGATTTAGTGTTGAGGAATAAAGTTTTGACTCAACCAGTTTTTGCTGATAATGTGAAAGTAACTGAAGCCAGATATGTAGACAATCCATTAATTATAATTCATGTATACAGAATTATTCTTCAATTGGTTGAGACATTGTTTTAAACATGTACTGTTTTAATCAATCAAGATAACAGACAGTGTGTGGTTGCATTTTGCTTTAGGGGGAGGGGGAGACAATTCTTCAACTGTCACCTAAATACATGTACCACCTCCATTTAACAGTTTCAGAACTGGTTTTCATTAGGATTTTTTATTGTTGATATTTTATGATTTTTATGCACAGGATTCCAAGGGCTGCAAGCACATTTTGGATTTGGGGGGCTATGAGGGAAACTGTAAGGACCACATTCTTTACTTTGACATTGAATGTTACCCTTGTCCTTCTTTGAACTTTAAGCCAAGAGGAAATGCCAAAGGAAAGCATCATTTACATCAAAATCAGATCACATTTGTCAATTTTATTTTGGAACTTAACAAAGAAATATTGCTGACACAAAAGTATGAAAAGTTGCCAAGAGCCATTTATATTTTCCTGAAGCTGACAAAATCAATTGACCGGCCTTTGCAAATATTTGGGGGAAATTTTTGATAATGCCCCTGAGCCCCCTAGCTCTGTATTAAGTTGATCAACTTACCACTGTTCATTTGAGTTCAGAATCAGTTTTCTGTTTGGAGATTTCAATCATTGCTATTTGTTGCAGATCATTACTAACATGTAGATCATGAAATAAACTAGATGTTAATATATTTTAGTTCTGACAACTTTGTGGATTGTTTCGGCCTGGAACTATTGGTAGAAAGTTTTTCAATGCACTTTCACTTTGTTTTGCCAAATCATGTTTTCTTGTTCATTCCTGCTTTTCAACTCCCTCTTACAACAGCAATGTTGTTTTCTTTATTATAACACACAAGAGCGTACCTTCAAGCATGGAACAATCAGGGCTTCTCAAAGGAAATTATAATCATCGATTTTTCGAGAAGATTTGATCGAGAAGATTTTTCAAAAAGACGATCATAACGCAAAATTATCGGCTTTTAGTCAGTTTCTATTTTTACTTTTGCACTTGCTTTGCTGCGCCATTGGAAAAACGCATGCGAACTATCCCTTATTATTCCCAGGGCTGCACACGGAAAAAATAAAAATGGTTCAACCGGGATGCTGTTCACCTTTTATGTGATAGCGAGTTACGTTTTTCATTTTCCTGGAGAGCTAACCTAACCACACCACACCAGCCTTGCCTTGCCTGGTCAACCCAGCTGATGTTATGTGATTAGACTCCATTGCTTGTTGTATGCACGCGCATGTTCTGCATGGATAAGAAGTTAATAAGTCGGTACTACAATATCGAGATTATTTGGCTTTGCCGAATCCATCTTACTTATTTCTTGCCCGGGAACAATATATTAAGGAAAAACACACAATTGGCGACATGCTTTTGACAATTTCTGGTCATTAATGTTTTCCCTAAATTCAAATATTTTGCGTTGTTTTGTTTTCCTGATAGCTATCGGTGATTAAGTCTCTCTAATGTACAATTTTACCCCGAGGAATAGGCCGTTTTTCACGACTCTTTTTAAACCACCTGTCATCTATACAAGATCGAATAATGGTTAATTGTTTTGGTTTCCTTCCCACCCAAACTTATTTTCTTAGATTAGCATCATGCTTCTTCGGGTTTTCTACTGACGCATATGCTTGTTTTTTGAATATTTGATTACATTTTATTATTTTCAATATAATTTAACTTCGAGCATATTTATAGCACCACTTAGTAGTACCTACTCATGATATTAATCGAATTTCTTTTATCAAAGAAGCCTCACAATAGCCTTTAAAAAATGCACAAGCATGCTCAAGTGTGTGGAGATTCAACGACCTTTAAATAACAGCAAGGTGTATGATGGAGATATATTTGAGGAATCATAATTACAAATTGTATCAATGCTGTCTTAAAAAGAGAACACTTCTTGTTTTGTCATGTCGATAATTTAATTTTATTATGCCGAATGTCTACGAAAATATCCCCCTGAATGAGACGTATTTGTAAGACTATATCACTGGACTTCTTTTATAGCCAATCGAACCATTCTTCTGAGTATTCTAACCAATAACGTACAGTTATTTGAGCAACCTTAAGCCTTCTCGTATCCTTAGCAGGTCCAGGTCCCGCGAAAATGTTGCTTTGCTGAAAGTGTAATTGCAGTCGTCAGGGATTTGATCAAGACGGAAAGCTTTACATTTTGTGTAGAAATAATGTTGTTGTAAGAATAACAGAATAAACGGAATTCCTTTTAACATTGAAAAAGACGAATAAGCTTGAAGTGTTTTGAACTGTATATTTTGCAAAGATGGGTAATGCAGCCACAGCCAAGAAAGGAGATTCTGAAAATGCAGGTGGGGTTTTTCTGGACGGAGGGAAGGCCTAGTCGACGAAGAAAGTCTCGTAGTTTTTTACAAAATAAGGTGTTTAAACATGAACGAAGACTGAAGCTGTTACGTTTTTTGCAGTTAAAGCTTTCTTGTCACAAGCCCAAGAAGACTTCAAGAGAAAATGGGAGAATCCCTCTCATGTGAGTATTATTCTTGTAGTATTTTGAGTTGCTCAGAATACAGATATGATAAACAATAAGCCACCTCTATCTGTATTAGGCCTCATATCAATTGAACATCTTGATTAACACGAAGTGAATTCAAAGCATTTAAACCTGTTTAGTATTTGGGTTTGTTCGGAGCTTCAATTGCTGCTAAAATAAACGTGGAATATGTGAACATATTGGCCCAAACTAATTTATTTTATCTCCCTCGAAGAAGAGGCAAACTTGTATGCCCACTTTTGCGCCTGTTGTTCACCAACGTCTCTGTTGTGCACTGTAGATTCTACAGAATTTTACTGTGACCGACTGCTTGCGACAGGCTGGCTTTATTTTGAGGGTATTTGAGTGAGCTAAAGTGTTCACAGTGCTATGCACTTCAACTGTCATCAACAGAAACTAACTGATAATTTTTTAATTGACTCTACATCTATGTCTAATAAACTAATCTAAACATGTACTTTTTATTGTCAAAAAAACATTTTACCAGTTCAATTTGGATGCTCCTCAAAATACAAAGTCAAGGATTATTCCATGTGGTTGGGGATGGGGGCATCTCACGAGAGACAAAATAAAGTTCACATCTTAAGCAAAACTAGCACAACAGAGTCCTATTTCATGTGTTTAAATTATTTCAAAAACACTTCAAATATAGAATACAGTAAAAACCCGCGTATAGGAACCTGGGTTTTAAGAACCTTTTAGGCTAAAATTTAAAATCTAGATCCGTCTCTATAAGAACCTATTCAGGCTAATTTGAAGTTAAGGTTCTTATCAGTAACTAAAACTAAAACCAAAAAAACTAAAAACTGTATATTCTTATAGTTTTTAGTTTTCATTCATGCTACGAACTTGGGTTTATTTTGGATACATAATCGTTTTGTTAAGTTAACACTACTAGCACTGCTGCTTTGGCCCTCTGGGGTGACTAGTGTTTCAATGGCTTTTCAATATAAAAATCAAAGCCTGTTTAAGAACCTCAATAGCCTAACTTCACTTAAGTTCCATTTATACAAGAACCTGTTGAGGCTAACTGAAAAAACCCAGGTTCTTATACGCGGGTTTTTACTGTAATTCAAAGCATAGAACGATTGAATGTATTTTCCTAATACTTATCTTGGTAAAGCTAAGATTGAGAAGCATTCTCGCTAAAATTGGTTTCATTTTTATAGAACACTGCATCTTTGGATCAGTTTGAGAGGAAAAAGACACTGGGAACAGGTTCATTTGGCAGAGTAATGCTTGTTCGGCACAAAGAGCATGGTAGTTACCATGCTATGAAAATCCTAGATAAGCAGAAGGTAATTATTCATTTCACAATTGCCAGTGTTGTTATCTTAACCCTTTCTTCAAAACAAAACTATAATTAAGTTATTATTTTTTGCCAGGTTGTAAAACTAAAGCAAGTTGAACACACACTGAATGAGAAGAAAATATTGCAGGCAATAGAATTTCCCTTTTTAGTGAAGTTAGAGTGGCATTTCAAGGTATTATTTCTTTTATCATGTTATACTAGGTTTTAGATTTATGTTGATACATCTATGATCTTATGTTTGCAATTTATTGGCATAGTTTTTATTGCTGTTTGTTTGGGAAATCACTGCTATATGAATAATCTTTTTTTGTTTTCCTAGGATAATTCTAACCTGTACATGCTACTAGAATTTGTTCCTGGAGGTGAAATGTTTTCTCATTTAAGAAGAATTGGGCGTTTCAGGTGATTTTTAAAGAGAATCTCCATGTTTATGTCTTTGTAAATCATTAACGATTCAATTTTGAAAACTGATTAAGATGCTTGTCTTTTACTGAGTTGTGTTGGATATTTTAGTGAACCACATTCAAGATTCTATGCAGCACAGATAGTACTGGCTTTTGAATATCTGCATTCTTTAGATATCATATACAGGTATTTGCCATTATTTCAAATATTTTCCATCACTGTTAGGGTCTTATTCACCTGCAAAAATATTGGCTTCTTATAAATCCTTCACAGAAATGAATTTTTAGATGGGTGCTTCTTCGAAGATTTAACATACTTGTAATTATTTATCTATAATTTTATATTTATAGAGATTTAAAACCAGAAAACTTACTGATTGATGAGAAGGGTTATCTAAAAGTGACTGATTTTGGCTTTGCAAAACGTGTCAAGGGTAGAACATGGACTCTTTGTGGTACACCAGAATATTTGGCTCCTGAAATTATTCTCAGCAAGGTTAGTGCATTTTTGCAATTGTTATGTTAATGAATTTCATCATATTCCATGAAACATGTTGCTTTGATTGAATAGATATATTTATTTGTTTGGGTATATATTTATTAAGCAAGTTTATTTTCTATTTTTAGGGTTACAATAAAGCAGTTGATTGGTGGGCCCTTGGTGTTCTTGTTTATGAAATGGCAGCAGGTTACCCACCATTCTTTGCTGATCAACCTATTCAGATTTATGAGAAGATTGTATCTGGCAAGGTAAAAATTGGTTCATTAGTAACTGGAAATTTTAAAAGCTTATTGCTTTAGATTTATTTGTTTTTTGTTGGCTTTTCTGTGATCAGTTATTTGCTGATTTTGAACTGTACACATGTTTCTGTATATATATATACATGGAATGTTCTCTTTCTTGGAATATACATTATTTTCTATTATTCTTTAACGCTTGAAATTACCAATGTTATCTTAATTAACAGATGCGTTGTCCATCACACTTTACACAAGATCTGAAGGAGCTGTTGAAGAACCTTTTGCAAGTTGATCTAACAAAGAGATATGGTAATCTAAAAAATGCAGTTGCTGACATCAAGAACCACAGATGGTTCTCGTCTACTGATTGGATTCAAGTGTACCAAAGAAAGGCAAGTTGCCCCCCCCCCCCCTGTGCACTAATTATATTAATAACATCATCATTACTTCTAATGGGAAGTATCTACTACGTCCAGCCATTTCCTTATTAATTGTTGTATTTTTTTAATAGAAGCATGGTTAATTAATCTCTTGTTTTTAATGATTTTCTTTAACTCGTTGTCCTTCTTCTCATTGTAAACATATTGGATTGATATTTTTTGTAGATTGAGGCTCCTTTCATTCCCAAATGTCGTGGACCTGGTGATCCAAGTAACTTTGATGACTACGAGGAGGAAGCACTGCGTATTTCCAGCACTGAAAAATGCGCTAAAGAATTTGCAGACTTTTAGAAGAGCAGCATTTGCATTTGTTTACCATTGAAATTGCCATAATCGCACTAAAACGTTATCTGTTGTCCAGTTTTACAATCCAAGCAGTTATTTTAGTTTTTTTTTCATCCTCATATTACGGACATTATTGCAGCTAAATATCAAGGTTAATTGCTATATGGCCTCTTGATATTTTGATATCTTATTTTTGTTCTACTTCAACAACAACTACATTATTTCCCTACTTAAAGCGCCAGTGCGTTTTAAGTAAAATTCACCCTTTCAAACAAAAACTCGTTTATGAAAACAAAACAGACAGATTGCTATCATGATTATTTATAAGTTATCTCGTTACTTTTTATTAATATATGGGAATGAAATACGTTCAAAAAGGAACTTATGTAATTAATACCTAGTCGTAGTCTGCTGGATTGTATTAATATAACTGTAGATTGTTAAGATTTTAAGTAAGTTCCTGTATTGTTGTATGAAATGTTTTATCATCTAGATCGTTATAGAGTCGTGAACGTTGGAAATTGTACAGTTTTTCCAGATTATATTTATGGGAAAGTTGTTTATTGCAACTTCACTATTCCTCATTAACGTGACATGACAAAACGATGTTTTCCTGTTTTCGGCATCGCATATTGTTTTCGCATCGCAAATGCTGTCTCTGCGCAGTGTTCTTGTTGCTCGTGCGTTGGCGCTTCTGACGGCAATAAGGCGGCCATTTGAATTGAAAGCATATTGTACTGCACCTGAACTGAAGAAAAGTATAAGTAATTTGCCAACAATAGAACTTCTGAAACACAACAGCAAAGAATATTCTGGGATAGGTATGACCGTAAATACATTTTATTTATCCTTTTGTTTTTCTCGCGCTAACATAACAGTTTCCATAAAAATTTACTTTGAAATGTAAAGCCATGCCATATCCACAACACAACAAAGCCATTCAACATTTTATTACCTACATTTTTATACCTACAGGTAACCCACACAAGGCTGGTAAGAGAATTTGTGAAGTTTCAGATGAAGTCATCATCTAGGGTAAAATAAAAACTATTTATTTACTTTTCTCTGGAGCTCCCCAGCAAATTTTTACCCCCATCCATTTTCTGTTGTATACTATATAAAAGTGATGTATCATCTGTTATGATTGCATTATTTAGAAGAGAACTGACTGGATCACGTCTTCATTTGGAGGGATCGTTTCAAGCAAAACTGCAAAGCAATCTAACTTAAAGCATTATCCAACTAATCCCAATTCAGAAATTACAAAAAGTTCTGCTGAAACTGGTTTGTTTTTTGCAATATTCACAAATTTTTTCATTGTGTATTACTCTGTTCCATGTAATCCATGTGGTGGAATCCATGTAAACATCACGCCAGATGAACAGCCAGTAAACTGTAAAGCTGCATCAAAGATTCTTTAGCTTAATGCGCAACATATAGAAATAGTTTTGAAGTATGTGACTTATTGTTTATTACACAGTATTTTATTCTTCTTCCACACCAGTACGCCAAGGAAAACTTAAGTCCACCCTGAATATCTCTGGCGTAAGTTACATGGATTCCACCCCGGACTCTGTTCTCAGCTGACTCTAATTTTACATCAACTAAACTCTTAACCAAAATATATTAGCTCTTATTGTTGCATCTGCTCTTGGAAGCCCAACATGATCTTAAATTGATCATTAATGTGGCTGAAAATAACACAGGTCCAATCAATTTCGTTGTCACAGTAGAATATATCTACGACTATGGAAATAACTATACTCTTTATTATTGCAGTTGTCTCAAATGCTGCCACCACACAGTTAACATGGGTTGAAAAATACAAGCCAACGAAAGAGGTACATTACTAGGTGCAATTTTATTTATGTTGATGATTACATATGTTTTTTTATGTGCCGTCACTTTTTATTTTTAATTTTATTTTTCCAGGGAGAACTAGCTATTAATAAGACAAAAATTCTTGAAGTAAAACAATGGATGGTGAAACGTTTGGATCGACAAGTACAGAAGGTTTGATTAATAAATACCATGCTCTTTTTGAATAGTGAAGATAACAGCTTTTTCCTGATGACAAACTTGTCCACTGAAAGAAAAAATTTTGAAATTGATAAATCTGATGAAAGTTTGTTCTACTTTTAAAGGGTATTGGTAAAATTCTTGTCCTCACTGGACCTGCTGGGGCAGGAAAAACAGCAACAATTGATGTTCTTGGTAAGGAATTAGATATTGAAGTTCAGGAATGGAACACTCCTGTTTCGCTTTCAAATGAAGGTATCTAACCTAAAATTGTAATTATTTTTTTATTATCATTTTTTAGATACTTTCAATCCTAATTATTGTCTATGAAGATGCTGCAAGTATCACAGTAACAATGATAATGTCACATAAATATTAACAAAATTAACAGAAACTGGATTCATCACAGTCAAAATAACTGTAATCATTTTTTTTACAGAATACCAAAGTTGGAAGGATTTCCAATCTCTATCATATGACTCGCAAAAGAAACAGTTTCATGATTTCCTTCTTAGAGCCAATAGATATCCAACCCTTTCTTTGAATAAAAATGAACGCTATTCTTCCAAGCAAGGTCAGAAAGTTATCCTGGTAGAGGTAATTGTTTTATATGATTGTCCCAAATCACTTTTCTTCCAAACCCTTTTCTTAATCTTGGGTAGTTTCCATGCATCTCAGGTCTTACAATTACTATTTTAATTTCAGGAAATTCATCTTAATTACCTTGTAGGATATTCCAAATATATTCCAACGGAATGTTCGAGATTTTCACGGAACTCTGAGGTATGTGGTTCTCAATTTTAATGCTCTATTTTAATTATACCATTTACCAGACATGCATGTCAAAAACAACCATAGCAACACAACACAATTGATGGGTAATTTCTGATGTGTTCTTCTTAATAGCTTTCTTGCATAGTGATTTCTGAAAGTTTTTTTGCAGGTTATTTCAAATGCAATCCAGGAACCCTCTTGTATTTATTTTGTCAGATAGTTATGCTGGTGAAAATAACTTCCATTATTTGTTTCCAAAAAATATTCAAGTGGAACTTCATATCACTTGCATCAGGTATGATTTGCGATGTTGTGACTTAATTTGAACTTTGTGTTTCTGTATTAGACAAATGAGACAAGTGAACATCAGATTAGGACACTATGATACTATGAATATGCTACAACTATGATTTTGTTCTAGTTTTAATTCAATCGCTATGACAAATCTGACGAAGGCATTATCAAAAATAATCCAGGAAGAAAACAAACATGTAAGTTGGCTTTATGCTATTGCGCATGACGTCCATTAGGGAACTATTCACCACTAGGCTACACAACCGTTATAACCACATACGACCAACATGTATTATATAAACTGATCCTTTTTCAAGGCTCTTTCAGATACAACTTTTTGCAGGCTATTTCCATGTCTACCTAACGTTTGTGAACGTTTTGAGCCATAGCTGGAATAGGGGACATTTCTGTTGGACACTTGAAAAGGGATTTTTCTCGATATTGTCTATGTCTTTTTCCAGAGATAAAATTGTTCAAGGGAGGAAGGGATGCAGGATATGTGCAAAATTTTAAAGAATCGTAGATGTCCTAGGACCTTTTTCCACTATTTTAGCTGCCAAATCTTCTGTTTTAATGAAAAAATTCCCACAAACGTAATAACCACACTGACTACATTTTATTGCGCGTAAGTAATCTGGGGCATGAAGATAAAAGTGTATTCAATAGTTATAAACAAAATAGCGACCAAAATTCATGTGACAATTTCTTTTTTTCAACTAATGCAACTTCTGTCTTTGTCCCTTTCTTCCTCCAAACGATGTTGTTTCTTGAGAACATGCAGAATACCTGATTACTTGCATGGTGACCACAAGGGTCTGGTTAACAGAACAACATGTTGAGGAGGTTGAATAAAGCCCACAGTAAGACCGGGGCTTTATTCAGCCTTTCTTTCATATTTTTGCATGTGTCCCAGAGCTGTTTATCACCATTGTAGACTGTGTTAACACGTCAAAGAAGTAGCAATGTCCGACTCACATACATACCTTGTTGTGGTCCCCCAAAATAAATTTTTGATATCGAAAGATACGTCACTCTAGTTTGAACCTACTAAATAATTGCATCAGATACAATCTGCTGGTGCTATGTTCTTGTTTACGTTATTTTTTGTTCGGTAAAAATGTTTAATCAAGTACAAAATAGAATGTAAATATTTTATGGTAGGCGCATATTTGATGCCACCATGCTTGTTTGTTTTAAAATTTACGAAGTCTTTTTTTTTTCAATATAGTCATCGACGACATTTAGCATGCCAAGCAAAGATACCCTTGATTTAATTGCAACAAATAGTGCTGGTGATATTCGAGCTTGCATTAATTCGCTTCAGTTTTTTTGCACAAATGGTAATGGTGGCTATTTTTGTTTGATTATTGAGATACTTCGCGTCAATAGTTGAATTTTGCGTCGTTTTGTAGTCGATAAAAGTGGATAAGTTTTTTACAGTAAAAAATACGATAATTGTACAGTTGAATATTTACATGATGAACAACGTTTTAAGGCTTGCTTTTTATCAGACCCTGAAAGCAAAGGACAAAGAACGAAGTCGTGTGCTGTTTTGGCTATAATTGCTGGTTCGCAAGATATGCGACCTTGCGCGCTGCATTCATCTGATTATAATGTACAATTTGTTCTCCATCTGATGAGAAACACAACACGAAACCAGTGGCGTAGCTATAGGGGGGGGCAGCTGCCCCCCCACCAAACGTTTCCAGCTGCTTGTCGGAAAATTTGTCGGAAAATTTACAATGCAAATTTTACGTTTGTCGGAATTTGTCCGGGTTTCGCTCCTTCGCCGCCAAATCGCAGCTACGCCAGTGCACGAAACGTTACTTATTATATAGATATTCAACTGAACAATTGTCCCATTTATGCAGCATTCATTTTTCGGTGTCGTCATCTATTCCAATATTCCACTGACATTCGAATATTGGCTTTAGGTCTATATTTTGTTATCTAGAACGTGTATCAAGCGATAAGTCAAGAATTACGTCAACGAAACCTCTGAAAAGCTCTAAGAAATCAAAATCTACCAAAGTTAAAGAAGTTGACAAGGAAAAGGATGCTCGCTCAGCCGTGCTGTGTAGCAAAGATACAAGCTTGCTGCTCTTTAGATCTCTGGGAAAAATTCTCTATTGCAAAAGTATGTTTACAGTATATAGTGTTGTTGGAATTACATCCTGGTGGATTTTAATTTTTAATGCCGACTGGTTGTTTTCCAGGAGAATTAACCCCTTTAGCTAACGAAGCCAGGCAATTGCCTAAACACCTACAAGACAAAATGAGAAACAAACTTCTTTTTGACCCAGAGGTATGTTATTAAATCTTCTTATATTGTGTCTTCTCCTTAACGAAAGATCTTGTATTTAATTTGCGCTGCATTTGTTTTTATTCTAGGCTGTCATCGAGAAAACACATGTGGCTAGTGATAATTTGAATCTCTATCTTCATCAAAATTATCTTCTTTTTCAAAAGGACATTGATGATTTGGTAAAAGATTTTTCTTGATTTTGTCGTTTCTGCACCATTTGCAATTTTTCTATCCGCGTGTTAATCTTAGATCTGTGACTTATAATAATCGAGTTGTGTTATTTGTTGCTGATTTGCATTTGCACATTTTTAGGTAATAGCAAGTAGTTATCTAAGCGATGCCGATTTTATGACTGGATTATGGTCGGTGAGTTCCAATGAGAACTTTTTAAGATACACGCCTTTGCTCTAACGCATTCTAATTTGTTGAATGTTACAGATGTGCTTTAATGTAATCCATTTTTTATTGTAGAGTCGAGATATTATGAAAGATTACTCTTGTTCATTAACAGCTCGCGGCTTGATCTTTGCTAACCATGGAAAGGCGAGTTCTTCGTCAAATCAACGTGGATGGCGACCTTTGAATAAACCAAAATGGTTTGAAATATTTAAGGAGGTATGTGGGGGTATAGTGCGATGTTTTAAATGTTGTTGAAAATAGACACTCAACATAAATTGAATTTTTATTTGTAAGCTCGCTGCGATTTCTATTGCAATATGATGTGCTATTTATTATTTGTATGACCTTAATACTGCCAAAAGAAGCTTTCTATAATTGATTATTTATTAAGTGCAGTGATGACTATCTATTGTACCATTTTGTCTTTGTAGACAAACTCGAACAAAAGGGCATGCGATGAATTATTTCACGGTAATAATTGTGTTTTAACACGAACAAAATTTTGTTATAATCATGTGTAGTTATGTTTCTATCATGTTACTCTGTAATATGTAGAATCTTGATCAGTTCTTTAATTTTCATTTCAAAAGATCTTCGATTCCCAGCTGTGGAACTCTGTCTTGATGTTTTACCTTATCTTTCAAAGATTAATGTCTGCCTTCGTACACCAAGTAAGAACAATATCTATTCTTATTATTTTTCGGGGTAGCTATCTTGTCAATAAAAGAAAGCTTGCAAAATTTTATACGGCTGTGTTATATCTCTTAAATAAATTTAGCATCTTTCTTTTTAGGTCATATTTCCTTTGTTCAAATGATGTCGCATTACAGCGTGACCACTCTCCAGTCAAGGTTTGAATAAATTTCATAGTTTCATAACAAGCGGGCTGGAAATTTCCCATATGAATACTCCATCCCGCTTACAGGGCCAGAAACGTGCCGACTACGCATGCGCAATCATTGTTTTCATTGTCAATTTCTCAAGTGACAAATACCATGTTACAATTCGAGGACTTATGATTGAAGTCTGTTCTCCACCTTCACAGCTCTTCACTCGGTCAAGATGAAAATTATATTGGTGATACTGCGAGCCTCGATTTACCTTCTTCCACTTGTTTTAATACGAATAAAACTGACGAGCAACCAATAACCCTGAGCCAATTAAGCACAGGAATACAGGGTAACAATGAAGAGGAAGTTGATGCATTTGAAGAGAATCTGATTGAAGATTTTAGTGATGAAGATGATATGTTTTTCATGTGAACAGCTATTTATACAATGATAAGATCATGCTGATCACAAAGCAGAAATAGTTTTAAATAAGGTGGTAAAACCAATCGTACGATGTGGTTTTTTGTGTCACATTTTACTTTAGTCATTTGATGTGTTATGCTATCTGTGCTGACAGTTATTTTTTTACGTTTGGTTGTTTATTTTTATCCTCCTTTTAGATTAATCATCGGAGCTTACTTATGGAGTGCATTTTCCGCCAAAATGCGCGTCGATATTTCTTTTATCACTTGCGCTAATTTTGTGTGTCAATGCCACGATCTTTTTATTTAGTTTAGCTATATTTGTTTCTTTGAAACACGGTTTTTATATTCAACACAATTTAAATGTCACCGATATTTCTATGTCGAACTCCCGTTTCGATTTTTCGGTTGTTGTGCACATTGCTTTGCTTCGGTTTTTCGGTTGTTGGCACATTGCTTCGGTTTTTCTGTTCACTGCGCAGACGACCGTTGCGCATCCTTATTCCAAAAAAGGCGCGAAACTGCACGTGGTAGAAAACTTGATTTTTCCTGGTAAATGGCGTGTCCATCTTAGTAATCAATTGGAAGCTGGCAATTTGGATGAAAATAGTCTTGATCATATGATAACAAGGATTGACTTCTACAGGGAGGCTATCACTAAGTTTGCCAACACCCACAATTTTTCAAATAGCCACATTGATAGTGTCTCAGGCCTACTAGGCGAAGTAGGACGTATATTGGAATCAGAGCTCCATCATAGATATCCTAGAGAAGATGCCGACGTTCATACATATGGAAGCAGTGCACATACATCGTTCACGGGGTCAAAATTGCCAGCTTCCAATCGATTACTAAGATGGAGAAGTTCCTTTCATCGATCCGGTCATGTTCGAAAACATCGATGAAACAGTTATCACCAAAGCTGCGCTACATACAAAAGGTGCAGCTGGTCCTTCTGGAATGAATGCTGATGGATGGCGGAGAATACTCGTTTCAAAAAATTTTGGGAAAACTGGAGAAGAACTGAAGGCAGCTTTAGCAAAATTTACACGCATACTTTGCACAAGAGATATTAACAAGAACTCGATTGAAGCATATGTTTCTTGTTGCTTGGTACCTCTTGACAAGAACCCTGGTGTTCGACCAATTGGCATTGGAGAAGTATTGAGAAGGATCATCGGAAAATCAATCATCAGTGTCATTAAGCCTGATATCCTTGAAAGTGGAGGATCTCTACAGTTATGCACCGGATTACCTTCTGGGTGCGAGGCTGCTGTGCATGCAATGAAGGATATATTTGAAGAGGAAGAAACTGATGGCCTACTTCTAGTGGATGCTTCAAACGCATTTAACAGCTTAAATAGAGAGGCGCTATTGCATAACATCAAGTATATATGTCCTCCCATGGCAAAATATGTAAATAACTGCTATGGCAAACCATCTCGTCTTTTCATTACAGGAGGCAAAGAAATACCATCTGCCAAAGGAACAACCCAAGGTGATCCATTTGCTATGCCTGTTTATGCAGTCGGAGTTGTTCCACTTTTATCCTTGATAAAATCAGCCGAAAGCAGGGTAAAACATGCTGCTTACGCAGATGATCTCGGTGGTGCAGGGACGTTGATTCAATTAAAATCGTGGTGGGACAACGTTCTGCATTATGGTCCTTTGATTGGGTATCATCCCAATGCATCCAAGTCATGGTTGGTAGTGAAAGAAGAGAGTTATGAGCAAGCTAATGAGATCTTTGGCAACACTAATATCAACATCACAACATCAGGACGAAAATACTTGGGTTCATACATAGGGACAGCAAATAATAAATCAGATTATGCAGATAACGTAGTGAAAGGATGGATTGAAGAGTTGGAAATACTATGCAAAATAGCACGCTCAGAGCCGCATGCAGCATACACTTGCTTTGTTAGTGGATTTCGTCATAGAATAACTTACTTAACTAGAGTCATCCCTGACTTTTGCAATGCACTAAAAATGCTTGATGCCTTCATTAAGGAACAGTTTTTACCGGTGCTAACTGAAGGCTATCACTGCTCCGAAATCGAGCGAGAATTAATCAGTCTCCCGGTACGTTTTGGAGGACTTGGTATACCGATATTCTCAGAGATAGCTAATCAGGAATATGATTTTTCAAAGAGAGTGACGATTCAGCTATCAACAAACATCAAGCAGCAAACAACTGAATTAACGCTGAACAATAGTGAATTAAAGAAAACAAAGAATGGAATTGCCAATGAAAGAACAAAGTCGCATGAACAGAAACTTAGACGGCTTAGAGAATCTATGACACCCGATCAACGTAAAGCAAATGAGCTGTCTTGTATGAAAGGTGCGTCGTCGTGGCTCACTTCCCTTCCTTTGAAGGCTGAAAACTTTGTTCTTAACAAACGTGAATTCTACGACGCCCTCCGCTTGAGGTATAGATGGCATTTAAGATTCATGCCAGCTATTTGTGTATGCGGAAAACACTTTTCCGTTGACCATGCGATGTCTTGTCAAAAAGGCGGATATATTCACCATCGACACAATGAATTGCGTGATCTTCTCGGCAAGTTGGCAACTGAAATTTCGAACGATGTTAGTATTGAGCCAGCTCTACAGCCTCTTAGTGGTGAACAACTGCCGAGAAATTCAAACACATCAGAAGAAGCGAGACTTGATATCAGCGTACGTGGCTTCTGGCAGAGGGAACAAAGTGCATTTTTTGATGTAAGGGTTTTCAACCCATTTGCACCGTCATACCGAAACCAAAAGCTACAGAACACGTTTGCAGCCAATGAAAGAGAGAAGAAACGTGCGTACAGTCAACGCGTTTTACAAGTTGAACATGGCTCATTCACACCTTTGGTTTTTGCCCACAATGGTGGTTCAGGAAGAGAAGCCGAAAAATATATATCGGTATTATCTGCAAAGATTGCAGAAAAACGAGATTTGCCAGTTTCATCCGTCACAAACTGGATTCGCACAAAACTGTCTTTTGCACTTCTTCGCAGTGCTATACTGTGCATTCGAGGTTCTAGGAATAGGCGAACAAAGGTTGAAGTTGACACAGCAAACATTGAACTAGTGGAAGCAGTATGCAGGATTGACTAACTTAAATTTATATTTTGTACCTAAAGTAGAATTCTAGTTTTTTTTGTTTTGTTTTTTTTTGTTGAGATATGTGAACCGGCGGCCTTTCGGTCTAAAAACATGGCCAAATGTTGATTCAATGATAATATGATCTGGTTGAAAAAAAAATTACTAAGATGGACACGCCATTTACCAGGAAAAATCAAGTTTTCTACCACGTGCAGTTTCGCGCCTTTTTTGGAATAAGGATGCGCAACGGTCGTCTGCGCAGTGAACAGAAAAACCGAAGCAATGTGCCAACAACCGAAAAACCGAAGAAAAGCAATGTGCACAACAACCGAAAAATCGAAACGGGAGTTCGACATAGAAATATCGGTGACATTTAAATTGTGTTGAATATAAAAACCGTGTTTCAAAGAAACAAATATAGCTAAACTAAATAAAAATATCGTGGCATTGACACACAAAATTAGCGCAAGTGATAAAAGAAATATCGACGCGCATTTTGGCGGAAAATGCACTCCATACTTACTGTTCACGAAGGTTCATTTAATGTGCACATGCATGAATTGTAATTTATTCCCACATCCAATTCAATATAAACTCTACATGCCACTTGTGTTTTGTTGGTTGGTTTTAAGCCGAGCCGACAGAAAAGTTTGCATAGCAAAGTTTTGCTGAGATCGGTGCGTCAACTGTCGAAGGTCTTCGATGGTACAACTCTTTTCTTTGTGCAAACTCTGCCTAATTTTTGACCCGATCATGGCGCGGACAGTCGTAGAGTGTTTTATCAGACGGGGACTGCTGTCTGTTTTGAATATTACTGGGAGTTTCTAGACGGCCTCTTCATACACATCATGCCTCTTATTTCATCAAAAAGTCCAAGTAGTCATGTGAAGGTAACGACAAAGGGGTTAGATGAAAATGGCTTAATTCTGCTTTTGACGTTCTCCAGTCAGCGCATCAGACAATTACTTTGACTAACGCGGTTGGAAACGCGAAGATAAAGTTAAACTACACAGATGATTGTAACTAGACTAATATATGTTGGTAGTAACTAACATGTTAGTATTATGAAACAAATCCTAATTACAGTCACAGCAGAGCCAAATTGATATGCATTCCATTTTTAATTTTCTGCACTTATAAGTGTTGTTGCAACCTTTTTTGCAACTACGTTTAACTAGGATGCAAAGAGCACCGATTGATCACTTCTTGTAAATCCGTCCCACTTGGTTGCCATATGCCGCCATGGTAACAACCCCACCCGCATGCTCCACCCAGGCTTACTACTGACCATACAGGCGAAAACATTTGTTTCCAGCTATTGGCTAACAAGGCAGCCTTGTGAACGTGGTGAAACAGTGAGGCATGCTCATGCGCTTGTATTGTAACATGTTTTTAACAGCTCAGTTCCTTTTTGCAAAAAGCAGAGACGCGGGAGCCTTGGCCCCCAGCTATGAGCAACTCTTCAAACTTCAGCATACGCTCAATTTTGCTTTTTGAATGTCACAATTGAATTTTGCATTTGTGACGTCATTTAACTTCGCAAATCTACTTTTAGAAGTGGCTTCAAGTCTTAAAATGATCAGCGCAACTCGTTATTTTGTTACCAAGCTTTTTGTTTTCAACAGTTTTGATAAAGTTTTTTCCACTGGACAAGGTCTTCTCTTGTCGTCACCTTTTTTCTACTGTTGATATTTTCAATCATCCTACTGCTCAAACATGGCGTCTTCACTCCTCACTGATGACGATTTTCTGGGGCTGAAACACAGAGGAAAGGGTAACTAAAAGCAACTTAACTTATAGATTTCATAAGCATGGTAACTCTAGGTAACATATTACATGTTTTAAGGCTAGCATGATAATTCAGATTTTGTAAAACCAGTTGTCCCGGGCCTGTCTTGTCTTCTCTGTCCCAGGCCTAGGCCAAGTGCCAGATCCCCTTTAGGTCTTTTGCACTATTTAACTAATACACGCTCATGTTTCCATTTCATGGTAATGAAGAATTTATTTTTCTAGACATGAAGGTTACTTCAAAAGATATGGCGGATGCAAAAGTTCCTTTGCATCTTAGAGATTATTGTGCTCATTTATTAATCCCTTTAATGAAATGTCAACTCGACAATTCATTTCTTCCTTGGAAATGCAAAGCAGAAGACCACGATTGGCAAGAATGTCAAATTGAAGAGTAAATATACTCATATTTTCACAGAATTATCTAATAATTTAAATTATATAAAGCTAAGATTTATGTGTAATAAATAATTATTTATTACCTATATGTTTATGATTATATTTTATAGCTATTATCTACGGATGAAATTGAAAGAGAAAATGAAGAAGAAAGCTACAGAAGCTAAGGAAAACAATTCCTGATTATCCTACATGACTAGTAAACACAAGGTTTGTTTTGCTTATTAAATGTAATTGATAAAGTTTGGACATCAAGTGCTGTGTTTGTGTGGCTTTAGATCAGTTTTATCTGTTTCTTTTATTGGTTTTCAATTTCGAAGTTAAATGCCATGGTATAATTAAATGATTAATCACTAAACCACAATCAAAAAGATGATTAAAGCATATTAATTACAGCAGAAGACAATTTGCATCATGCAACTTGCAAATGGTTCATGTTTGATTCTTATTGACTAATTTTCTAAAACACAAAGTAATGTTTGAAAACAAGGCCAGTTTGTTAGGCTGGTAAGCAATAATAACTGCACATTTGGTTCTTCATAAGTAGGAAGGACAGTGTTTGGGAATTGTCCAACTTCTCAGTCGATATCAGAGAATTTTGTTTTGGATTGTTGTGAAATTTTTGTTAGGCCAATTTCTTCTGCTTCAGAGCTGTTGCCATTTTCAGCTTGTTTGCAATACTGTGATGGTGAGGGTATCTTTGTCATTGGTAATAGTTCCACATGTGTATTAACTGGGCTATGAATGACATCTTCGCATTTGGATGCTCTGTACTTGATACCATGTGATGCAAGCCAGTAATTATGGCATTTCAGAATGGATAGGTATGAAGTGAAGGCATTCTTATATTCAGCACTCATCATTACTAGGATTACTGGATTGCACATACTATTTGCATAGGCAAACACGAGTGCAAACTGGAAAATGTGGCCACTGCCTTGCCACTTGCCAAATGACATACAATACTCATCAATAATTGTGAATAAATGGATAGGAAAGAAGCATACAACAAATGCAACAAATATTGTGCGAAACATCCTGATGAGCCTTTGTTGACTGTGGATGCGTGTTTCACGCTTCTGGCCTCTTGCAGAGCCTTGTAACAATAGAAGGCTAACCTTTAATGCTTTACTGATCTTCACGTAGGCTAAGAAATTCACAATGATTGGAATAATGAAGATGACTATGAATCTTTGCAAGTAGTAAGCCTGTTTCAAATGATGACTAGGCCAGGTGGGTATGCATGCTTTTGCCACCCAAAAACCCTTTCCAACACTGAGAACTAAGCTCAATGGTAAACCATTAAGCAAGTAGGCTATGATCCATATACTTATGAGAATAAGTATGCGTTGCAAGTGGCTTGGTTTTGCAGCCATTGGATATATGATTGTTCTGTAACGATCAAGACTGATACTGACATGGGTTAGAACAGAAACACCGATAACAACATCTGTCAAAGGGAATACGTAACGACAAACAAATTCACCCAATGGCCACGAGACGTTTTTTGCCATGATGCTTAACGGAAGCAGTAAGAATAGTGTAAGTAGATCAGTTATTGCAAGGTTGAGTAGAAAGCAGTGTTTGAGGGACTTGTTTTTGTCAGATCGTGTTATTTTCAGAACAACCAACATATTGCCCACCATTCCAGTGAGAAATATTACCGTATACATCATGTACACAACTACATCCATCCCAATCGATTTAGGTTTTTGCATTGGCGGCGTGCTGTTTGTTGAGTTGTCTGTTCGGGAATAGTTTAGAAGTGACCCAACAATTGATGTCCAATTCACCAACGTTCCATTCATCATCCTTGCTTTTACCAGTTGAAGAAAGTGTTCAACTGCAAGTTAATGGTATGATTATCAAATATTGATTTCGATTAGATTATCGCGAATTAATTAGAATGAAAAAGAACCCAATGTTTTGAGGTACGCGATACCAGGCATAGATAGGATATTTGAAAAGTACTAAATTGGTTAAAGATTAGATTTGCAAAGGCGCTTATTACATTACAAGAAAGTTGAAGCTCAAACCAGCTGCATAGAATATTAATTTTTAAAATTTCCAATCAGAGATAATAAGAGGCTCTAATTTATTACGCCGCTTAAAATAGTGCTTCGTATACATACATGGGGAACAGATGATAGAAGTGTTATTAAAATACGGACCACTGCTTGTTAAATCAAGTTTATAATTTGCCAATCCACATGGATATTTTTTCTTATTGATATTGAAACATTAACAACTTTTCTTTGTCTCTCTTTGAAACATTCAGTAGAACATTCTGTTCAGTAGAATCCGTCAAGAGACTGTTGTCACCATTTTGGAGTTCAAAAAGCGACAAACATTGAATATTTCTTGATGGGTCAGTGTACCTGATTAATTATGCACCATTTTCTATATTGGTGGTTCCTGATGCAAATTATGAAATAATAAAAATAATGCATTTAAGATGATTTAATGTACCCCCAAGAAGTCACAAGCAGGGCACCTGTGAAAATTCAATTGCTAACTAATTTTTGGCTTTCAATTCCAGCCGTTCTCTTTCCGCGGAAGTCAATGGTCTATTATATCGTTTATATAATTCAGCATGTATATTTCATTTAGAAAATTTAATATTTATAAAAATAAACAAATATATCGGGTCTTGTTTATATTTACAACGATTATTGACTTTATAATAGTTGAATAATTAAGTTTTACTATTTAATTTTAACTTTCACTGTACTTCATTGTTCACAATTATCAGATTCATCTGGCTTTGTTTTATGAGAGACCAGTCTATAAGAAACATGGTTCAAAAGTCCCCGGAAATTTAAGAAACGCGTAGAACTAAATCAAAATTTTTAAGAAACACCCAAACAAAATTAAGCTTTATTTCTATGTCGGAATACAGTGCGACGAGAACTGAGTTTTTGTTTATTTAAATTTACGTTACATCAGAGTTAACATGGAAGAAGAATTGCGCTAGCTCAAAACGAAGATTTTTCTACGCCATTAATCTGTGGCATTGCGTAACATATGCCGATTTCACAATAAAGAGTAATGAATAATGAGATCTATTACTCTTTTAGACATGTTTTAGCCATTCGAAATGTATACATTAGGTTGTATTGTGTTCTGTCGTGCTATAAACTGAATGTAAGAGTAAAAAATTGTTAAGAAGTCTCTTTCGGTATAGAAACTGTATATAAATTAAGAAACATTTAGTATGAGGGCGGAAACTAGGTCTTAAATAAAAGAAAAAAATATACAGGGTTGAAATGAGTTGAAATGAGTTGATGGTTAACGTTATTAAGAGAAATAAGCTCAGTTAAAATTTCACGCATTGTTGTCTTACCTTGGCTATCTCTATACTTTAGCACACGTCTGTTTCGAATCAATTCTTCTTGGGTTTGTCTTCAGTATTGGATTTATAGCCAAATCACCAATAAGATCGTTCGCTTCTGAGTGTCGATGTGTGATGTTACCTAGCAATGAAGACGTGCTTAGGCAAAATTATTCTGATTGTGCGCGGTTGTGGTTCACCATACACATAGCCAATTATCTATTTGTGCGTGGGTTGCACGGCTATTCAAGAGTTTACGATCTTAAGGAATTGCTTATTATAGGGAATTCATTCCATTTCTTGCTGCGATTTAATCTCCACATGTTGCTCAGAAAGATGACCGTACTTGATATTTCAAAGATGGCTGGCTTAATTTACAACAGCAGCCAAAGCATATTTATGTCAACACGATCTTGTTTCTGCTAAAAAAATTGCTTCTGACCAATTAATGCACTTGCTAGACAAAGGCATGTGACACGAACTATTACTCCTGCTAACAACGAGTTAATAAAGTACCAGCAAGCACAGTAATCGAATAAAACAAGATTAAGATACTTTATCTTAATCGTGTATCTTAATTAATTAATAGATAAAAAAGCCTATAGCCAACCAAGTCATTGTCCTCTTTGTGTCTTGATTTTATTCAATGAATTCAACGAGAATACATTTTCGAAACAATGTCTTACTGGTACCCTAATTATATGCTTATCTTTTCCGCGAACGAAAAACAAGTTAACGCAATTACTTCAGAATTGTGTTTAATATGTTTGTGAAAATTAATGAAGACTGGGAAATCAAAGACATTTCATGAACAAAATAGCTAGCGTCTTCGTACATGAGTCATTTTATATTACTTTTATTTACTGTCGCCAATATTGTTATTTCTGTGTGGAGTTAGAAAAGTTGTTTTACTTTTTAAGTGTGTTATTAATACGCGTATTCAAATTGTCAGACAGTCTACTTCAACAATATTAATTGTAACCGATAATGGTATGTTAAAACTTAGCTTTTTGATGACATTAGCAAAATAAAATAGATGCAGGTGGCCTACATGTCCAACCATCTCATGTCTCAGTTTGCAACTATTGCATTTCTTGTTTTAGTTCTATTTTCTGCAGTACAACGGCGGTACGACTGTCCCAAGGCCGCCACTGTACCACTTGATTCTCCTGGTTTAACTCTTCCAATTCTTTACTCTATTTATATTCATACAATGATGGTTAAAAACAGGCGTAGTGACATATTGCCCCATTCTTGGTCGAATGGGACACGTACACGTGTAATGGCACGCATCAGTGCCACGTTTACACGTTTAATTTAAAATACTGTGTAACTAACAAGTGCCAAATACAAGTTAAGCAATTGTAATACAACAACGACCCACTTAACAATTGCCTTGGTTTGCAGTCATTTCGTGCATTAGATTGAACAGGATGCAAAGGAAGCATTTTTACACAAAGTGAAGACAAACACTTTACGAGACGAAAAATCATATCTTCTAACTGTGCTTTTGAAATATGTTATTGAAACCCTCAGCAAGGAACCTGGTCCCGATTATCTTATCATACGTCATTGTGCAACATTAAAGCTGCGTTATACTCGATGTTTTGTCGACAAGATTGCTTTTTTTATGTGGCAAATGTTGACATTTGTACTCTGCCATTGCAGTAGTGTAAAGGTAGTGCTACGGGTTGGCATTCGAGAGGTCTGCAGTTCGAGTCCAGGTACCTACATAAGTTTAATTTTGATCAGCTTCAATGAAATTGAGTATGCAGAAGAGTTTAATACAGACATTTGCATCATATTGTTCATCGGTTGCAGTAGCCCAGTGGTAATGCTATTGGGTTTGCACCGAACAGGTAAGTGGTTCGACGCGAAGAGAAGGCATTTAAATTAACAATGATGTAAGTATAAATGTTATTTATCATTTATCATTACTCTCATCTGCAATTATACATCATAATTTGAATTATTCTCGCAAACTGTAAGCGTGATGGTACGGAGCAAAATAAGAATAGTTGAAAATGTAAGAGTCCAGTGCGCGCGTGAGGAAAAATAATGGGGGGACATTGCGAGATTCACGGAAAAACAAGGGGAGGTAAATTCGCTCTGCGTTTTCTCTAGAGGTCTTTACTTGTAACAAAAAGTTGATCCGCCTCCCCTTAGTTTTTCAGGCGCGAGCGTATGACCCCTTAATATTTACAGCCATTCGCGCGATGCCCCCCTAACTGCTATGCGCCACTAACAGCCTATCTATTATTACTATTAACTCTATCTTACCGGTACCATCACTTACTGTTACGTTTGAATTAAAGGCTAGGAGAGTCATAGTACAATTTACAGGTAGGTATATCGAGAGCAGATGACGGTGAATTAAATTTACATTCCTTCACCTGGTCTCGATCCACCTACCTGGCCGGTCGCATACCTCAAATACAACCTCTACACCACTGCAACCGGCAAATGAAGGTATGCAATTATCAATCCTATTAGTTCCATAATTTTAATTTGCTTGAAAATTATTAAAATTATCTGGATGTGTCAAGATTTGAACTACTTTCATGGCCGCTCCCATACCCCAAACACAACCTCTACGCTACTGCAACCGGCAAATGAAGGTATGCAATTATCAATCTTATTAATTTCATAATTTTAATTTGCTTGAAAATTATTAAAATTATCTGGATGTGTCAGGATTTGAACTACTTTCCCGGTCGGTAGCACACTCCCAAGCACAACCTCTACGCCACTGCAACCGGCAAATGAAGGAATGCAATTATTATCGATCTTATTAATCCCAAAATTTTAACTTGCTTGAAAATAATTAAAATTAACTGCACGTGTCAGGATTTGAACTACTTTCCGGATCGGCAACCCACCCAACAGCACAACCTCTACGAGAAGTGAGTAAACTGGCTTGAAAAATTTTGGCTGTAGTAGCGAAGAAAATGGACGTAAAATTACACTGGCGGTCTTCTCAGTGACAGTCTTAAAAACATCTTAAAAGGCTCTAAAGAGATAAAGTAAATTAAAGAGAAAAATATTCGCTGGGTAATGAGAAATGCCACCATAACGAGGCAGCGTAAGCAAAATTTGTAAAAAAGTGAAGTGGTGAGTTTACTCACTGAATATTATACCGTCAAGGTGTTAAAACCAATTAAGAGATGGCCATACCCAGGATCCATGAAGAGAAACAGAATGGTACCCTAAAAGCAACCTGAGACATGACCATTGGTTATGGCCATGACGACAGAAGATGAAGATGAACATTTTAAATTATTCATAATATAGCATTAATAAATGTAATTCGAATTTCGACTAAGTTAGGAGAGGTAGAGAAGAGAGGAGAGGTAGAGAGGTAGAGAGAGGTACAGTGGGTACTGCCACCCACCAACTTAACGTTGGTAGAGTGGGTACGGCAACCCACCATCAAAGACAGAAGGCAAACCTGTGTCTATCTCTGCTGAAAGTCTTAAAGAAGTCACTGACCTCAGCAGCACCAAGACTCTACCGACATACTGAGTGCCGTACCCCACGCCTGGCGGTGGAAGTTTCTGAAGACAGAAAACCACCCCACGACATATACTTGAAATGCATTAGTCCAGTTACAAATGTCTTTGATTATAATATCATATGTATGATAATTATGATATTAACTATATAATCCTAAGCGCCAGGATGTTAAAAGCAAGCGTGTATCGAGTGAACCTAAACGTTGTACGAAAAGCAAGGAAAAGAAAAACAGTTATTACAATTTGAACACAATCTCCCAGGTTTACGGGCAAAGCAGAAAGTAGTTGTAAGCAGAATTTCTCCCCAAGCCTAGCTGGTTCGAGCGAGCAAAACTATGAATGAAAAACAACTTGATCACGCAGATTACACAATTTCTATATTCCAAAGAAGGTAATAATAATAACAGTAGTGATAATAATAACAGTAGCAATAATAATAAGAGTAGTAATAATAATAACAGTAGTGATAATAATAAGTAAAACAGGAATCAGTTGATTTTGATGTCAACTATGCAAGGAACGTCATGATAATTTCAAAAAATTAACGACTCTAATATAGTTATAGTTCATATCAAGCAAAGAATAAACGAAGATTAATAATAGTTGCATGTTTATTCGATCTAGCCAGACAAAAAGGATGACAAAAATGCCACTCCTCGTTCATAAAATGAACGAGTTGGAACATCACCAGTAGTAACCATGTCAACAGTGAAGAGTAACTCGACACGTGTTTGGTTCAAATAGACAGGCAATGTTACCAGATTAGCATCATCTTTTGCACCTTCTTTTGTCGCCTCAATGCGTTTCCAACTGAGTACTGTTTTCGGCAGATCACTTGTTATAATGTTACTCAATGATAATCTATTGCTCTTGCAGTCTGCCCCTTGGAGTTTTAACCCTAAAAATAAATATTATCAATCATTATTATTATTATTATTATTATGAATGATAAATGATAAAAGTATCTAGGAATAATAAATAATGAAAGCAAAAAATGATCCAATGCATACGTCAGAAGAAATTGGATAGTGATTACCTTCAACAACAAAACTACAGTCGTCGGCTTTGAAGTTCGCAGAATTATTATCACGAACGGTCACCCGCAGTTTAAGTTCTTCAAGAGACCACTGGTTGGCTTGAGCAACAAATTGTCTCGTCGCAGTGATGTAGGCCTCTGGTATAAATAGTCCACCGAGCCACACTTGAACGTTCTGTGAAATAAAAACACATTGTAATGAAATCGCAATAATCTTTCAATGCCAAAGTGCACCCTAAAATATGCACCCTCTATTCTATACAACATTTTTTAGATTGAGAATCAGTTAGCTTGACACCAATATAAAATATAGTACTACCTTCAGTTCCTTTGCTCCACCAGTATTAGCAGCCTGTGAGAATTTCTCCAACTGTTTGACTCTTTCAGCAAAGTCAGTAATCCATCTGATCACTGTTAACTCTTTCGGGACGATATAGCGACGCCAGTGTTTTGGTATCAAGCCTTCGAATAGAATAGCTTGCTTATAACTTGTCTGCTTTCACTGTCTCCAAGCAGCTACAGGACACTACATTATTCATCATCGAAAAGGAAGATCAAAATAAAAAAACTTACCTTTGACAAGATCTTCCATTAG
Organism: Sanderia malayensis; assembly: GCA_013076295.1. NCBI lineage: Eukaryota > Metazoa > Cnidaria > Scyphozoa > Semaeostomeae > Pelagiidae > Sanderia > Sanderia malayensis. The sequence continues at coordinate 4,456,472 of RQOL01000618.1, read as the reverse complement.
TGATCTGACGTCATTTGTTTGCTTCTTCTTACCATCACAAACAAGCAAAACATCTTGCAATTCGCCAATCATATCATGCAGCAATTTAGCCCCAGTGTTCACCTTGAACAAAGAAATTGAAAATGTTAAAAGCAAGAAAGAATTCAATAACCAGCTGCAAAACATCAAAGTATTGTGCATCCTTCCTTAACGAGGCCCAGCAAAAGACCTAAAAAATATGTCAACCTATCTACCTCACGCTCAAAGAATCTAAATATCGGATCTTTAATGTTCTCCAGGGTTCTTTTCATCAGAGGCAATTTCTATGAGATAAAACAATTTCATAAACTGTTAGAATAAAGAGTCTCAGAGCATGCTTATGCGATTATGATCACTGTAGTAGCCGAAGGGCACATCTAAGCAGGACTGCATTACCTTTGGCAAGATGGATAGCCAGTTCTTAACAGAAGCTGCAAGTGATTTCATCCATGCTGGTCTCACATCTGCTTCATGAACTTCTTGCTTTCCACTGGAATATATCACGTTTTAATTAGTATGCAGTCATAAAAGCCAGTAATACAAAACAGCACTCACAGATGGATTTTATTACGAAATAAAACGAAGTACCTTATTTCTGGACTGTAAGCAAGTTCATCTTCTTCACTCAACACTTCCATTTTCAGCATTTTTACCAACATTTGATCACCTAAACATTCATAAATAAATAAATGAAAAAATTCAAATTCCCGATGAAAGTCTCTCGATAATAGAACAGGTTAAGCTGAAGACAATTAGATGCTTAGAATGTCTCTTACCTAATGAAGTCAAAATGACTTTCTCTGCATTGTTTGGCAAACCAAGCCAAGAAGGACTTTGATATTCTGGTAAACCTTCTGCCCACTGCAAAAACTGTTCTCGTCTGTAACAGGACATTTTAATTCAATGAAAAGGAACAATCAAACGGGCAATATACTAGAACATAGCAGTGAATAAAAAGCATGGCATACAAGTTACCTTATGCCATCCGGTATCTTTATGTTATTTCCTTTTTGTCCATCAACATCGACAACAAGTGGAAAATCGGATTCAAAGCTGCGAGCTGTGAAAATTCGACTTATAAACGAATGGATCAAACGCTAAAAATAAAAAAAAGACAATTAATAATTTTATGACATCAGTAGAGCAGCTTGAAATTAGGAAGCGATTGCGATGATCAAACGTACCTGATCAAAATCATTGTCAATTCTTCCACCATAAATGGATTGACCAAGAAGTGTTTGAATTGCATCCCAAGGCAATTTCTCTGGTCGAATATTTGAACGTTTCTGAAAAGAAAACAATTTGGCATACAACACGGCATCAAATCAAATCGGTTAAATCTCAAAAACATATTAAATTCAAAACGAATAGGTGGAACAATTGCCATTTTGAGCTCCAATGCTCGGACTGCTTCAAATTTCAAAATATAGCAAAGAATACACGTATACCTGTGCGGCAGAGTCAATCCAAGTATCCAACATATCACACGCAACTCTGAGATCAGATTCGCTGAATTCGTAAACTTTGGACCAACCAAGTGGTGCATATCGCAGTCGCTCTTGTACAATTGCATGAAACCATGCCAACAAGAAATACATACGAGCCCTCTCCCCAGGTCCCTGCAAACAAAATCAAATAACAAAACACACAATAATTAGCATAGCAATAAAATGATGGCAGTGACTGAAAATAAAAATTCTCTCTGGAGAAGCAATGCATACCTGACACATTCTTGCAGCTGGAATGGTATTATACGTTCGAAGTAGATTTGCTTTGATACCTGGCGGTGGCTCATAAACAAACACTCTTGATGCACGCAATAAATTCACAGGAACTTTCGGAGTTATTTCCATTGTCATGAACAGTCTGAAGCTTGGATGTGGTGTCAATGTGTGCAATTTCTTCTCGACGCTGACAAGCCAACTTGGTGCAAGATGTACGTTCTTCAACAGCACCCATCTCAAAAAAATCGTTAGATCGACTTCACAATTTATGACGATCAAATTCGTAACCTCATAGAAGCTCATAAATACTCCAAAAATCATAAATGTAAAAACTAACACAAGACACACCTTCCAGATTTAACAGACGAGTTGATTGCTTTCTCGGCTTGACTAAATCCTTCCGCAGACCCTAATCACAAAACAATGAAAACATTAAGATCCAATAAAACGACGAGGGCGAGGTGGAAATAAATTATACAAAAAATTATGTAAACTCGCCAATAGCAATCGATGTGCATGGCTTATTTGTAAAAGCAACAAGATCGTCCACTCTTCCACTTGCATCATAGCCAGGAACAGAGCAGAGAAGAACAGGGATATTCGCTTTTATCTGCCAATACAAAAGAACACGGTATAAGCAAAAACACATCACCAGGCTTTCCCGTAATAAGACTTTCTTATAAAACAAGCACGTGAAAATAAATCAAGAATAGAACCTCGTGTTCTACGACATCAGCCAGATCCAATTCCTGTTCAGCATGGTGAGTGAATGTTTCACCCATTACAGCAGAGACGAATTTCTGCGCTGACGCAAACAGATTATCTGGTCGAAATGCATGAATCACCATCATCTCGTAGAGCACCTTTCCAACTGGAGCTAAAACACAAAATTACACAAAATTATTATTATACCAAATCATGTGATATATTTGAACACATTTCGTAACACATTGATGCACATTATCAAATGAAACACGAGGAAAAAATAAATTAATAGAATTACTCAATGGCTCTTTCAAGTTCCAGCAAACTGGGACATTTTCAGATGGATTTTGAGAGCTCACCCAACGCATAAATTCCTGAAACGTGCAATAATGCAATGTTATTTCAAAAATGGCAAATGTCACTAAATCCAGCCAATGGTAAGATACACATCGTATTTTGAGTGATGTAAATTAATTCAAGCAAAAACCAACCTCTTTATTTGAGCTAATGTAGTTTGACAGCTGCGCAAATGGTTCTACTTTTGACAGCCGCATCAATGCATCATTCTGTCATGGAAATAGAGCAACCATTGGTCAATAATTATCATATCCCAAAAATCATTGTTCAAATTGCAAATGACTAGATTCGTTTGATTTACCTGATCAGATGAAAATTCTGGGAACTTTGATTTTGAATCTGAGCGAATGACAACTTCTTTTCCCCTCAATAAATGATCAAATTCGACATCATACTGCGCTTCACTTTAACAAAATCAAACATTACCATTTATTAAAGAACACAACATAAACATCACATGCTCTAGCTAAGGGCATCAAAACATATTACACCAACCTGGATCTTCCTCTAATTTGAATTCGACAAAGAAGCATGCCAAACGTGATTCTGTCATCATGCAACATGCCACGTGCAACTCTATTGTAAACAATCTGTCGGAAGAGAGAAATAAATAAAATAATAATGGTTGAAACAGCCGAACGAAGCTAAAAATGAAGCCAAATCAAGCGAGGTATCAACAAGTTTAAAAGAAGACTTGCCTGAAAAAGGTCTTCGTTCAAAATCTTTAGCCTCGAGTTGGGGTCTTTAATATCCTTGAGATGAACGTTTTCGTAAAGAACGGATTGGAAGATATCCAAGAAAAACTTCAATGAAAACTGATACAAGAAATGCACCTAAAACAGAAAAGAATGTCTCAATATGTCGAACTTAATAACATTGAATGGAAATTAGATTAAATGAGAATTGACAAGGTCAAAACAACGTGTTACCATGTTGAGTGATTCCAAAGTGAAATAGATGCTACTACAAGAAACTGACAGCACACGGTATTGTTCAGACACGGCATTCACTTCGGCCATTATTAAATCAGTTTCTTCAACTTTCTTTGTTACTTCTGCCGCCTCTTTCTTCAATGTTTCCAGCGAGCTAATAATCCTACAAGAATTATTGAGTAATGTTACGCACAGTAATAATGATTTACTTTACGCATATTTACTTTGTTAACAAGAACCAATACCAATTTATATGAAAAACGTACTTATCGTCGTCAAGGATTCTCCCCTTTGCGTCATTCAACGCTTGTAGCAATTCCTTCTCAAGATGACGCAATCGCAAATGGAATTCACCTGAGTAAAGAAAAACAACAAACAATGAAATGAAACTACTCCCAAAGATGGTAGTAGAAAAAATAAATGAATCTGCCAACATTGAATACCTTGCAGTTTCAGCAGGTCTGATCTTTTTGCATCGACTTCTGGTCGCTCTGCTTTCAATACTTCATTCAAACACTGACTTTGCAAGCTTCCTCTTGTCACAGTAAAGTTCACAAAAGTCACTCTGGAGCACAAATCAGGTGGAAACTCGACCTTTTAATAACAAGTAAGTTGGTCAGGCATTCATGAGACATCTGAATCGTCAGCAATGCATAATCAACATATTGCAACAACAGATATATAGCATAGTGTACTTACAGTAGGATCACGTGTTGATAGAAATATGGTGAATGCAGGCGATAGATCGATATCTTGATCTCCGATTGTAATCAAAACCCTTCCACCGGTTCTTCGTAGTTCTTTGTTTAAAACGGGATTCAGGATAGGATCATAGCTTTCAACATCTTGTACCAGCAACGGATTTCCAAATCGAAGGGAGCTTTCAAGATTCTTACGAAAAGCATCATCAAGGAAGCTGGAAATAAGTTCAAAACCAGATTATTCGAAGTCATCGATAACGATTGAAGCCACGTGCATTTAGAAACAGAAAGAAAACATGCAACTGACCTCGTTCTTGTGATTTTCTTTCCCTTGAATTCATTCATGACGAATTCCGTGGCCTGTCCAGATGGATCAATTATCAAAGGATATCTGTTGTATCTTTTCAACATGATGGCATTCTCAATACACAGATCATCACTTGGTAAAGCATTCGCTTGCCATTGCAACCTTTCGTCAGCCGTTGACAAATACTGCAACCAAATCAATCCAGATTTATATATTAACAATGACGTGCATTTATTTCATCAAACACCAGGCGGTGTTAATAGAAAGTCGATGGAATATCGGGTGTTAATTTACCTCTGTACGTGCAAGGTCGTGCTTGAATTGAATAGCAGCCTTCTCAAGATGACCGCTCCAAGCTGACCATAAATTCTGACGTAATTGCTGATCGAAATATCCTAAAAACAACACATTGCATCATCATTAGTGGTTCAATCGTGATCTATCCTACTACAACAGATATTAATTGCATCAAACATAGCAAATACATAGATATTGATACCTCCATAAGCGAGAAAAGCAGAACAAAGAAGAACATCTCCGGCTATTGTGCCCATTTGAGTTTGGAAGGCATGGCTTGTTACCTCCCAACGTTGACGTTCATTGCCAAGACTACGCAAGAGAGCTGTACTTCTAGAAACCTTTGCTTCGACTGCTCCTAAATCAGCTTTGATTGCCTGTGCTTCGCTAATCAAAACGGCATACTCTTCTTTATAACGAGCAATACTCTTCTCCAATTCCGATATCATGCTTGCAACTTCTGAAAGCTGCAATACAACAACGCATGATCATCAGAGATTATAGCCCCTCATTCAGAATGGAATATATTTGGACTGAAACCTGAAAAGTGGAACATACCTTAGCTTGGTTATGATCTTTCTCTGATTCGACATCTTGAAGTTCATTTCTCAACGGTTCAACACGTCTCAGCATCTCAGCATAGCTTATCTAAAACGACGCCAATTATACAAATCATACAACTACTGTTGATAACAAGTCTTCGCATATGAAAAAAGCAGTCAGTTGTACAGATATTAGGAGTGTTGATACCTGAGCAATGGCCCACTTGACAAGTGGTCCACAAGCCAAACTTGCACGGTTGACTTTCTCAAATGTGTAATTCGGGTCACTTAGATATCTTGTCTTCATCTGCTTTCGAATATCATCTCTGGAAAAGAAAACAAGAAGAGCAGGAGTTGAGCAAAAAGAAAAGCTGCGCATATGCAAACATTGATTGAAATTGGAGCATTCCTTACTCAATTAATTCCGTATCGAAGTTGACAATGCTCGATATGAAAGTATCTCTCATTAAAATCGAGCGAATCTCTTTCCAATCGGCAGCAGGTTGACCCAAAAGAAGACAGATTGATTCCAGTGCAATCTTGATTATCAAAGGTGGATTACCCATACTTCTTACTTCAACCAAATGCTGCTTCTTTATCGATTTCACAGCTAAAACAAATAATTCACACATTTAAAGAACTAGTCGATAAATAGGAATCACTACATTTCTTCTTGGTCCAAAGTAAACAACGTTCCGGCATTTAGCCTCATTTGACCGGTTACATCACTGATGCTCGTTCTACAAATATTTGCCAATGGTCTGGCAAGTATTTCCTAGAAAGGGCTAATTGCAAAGCTAATTGCAGGCATCAAACCTAACACAAGTGTACCTTGTTTGGCATCTTGAACAGCGGGTTCTACTTGTGACAAATCAGCCATAACTCGGGCTTGCTTATCGTGAATATACTTGGTTTGCTCCTGAAATTGAACAGAAAGCAATAACCCGTTAACAAGGCAGAATAAATAACAATAAACTGACACGTGTATACAAACTAGAGCAGGATGAAATCAAAAGAACTGAAGCGATATAACGCCATACGTTCAAAGCCGCTTGAATTTCAGTCGATGTTACTTTCTTCTTCTCGGCTTCTTGTTGATCTTTAACCTAGAAAAACAAACAAAATGTAAAATGAACAGTCAAACATTCAAGTTCAAGCCTTAAATAAGACAAGTTAATCAATAACTCTTGTATTATTGTCTCGTAAGAATTAAAAAAATACCATTTGCTTCAATTTTTGGTTGGCAAGTGCATTTTTGGCTTCCAGTTCTTGACTCTTCAAAGACAAACTCTTTTGAAGTTCTTCAACCTGCAAAATCACACGAGATTCAAAAGGGAATCATAGCAATCAAACAAAATCATATCAAATTCAGAAATGTTAAACAGCGAAGAATGCATTCAGGAATAGACTAGAATGGTAGTAATTACTTGTTCAACTGTTTCTCTGATCTTATTCAATCCAACATTCAAATGCAACTGTTGCTCTTCAAGGTCTGATCTTTTCTCATTGAAAAGTTTCACCTATTCAAATATTAACATAATTTATTACTTCAATAACAGTCCTCAATCATAAATAACTGCATAAAAGCATTAATTGTTATGTTGATCACAAGACGATAGCTTACGTAGTGGTTGATAAAGTCGAGATAATGCCTTGGAGTGATGGCCATTGTTCTTCCGCCTCGCTTAGATAGCCTCGTATTCGCTTGATGCAAAGTTTGATGCACAAAAACCATGCCATTGACAATGACGTCACGATATGTTGGCGGCATCGGCAAGTTTTCGTAGACTTTCGGCATGTAATCTGGTGGTTTGTACTGCACAAAATAACCAAATGAAACGAATGAAAACTCCGTGATACAACAATGACAGCAATAATAAACTGCACATTAAAACGAGAATGGAAATCTGCTTCAAATCTTACGGTGCTTTTCTCGAGGTCAAGTTTACTGGTGAATTCAGATCCAACTTGATAAAGAGCGCCTGTTGACCAATCTCCAAACCAATTCAACACACATCTATTAAACAGAGCGGGCGATGTGGCAGCACGACTTTTCAACCCTTCAGATGATGGATTCATCGTGAACACAACATGCAGATTCTTGATTACCTGTTGCAAAAGGAATTGGTGCCGATTATTCATCAACAACGAGCATGAACTTGATAGATTATGACAAATATGTTACTTTACCTGATCACAGCCAGTATACAATATCGAATTGGATATCGAATGCAACACCCACCTGATTAGTAAACCATTTGTAGAGTTCTTCGCCAGAATCAAGCATCAAGCCAGCCTTCTGTGAACCTTCCTTGCATTGAGTCATTAAAGTCGTGAATTCATCTCCTTCAAATAAGCCAGGCACTTCTCCATTTGCAAGCAGCGTGTTCATTCTTTCAAGAAACGATGAATCAAGCAGGTTCCCCTCGTCCAAAATAAAAGCAATCTTCTCATTTCTGCAGCCTGATCTGCGCAAAACGCTTCTCAGATCTTCGTCAAAGTCGGCGCCAGTATACTTACGATGGACCTGGCGAACAATGTAAGAAATAAACATCAAACACATTTCCTAAATTACGTAATCATAACGCAACACACTGCTGGCAAAACTATCACTCTGAAAGGAATTATGATGACTGGAGTGAAACATTTGCGAAAACACAATCTGATTAACTAACCTTGACTTGCACCACAGATAGACCATTCATCCAAGCAACAAATCTGGACAGTGTTGTCTTTCCTGCTCCACTAACACCAATCAGCAGCACATGGCCCTGAGGTTGTCTGAAGATTCGATCAATTCTAAGCACGTGATCCAACACTTCATCAAACAACACCAAAGGAACGTCCAGTTCTTCTTCATAGAACACCTGAGACGCAAAAAAGAATTCGTGTTAGTTACATACGTAGAATACTGTTGAAACGTGGTATTTTGACTTTAATAGAAAACAATTTCACCTTGAGTCGGGCTCTTGTGAAAGACCTCAATTCTTCACGATCGACTGGTATATAGTCTTTGGAAAGCCAATTGCTGTACAGTATAGGACGTGCCAGGGCAGTCTGTCTGTCAATACTTGGAAAATGTTTCAAGGCGACCATGTCAATATGACTGTCAGTCCATCTTCTTTCGTCATCAAACACAAGTCTATAAAATAAAAAAGAAATTAGCGCCTCACACGCCATCCCATAAAATATCATCAAAGTGCATCAAAACAAAGATGGCTTCTTCAGGATTATAAATATCAGCAGGGCTGAAAAGTGCCACAGAAAAGATTGCAATTGAAATGGCTGTGCTATATAAAAAAACATGCATGGAAATACTAAACCATACCTGTCTTGGAATAACCGTAAGCCTTCATGAGCCCAAATTCTGACCAAGCCTTCAGTTGACAATGTATCCAATGGTTTCATTGCTTCTAATATACCTCGTACCCATCTTGTCATCTCACGAGGACTGTATATATAATGCGGCTGCATATCTTGAGTAAACCTCGCCTACAATTAACACCATATGAAACAACGATTCACACAAAGGAGGCTACGTTACAGCTACACCAAAATAAATCTAGTTAAGTTAACATACTTGTGACATTGTATAAAATTCGACCATGGCATCGGTAAGAGGCTGAGCAAATGCTCTCAATGTCGGCACAAGTCTGAGCATGGCCCTGTTGAATGTCCCATAGATCTGGGTCAGCGAAGTAGAGCCAGGATAATCGACGTAGATAACGGGTACATGACGCAAGAATCTGTGACTCAGCGGTTTCCTGCCAGGGTCCGTGGGCGGATTACAAGCTCCGACAAATTGAATTCGTTCGAGAGAAACCCATGCCTGATCAGACGTGCGATAAAATCCATTGTGTTGTACAAGTTGTCTCAGGTATGATATGACTCTTTGTGTGCCTACAATATGAACGAATCCATCGCATATTAATAAGAATAAATATTCAAGTTACTGCGGTGGGCAAATGGCAATGAACAACAATGATGTTATCTTCGTAGCAATGGAAAGATGGTGTTAAATAGTGTTCTGACCGTATTTATCCATGTCGGGAAGATTGATCTCGTCACAGAATAGAACAAGCCATTTTCCAAGTTGGATTGGTGACAACACAACTCCATTTGGCGTTCTTCTATATTCACAATAGTGATCAAATGTCTTGAGAACCAACTCTGGTGTCGTTGCACTTGAAAAGTTCAATCCAACAACCTAATATAGTAAACATAAATACACTCAGTTTATTCAAAACGTAACAGTAAGTCATTACAACACCCACCAGTTACGCGTTCAATACACTATCTTCAAAAAGGGACGATGTTGAATACAATGGTATAAAACCCGGACCGAATAAGACACCATCTGGTACACTGACCTCCATATCTGGCAATGCTCTGAGAGCAGAGAACAGGGTCATTGTTTTGCCGCTACCAGGTGGCCCGCATAATACAAGTGGTTTATGTTCAGCCAGCCATGTATACAGCAAAGACTCGTGACGAACTGTATCTAAAGTTGGCACAACAACATCTGGAGCAGCGACATTGTGCGTTTCCACCTCGATCTTAGGCACCTTGTTCTGCCATGGAGCCCATTCACCTTGTATGGTGACCTGAGGGAAAATAAAAACAATTAGACGAAGCCCATTCTCGTAATAAATAGACACTGCCATCTAGCCTGTTAGCATTCGCTCTTCCAAAGACAGTGTCCAGCTATGGTTCCATAATGATCAATGCTACAAAATACATATTTGAAGTCATACCTCGTAATCAATAATAGGCATCGCACTGGGTGGTGGTAATGGTATGGTTGTTACTTTGTGTATATAGTCACCAAGCAGCTCTCTCATCTTCAATCTACCGTCACCAGACATACACCACACTAAAGAATAAACCAAATACCTCGGAACGTAGGCTTCGATTTGATCTCTCTGCAAAAACAAAAGAAACTCATTCACTTGCCAGTTGTGATGGAATTTGAATGTGAATAGCGTGACGTTAGGGCGTGATAATGACAACTGAAAAATAACTAATTATTCAATAAACATACCATTATAAAAACACACTTAAAAGCACAAATAAACAATAATACCTCAAGATAAACATACCGTCATGGGGAAATCAGGATGCTGTTGATTGTAAAGGAGGATATTTCTTGCTCCTTGGTTCAGCATCGAGAAGAGAGAATTGAGTGCACGCATCCTGGTGAAATCCATGACATGCTCAAGATCTTTGGCAAACTCTAGTGTTTTCATAACGAGGCCATCAGAAGTGAGATGCGGCGCGAGGATATCTGAGAAATCGCGCTGCACCTGCATCGTTGGTGACAGCGCTTGGTCTGCATCAGTAGCATCGGTGGTTGTTCGTGATCTGGACATCATGTGTCTGAGATCTTCTTCAGATTCCTCCAATGGATTTGAGCGCACATTGTTGAGATAATTATGAATAATCATCTCCGGAGTGACTACCTCTTCGCTGAACCACACCATACCACATCGGCTGACAGTAGCAAGTGTGGCGTATTTCAAATCTTGAACTTCGAACATTATTCTCACGTTTGGAGGAATACTTAAGCGCTCTCCATTGGGCAATGTTAGTAGCTTCGTATCATCAAGAACACTGTTGAGATTTTCAACCCACGCTGGATCAACGTCACCATCAAAAATGATCCATTGCCGTTTGCCAAGTTCACCCCTAACATTGTCAATGATCTTCCTGAGAATATGAGTGAACAAGCCATCCGTCCATTCTCTCGTGTTTGGATCAAGCACGCCATACAGAGCCTCCTTTGATATTGCTTTTGGATCAACGACATGCGAAACACCTTCCACACCCTCTAATCGTTCCAATGCCTTCAACAGAACCCTCCAGGCAGATGATTTGCCACTTCCACTTGGACCAACCATCATTAGACCATGGTGAATGCAAGAGATTTGATACAGCTGTAATATTTTCTCAACCCACTGGGCTCCAAGCTCTATTCCTTCACCATAAACAAGATGCATTTCGGTGCATACTTTTTGCAACTCGCTTTTCAATGCACTCATCTCTGCACTTGTGTATTCAACTCCGGGAAAAACATCAGTCAGAAGACTGTGAAGCAAGGGAATATCTTCTGCTATCAGTTTAGGCACCATTGTTTCACAAACACTTTGAATGAGAATCTGTTGTTCGTTAAGTTTCTCTGAGATAGCACTTTCGTCTGCAACTTCACCTTTGGCTGTCAGACTTTCCTTTATACTTGCAATACGATCTCTCTTCACATTACCAGCACTGATGAGAACACTCTTCAAAGCACGCAGCCCAAAATCATAATGCGATTGTGAAGACAACTGTTCATAGCAGAGCTTAAAAAATGGCACGATCTTATTGGCCAGCTTTTCTGCTGTCCTGAAGCCTTGTGAATACAACATGACTTGTGCAATTAACTGACGATCTGGCTTTGTCATGGCCAAACTACGGAATAGCTTTTTCAGATTGTCTGGTAAATTCGACCTTCCAGCGTAGCCAGGGTTCATTGTGATGAAGATGGCCATGTCCTTACTGACTTTCACGTCTTTGCCAATCAGTTCAATTTGTATCCCGCCTTGGAAAAGAAAAAGAAAACAAAAAACTCAACATGAGTAGTATTAAATGATGGCTTCGTACCAGCCCCAAAATGCATCGCTACTGAAATTCTTCCTTTTAGAAAGTCATGAAGAAAGAAAGCCACCTTTCTTACCTTCTTTTTCGCTGTCCTCCTTCAAGGCTTCCTGGATGGTTTGTACTTGCTGAGAAACAGCAGACAAAATTCTTTCTTCCAATCGATTGAACTCATCGAAGCAGCCCCACGCACCCACTTGACACAAACCAACAAAAATACGACCCATAGCCTGGCAAAGAAAATAAATCATGGGTCATATATCTGCAATGCTTAAAATGAGAACCAGTTAGCCTGAGCCATTTCACAATTGAAATACCCATCCATACCATACAACCAAATAACAATTCAATCGCACTTACGAGAATCACAAGAAAATAGTAACAAAACGGGGAAGCATAGTTACCTGGAAATCGAAATTTTCATCGCAGTTGAATACAAGAACGAATCGTCCCAATTGGTTGCCAAGAGCTTTGACCGATTCAGTTTTGCCAGTACCAGCAGGACCTGGGATGAAGATAAAAGCACTTACAAATACAGTCTGACAATCTATCAAATTAGATTGCTTATCAATTTACTGTAAATACCATTCCAGGAGGGGGCTGCATAGTATGAAAATAAAACTCACCGAATGGAGATCCACCAAGTCTTGCTTCCAAAGCTTGAGTCATTGTGAGATAGCAGCGGTCGGTCAGAGGCGTTTGCACAAGTTTATCTTGAACACCGAGGTATTCAAACCCATAGTTGAAGCAAGCATTGGCCATTTTGATTGATAACTGCTGCAAAACATCCTTTTGCTTGGGATCGAAATAGAATCTCATTTGACATAGCCATTCGAAGGACTTTGGACTGGATGCTTTGCAGTTGATGAGTAAACGAGACACGTCTCTTTGATGCACCAATTCGGTTATCTAAAAAAAACACAGCATAACAATACGAAATTAAGCATGAGATCAAATTCAAGGAATTATCACTCACAAGGAGTCTCCTTCTACAAATTTCATACTACCACATATCCGTTTCAGACATTTTCTTCCCGTATTCTTAAAATTAGAAACTCAAGAGCTCCGCAGATAGTTTACTATGACGTATACAAGTCAATACAACATGGCGTTGAATATCAAAATTCGAAATTGCTGCAAATATCATTCAAAAAGGTTCTAATCGTACTAATTCGATGATTAACTTGAAGCCCCTTCCAACTGTCTATATCAAAAATTAGTGGCCCAAAAATCGAGATGAAAAAGAATGGTAACTGAATTGAACGAAGCAGTTTGGCTTCTGTGCAATATTTAATCATCTTGGGCTGACGACTTACCAAATGTTCCAGTTTTCTTCTCCTCACAGGCGGTTGCTCTTGTAAAACTGAATCAGCCAAAACATTCAACGTTGCTTCAACAACCTCCAATACTTGTTCGATTGGTGTCATGTCTGTTGTGCCGGATTTCTCAATCTGTTGCAAGGCGTTGTCACAATTTTCGGACCAAACAACCTGAGCTGAAAGTACGACTAGTTGTGCCTGAAGCGAAGAACAAATACAATTCAATACATTGTAACCGAGCCATTGAGGAATATGCTGTAAACAAGATAACCATGAAAAGACGATAGAACTTACCTGGTATGTATCAACCCATTTGAGGTATTCTTTTGGATCTATCTGAGCTGAACTGAATGCTTGGATATCAGCAATAGATTTCATTAATAGACTGGCTAATGTGAGACGCATTTGAGATTCAACACAACTTAACCATTCATTTATTTTGGGATTCTCTTTCAAATCAACTGGAGTACTAAATTGTACCTGGAATATAAACATTACTTGTTATAAATAAAAGAATTAAATAATAATGTCGTTCAGCTCCTTGAAATGTGAAATGTCCAACTAATGCAGATAACGAATGCCTCTAGAAAGATTAATGTAGACGCACTTCATGATTAACGTAGGAAAGGACAATTGTAATAAAAATCTTACCTCTTCGCCTTCTTTGCTGCAGATGCCCTTGATCAACGATTTCTCTTCATCAATAATAATTGATGTTATGCCTGCAAACATTTTCTTGAAATGCTTCTGCAATCTGCTTACATTCTTACTGTTGCCAATTATTTCTAACAAATCTTCATCACCAACGAAATAGAATCTACGCAAGCAAACATACTATAAATCAATATTTATAGCTTCAATTCTATTGGAGGTTTCGGCCTCGCTTTAAATTATATACTAACAGATGAAAGCTAGATGGCGTAGAACATTGATCACGTTGATTACCTTGGGAACGAGGCTCTTTCTCTTTCCAAATATTCTCCAAGGGCTTTCTGTATTTTGCCAAGCAAATCAGCCAATCTTTCCAACGATCTCTGAACGGCTTGGATGTTGAGTACATCCATAACAAGAGGTGACTTGGCTACTTTCTTCATCAATGCCAGGAACTCGGTGCTAATGCTGTAAAAAAGGAGCAAGGCTACATGTTAAACAATAATCGACACTCACAGGCATTCAACTGAGTCATCTGCTTACTAAGAATGATTGAATTGAACGTCTATCGAATGGATTGGATTACTTAGCATAGCATTCAATGCAAACCTGTTGAATCGTTGTGTTTCAATCGGAAGAAGATGTTGAATGTCACCACTGCCAGAGAATATACCATCAAGGTAGACCCATCTTCTTTGCACATCAATCCAAACATCGAACAATGTCAAAATTCGGTTCAATTTATCTTCCCATTGTAATGCATCCTCCTCGAATACCTACAGTTGAAGATACCAGACGTCACACAAATTCCGTGATTTCAATGCTAATTCTTAATAAACGTCAAGAAAGCATTCTATGTGCACTAACATACAAACCTTGTAATATGGTGACAATTTCATAGCAGAAACACTGTTGATATGCTCTTTAACTTTCTCAAATAAATCATCCCATCCTTTAATCAATTTGCATTTGCTCTGATAATTGATCAGCTCCAATTCGTAGCTTTGCCATGCTTCCCTTACTTGTTTCAAAAATTCTTCCAAAGCCATCTCTCCTTGTGCAACATTTATTACATCTTTGACAGTTGCTTCGTTCTTCTGTAAATTTGCATCCCATATTTTACCAAGTGTCAGGTCAGTGAGAATCCAGTTGACTTTAAGTCGACGCATTAACTGCTTCCAGTGGCGCTCTTTCAGTGCTTCTGATTTCAACTCAACAATCAAAACATTGACCTAAAACGAAACATTATACTCTTATCATTATCAATCGAAAATTGCACCTATTATCTCTACTAACTACCATGATTGATAGAGGTTAAAAGATGTTAGGCAGTTAAAAAGCAAATAAGATAACAGAAAGAAACCAAACAAGATGAGGTAAATAAAGAAGAGAACAACTACCTTCTGGTGTCCTTTAATGACTTTCTGTAGATACTCATAAGCAGCATATTGACGCATTCTGCTTGGTAAGTTTTTCAGTTGTGTCGCAACACCATCCAAAAATTGACGTAGCTACAAAACCCAAAAGGCATCAAACATTAAATAGTGACAAGTAATAAATATTGTTAAGAAAAAAGCTGGTAAACTTTAAATACCTTTCTCGGTTGAATAGACAACCATGGCTGATCCTTTTGGCTGTCGATTTGATCCCAAATTTTCGACAACTCAATCCAAACACTCTTTAAGTCTTGCAACTCTTCAAGAACGACGTAAACTCGTTCGTCACTCGGCGCAACAGTTCCTGAAACGCAACCCAACCAAGTAAAACATAAATATGATTGTGTAAAGAAAGATCGGTTCCATACAGAATCAGAACCAATTCAATAATTCTCCATCGTGATGTTCTATGAATCTGAGTAAAGCAGAAACATCGTGGAAATATTTCAAAGCAATAATGGTTCTTTTTGGCGTCTGTTAGCATCTTCAGTAATGTCTCCTTTCTGACACATAAAAGAATAAGTATATTCTTGTATAAAACAGAAGAATAGCAGACCTGGATCAACAAGTTCTAATGCTTCCTTTGCTTTTGAAACATTATCTCTGTCTTCTTTCAATCTGGAGAATTTTCCTTCGTAAATTGCGAGTGAGCTCAGTGCACTATCAGGCTTGACGTTACCAGCCAATGGCTTGCCTTTCTCCCAATCATTCAGCAATTCAGAAGTACGTGTTTCAACAACCTGATCTTCTGAGACAATCTTCATTTGCAACGAAGCCACCTAGAAATCATATACAAGAGATTTGAAATCATGCAGCCCTAATACACCCAAGCTCTAGTAGCTTTCGATTAGTTCTAATCACTGTATGGGGAGTTTCGTATACCTGTGTTTGAATAGACGCATCTTTCCTCTTGAGTATCTCATTAAATGCTCCCCATTCACCGTCAACATTATCAGCATACAACCAGTTTGAGGGAAATTGAAATCTCTGCTTCTCAAGAATCTTTTGACCTTCTTTGTACGTCTAAAACAAAATCAACCAGATTCCGATTAATGTGAAGCACTACCAAGCAAGGAAATGCATTGACAATGCCAATCAACCAATCAATAGGCTACTGAACGAAGATTGAAGCTTACGTCGGCTTGTCTCTCCCAGTTTTTGATCTTCCTCTTCAATGATTGCACGTATGTTATGAAGCTGACAGCCTCTGCAGTTGTCGCAACTTCCAGAGATTGCTGTTCCAGATCAGCACGGGCCTGTAATGAATTAATCCACCCACAAATGAATAAGCGAGACTGGCGAACAAGTAGCCACTCCAACAAATTCACATATTCATCTAGAACATGAAATAGAGGTTGCAGGTACTTACCTTTGCAATGTTGCCATAGAAATCATTCATATTCTCTCCAAGATGGCTTCCAAATTGGGTGAGCACACTACGCTGAATGTTGTCGTATTTCAGATTTACTTTTGACTGCACAGCGGTGTAATCAATGACAACAGGACCAAACGTCTTCTTTGTGTCGGATGTATCAAATGTCACTCTCGATTCTCTATGGAAAACAAAAAGATGTCAAACAAAAACTCCACCACTGTAACTGGGTCCAGATGATCTAAAACGCCGAGTTCCAATCGACAAAGTTGAAAACCTGATATATGGAGAAAGCGAATGAAGAGAGTGCCATTACTCACCTGATATTGGTGAGCAAATTCATCCAGCTCTCAAGACTATCCATTCTGTCAACAATAACAGACATTTCCATATCCCAAAGTGCTTGATAATTCAACCAGGTCTGTGAATAATCTTCAACATCTTTCACAAGATCTTGTATTGCACCATATGCTTCAACCACCGTGCCTGTACTGTCCGGTATCTTTGTAAGCAACTTGTGGTACGTCTGTTCCTTTTCATCGTCACCTCTTTCAATCCCAACCTGTTTAAAGCACATAACAAATCCATATAGACTCATCTTCAAATAAATTGTAAAGTGGCTGGTGTTTCAATATCGTGAAAAGTATGCTAATCCAACCCACTCCCTTCTAGATCACATTAACTACTAGTAAGATATAGCTGAGTTCCCAGAAAAAGAGAACAGGAGATGATTCGTTCAATACTCTTGCCATTACCTGATATCTCTGGCTTTGAATCCTCGGCAAAGCGGTAATTACAGAAATCCAAGATGTCAACTCATGGTAAAGATGTTCTCTTGTTTTTTCAACTGGTGGATACATGTGAATCACCTGATTCTGAATTCTGAATTCATGTCTCAATGTCTAAAAATGAACGAGATCATAACTGTAATGCTGTGAATGAATCAAAATTATGATATTTCACTAGTTACACACTGCATACTCTCTATAATGAACAAACAATTTACCAAAGAATTACACCAAATCCCATCTTGTAAACTCTCCATCTTGAACTACTTTCCATCTCAAAATAATTCCTTGGGAGGAGAATAAAAATCACCCTTCACATAAATAAGAAACAAATTCACAATACGTACTTTTATTTCTGGTTTTCCTCCTGCTCTTGACGCAGCCAAATCAGAATCATCAATAAAGTCGACCATTTCTCCTTTCAAACAATGAATCCATGATTTGATTCCAGCCTGAAGACGCATTACCAATTTCTTTTCAACCTCTTCATCCAGACTTTGCACCCACGAGCTCAGATTTGAATACGAGTGCAAATTCAAATCATCAACTGCCTTCTGAATTTTGCCAAGCACTTCATTGAATGTATCCTTGTTGAACGTGCATATTTCCAGTGAGCGTACCTCAATGTCGATCTTCTCAACACTTGCAATCAATTCATCAACCTAGCACGATTCACAAAACAAATTTATTAGAGTAACCAAGTCATTGATGGATGAGCTCCAAGGCACGTGGAAATACCCTCTATGTACGTAGACACGTAATTTTCAAAGACTCACTAACAAAAACATTGGTGCAGATTGGATCGAAAAAAGACAAATTTGGAAAGGAAACTATTGCATAAATATAAATAGGGGTAACTGTTGCATAAGACTCATGCAGTGGAGATAAAAATCAACAATATATTTGAGAATATCCGTATGCTACACTTGCCTTCTCCTGATAGTTTGTAACTGCTTCAGATAGCCTTAAAACGTACGGCATCAGCTTGTAGGATTGCCAATCAAGGCTAACACCCTGTCAACAAAATCATAACTGATCGTAAACCACATTTATTATCATAATCAGTACTATTTAGTAATACCGAGAATTTCGTACCTCTGCAATAAGTGCCTGGATATCTTTCTTCACACCAGCAACCAAAGGGGCGATAGAAACTTTTGCAAACACCTGATATGAAAAAATACATCATAAGTTTTATCTACATTATGACAACAGGAGCATCTTATTTTAATACCAATATACACAAGCATCAAGTGATGAAATAAAATAGGCGCTTGTTAACAGATGGGCCCTTAACAAGGGTACTTGGTTAAGACTTGGCAAAGAGTTTTGTGAGCATGGTAGACAATACTGAATCCTATTATGAACTAAGCAGAGAAATGCTATCAAGATATACCTTCTCATTGGTCATATCATGTGTTCTGACACTTTCAATCAATGATATGGCAAGTGGATAATACTGATGAGCATCATTTGCTTGTCTCACAATAGCCAAAGGTACTCTGAATCCAAGCCATTTGCAATTTCGTACCTCAAAATAAAAAAAATTCATGAAATAATCATCTATCTATCTGTACTATCTGTACTAATCTGCTTTGGTTATTACGTACATCTTTCTATCATTAAGTTGCAGCTAGTTATCATTAGAGAAACTATAAAATAATGTGGATCATAAGAGGATAAATCATAGTAAAATAACATTGGTCAGTTTATCAAGACATACCTCCTTGGCAAGGGTGATAACATCTGGTTGAAAGTTCACTTTCAGTTTCAACTGAGTTGCTCTAGGTCCTCCACCGCGAGCACGAACAGTGTCTATTGCAAATATTCTTCCAGTGACACCAAGGTTTCTTTGCTGAACCTTTAAAAAATAAACAACTTTATGTCAATAACATTATCAAGCTGAACTGTAGCTATCGATTGGAAAAGCATTGTTAAATTAGTCAGAGGGTAAAGCATCAAATATCAATTACTTAATTATATCTCTATCATAGTTGAAAGACCATTGATACCAAGCATGATTTATGGGAAGAAAACTACAAACCTGTTGTGCCCAATCATCAAACAATTCTTGTGTGCTTAACTTCTGTCTAAAACTATCACCATCAGCTTTCAATCTTTGTCCTTCCACATGATTTTCCCAATCCTTACCAAGTACATCTTCTACTCTGTGTAAATAGGCTTTTAACTGTCTCTCAATCTGTGAAATATAAAACATCGTTAAAGTGGTCTTTTTAAATAAGCAAACCACACTTATTGCAATAAATAAACAGGTTGCTTAATGAATAAGCATACACAGTGGAAGGGGCTCTACAAACCTCAAGATGCGAAACATTTATTAAACATGTCAACTCCACAAATTAATCAATGAATAACTAGTATGATCTAATTAGATTAATAGACCAAGAAAGAAAAATAGTTACCTGTCTTGCCCAAATAATTGATCCAGATATGGGTGGTAGATCTCTGACTTTACTCATTCTGCAAGCTTTGCTGTTTGGAAACTGCACTTTGAATTTATCATGAAGTGTTTCAATGTCATCTTTCACTCTTTGAATCAACTGTGTTTGATATTCCCTGATAGCTCCACGTATTCTGGGTCTGATGAACAGTGCATTGAATCTTGAGAAAATCCTGAACATTTCATTTGCATTTTTAGCTGTTCCAAGTTGATCACGTAATCTTGCTGTTATCCTTGTCTCCACACGATCAATTCTCTCATCATATCTAAAATTAACAGAATTGCAAAAATCATTTATACATAAACAACTAATTAATAATATCAGCTCAAAGGACAATTAACCATTAATTAAATGGCATTCATAGCTAAACCAATTCCAGTTTGTATTGAATACCTCTTCATAGATGCTTCCCAGAATTCAGTGCCATCTTTCCCAACATCAAGACCATCAACTTCTTTCATGTTAGAATAAGCCATATCAACTTCATTGATAGCATTAGCATCAGCCATGTCAATCATGGCTTCTTCTTCACTCTGCTTTCTATCCTCTTTTCCTGACTTATTCTGCCCAGCAGTGGACGAGGCAGGTCTTAAGACACGAATAATCACTGCTCTCAACTGTTCATGCTGTCTTCGAAACCTGTTCAAACAAATACATTGAATTATAGTCTACACAATACAGCTACTATATTACATATAGTAGGCAACTAACATGAGCTATAACAATAGACTTACAACAATAATTATAAGGATATAACTCTGAAATATTATGAGAATTGGTCAAAAGAGCTGAATAATAAAGCCTTACGATCTCATTTGATTGAGTCTGTCTTGCAATTTCTTATGACTTGGATTAATTCTCCAGACCATCTTCAAAGTTTCCTCTCGCTTCTTCTTGGCAATATCACGAAGTAAGGACAGCAGCTTTTCATACTCATCATCCCAAGCATTGAAAACTTCAAAACAGTTTGCCATCACCTTTTCAAATTCATCATAGCTGATCAGCATCAACTTTCTTGTTCCCAAAACCTACAAAATGTCACAAAAATGCTTTGCAATAGCCAGCCGACTTGTAATAATCAATATATGACTCATATTCCAGTAAAAATAAGAATATTGTGAAGGTGGGGGTGTAGATTAAATAACCTACCTTGAGAAGTTGTGAACTGAGATCTCTTGATATGGCTTCAATTAATTTCAATGCTCTTTGCACAGGATATCTAGTGCTCCTTATTTTGCGCATATGCAAGAATATACCAACAAGGGCTGCTCTAATGCGCCCAAGCTCTGTTGCTGATAGCAATTCTTCCAGTGGAAAATCTTTCATCAAGGGATTGTAGTCATTAACTGTTGCAAGAGCATGCTTCAAACCTTCAAGACAAAGCATAAAAGAGAAATTTAAAAAACAGTGGTGAACACTAGGAGGCAAAGGGAGCGGACATTCCCAATGATCTCCAAGATAATCATTTAAATCTTCAAAATATCTTCAAGAATAAAAATATAGTACAATTAGGGTTAAAAACATTATTCTACACAGCAGTCAATAGTTTAACACCCTGTTATGTGGATTTCATAGGAGATTGATTTCTTTATAAAATAACAGGAAACAAAAAAACAGGCACTGCCATCAAACACTTCACTTTGCTCCCCTCAATATTTGGGTAAATGTTTGTCACTGTTAAAAAGAGAATACTTATACCTATAGTCTTCAAACTTTAAAATTAAACTAAACAAGTGATAATTTTTTCAAATCATTAATATAATTCATCATCCATGTTCTCATCTTCTTTGCCAATCATTTTCTTAAGATTATCAACAATATTGGATTGATTGTTATCAAATAGTTTAATTTCCATTTTTGGTGTCAACATTGTATTTGCCAAATGTTCATGGCCCAATGAAAATGTTTTCTAATATTTCTACATGTGACTTCCACAGTAAGAATGCTTAAATTCTATCAGCCACATTGGGCAATGGCAATTATAGGAGGGAGCAGTTGATAGAGAGTGAGCACTAATTAGAGGCAATTACAGTATTCAAACTGAATAGAAAATAAATTGAATAAGTACACACCCGTATCACTGTCAAAGCTGACAGTTGCATGAAATCTTTTTGCATACTTCAATATATCTAATGTCAACATGACTTCAGGGCTATCTCTTTTTTCTTGAATTCGTTGCAGTGCTTTTTCAAGATTCAACCAAAAACTTATCTCTTGCAAGGCAGTTCCTGATGAGTAATCCCTGTCCAACTTTGTTACCTTTCAAACATCCACAAATTTGTTAATAATCCTACTATAGAAAAGTTTGATTGCATTTTCTTTACTGAAATCTAAATTAAATAACATATAATTACCTTCTGGATTTCCCTAATCCAACGATTGACACCATGCTGAAGCGCATTCAAAAATGTAGAATCATCTTTTTTATCAGTATAATCATCAGGACTTGGTTTCCGTCCCTCTGTTAAACATTTCTTAATAACAGCAACAACAAATGGATGAAATGTCAGTGAAATTTCTGGAATATCAATATTTTGCTGCAGGTGCAGCAAACCCATTTCCAACTCTGCAATCTTTTTTTCAACTGATGGGATCATTTTATCGCCTTCCCTGGAAAAATAAAAGCAAAGCACTTTATATTTAAAAAATGAGTGTCTTAATTCTTTCTGTACGACTTAATCAAACAGTATAGGTAGGCTAAGAAAGAATCTTGCATGAGGTAAAATTTTGAAGAACAATTCCGTTTGACTTGCCCTGAAACTGGGTAAGCAATACATTTGTCTAAAATTATATAATAAAACATTTTAAAATAGGTTAGAGGCAATAAAATTATGAAAATGCAGAACCTTAATATTGTGTGCATCATATATTTTTAAGCCCAAGTTGGGTTTACCTATTATTGAGTAAACCAATACCGCAGGTGCCGTTTTTTATTAGTGGATCAGTAGATCAAATTAATTCTCAACAAAAAAATTCATGACAAGAGAGGCGTGGCGGGGAAAAATTACCTGTCTGATTTTCCAGATTTTTTAACATAGGATTTGAAAAATGTTGCAACGGCATTACTGAGATACGAATGCAGAGTCTCGAAAGGAGATGAAGATTCCAGATTCAAAATTCTCAACTGAGAACCAATTTTCTTATCTGCTTCGATAACTGCTCCGCGTTTGATGAAACCAACTGATACAAACTTAGGCCCGTAAAATTGAACTGCCAAGTCCACTTTATATTCAACAGTAATTGCTTGAGTTGGAGCACCATCTTCAGTGTCAGTTTCTCCTTCTTCTTCTTTGGATACATTACGATACACGACCATTGAACGGGTCTGTGAATCCGTAATGAACTTCTTGATGTACTCAACATTGGTGGGGTGTTGTAGGGCCTTGTCCAACTCAGGCGAACCAACAGAATCATCGTCTAAGATTCCAGCCACAACACTTTTAATGTACTGCACAACTTTATGCAAGTCTGCAGTCAACACAGAAGAGGCAGAACTTTCTGCCCCTTCGAGAGCGGCTTCCATTTCGATTTCCCTCAATCAGAAAAGCAAATTTCATGTGCACTACCATAAATAGTGAATGAAAATGATAAAGAAGGGAAGATATGAGGCGCTGCAGAAGGGTTTTGACAGGAATTGGGTCGCAAAGACTATTGGGAGATATTTAGTACGAACTACTCTTCTCGTTTCGAACACATGTCCTTTTCAGAAAAATAAGCTTATCAAACTTGTAGTACATAATACATTTGTGATGTAATGTTGGCTGACAGCTTGTAGTTCGTGGTTCCTGACCATATGTGGACTTGAACCAGTGAAGGCATGACCTCTGAAGGATCAAACCCAGTGTTGCAAACTGTTGCAAACCTTGCAAAAGTCAGTCCAACCCATGTCAAAATCAACAATCGATTACAAAATCACGTAACAGCAAAATAATCCAAACTGGCCAACGTGCTAATGAAATAAGGCACATTTTCGCAAACTCGCTTTTGAGACAGAAATCAAAAAAGATAAAATATGTTTAGTTTCAGTTACGAAAACATTTGATTGAAGAAGTGGGCATGATTTTTTTATTAATGCGATTGACATATTTGTATTTCATCACTGTCTTTGCAATATTTACTGGTATTTATTCAAATTTTAATGTTCTACTAAAACATCTGCTGCAATTTGTCGACGGTCGTTCCCCTTCCCTGCTTTTAGTAATAGCCGTATTGTCATCATCACCATTATGAATTATGTTCAATGCTCAATGCAAGTAAAGGGAAACAAACTTCGACTTGCTTTGCCACATTTGTCGCGGCAGTTTTATGTTTTATTTTGTATTAACATGTCTTATCAAAGAGTTGATGGTGATATTGTGCATGGAATAAAGAGAGTTTTGCTTGTGTTGCTGCTATTTGCTATCACTTGCGTATTCATTGAACGCCATTTCCACGGGCTACATCATGATGATCATAACAAAAATTGCAATTGTTATTTTGATTCTTGTGCGGTGATAGTAACTTCTTATCTTATGGAAATTTTACAAGCAAGTCGTAGAAATGCTTTTTCAGTACCATAAATATATTTACCATCTGTGGCTCCTTGTACTGCGTAGCAGTTGCAATGGTAAAATTACGTAGTTTGAACTGGCTTGGCTCAGTTCAGTTCAGTTCAGCTTCATATTTTAAATTCCACTACACATGCAATTTATGAACTAACTAATCTACACAAATATAAGATACAGAAAGTCGATACATCAGTAAAATAGTAATGAAAGTAATACAATGAAAGTGATACAACATACATTGAAGAAAACAAGCTGACGATGGTTTGTTGCAATTTCAAATGTCCTCCCTCTGGCAACCTGTGCATTTCTTGTTTGCTTTTTACCAGAGTCCCGAGATTTCTTTTTAAATCAGGACAAATGAGAAAAACCGTCTTTGTCTTATCGCTATTCCCTGTTGCCGATACTAAACAATACAAAAAGACAAAAAATGTACGTTTGGGTGAAGAAAATTCTTCTCAAAATTCTTGCGAAAAACAAGAACCAAACCAAACTCCATATATGTCAAATGCTACGTTATTCACAGTTGTTCAGATTGTAACGAATCGATTATTATTATGATCATTGTGAAATTGTATTAAACTTGAGAGTCTTGTGCCTCTCCTTTTCTATAACGCTCTTTCGTTACAGATAGGACATTGAACACTTTGCGTCAATTTGTGTTTCAAAATCTGTATATTGCTTTGTGTGTGACAACTCTACCAGAATCGCATATAGCCCTATGGCAACTAAATAATATGTTACCTTGTCAATATGCGGATACAGAATGAGCTAGTTCAAAGGAAGACCTCTTTTTCCCTTTTTTCCTTCTGTAACTTCTGCCCCGGGAAACTTTTAGAACCAAAAACTTATTAGTGTTTATTGAAACACATGTTCAATGGAATGGAAGAATTCTTTTCTTCTTCTTCTTCTTCTCGAACGCTGTATCGTCACAAGGACATAGCGCGGTTCACCACCACCTGTCAAATAGATCTATTTTGTGCTAATTGTTCATAATTGGGATTTATTCCACCACCATTTACCACCGCCACTTTCACCTTTTCTAAGTCTCTATCCACTAACTTCAGCCATGTTAGCTTTTGTCCTCCTTTGGATTTTTTCACTGTTCTTCTTGCTTCTTCTGTAATATTCTCATATTCGTGTCTGGCCTCGTATGTAATTGTCTTATTGTTTATATGTAAATTAGTGTTAGTAATTTGAGCAGTTCAGTAGTAATCCAAGATGTAGTCTGTTGCGTTTCACTCGCTCTCGCGATATTACATTGGCGACGGGGATAAACCAAGAAAAACCTTAGGGTTGGGCAAAATAAAGTGAAAGAGAGTCTTCATACATTAAATAAAGAAGGAAACAGAAAATAAATAGCTACGAATCTCCAGAAATCGAAAGGATTACAGTCACACTACCGCGGGCCTAAACAAACAGGACGCGTTGCTTGCAGATGGAATTCAGAATCTGAAGCGCATACATATCGTATTACAGAACACGAACACAGTCAAACGAGCACGAAAACCTACAAACAGGAAGCTTTGTAGTCTCAATAGCCAGCTCGCAAAATGCCGAGGAATGGTGAGAAAGTCGTGAATTCAGGTCACTCACAAAGAGCTGAGGGGATGCTGATCACAGGAAGACTTTGTCCGGCCAGGTTCACTCTCGAAGCGCAGAGAAATGCTGAGGCGGATGTGGTTGCACATGCCAGCCAGAAACTATGCTCTAGGAAGACTGGTTCGCAAGAAAACACGGAGAATACAGAGTTGAAATACGAGAAGCGAGGAATAACGAATAATGACTACATTTTTGAACTCATTTACGACCAAAAGACTCACTCAAAGAATTCCAGTGTTCTCACTCTCCTTCATGTAAAATTCCTCAGATTTTCACGAAAAATTCCTCAGATTTCCTGAAAATTCCTCAGAATTGCAATATCCTGTTTCTACAACCCCTACACTGCAAAAATGAATGTCTTTAGAGGTGTATGAAATACGGATAAGGTAAATAAATTGTAAAAATGATACAAGTTGTAAATAAGGAAAAATTGTAAAGTCTTATTCGCTCCGTCAAAAGCAATGCAACTGATGCTGAGGCTCCTCTTGACAATTCAATTCAATTCAATTCATTTGAATTCAAGCTTTTGATGAGCTTCGGTTTCGGACACTTGGAAAAAACTCAAAGGGCTATCGAGCATGATGATAGCTCATGCGGATTATGCTGATTCACACGTTTTTCGTATCTTTATAGATCTATCTGGTCTTTTGCTTGCTTTATATCAAAGGTTTCGATACTTCTCAGGAAATCTGAGGAGTTATGAAAAATTCCTCAGATTTTCCTTAAAAACAGAAATTCCTCAGAAAAATCCTCAAAAAGGTCAAAAATTCCTCATTTTGAGGAATTTTCCTCAGAAGTGAGTACACTGAAGAATTCACTAGCCGCTAGCCCTTACAGATTCAATCAAGCAAATCAAGGAAGGTCAAGTCAAAGCAAACAATACCGGACATGTCGTAAAAAAAAACACTTTGATTTTTATTTTGAAACAAAAGAAGAGATGTAATATTCTCATATTCGTGTCTGGCCTCGTATGTAATTGTCTTATTGTTTATATGTAAATTAGTGTTAGTAATTTGAGCAGTTCAGTAGTAATCCAAGATGTAGTCTCTGGCGTTTCACTCGCTCTCGCGATATTACATTTTCTAGAGCCTTCTTTGCTGGTGTACTTGCCGGTAGTCTGAGGAGATGTCCGTACCATCTTAGTCTTCTTTCTTTTGTGATCTTACTCCATTCTCTTACTTTGCATTTCTTCTCATATAGATCTTCATTTCTAATTTTGTCTGGCCATCTGGTGTTCAGGATTTTCCTTAGGATGTTCCTCTGAAAGACATCTACGGTGTTCTCTAGACTTTTGGTCAGAGTCCACAGCTCGCTGTTGTAAAGGAAAATACTTTCTACGTGGCTTCTGAATAGTCTCAGTTTCACTTCCACGGTCACTCTCTTGCTCTCAAAGATGTGTTTTAGGTTGTTAAATGCTCCATGAGCTAGTGTCTTTCTCCGTTTGATGTCATTTTCTGTATCTAAAAGACTTCCTAGATATTTACACTTCATCCATTCTATGCTTCCATTTCTCTCCACTTCATGTTCTTCTGTTTTAGTGTCATTCACCATAAGATTTTTCTCTTTGAGCTTTGGTGGTACTTCTCTTCTGATTTCTCTTGACCTTTCTGTATCACTTGTTATCCATCCAGTGTCATCTGCATATTGCTGATCTATTATGAAGGGTGAGATGGTATACTTCCCATAGTCATGATCCCTGATGGCTTTGAGTAATCCTATGTTTAGTGTTGGTTTGAGGGCTGCTGCTAGGTGAATGATGAATAGTATTGGACTGAGACAATCTCCTTGTGGCACTCCGATGTTTGTGATGATTTTCTCTCCAAGTGAATTTCCTACTCTTACGGTCAGCTTTACATCTTCTACCAGGATCTTAATCATATGCAGTTCATCATCATCTAGAATTTCCTTTAATATGTCGAATAGATCTTTTCTTCGGACTGTGTCAAATCCCTTTGACATGTCTAAAAGTAGTAGTACAACTTTGTAGTCTGCTGAGGTGATGGCTTTCTCTGCAAGGATCTTCATACTGAAGACTTGTTCTGTTGTGCTACGGTCTGGTTGGTAAGCGGCTTGTGTTGGAGGGATTGTCTTCTTCATCTTGTCCATACTCCTACCTATCATACTGATAGCCAGTATTTTGCGTAGTACTGATAAGAGTATAATGAGACGAAGATGAATTCTTTTGATGAACCATAGAACGAGGAGAAGTAGTTGTGAATGCATACTTGCACGAGTGCTCGCAAAACCTTAAAAACCCACTCGGCAAAATGTTCTCCGGCTCCACTAGTCACCATATCACTAAATAATCACATTTCTGGGCTATTCCTATATTTGATTCTTTTAAATGCCTGGCTAATACTCAAAAAGCATTGGAGTTATATAATGTTAAGAACATCTTGAAAGTTTGAGAAAATGCTCAGAATCAAATCCCGCTATGAAGAGTCAAGCCCGAAACGTCGCAACAACCTTTCAAGCAACTAATTTTGATTCGCTAAATTATTTTATTGTATCAATAATAGTTATATGCGCAACTTGGATATATTGTATTGTGTCTTATCCAAACTCAGCAACCGAAATGCTTTATGACGTCACATTGAAATTGTAATTAATATGACGCAACATTGGTTTTTGTAAGGCTGTGCCATTGTTGATTTACTCAGTAAGTTGATTATTTGCATTCGAGTTTGAGCTAGAATGTGTACAAACAGCGAACTTTCATCGATTAATATGGAGAGTGTGGAAGATACCCTTTCGATAATAAATGAAATTGATAGCAAAGAGATGGATACATTTGATGTGTCTCATATATGCAGTGAGGAATCACAGACTGCATTCAAAGAAAGAATTAAAGACCTTGAAATCCAACTTGCAGAAAGTAGGTTTTAGGTGTCTGTTATTTATCTAAGCAACGATATCTGTATTACTTTGATGGGTATTTGAGCAAAAAAGTGAAAGTAGCTCAAAGGAATAACATATAATAACATATAAGCCATAAGACATAAACTAAACGTTTGCCATTCGCATTTGTTATGGTGGAAGAAGATTGTTAGATTCGAACGAAAACGAATTTGTTTTTTTTTTTCAGGCAAGAGAGATGCCAATAGGTATCTCAATTACTGTGGTTTGATACAAAAGCTTGCAAAAGAAAATGAGAGGCTCACAAAAATTGAGAAAATGTCTATTCGGAAAATTCGGAATTACTCGAGGAGCTGCAAGAGCCTGCTACATGCAATAAAATACAACAATTGGCAATATGAACAATTGCAGATTTATGCAGCTGAACAGGAAATAAAAATGACTGAACTGCAGCACAGTACACATGAAATGGAGGTGTACCTTGATAAATATGATCAAGATGAGAAGCTGATTGCAGAAATGTTGGAAAGCGCATGTCACAACGTCTGCAATGTGGGGAAGAAACTTGGAGTTCTACCTGGATCATGCAGTGATCAAGAGCTGGATGGCATCATGAATATGGCCCATACAGTATTTTGTGCCTCTGCCAGAATCAATCATGAAATCGAGCAAAGAGGTGTTGCCTGGCAAGGAGAGCAAATGAAAAATAGATATTCATCTTTGGTTAATGCTGCAGAGCGATTGCCTGTTGCCATAGAGCAACAAGGAGAGGCAGAATTGTCATTGCCTATTGCCACAGAGCAACCAGTAGAGGCAGATTCCTCATTGCCTGTTGCCACAGAGCAGCAAGGAGAGGCACAATCGTTATTGCCTGTTGCCATAGAGCAACAAGGAGAGGCAGAATTGTCATTGCCTATTGCCACAGAGCAACCAGTAGAGGCAGATTCGTCATTGCCTGTTGCCACAGAGCAACCAGTAGAGGCAAAAACGTCATTGCC
This sequence comes from Sanderia malayensis, assembly GCA_013076295.1. Lineage (NCBI taxonomy): Eukaryota > Metazoa > Cnidaria > Scyphozoa > Semaeostomeae > Pelagiidae > Sanderia > Sanderia malayensis. The sequence continues at coordinate 4,426,228 of RQOL01000618.1, read as the reverse complement.
TGTTGCCACAGAGCAGCAAGGAGAGGCACAATCGTTAATGCCTGTTGCCATAGAGCAACCAGTAGAGGCAAAATCGTCATTGCCTGTTGCCACAGAGCAGCAAGGAGAGGCACAATCGTCATTGCCTGTTGACACAGAGCAACTAGTAGAGGCACAATCGTCATTGCCTGTTGACACAGAGCAACAAGGTGAAGCACAACCGTCATTGCCTGTTGACACAGAGCAACAAGGAGAAGCAGAACCGTCATTGCCTGTTGCCACAGAGCAACTAGTAGAGGCACAACCGTCATTGCTTGTTGCCACAGAGCAACAAGGAGAAGCACAACCGTCATTGCCTGTTGCCACAGAGCAACCAGTAGAGGCAGATTCGTCATTGCCTGTTGCCACAGAGCAACCAGTAGAAGCACAACCGTCATTGCCTGTTGCCACAGAGCAACTAGTAGAGGCACAATCGTTATTGCCTGTTGCCATAGAGCAACCAGTAGAGGCAAAATCGTCGTTGCCTGTTGCCACAGAGCAGCAAGGAGAGGCACAATCGTCCTTGCCTGTTGACACAGAGCAACTAGTAGAGGCACAATCGTCATTGCCTGTTGACACAGAGCAACAAGGTGAAGCACAACCGTCATTGCCTGTTGCCACAGAGCAACTAGTAGAGGTACAACCGTCGTTGCCTGTTGACACAGAGCAACAAGGAGAAGCACAACCGTCATTGCCTGTTGCCACAGAGCAACCAGTAGAGGCAGATTCGTCATTGCCTGTTGCCACAGAGCAACCAGTAGAAGCACAACCGTCATTGCCTGTTGCCACAGAGCAACTAGTAGAGGTACAACCGTCATTGCCTGTTGACACAGAGCAACAAGGTGAAGCACAACCGTCATTGCCTGTTGACACAGAGCAACTAGTAGAGGCACAACCGTCATTGCCTGTTGACACGGAGCAACAAGGAGAAGCACAACCGTCATTGCCTGTTGCCACAGAGCAACTAGTAGAGGCACAATCGTCATTGCCTGTTGACACAGAGCAACAAGGTGAAGCACAACCGTCATTGCCTGTTGACACAGAGCAACAAGGAGAAGCACAACCGTCATTGCCTGTTGCCACAGAGCAACTAGTAGAGGCACAACCGTCATTGCTTGTTGCCACAGAGCAACAAGGAGAAGCACAACCGTCATTGCCTGTTGCCACAGAGCAACCAGTAGAGGCAGATTCGTCATTGCCTGTTGCCACAGAGCAGCAAGGAGAGGCACAATCGTCATTGCCTGTTGACACAGAGCAACTAGTAGAGGCACAATCGTCATTGCCTGTTGACACAGAGCAACAAGGTGAAGCACAACCGTCATTGCCTGTTGCCACAGAGCAACTAGTAGAGGCACAACCGTCATTGCCTGTTGACACGGAGCAACAAGGAGAAGCACAACCGTCATTGCCTGTAGCCACAGAGCAACTAGTAGAGGTACAACCGTCATTGCCTGTTGACACAGAGCAACTAGTAGAGGTACAACCGTCATTGCCTGTTGACACAGAGCAACCAGTAGAGGCAGAATGGTCATTGCAAGCAAAAGTTGGGAAGCCTAGAAAGAAAAGATCTGGATTCTTCAGGCGTTTGCTGTGTTGCAAACGGCAGGATAAGCCTGATGAACCCTGAACTTGACTTAAATAGATTGACTTGGATGGAACCTGTATTTGAGTTATATTGAATTTGATTTGTTCTGTATTTGATTTGTATCAGCATGTTGCTGGTATCACATATTATTAACATAGAAGTACATTTCGTTACTTGGATATAACTTTCATCTGTAAATCATCGGTTATAATTTATACAGTTCTTTGTTTGACCCGTTTGAGTATTTTCTTTAGTTTCCATTGCGCTACTTGATGAGGATAAGTATTGCTGTGTAGAGTATACCCCCTAATATCCACAAAGAACCATTGACAAAGAAACACATGTCATTATTGCGACAATATATCTCGACAATTGCACAAGATGGAAAGACGATACGGCTAACGAATTACGAATAATTTCAGTGTTTTTTACTCTAAAGATCAAAGTGGTTTTTTTAAATATTTTTTTAAAAAATGTTGATAACTATAAGTTAAGAAACTCTGGTACGACGATTTTGCATGGTTTGTTATAAAAAAAATGAGTGCATTTTATAATTTACTTAACATCTTTGAGGTTGTGTTTGACATACTTGTTTCTGCATGTATCTTCCATAATGCATCCAGCGAAATCCAAATTTTAAAAGTGAATGAAAAGTGGATTACAAGTGAATGCTTCAAACCTACTATTTCGAGCCTTCTTATTACTTTGAGCGAAGTTTCAGATATTCGGAATTGCTCGCGACCAGTATTGCTTTATGTAACTATTATGAACCAGCTGCAGCAAAATTTCAAAATTTGATATTGAGTGAAATATTGTTTTCAAGTAGTCGAATTAGAATAATTGGAGACCTCTGATCACTTTGCTCCAGTCCAAGAGCATGGCCCACGGTCGTCAGAATACGTTGCTGTTGTTGTTGTAGTTGTTGTGGTGTTGGCATCATCTGAATTGACGGTAGCTCGGTTGTTTGAAGGCTCTTTCCAATTTGGAACTGAACCTGTTTGCCCTTGTTAGCATAACAATTGTTAGTGGTAGTAGCGATAACGGAAGGTGTTCTATTGTGGTTGTTGTTGTATGTGTATATTATTTTTATGTGTCCAATAGTCATACTCGTTGTTGTTGTTGTTGCATCAGAAGTAGTACTACTACTACTACTGCTGCTGCTGCTACTACTACTGATGTCATTCAACAAAACCAGTGTCTCTTTACCTCTGCTGTTCTTTGACGAATTTTCGCCACTTCCAATGTGTCCATTGTCCTCAGGGTGGTTGTTTCAAATAGTTGCAGTGGTGGTGAGGTTGTATTATCGGTGGTATAATCATTGTCATCTTGATCAGCACGAGCACGTTCATCATCATAATCATCATCATAATCTTCATCAACATTTTGATCATTTCCATTTATTACTCCAATGAACGCAGTCGATGGCAATGTTATTCTCGTCGTTCTCCAACCATCGTTTTTGTTTTTGTTGTTGTTGTTGGTGGCTGAGGCTGTAGCAGTTTTTGTTGTGCGCCGTAGTTATCTTTTTTGTAAATGCGGCGCTACCTCGGGAATTTCTTTTCTTGTATCGAAACACACTTAAATGTTTCAAACTTGTATGTTTTACTACTAGAAGATTGTTTAAAACTGACTTGGTTTATTAAAAAATGACAGAGCTTTTAAAAAGCGCCACCCCGTAAGAGCGCCGCCCCCGAATAAGCGCCGCATCAAAAGTACTCGAAATTAAATGAACGCCGCGGCACTCGCTCGAGTAAACACGGTACGTTACACAATTTTGGAAGGAGTTTCAGTTTGCATGTTTTTGGTAAGCTTTACTTGCTTTGGCGCGTTGCAGTTCAGTGGAGATTCGAAAAACACTTTGAAGCATAAAGTAAAGGCTCCTTGGTTGGTGTTCATTTATAATTCCCAGTCTACTTTTCAGGCGCTGTTTGATTGGCAGCTCAGTTGACCCTCATTATGATTGGAAAATTACAACGCTTCTTCACATTTCGGATTATCTTTTCAGTCATTCTATTGAATATCGTCCCCTTTTATTGGGATTTCCAAGGCTGAAAACTACTCATTGTTCTTTTTTGCCTTAACTTATCCATCCCACCACTGGCAATGATTTCACATGTATATTCAGGAGAAATTTTGCCTACGTCACACAGAACTCTCGGCATTGACCGTGCTGCGGGCAACGCTGGTTTCCTAATAAGCACAGTCTCCGTGGATTATTTATAGCATCTTAGCAAATGCATATCATTTGGCATTGCACATGGCCTCACGATACTTGGTTCGCATTTCGTCATCTCGAAGAAACAATGGATATTCCTCTCGATCATCATGAAAAGATAAATGAAGGTTAGATTGACATTCATGTATTTGACAACTGTACTGTGCGCTTTCGAAACATAGTTATAACATTCATCCTCTTGAACCATTAGGTACTATTTTGGAAGATATTTTGCACCATGATAACAAATGAGTCCCTCCCAGGGGGGGTATATGCTCCCTTGATCCCTATTTGTTTTTGCATTTTCTCCCTTGATCCCCATAAATCAATTCGAATGCTCCCCAAAATGTTTTTTCTCTATGCTCCCGTGATCCCCAAAATTTTCGCTTCGCTCCCTTGATCCCTAAAAATATTTTGCTTTGCTCCCAAAAACCATTGCTACTTGACAATCACCTCTATTTTGGGGTACGAAACAAGTTATTCATAATAGTAGAAGTCTTTTCAAATCGCCTCTTTCTTCCCCTTGAACTTCTTGTTCGCGGTTGCTCACTGTCAGCGTTTGCTTCTTCGGCAGACAAATCAGCTGCCTCCGTGACAGTGATCAGTTCGTTTGTAGTTTGTAGTTGTTCAAGAAGGAGGATAAGATCTCCCTCCTCAAGTTCTAACGTGCCATTTTTTAAATGACAATTAGTTATAACGCACAAGATGTTAATTACTTCAAAAGATTTCTCTGCATTTTCTGTAAATATAATGGGATTAAAGGGATCCTGGCTGTACACGCTAGCTCTCACCCTCTTTCCGCCAACAAGTGCATCCTCTTGAAGGGAGGCTATAACGAACAAGACATTTCGATTGCCCCGTACACAGACAAACTGGCCTTGCTCATATGGCGTTTCTGGTCGACTGTTCGTCTGCGGCGTTCCAACAGCTGGCACTTGACTTAGAACTGAAAAACCGAGTGGCTCAACAGGGGGAGAGTTAGCTGCATATTGGTTGATTGGCAGGGTACCAAGGTTGTCCTTTGTTGTCATATTTCGCACCGTTTTCTGGGGAACACTTTGGCCATACATAGCTCTCCAGTTCCTCATCTCGTTGACCTGCCTTGCAGACAGTGCTCGAGGCTTTGGTGGGCGCAGCTTTGGGAGATCCTTATAATTTGTCGACGTGAAGGTGTGAGGGTAGAAGGACTTCGGGGCAGTAAAATATGCAAATGGTGTAGCGCACTGTCGCTTCAATCTTTCTTTGATGGCCCTGCTCAGCCGATAATCGAACTCAAGTTGCATGGGCATGTCGGTTGCACCACTTCTTATCTCTGAGAATATATTCTCCACAACAAGCGTCAGGAAACTTTTGATATTGAAATTGTCCGCGAGTTTTGGATCAAAGCGATCTAGGATATTATTTTTAATATCGCGGAGAGACTTCAGTATTTGCAGGCAAATCAGTGACACAAAGAAATAAAAAACGGGATCTCCCTGATCCCTAAAATGTAAAGCTAGGCTCCCAGCTCCCTGAAAATAATTTGGCGATCTCCCCGTCTCCCTAAAAATAATTGAGCAATCTCCCTTGCTCCCTAAAACCCCTGGGAGGGGCTCACAAATTGCGCGCAAATTTGTTGCAATGCAAGACGTTTGCAGCACTGCAAAATATTACCTTCTGAAAGTAGTAGTAATACACCCGATTTAGCAATAAAACTTTAATATGCCCCAACCCAACTCAACTGCCCCCCACCACACGTTTTTACTTTTGTATAACTGGTGGTGCGTGGTGAGTCTCATCTCTGTGGTCGAATCTTTGTCGAATCAGAATCTGCGTCCAGACAAGTATTCAACCAAACCAACTCTAATACTCAGAAGACTCAGAATCGCATTTTGCAGAATTCCACAGGCCCAACTCATTTGAAAAAAAAAGCCGGTGAAGAAAGATCAGGGAAAAAATAAGTCTTTGTGAAGATGTTCTCTCACTGAGAGACATTTTATTGTGCGAAATGTTGCCTCTGCACATGAATTTATTCTTGTTCTTTCAATCATAATCATAAATCAAGGCGAAGTTACCAGATGATGATTCAAGTGATGGGAAATTAATTCATGAGTCAATTATAGTTGTAACGGTGCAGATATATGTACAGTAACCTTTACATTTATGTCGGAAATGAATGAATTGAAAATGAATGCTTGTGAAAGTAATAATAAAGACAAAAATGAAGAACCACGTACAGAATCTTTGCAGCCTTGTTGCTCATCTCAATCTGATGATAATCAGACATTTGAGCCTGTTGTTGAACAACTTTGCTTGAGTGGACCAAATGAAGGTACTGATACTGAACCAGAAAGAAGAACTGAATCTTTGCAACATAGTCCAGAGATAGCAAATGTGACAGTAGATTATGATAGCGATGTTTCTGTTGAAATAATAGAAAGACCTAAAAAGCCAGTACCTGTTATTTTCATATCTGATTCTGAAGATGATAGCAGACAAACAATTGATGCAGTGCCAACCATTAATAATGCCATTTTGAGTGTAGGCAGTAACAAAAAGCCAATAAAGAAGTCAATCAAAGAACAATTAGAAGAACAAAAGGAACTACTTTTTCCTGTCAAGAAAGAAGACAAAGAGAGTGAAAATCCCTCAAATAAGCATGATTATATGTGCTCAATTTGTCTTGGAAAATTTGATAACAGAGCATTTCTTGATAGCTGTTTTCGTATCCTTTTTCATTGACTAAATTAAGAATAATTGATTTGAAACATTATTCTTACATGTGCTCACTTTTATTTTTATATTTCCTTGACTGCCTAACATATTCATTTTGTTACATGTGCATTCTTCAATGGTCTAATGTTGTGTATACATGTCCATTGTGCAAATCTTCATTCAAATCTATTATACATGATATTAAACCCGATCTTCAGTTCAAACAGGTAATGGTGATATACTTCCTTTCTAAGGTGATAAATATATGTTCAACTTAAAAATGTTTTTAATACCTTAAAGAATGAGAGATTTGTTTGAGTTAATAAGAATAGGCATAAACTGGCAAAACCATTTTAAATTTTGGAGACAGAAGAACGATTCAATTTATATAGCAATTGACTTGCTGAAGTTATTTTATATTACAATGTGTTATATATGTTATCCATTGACATAAAGATGATTGATATGTGTGTTTTGTTTCAGCATTTTCTTGACAAAGGAAAATCCTCTGCTGATCAACAGAATTCAACATCTTTTGATGTTGAAATTGAATCTGGAAGAAGGTATTTAGATGAAATTTATTCCCTAACAAATTTTAACTGGCATCCAATTGTAAAGTAATTATAATTGTCAGCATTTAATACAGTGGCATATTGTTTTGTTTGTTGCAGATTTTATTACAGAAGCACCTCGATTCCTGGCAACAGGCATAGAAATAATTTTGAAAGGCAAAGACGGTATGCTGCTTCACGGATTGGTCGTAGAAGTAATGCTTCTTCATGGGGACAGTCTAGTTGGGGCCATTCAGCTGCTACCCTTGATAGACGAAAGTGAGTGCAATGTGCTATCAATTGTATTATCATTTTAGCAATTGAATTCAATGTAACTGGTAATTTATTTACCATGACTCAATTGTTCAATGATTATTTATTCTGATAGATTGATTTATCGCCGTGGAATGGTTATCAAGGACATAAAGTACCATGGAGGAAGAGCTCGCTATCGTGACATCTGTGAGTTTTTGTCAATATTTATCTAATGGTACAGATGCCAACGGAGTGGCAGGGGTGATTGGTTCAGGGCCTCATAAAATAAGACATCTGCTTGTTTCATTTGCAGTAAGCCTTGTGTTTCAAATTTTCCCCAGGGCTTGCAGAATCTTTTTGCAGCTCTGTTCACATGGCATGGCACTTATCATTGGATATATTATAAGTGTCATTTGTTCTTGATTTATTCTGCTAATATTCTTCTTTATCTTTAGCTTTGAAATTCATTAAGGACAACCCGGCAACTGTGCACAGATATGTTCCGTGGATTCTTCGGGATTTGAATGTCTTGTTGGAAAACAGAACTCAAAATGTTAGCTTTGTTCTGCATCTAATTTTATCACTCCTGACACGGTAAGGTTCATTACTAACCTTGCTTACTTTCATTCTATGCAACCTCAACTTTCCAGTTTCCCTTTAAACTCCAAATATAGTTGGCTTCTCAGTATAAATTCTCAAGCATAATCTGGTCTCTTGAGTCGTTTCATAATTGCACTTACATAATTTACAATCATGAGTTAAAATATGAAGAGTGCTTACTTATTTGACAAACCTTCTTGTAATGTATTACAATGTTTGACTTTCTTAGACTAACCTATAGCACTGAGTCAGTTCTTTATGATGTCACATTTTGGAAGTACAGTTGTTCTAGTACGGCAGTATGGTTCTCTATTTTCATTTGTAGGATATCAATGGAATCTCCAGAGTTTCACAGTCAGCTTGAGCCGTTTCTACTCAATAATACAAGTCAGTTCATCAGGGAATTTGTTAGCTTTGCCACTTCACCCTATGACATGAGAGGTTATGATGACAACGTGGTTTATGACATTCCATCAGCCTTGTCTTCAGCTACCCAATCCACAAGTGAGTTTACTGTTCTGCTTAGTATATTACATATTTTTGTTGTATTACATGTAAAGTGCAAGCTACGCGTGTGTTGAAGCTATCTGTGAAATACTGAGTGTAGAAGTTAAAGCTTTCAATAGAAGAGCATTAGCGCTATATATTAACGTAATAGTTGCTGTACTGATGACTCTCTTTTAGGTGGCGCAAGTTCACTTGTTTCTCCGCGATCTGTATTTGCCGATAATATGACGTCATTTGAAGATCGGTTAATGGAAGAGCGTTTTGCCACGGAAAACCTCGAGCCCAGTCCTCCTCTTGCAAGAAGCCACGAATCTTCGTCAGACGACGAAAGTGCCGTGATTAATGTTGAGAAAAATTCAGATTCAGATTCGGACAGTGAGTTGGAGTTAACCAGAGTGATTCATACGCAGTCTAGATCGAGTACTCGATTAAAGCTATTGACGTATCATAAGAACAGAAAAGAGCGAAAACGTTCAAGTGGGCGACACGAGGTTCCCTTCGAACTTCAACAGTCTTCTCATAAATCTAAACGGAGCAAATCTGGAGCTGAATACGAAAGAAGCTACGATAACACTCGAACGAGGTTGAGTTCAAGCTCCAGTCACTCAACAGGTGGTGAAGTACTGTCACCGAGTTATCCTTTAGTTCGACAACCTGGGTCACTCGGCTACTCGTATAGCCAACAATCATTTAATGGTTCAAATCAGAAATCTTCAACTCGTCGTCGAGAATACGATTCTTCGTCATCGACATCTTCGTCGTATAGGAAGCTTCAGCGAAGTGGCCGAATGGAATCATCTTCCAGATACGGAAGAGGGTGCAATGATGACAGAACGAGTAAGCGATCGCGATCACGCTCTCCGCGATTGCGCAGATCACACAAATCAGGAAGTAGAGACATGCGTGTTCGTGACAGATCGACATCTTCATCATCGAGGACTCGTAAATCGAAGAACAGACGCCGTTCACCGACAGACAGTGAATATTCGAAGTCACCATCATCAACCGATAGGTCCAGAAGAAGTAGACAGTATCCAATAAGCCACGAAGGACGCTCAAAAAGGTCATCACTTTGTGAGTCACCGCGAAGGGGCAAGGTGGACAAGAGACAAAAGTCTCTGGCTGAAGAAATGTTGCAGGCACGATCTTCTTCACGACACAAGTCTAAAGAACGAAGTAGGTCGTCGCACGCTTCTGAAAAATCTACAAAAAGACGCGTTTACTTAAATCATGAAGAGCTGGGATCTTCATCAACGTTGTATGGCCATAAACCGTTTCAAGTGACTTCAGATAGCGAAGAGTCGGGGCGTTCTGTTGCGAGTAGACCCCAACAAAGACTGCATTCAGTTGTCATAAGATGTTCAGATGAACAAGTTGACGATGAATCTGTGGCGGGCAAGAAGTCAAAGAAGTCAAAGCGTCATAAACATAAGAAGAGAACTCGCAAAGAGAGTGAAACAAGAGATGATTTTGTTAACGTCGTCGAAAGTATAATAGAAAAGATTGACGAAGAGGAAAATAAAAGCAACCAAAGTAAAAGAGAAAGAATTATACCAAGTAAAGAAGATACCGTAGATCCATGGGAAACAAATGTGAGATGTGCACCAGCATTAGCAGATAAGAGTGACATAAAGGTAGGCCATGACGAGATGTTTAATGAAGATCAAAGGCAGTATGATAAAGAATATCAAAAATCCACTGAAGAAGTCTCAGATGCAAATATGGAAATGCAAATTACGAATGGCATCGTGGAAGAAGGGATGATGTCACCGGTAATTGCTGAAACATTTGATCAAGGAATGAAAGAAGATATATCAACAGCTTCAAGTAAGAAGGTGCCCGGTAGCGATTTGTCAATCCCTGATCTATTACTTGATGTCAAGGGAGTTGACCATGTGATTGCAACATCATCAATAGCAAGAACTCGCGAAGACGCAAGAATTGAAACTATGCCATCATCTGGTGTTAATGAATGTGAATTTGATCGACAAAATGACTGCGACGAAGTCTCTGATGCAAATTTGCATCGCAACAATAGTGAGATTACCAAGGCTGGTGAACATTTGACATCTGATGGTCCATTGTTGGAAACAGAAAGAACAGGACAGACCATTGAACACGACAAACAGTTTGCTTCATCAAAAAGAAAGATTAAGATTGTCTCTAAACTGAAACAATAGGCACTTTTATCAAAATGTTGCATAAATATAAGAGTAATTAGATATCGGATGTCTTCATATGGATAAAGGTAAGTTGGCTTAACGAGCTTTATTCTCAATCTTATTTCAACCGTCATTGTTTTGTAATCAGTTTAAAGTGAGAATTGCTTACGGTCTGTAAGCACGATTTGAAAAGGTTGGTGATGACAGTATCGTTTGCTAGATAGATTGCGATCGAGGCTTTCACAATTTACGAAATCTTTGCTACTTTGAAGAGTAGGAGCACAACACAACATTGGACTTCATAAAAACTGATTAATGCTATACTCATCGATTACACTGTTAACGCATACACGAGTTATAGGAATAGGACCATTATTAGGATGACTAATTGGAGACGATAAAACAACACGGTCACCTACATAAATCGATTACGTGATAGAATTCAAAACTGAGTTCAACTAATTTATTTAGCAATTGATTACATGAAGGCAGTTGTCGTTCGCTACCTCACTTTCCTCCACGCAAAGAAGACCAGAAAGCTGCCTTACTTAACACTAAATCGAGACACGATTTGAAGAAGAAATATATAAGATACAGCTGACGATATACGACAAGAGTTAATAAATGATAAAATGCGATGTTAATCGGCTGGCGTCCGAGATTCTTCTTTCAAACAGCTTCAGTGTTTCTTTTCATGATCAGTTCAATTTGTTGTCCACTGACGGGTCCAGCCGCGCGTTCTTCTTCCTCAGGAAGCTAGAAAAGTATGCACCATAATAATGTGTGAATGCTTGCGATAAATGTTTTCAGGATCAAACTCATATTGCGTAATCTGAAAGTGCTATGTATTGGAACATCTCCTGATCTATAAAATTCAAACAGGTAAAATGCGTGTGTTGATTATGATACATTACCATCCAGTAATCCTCATCGTCAAACAATTGCTCCTTGGTTGGACTATCCAAGTACTTTACGACCAGACCTATTGAAAACAACTCGATTACTCTGAGTCAGACATGGATGCATGAGTTTATCAAGCTGTGTATGGAAGAAATTTGTGCACGATTGGAAAGAATGATAATGATGAAGAAGCGGAGAAAGGGGGTTATTACCTGTCATTGCACCACCAAGAATGGATATACCAAGGGAGCAGAACATGGCAGCAAGTTGCATGCCACCTTGAACAGACTTCGATCTTCCCTTTCCATTTGATGGCAGAGTGTACATCAATGATTTAGATGCAAATTCAGCAGTTCCGTTCTTAGGAGCACGAGCAGGATAAATACTAAACAAGCTGGAAAAAGAGTGGATCAAATGTTAAATAGCTATTGTTATCGTCTGTTGTACAAGGAATGTTGGAGGAACAACCACCAATTTGGAATTGAGTAGCTTTGGATGAATACTCACTCGTTTCCATAGTCATCAAGATCAGCAACGCTTGCAGCAATGCTGGCAGCAATGCCAGCAAACACACCAGGCATTCCATGAAGATTGTGAACTCCGCAGGTATCATGAAGCTTTATCTTATCGCGTAATGCGGGCTGCAGGGAATAGATAGAATCATTATCTTCTGTAACGTCACGAATTACCCCCAGACCCCAGGAGATTAGAATTAATTGCGTTGCTTTGTGCTTACTGTGATGAACTCGTAGCCAAGTGTACTAATGATACCCGAAAGTAAACCAATCAACATCGCCCCCCATGGTTTAATCTGAAGGTTTGCCAATGCACCGACTGCAACTCCACCAGCTAATGTTGCGTTCTGTACGTGGACCTATAATTGAGATACATCAAGAAACTTTTAAAGCAAATGGGTACCCGATTGATATTTGATATTGCAGATGAAGGCCAGAAAAATGCGGCGGTCACTCTGGATTACCACTATAAAGGAGAAATGACCATTACGTACCATGTTCAGTTTGAATTTTTTATTTAAGATTGGCGAAACGGTGAAAGTTGCAACACAACAAGCAGCCAATGAAATGTAAGTATTAATAATGGCTCTGTGCTGCTGGTCTCCAGGCCCCAACATGGCGCCGTTGAAGCTTGGCCAAAACATCCACAGGAATATGGTTCCTATAAAACAACAACAGTACTTAAATGCACGAATATGGTAGCTGGTGTTTGCTCAATGGAACTCTCGTCTTACGATTTGCAGTAAACACCCGGGTATTAGAACCTGTGAATTCTGCATCCAGCCTATTGTTCGAATACATTGTAGCCTATTCTATTGTTTTGAGCAGAGATTTCAGCCTGAGTGTTCTTAATCCACTGGTTCTTATATGCGGGTGTTTCCATTACGTCCAAGTTAAGCAAGTATTATCTTAATGGGCCATGATCGTCAACCTCCAACCCAGGTCCCTTGTCGCTTTGCTGGCAATGTGCCTCTGGGTTCAAGGTTGAAGACAATTGGTTGACGGCAAGGTTGACTACAACTGTTTGCATTATGGCCCTTCGTTCAAGGTTGAATTGTCGTGCTTATTATTGGTTATGAATGGAAATTGAATTGGATGCATCTTTAGTGCTCTTACCAAGCATAGAGAACATGTCAGTTGTTTTTGTTGCAGCCTCTTTTGGATTCTCTTCTTCTGATGTCTCGGTTCTTCGCAGGACAAAAGCCACACCGAGACCAAAGTAGGCACCGAATAGATGAATGACCATGGAGCCTCCTACGTCGGCTACATATAGGTAGTGAACGAGAATGGTCTCATTCATGGCAAAAAAGATGACTTCAATAATGGCAATAACCAGCAGTTGCAGTCGACTCGTTTTGCCAAGAACAGCTCCAAATGTAATCAATACAGCACCAGCAGTGAAGTCGGATGTTATCAAACTGAAAATCAACAAGAATTGCTCTCCATCATGAAATGAATTGAACAGGCTAAAAACAGTGAAAATCCGCACATACAACCTTGCAGATTTTCAATTCAGCGTATTGCTCAAACACAAGGTCGTTGTTTTCTATTGCTCTATTGCTATATATATTTTTATGTAACAATGAATCACTGAAGTAGAAAAATTGTTTTCTTATCTGCATTTGTGTAGTATTTATTTTTTATTTTATGTTTTCCACAAAATGTTGATTTTTGCAAAAGAAGCCAAATACAATGAATTATGTCTCATGCCCCAAGAGAAACAAGGTTTCAGATGAGGATATAAAAATGAAGCAAGACTAGTAAATAAAGCTTATTAAATGATGGTGTATCCGTGTATCCTACCTTTTCACGCTGATTTTGACTTTTCCGGGGTCGGCATGGTGATCTGCAGCATTGGCAAGCCATGCATTGACAACCATGGCCCATTGAATTGTCACTGAGGCGATTATCATGTTGTAACCAACAGCCGTGTAACCATATTTCTTCAAAAATGTCATGAGAAATCCAAAGCCAATGAATATCATAACATGCACATCTTGGAACACTGCGATTCAAGAACAAAGAAAGGTCATGTTTTGTCATTTTCCTCCCACGTTTAGGGAGCTTGACGTTTTCAGGCCACTTTCACTTGTGCAGGGGGTACAGTATAAAATTTATAATTTCCAGCAGCAAAAAAGCTGTATATCATTTTGGCTGCATAAGCCCTATATGCTATTTTTAGATCGGGGTACTCCAATCTAGTCTATGCAGAACGCATTACTACAATTCTAGTCTCTCTATCTAGTCTATTACTACAATTTCAGTCTATCTAGTCTATTACTACAATTTCCTTACTCTTAGCTATACAGCCACGAACTTTAGTACGCCTGCGCAGTTTGATATGCTAAACAAGATCAAAGTGAGCCCCCAACCAATAAATGCTCTCCGTGCTATTTTTAGCCCGGGGTACTCGTGCCCAGTTCCTGGAAAACATAATTATTGCAATTTTCTTACATTTAGCTATACAGAGACTTGGCAAATCGACACGTCCTTTGGCATCATATATCCGGGATATTTGCAGCATTTCCAGGACCACGCCCCTCACTATTACCAGAGTATTGGTCAGATTTTTCTATGGTTTCGCCCCCAGAGCAATAGCAAATTAAAAATTTCCAATGCCACATGGAAGGAGAAGAGTCGCTTTGCGCACGCGCAGCCTCCTTTTCAGTTGGAGATAAATTAAGTTCGACATTCAATTCAATGCAACTCCAATTGCCAAAAAGTGTGACAGAACCGAGTGACGAAACGGTCACTCTAAGCATATTCTGTTACATCTAATAAATAAGGCGAACTTAGTTAATAGGTTTATTTGACTTCAGACTAAGAATGACCTGGCCATGTAATTTCCACACATGATAAGATTCAATATTTTGATAAGGTGACCCAAGACGAATTGGACTTTTCATTTTAATTCCATGAAGGATTGTTCTATCAAATTGCGATAGATTTTGTTTTGTTGTGAAAAATGTTTTGTCACAGCTGTGTTCAATTTTCACATCGTTTCCAAAACAGTACTGACAATGATGAGCAAAAGCTGTTTTTTGGAATGTGATAACGCGAATGGGTTTGACTATGTTTTGATTCGCTTCAGTGATCAATATGTTTTGATTACTTATTCACGGGTCATGACACAAACAGTTGCACTTATGAAATAGTTTCATAATAATAGTAATAATAATAATGTTTTTGTGGGTGAACTCATCGGTCCCGTTTACGCCCATCCTAATTCCGCCGCTGCAAAAATGTGTTCAACGCCATGCAGGGTCGTAGCAAATAATAAAGGACAAGTTTCGTTTTTGCAAACATGCCTTTGTCTTCACGTCACGCCCGAAGTATGTGTGCCTGTCATTTATGGAAAATTGCTTAAAAACTGGTGCGCGCCAGTAAAAATAGATGTTTAAAAATTAACGGCGTTTTTCAAGAAAGGAATCAGACTTGTGGCTCTTTTAACAATGGCCCTGATAACGCCAGGTAAGGAAAATTAGGCCCGGCGCATAAGGTACGCGAATTGGAGTGAACAAAGCCAAAGGCCCGACAAAACTGCCTTTGCAAGCCCTTTGCGCTTTTTCTTAAAACAAATTACAATTGTTCAATGAAGCGAGTATCTAAGTAACCGCAATGTGCCCGCCAGCACGACGTTTGCTTGTACTGTCAAATAAAGAAGTATTTTAAATATTCAAAAATATTTTAATATCTGCTGGCCATGAACAATAACCAATACATATTGTAATAATGGCGAACAAGGGATATTCATTCGAATTCACAATTGTTGCTTATTTTTCCCATTGCTCAATCCTCAGCTTTGTCATTCATCAATTTGCATATTTATCCACGGTATCACGAGCTTTTTATCACTGAGGAATTTCAAAAGTTCTGGTATTAGAAAAAGAAAATTGCCCTACAATACAGACTGATGTAACTTTATTGTGCAATCAAAATTGCATTTATGTGTAAGACAATTAACATTGCCATAAGTCTACCCAATTCTCTCTTTCAATAAGATATGATTATTTTCCTTTATAAAACTCAATTTTGAGTTTTCAAAAGCCCAGGGCTCTTACGAAATCCAATTTTGAGTGGTTCCACTATTGCCGACCAAACCCCACGAACGCCGAGTTTCTAAAATATTAAACGTTCACATCCGAGTGGGGTCTTCTTGTAACAAACTCTAAAACTGAATTTCTAATTGGAATAAACTTCAAACCATTTATTCTTAGAGAAAATACAAAATCAAATTGAAGATGCATGAATGAAATGGCAGCAATCTTGGGCCAGTGCATCTTTACGCAACGTTGCTCGGCTAAACAGAAATGATGACCCAGTCATTCTTTCTGCTCGTGCATCCCAATCCACAAGGAAGGAAAATATGCACATGTGGGTATTGCGCAATGGGTGGTAAACGCTTCACACCTTTGAAATTCAACAGTCCCACACATACATCAGGCGATAGCGCTGGCTTAGAATGAAATACATATAAAATAAGATTTTGTTATCCATTAAAATAATATGCATATCCCAGCCCAGACAAAATGAGCAAACAAAAATCATAGATTACGTCTATCGTACGAGTGCGTGCAATTTACACTGATTTACATTTACCTGCTACTGTTTATGAACGATATAAAGTGAATGATGAATGAAGAAAGGCTTACTTGGATAAAAGGATTGAATCCCATTTTGAGATGGCGTGTGCTTCTCGTAGTCGACGAGTAAGGCGAAGATAATCAGCAGAACAATTTGAAAAACGAACAATACGCCCGAGAAAGTCAAACCATGAACCTTCATTTTCTGTTTTGTTTGCAAAACAGACTTTGCTCTGGTTGATAATGCTAATGCAGAATGAAAATGTTCTGTTGCCAACAAATGCCAATTTTAATTCGCAAACCGAATGTGATTGTTGTGTACACTGCACGCTTGTGTGTCGTAAATTTACCCCGACCCAGTCTTCCCAATTTTCTTGAGAAACCAACGCCCTGAAATGTTCATTTTGTTTTCATTGTCAAAGGGGACATTTAATTCGTGCTTAAATGAATTTTAATTTTTAATCTTGGCCGTGGAGAGTAGTCTCTATCATGTGCTTGAGTGGTGTGACATGTAATTAAATTTTTCAAAATTTTAGTTATAGCTTTGTAGCGATATCGTCTAAATCTAGGAAATAGTTTTCATTGGACACTTTGCGAAGAACTAAGTTGTGATGTCATCGGAATTGTGACGTCATCAAATTATTTATAAATTCAACAAAACACATAACCAAACCAAATACATCATTCGAAAGGTCTAAACAAGCACTGTTCATTAGCGCTAATTTTACACCAGTAAAATAAATCAATAAAAGATGTCATGGCATTTCTGGTTTAAAATATTTTTCAATGACGTTATCAATATTTTTGAAAATGTTTCAAATTGGTCCTGGTATGGTTGGGCAGTTGGTTTGAATGTCAGAATTTCCCTGTCTATACCCAAAAATGAAAAAAGATAGTATGGGAGTGGCCTGTTAAGCATTAGGACATGTAAAAGCCTTGTTCTTGTTCAAAGCGAAGGCATTAACCTCTGTGAATGTGGCATGTTTATGAATACTTCGGATAATTGCATGGCTCAGGAAAATGTTTCATACTTGATAATTGATGATGATTATATTTATGTAGAAGCCTGATATCAAAACACTGTTTTATTTTCCAAATAGCAGAAAAGAAATGAATCTATTACTGATAATTCTTTCATCATGTTGTAAATAATATATCATGCCCGTCTCCTATAAACCCCCCTTAAAAGTGAATAAAAACAATAAGCTCCTAGGGGGACTTAACAATAATTTGCAACACATGGGGGAATGGAAACTGATCTTGTGTATGCACATGCAAATCATATAATTCTGCAGATTAACATTTGGAAAAACATGCAGTAGAAAGTAGGTGGCATTTTCAAGTAGATATTACATCATACTGTTCTTCCAGCTTTCAGTCTGAGCTAAGGTACTGCAATAAATGTAGTAGTCCCAATGTTTTATTTGAAATTATTTGCTACCTAATTTTGTTCAAAGTCTGGAGGGTCTTCATCTGAATCAAATTCACAGTTTTCATCTTTCACCCATTTGGCATCAGAATTCAAAATCCAGCCAGCTTGTTTCATTCTGACATAGTAATTTGCAAGCTTTACTTTTTGATCCATTTTATTTATTTCTGGTGGATGCACTGTTGACTCATTTTTTGTCGTTTTAGTAGTACATTTTGTGACATCAGTACTTTTCGATTGGAGCACATTAAATTTATATACATCATTTGGTGTAAAATGCTGTTTGCTATTTGAAGTTTTTGCCACACATTCCTTGTTATTGGAGGGTGAATGGAGAGGGCAGTTGTCTTTCTGAAATGGTTTGAGTCTTGGTTGGAAAAATGGGCCTGATCTGTGTTTTTCATGGGCCACTTTTGATGAGCGTTTTAAACAAGTGCATTCATGTTTAATGAAATCCTTCCTTCTGATTTCCTCGTCATTAGATGCTGTTTTGACTCGTTTTAATAATGGAAATTCTTCACAACCACAACCATCCATATTTCTTCTTTTACTAGACGAAGTTTCTGGTAGAATGTCATTACTTTCATTACTAACATCCTCATTCTGTTCAAAAAGACATTTCATAAGTTTCTGTTTTTCCCAGTTGTCATAATTGCTTTTGTGTTTGGCAGCATCACGGTGTAGTTTTAGCATGCTCAATGTATCAAATACTGGCCATTTTGGGCAAACTCTGCAGCAATATTTACCACTTCTGTTTACGATGTATTCATTTGAAGGTAAAAGCTCCTCGAATAGCTTAGCAACTCTGTTTTTTTCATTTATTTTATTATAATCTGAGCCTTTGTCGTCAACTAGCTTAAAGGCCATTAAATCGTTGAATAGTTTATAAAAGAAACGATGGATAGTTTAATCTAGCAGCTCCATAATATGATTCCTTGCAGCAAATGGTTAGGCCGCAGCACAGGAGGGGAGGCCAGATGAGACGAAGTTCGGGACAACCGCAACAACAGTCGTGTCGTAATAGGGGCCTGTTGTATGAGGCGGGCTGGGCTGGGCGGGCCCGGTCATCATAGATGAACTTTTCTGGATGGGATCCCGTCCCGGCTATGTATCTGCATTCAGCAATTTATCGTCACGATTTTTTTTAAAAAGCGCAAAGACATAAATCAAACCACAGAATTGAAGGTACAACGATGAAAACAAACAACCCAAATTGAATTGTTGCATCACATGCTGAAAATTAATTTTCCAAAATTTTTCCCGCCATGTTTCATGCTTCGTTTTCAGTTTCAAAGCGAGACTGGTCCACTTCGGTGGGACAAATACCCCTGGGAATGCAAGCTGAAAATGGGTCCCCTCAGTGAGCCATCCCACCCGGGCGGGGCCCAGCAAGTGCGCTAGCTCGTCTCTTATGAACAGGCCCCTAGTTGTAGTTTCTTATAAACCAGTTTCTTATAAACAGAAACGTGTAATGGTGATAGAAAACCAGGCTGAATAAAAACATATAGTGGGAGTAAATAGAGAAAGTAAGAATTGCAGTGGAAATGGGGAACATGCTGAGAGTAGCAGAAAAGGATGGGAACTGTGATTGCGAAATCATCACAAAGAATTACAAATCACTATCTTGATCCATTTTTTCACCCAAATTTATAGGAAACAATGAAACTTGAATCTTCACAATCGGATGAAGTTCCTGCCTCACCCGCAGTCACAATATGTCTTTATCTTATTCAAACAAACTGACAGAGAGACAGTGCAGAGCTACATACCCCAGCACAGCCTTACAGCTACTTTAAATCACTTTACATGCTTACATTTTTTACATACGTAGATGGATATTTACCTTTTTAAAAGTTAAACATACATAATTGTGGTTAATGAGCGTTAAGGAACCGTACAAAACGTTATTGCATTGGCAAATGCGATTGAACCGCTGACAAAGACAATTTGAATACCTCTGTGTCTCAATTCTGGTTAGGAGTCTGGGCAAAGTTATGTGGCAAGATCCATGTGCAGCCCAGCCCAAGCACATCGTTTCGCTTCGAGAAGACATCTCCTTTCATCATCGACTGAGACCTTCCAGCGACAGTTACAGTGGGGATTTGGAAAAGCAAATCAAACAAGATTGCAACAACCTAATTGAAAGAACGAAAAGATGAATGTTCCAAAGATCACTTTTTCAGCGGTGCTATTTGTGTTTCAAGTCCTCTTGCTCATCATATATGGGGTGTTTGTTGATTATGAGAAATATGACCCAAACTCAAGTGCCATCCCTTCTTATTATCCAGGTAAGTTTCATCGATTGTTTTATTTTACCTTTGCTATTTTGTTCGTCACTTGCAATTAAGATTTATTTCAAGATATATTAAATTGATGCAGCTCAAGCTAGTTATTGAAGAGACTTTTGCATTCTTTCTGTTGTTTGCAAGGGCCTGATAAAATCTGATCTGATACTGACTCGTTGTGTTGCGAGATCACACGATTGAGCCACACACATTTGCGTAACAGACAAACATGTGACTTTGTAATTCGGCATCTGGGCTCAAGCCAAACTGTGCACAATAATCCTTTGCATTGTATGCAGATTAATTGCCATGAAATTGAGACGTCTGAGCGGAACGGAATACCTCAATTCTTTTCCGAAAAACCCGGTGAGGGACATTGTTTTTTTCACCAAGAAGGCTCTGAGCGACTGAATGCTAATTTAACAAGCATCGTTTACTTTTTATTTTCATTGTTTACACACTTTTATCTTCTCGTCTTGCACACCTTTTTATAAGAATATACTTAGGAGGCCCAAATCTCTGAAATTTAAAAATAAATCCAGACTCAAGTAAGATTACGAATTTGTATTTATCTGAGATCTCTCACGTGGCAAAACAAGGCTTTGCAAATGTTTTCGTATTCTTATAAAGATGTTTGGCCATAATTTAACGTAGTTGAACCGAGAAATAAGATGCTTGTTTCCGTAGAAATGTTATGTAATGCGAGACGGCTTTATTATCTGAGATGGTCTATTAACCAGACTATGGACCCGGTACCTGAAACAAGACCATTTCGGCGGACCTTAGAGGAATCCCCATTAACAGTTCTCTGCTCTTCGAACGAAATCTTTATTTCCTCTTCAAGGGCGAGTGCGTCAAAGCGAAAACGGCAATTTGTTCCGTAGTTTGCCTTGCACAAATTTAGGTTGGAATTTTGATTGAGAGTTGTTAATAAACAATTACACATTGACTGACGGGTTCGTTTGTTACATACTACTAGTTAATAGACTGTTTATTGTGTGTGCGTAAGCAGAGTTTTATCATTATTGAATATTTTGCATTTATTATTATATTATCATATTTCATATTCAATAAAAGAGAGCTCTTCATTTTGTACCAGCAGTTACAACAGAGACTATCCTCTCCTCTCGTACTTGTTTATTTATTTATCTATGAAGCAAAATATAGTAGTAAACAAAACATGACTGAAAATACATTTCTACCAAACCAACTGTTGGATGATATGGTCAAGACGTCAATCAAATAAAAAACTATCGAACTTTCGAAATGATGTGAAATGTTAACCATTTTACTTTGCAAATATCCAATGATGTTCAGTGAATGTTGCAAGCGTCTGAACAATGCTTTGTATAACAGACCGCAAAACGGCCCAGCTCGTTTAAGCCACAAATCCTTGAATAATCCTCCATCTTCGAACGAGCTTTCCATTCTAATGATATCAAGACAATGTTGGCAGATGAAAAGAAGGAAGGATTAGGGAACGCTTGTAAAAGATTTTTTCGCTTGGTAATTTAAGCGTAAAATCTTGTTTCAATCTCCCAAAGACTACGGATTTATGTCCAGTGAATCGGTATCATTTAAATTCCTGGAAGCCCGCAACTCGTGTACTTGGCAGAAAAGGCGGATTGGACAGGTCAAATAGTACAGCAATCTAACAAATTGCCCAACGTTTTGTCTGAAACTTGTTTTCATGGTTTTAAAGCCTGCTAAATTACGTAATCCAAATAGAAAATGACAATATTTTGGGCATAGTTGTTTATGTCAGAACCTAATTTGATTAGTATCGACATTACAATTCCATTTTTCTAAAAATCTACCTTAATCAAATTTAAGACAATATTTTAATGACATATTGTCTTGGTAGATGTTTGTATTTCCTAAGATTCTCTATCTTGCCTTCCATGCTGCGCTTGGTGTACTTATTTCGTGTGCTCTTCTTTGACGTACTTTGCACAGCAGAGTTGGCTGCTGGTTACTGCGACACTGCAGGAAACTGCTAAGAAGTAGATTCCTCCATCATACGAGACGTGCCTCTTGTTGCTGCTCTGTGGAGGGAGGCAGTGTGTGATTTTTCTGAAACGGATTCGGCATCCACGTGTAGCGGGCAAGGATAACATGCATTCTCTCTGCGTCGAATTTGCTTAAAATCTCAATGGAAGAATCAAGTACATGTCGACAGTTATGAAGGCCTTATGGGTCATTTCAATAGATGTGCAGACTTGGAGATGCAAGTAGATGGCCAATTCCCCGAGAGCGCCTGTTGAAATTCCGGTTGCTTGCATTGTTACACTCGGGGGCGGATTGGGCGGTCGGGCCGAGGAGAAAAACACGTAGGTTTGGAACCCGTGAATCTAAAAGGTATCTAGTGACTTTAGCCGGAGTTTGGGACACTCCTATCGGACATGCTGCACATGTTCGGGGGACTTAGTTTTTAGTTCGTGAAGAAATGGCGATTTTAGTGAACGGGATTTACAGGAACTATTATAAATCCCTGGCGACCCAACTGTAAGGGTGTACCTCGCAAAAATACATTGGTTTTAGGAACTAGCGTATTTGTTCGGTACATTTAATGTACATGGAAAGATCAACAATGGCCGCATGTGATGATGTTCATGGGAATTGGGTTCTTGTTGACATGACATTCCCAAAGAAGTATGGATACAGTTCAACGGTTTGGTCAAACAGTGCCTGGGTCAAAAAAATTAGCCAGTCCGCGCGCTTGATTATATTACACTACCATCAAAATTCCCATGGTCCTTAGCCCAGGTACTTAATATCCGTTGAAATAAATAAAGCTCAGGCACTTGGTTCGTTTGTTGTCAGAATTTTCCTGTCTAAGGATGTTAAGAATGATTTAGCAAAGTGTTCCTTCATTTTGATTTTTCCTAGTTATTTATTGACATTGTCTGTTGGAATTGCCTTTCTGAGTATACCTTTTTGATAGCCGTGCTTTTCGTAACCTTATCTTAAAAATTTCCTATTTGTAGTGTTTCAAGATGTTCATGTGATGGTGTTTATGGGAATCGGGTTCTTGTTGACATTTCTAAAGAAGTATGGATACAGTTCAGCTGGATATAATTTTATACTTGGTTCTATCATTGTCCAGTGGTCTATGGTCATCAATGCTTGGCTATCTAACGCCGCACATGGCAAGGAAGATCCTCATAAAATCAAAATCAACATCAAAAAGTAAGTCTACCGTGTTTAACCTAAAAACCGATTTATCAATACTTCTTTCAAACCTTGATTTTGATTTGCCTTGCTTGCTACTTATGCTTGCATTAGCTACAACTAAATGCATCGCTTTCAGTGCAACTCGATTGATTGCAACTATTGTAACTATATTACTTAATCAATCGTACACATTTATTTTAGCTTGATCCTATCCGACTTTACGTCCGCTACAATTCTGATATCTTTTGGGGCTTTTCTTGGCAAAACCAGTCGTCTGCAGCTGATAATAATCGCAATTTTGGAAGTAATCTTTGCTGCCCTGAATGAAACCATACTTGTTTATTACATCGTGGTTGCAGATGTCGGTGGCTCCATGATTGTTCACCTTTTTGGTGCTTACTTTGGAGTTGCTGTCGCATATGTGTTGAAAAGAAAAGACACAACTGAAGAGGAGAATCCAAACGAGGCTCCCACTAAAACATCGGATATGTTTTCATTGCTTGGCAAGTTTATTGAAGATTGGCGTTTTGACTTATCTTCGACTATTGCTTTTAGAGAATGATTTAGCATGCTGTTATGTGATATGCACATAATCTCTTTTCAAATGTATTTTTTAAGCTTTTTACGCAGGCTTTTTATTATTGTTTTTCTTATTCATTTACAGCGACTATTTTTCTTTGGTTGTTTTGGCCAAGTTTCAATGGTGCAATGCTGGGACCAGGCGATCAACAACAAAGGGCCATTATAAACACATACATATCTCTTGCTTCTTGTTGTACTGCAGTGTTTTTCATATCACCACTCCTAAACAAGAAATTCAAGCTCAACATGGTATAGAAATATCTTTACACTTTTAATGTCGAGTTATTTTTTCTCTTATAATAATGGCACTTTGTTTTTTTTTTTGAAAATGTTGCTTACATGTTGTTACATCTTCTTAGGTTCATGTGCAAAACGCAACATTGGCAGGTGGAGTTGCAGTCGGTGCAATGGCAAACCTTCAGATTAAACCATGGGGAGCAATGTTGATTGGCATTATAGCAGGAGTGCTTTGTACACTTGGCTATGAATATGTTACGGTAGTTAAAGACGAACGCTTATTCTTGATATTTTACTTCATTTTTTGGTAAGACATTAGGAGTATGAAGTGCCTTTTCTTTTTATTAGCCAATGTTGCAAAGAAAGATTGGACTTCACGATACTTGCGGTGTTCACAACCTTCATGGAATGCCAGGAATATTGTCTGCTATTGGTGCGGCAATAGCAGCATACACTGCTGAACTCACAAACTATGAAAACGAGTAAGCGATCATAATATTCTTACATGCGAAATCTTTACTGAACTGAAATCTCCACACAACTGATTATGGGTATGCAGCTATCGTTAGTATAACTTAATTTCCAGTTTAATTCTTAGAGATACCCCTAGACGTTTTCCCTGAATAGGCACTGTGTTGCCAGATGCATCAATACTTCCTTCGTTGCTCAGCTGATCATTGTAATGACTATTTGATCTGTTCTTTCCAGTTTGTTCAGTATTTATCCAGCTCGTGCCCCTAAGAACGGAACTGCCGAGTTTTTAAATCTATCATTGAAGTATACTGTGCCACTTGACGGAAAGGGAAGATCAAACTCTAAACAGGCTGGCATGCAACTTGCTGCCATGTTTTGCTCCCTTGTTATATCCATTATTGGCGGTGCAATAGCAGGTATTAATTGAAACAAAATTAGAAAGTATACTATGAAGCAGTAGTTCATTAGCCAACAAGGAAAGTTAGTGAAAGATAAATAAATAATAATTTCATTTTAACAGGTTTGATCGTAAAACATTTGGATAATCCTAAAAAGAGCCAGCTATTTGATGACAAGGATTACTGGATCGTATGTATCAGAACTTTTTATGTTAAAATTATATGGAATTATTTTGCAGCATATTTCTCTATCAAGTATAACAATGTGGTTGGAGATGAAACTAACTAAATACGCTTTTAGGTTCCATCAAATGAAGATAACATTGAAAATGGGAATTCTGTGGAACTTATTCAAAGAAAAGCCGTCACTGGTGGTGACGTTGAAGAACAAGCCTAGCTCTCGTTCATAACACGCCAGAGCTGCATAAACTAAGCAGTTAGTATAGCTGCCATATATTCCAGGAGCTAGATCTAGATCTAAGTGCTTTTCTATTTACATTTGTAGCTTTTGTATTTTTAGAGGCATAACTTTTGTACTTCCACATTGTATTTTATTGGTAACTTTTTTGAACTCCGAACTTTTTATTTTGTTAAAGTTTTTATATTTTTTATTTCCATATATTTGTCTTTTAGTCTAAAACATGTTATTCCATTTTACGTTTTTGTTTTATCATCATATGGTATGGTTAATAAAAAGCAAACAAGCTATGAGTATCAGTCAACACGAGAACTGGCATAAGAGAGAACACAGGGGAACCAGATGGCGAAGTTCTCTTTTATTTATGTCCCTGTAAATTCTCTTTTATGTCCCGCGGGGGGGCATATTGCTATCTCCGGGGCCTTATTTGACATCATGACTCGATCTAAAGGTCCCTAATATGACTCGGGGAACATGTCCCTCCATTCCTCAATTTTGCCCCGCAGTCACAGTATTTTTTACCCCATAAAATTATTCCTTTTTTAAAACAGTTGTCAATGTCACGACAAAGTGGGCTATTATCCAGGGAATTAATGTGAACAAATAAAATTCTGCAAAAATAATTTTAAGAAACAGGCTGCTAATTACTAAAATAATGTCATTATTAGATGTATTTAGCTACACAAAGGTGAGAAAGTTAGAAGCTTGTATATTACCTTTGTTTTAAGAAACACGAATTCAGGACCAATGGGTCCCTTTTCATCATTTGCCCCCCCCCCCTCAATTTTCTTTTTTAATGAGCTTACCTATTTTGGCATCATTCATGTTATGGGGGCATTGTTCAAAGAGGGGGCTTAAACGACAAGTTTGTCGTATCTGGGAGGCCTCTCGCCTCCCAGAGGTCCACACAGGTGAGGTGTTCACGCCCACTTTGGCCTAAGTAAGTCCTTTTCCCAGTGTCTTGTTCTTTGCTGAGCCTCCTCGATAACCTCTGGATTGTTCGAATCCAAGTTTGAACTTGCTAATTGACATGGAGGTAAGACCATTGAACCGTCTGTATATATCATTTTACTTTCCAATTAATTTGGCTTTAATTAATTGGACTTAAAAGTTCAAAGCAAGTTTCTCATCTTGCTTATTTGAGAATTGAGATGTGTCTAGGATCGGAGTTATGGTCATTGCTACGCTATACGTACGCTCGCTACGTACCTTGCTACATTTATTCTTATTGAGATTAAAATTCCTTTTTGTAACTTATTTATGTAATTTTGTAATCTTGTATGTAATGTATTGTGTGAAATTTTAAATGAAATGAAACTGAAACCACACTTGTCAGTCCAGATTTTGCAATAAAATTGTTTCTTTTTAGGTAAAAATTGTCAAAGCTGGTAACCAGCAAGAACTGACCACACTGAGAAACGTAAATTTTTAACATTCTTTTTTCTATGTCTTCCATACTTTTGACAGTTTCGTTTCAATTGTATGTTTAAGCTTACTGGAAGAATTTTTCAATATTCTCTTTTCCTGCAAAGTCATTTTGCTGAATAAATAATATGAATATTTTTCTACATTGGTATTAATTATTTTCTTGCAGTTGAATCAAGCATCAACCGTCAAAGATGTTAAATTAGAGCTCAGCAAATCCAGTATGTTTTACTGAATGGAACTGCTAGCTTTGTAAATTAACTGATTTTTGTTTCCAAAAATATTTGTATGAGTTTATAATTTAATTTCAGTTCCCAAGTTTTATGTTGATCGTCAATGTCTTAAGGAGGAGCCAAGAGGCAGAGCTCTTCAAGATGATGTGATCATTGGATCTTTGACCATGGATAAGAACAACTGTAAACTCTATTTTAAAGATTTAGGTAAGCAAAGCTTTCTCTACGACAAAATTCCAACATATATAGCATATCTTAAAGGGGGGCTTATTCAATTTTTGATGTTCCAGATGGGGCTTCATAAATTTCTAAAGTGAATTTCAGAAAAATGTTTGTGTAGAACAACAGCAAAGTTAATTTTATGAGCTTTTATGGCTTAGTCAATGGCAATGTTGTCATTGTTGCCAATTTCAAACAAGGAAAGGGCTTAATTTAAACTTTTGTTTTAAAGGGGGGCTGAGCCCCCCATCTCTAATAAGGGTCTAGTTGTACTAATTTGGGTGTTTTCATCTGCTTAACACTGTTTTCAAGCAGAAATATTTCAAAGCGTATGTCCCAGCAACTATGTCAATAGATTGGTATGGACCAGCTAATATACGTTATTGGCATGGAATTTTCTTCAACAATCTGAAGTTCAACTTGTGTTTAATTTAATTTCATATTAATAGCAATTCAATCAATATTCATTTAAAATCAGAGAGGGATTCTTTGTCATTTTGACCAGAAGTGTAACTTTTAATGATGTCATTTTGACACATTTTTATAAGAAATACCACTCTATATTTTTATTGGCTTACTTTAAAGGTGTCAAAATAGTGCCATTGGACAGTGCTTGATCAGGTCTTTCAAATTTTACATTAGATTTTGAGTTTTGTAAAAATCATCATTACTCCTATGACATCATTAACCCTATGACATCATCAATCCTATGACATCATTAACCCTATGACATCATCAATCCTTTGACTGGCATTTTTGGATGCATCAAGATGGAACTTTTTTATCAATATGATCTATATCAGTGATACTGATTACAATTTCGTACTTGGAATTTGAAATTCCCAAAAAAATATTTTAGGTCATGTATGGTCACTCTATTGATGACTGTGTAGACAGTTTGGACCATAACTGAATTGCCAAAATTGAATATTCCACACAATATAGTTCATTGAGATCAGGCACTTAAATAATAGGGGGCATGGGGACGTGACACCCCCCCCCTAAATGTTAAAAATTCCTTTTATACTTGAAATCCAATAGTTCACTTGGAATTTTTATTTTCCGCGTTGCTACTAATTAATTTTATATTTTAAGAACTTTTTATTTTCAAATGGAAAAATTCAAAAATAACAAGTAGATGTGCCCACAACCACAAGCAGGCCTTTCACCTGGCTCTTTTGTCTTTAATCTGGTTTCTACGGTACATATCACGAACAATCTAAAGCTGTTGCTAAACATTAGTTTGGTACGTTCAGTAGGTTATTAGCCCAACAGACAAATTCCTGATGTCTAGTTGGAATTTGCATTCTTCCACGACCCTCCAAAATCAGCCATTTATTTTCGTCCCTGATTGAGAGATAAGTAATAGCCAATACAAGTTAGAAGTTGGTTATAAAGTCAGGAGTTAAGAATGCCTGAGTTTACTACACCATGCAACATCTTGGACTGCTTTAAAAGTCAAATTTTTTAAATTGGGTCTAGTCACTTACAAGGGGTTTAGTCATACTAATTTATGTCTCTTCGTCACTTAAGATTATATACATCCATGTGGCAAAAATATTTTGAAATTTTGAATAAATCGAACAGGAATGTACATGATATTCAATTCTGCACATTACCTATAATTATATATCTTTGCATTATTCTGTTTGTGCGTAGGTCCTCAGGTTGGTTGGACAACAGTGTTTCTTACAGAGTATGCTGGCCCTCTTTTCATTTACCTGCTGTTTTATACAAGGCCTTCCATCATCTATGGCAAAGGAGCCAGCTCTAAGCCAATGGAAAAGGTTGTACAGTAAGTATTAGCAACCAAAAGTATATTACCTTACATTGAATGTTGACGTTTGTTTAGCCTGACCTCAAGATTCATTTTTAGAATGAGTCATTTTTAGAATGATTTTTATGCAACAAACTGTAAGAATTAGGGTATATTTTATTCTCAGTTGCATTATTTTGTATTGCTTTTACATTGATAAGGTTTTCTTCAAAGTTCAGCATCAAATAAGGTCTCATGAGTGTAATAACCTGATCATTTTACATTCGTTTTTTGCATTGCTTTTCAGCATTGCTTGTGGTTGCTGGTCATTTCACTATGTTAAGCGCTTGTATGAGACAGTATTTGTGCATCGATTTTCTCACAAAACCATGCCAATACGAAATATATTCAAGGTAAGGTTTTAGTGATATTGCAGTTCACGTTATTCATTAATTGCATTAATAACTAACCAAATAATATCAATAGTCTAATTTCATCATTATATTTTTTTGCAGAATTCATCTTACTATTGGTAAGTGTTTTACTGCTTTCAATATATTTTTAAATGTTTAAAGCGTTTAATTACACGCTTTTCTTAAGAATTTGGCTTGGAATTTGGAAGGAAATTTAGAACTAGGATGGTCGAAAAATCAAGAAACTTGGCTTGAGCAAGAAACTCTACTTATTTATCAAAGAGTTGACTGTAGTTTGGGCACGGTATGTGGCCTCAATGAATGCAAAGGATTTCGTTAACTTTTGTTTAGAAAAGATTGTAATTTTTTATTTTGATCTTTACGGGTTTTTTTCTTTACGATCTGGATTCATCCAAAAATGCCGAGCTTCTGAGTAATAAAGTAGTTTTAGATCCGGATAGTACTAAAAGTTTCGTAAGTGGTTTTTTATTTTCCGTTTCCCGTTACCGTTATATTTCCCATTTTAGTACTGTACTAAAACGCCAAAATGGTCATGCCAATTTAAGATACCTTTAGTAGCTACTAAAGGCTGATCCAAGTATCGAAAAAGCGTATATTAGTCTTATTTTGTTCTTAATTTTTTATTGTTCATTTTATATTACCATAATCATTGCAAAGCCTATAGCCAACGCTGAATTTGAAATCATTGAAGTATTTAATTTGTTTATTTTGATTTTTATTGTAGGGGATTTGCTGCGTTGGTCGCATATTTTGTCAACCACCCACTTTATACGCCTGCAAGTGAGTGCCATTTTGCATTTGTTATCATTTGGTTTTTCCTTTTTGTCATTTAGCACTGTCTCTATTTACTGTAATTTGTGCGATATTCTTCGCTATGTAGAGGTTAGCTATAGAAGCGTTGATACTTTTAAAGTCCACATACTGTTGTTTTATAGATGTGTTTTCTATTTAATGTATTCGTTCGTTGTTATTCTTTTACTCAATTTCTGTCTTCTCTATTGCAATTTGTCATGCGCTGTTGATGAAAATATTGTTTCTCGCGCAGGATTTGGTCAGTTACAGATAAATGCAGGTCTAATCGGATTCATTGTAAGTTCTGCGCATGCCCCTTTATCTTGACTTCATGAATGCTCCTGCATGAAACCTTGTTTACAACCCTCTCCAGCCATATTTTACTTTAAAATTTCTGGCTGTAGCTAATGTAATTTTCTATAAATGAATAGGTCATTATTGATTTTATTTTCAGCTGTGCGAGTAT
This sequence comes from Sanderia malayensis, assembly GCA_013076295.1. Taxonomy (NCBI): domain Eukaryota; kingdom Metazoa; phylum Cnidaria; class Scyphozoa; order Semaeostomeae; family Pelagiidae; genus Sanderia; species Sanderia malayensis. Next base: position 4,395,321 of record RQOL01000618.1, on the reverse strand, counting down.
GGCAACCTTGTTATTCATAGTGTCTTAAGAGATTTAAGACCAGCAGGTATCAGCGCAATATATTGCATAGAGATTATAGTTTGACCCCTTTCTCCTCACAATGTACACATGTCCTTTGTATAGCTCTCAATAAGTAATGTAGATTAACATTGCATAACTGAACATGTGATGATCATGTGTGTATGTATATAGTATGACTGCAGGGTTTATGCAATTCCTTCAAAGAATCGAATTAGATGTTTCGATTAATCGAAGCCTCGAGTTTTTGAGATTGTCTGTGATCAAGATAACGTAATTTCTTTTGTAGGCTCTAAAGAGCGAAAGATACCATATCCGACTAAGAACCCATTCTCGTGGCTCTTTAAGCTTGTTTCTTGTCCAAACTATACATATGAAGTAAGTGATAATAATTCCCTACTTGGCAGGGTCGTAGCCAGTAATTTTAAATGGGTGGAGCCTTATGCCGCCGAACAAAATGCAGATAATTAAGCTCTTTCAAGTGTTTATCTTGAATGAATGTAAATGGAGTCAGGGATGGCCGATTGGCTAGATCACTCAACCCTTGTTCAAAGGGTCGTGGGTTCGAGCCCACCTTCAGACCTGTCATATAAAGTGTGAGGAAAGAATTCGCCAGCTCTCTGTAATTCTAGGCAAAAAGGCAAAAGGAATTACGAGGTGTGGTCACATCGAGAGGAAGGACCAGGGCCGCACTGCTTCGATTAGTCAAGCTATTCAGTAGTCAAGCGTATTTGCCTATCAATCAATCTATCTATCAATGAATTTGTGCCATATCTTCCCGACTCTCCCCTCTGACTACGTTCCCTTTACTTAACGATCCAATTGTGAATCAGTGAAATTTATATAATTTATTTTGAAATCTTTTAGGTCGGTGCGTGGCTGAGCTTTACAATCATGACTCAAACACTTACTGGTAATTTTTCTTGATTATTTTTCCATTTTTTACATCGAAATGCATGATGTTTTTATCATCATATAGCAGAGTGACACAGTCAGGGTTCGAGCCCTTTCTCCTCTCAGAAATCGGATCAATTCATGAATAGTGCTATGGCACGGTGTCTAGGTCAAGATTTCACAAATTGCTCAAGCAGTTTACTTAAACTCTCTTTCACATATAATTATCGATACTAGCTAGACCTCTTTTCATTTTCACTCATTCCCTCTAATCTTTCTTTGCGTTAATAATCTATGAAAGTAAAGCTTTGGATAATCTTGGCTTAATCAATCTAAATGCCCATGGTTTTCTTATCGAGGCTTTAAAGACGTGTGCTATCGAATCAGTGTTTCCTTCAATGAATCTCTCGAGATTTCATCGTCCGCGTTGCCCATCATTTGCAAAGCTTAATTATCCTGGTCATTGCGGCAACAGTGCCTTTGTTTGTCATATCCCCACGCTCTTTCGTCTCTACTGTTTCGCAAGAAGAGATAGCTACCAACGATTCACTATTTCATATTTACTCTGATCATGTTAGATTTAAGATGAACTAGCGCAGTGTGTTGTGTAGAATGACATCTTCAAAATGTTAAACAACTTGACTCATTTGCAAGCACAACACTTAAACAGGATTGCATTGTGTGAGTGACAGCTCTGAGTCAGTCACGTGGTACATTTTGTTTACCTTGTTTATGTTTATTTCAGGGGGCATGTTTACATTGGCTGGTTTCGCTCAGATGGCAATATGGGCAAAAGGAAAGCATCGCCAGTACAAGAAGGAGTTCAAAGATTACCCAAGAAGACAGGCGATTGTTCCATTTCTTCTTTAATTTACTAGCTCTATCACATACGACACAAGGGTAACAGATATGATTAGTAATGTTCGTGACGTGTACTGTTATTTCCCGTACCATGCTTCAATCAGATAGATACCCGATGAATCCATGAATAATAGTGTATAGTGCAATGCTCACGTATATTTGATTGATGGCACTGCTACATATTCCGCTGGCCGAATCCTCTTAGGAGAGGCGTCTTTTTATTTCCGAATTGAAAATGTCACGATGCTTATCCCTTTTATGTTCTATTCAGCATTTTAATAGAATATAAACGACAACATCCTGAGACGGATTTGCTCAAGGTAAAAGGCTTAAAATTGAGCCGCCATTTTATCGAGGTATATCTCGTGTTTGATTCCATATCACTTATCTCCCAACAGCAAGCGTCGCGAGACAATATCACTTGGGAGGTATTTCATATTGGGGGCCGGCCTATCCATGCAAAACTCTGAACTCCATCCCATTTGCTTTTATACCTGATTATTCTTGTGTGTACTGGGAGAGGCGTGTTGATTTGTTTTAATCCCACAAAACTTCTTTACTGGTCGGCCGTAGACCTAGGATTATAGTAATTTAATGAAGCCTAGACGATTCTATGAAAAGTTTAAGAGCCGTTATATAAATGAAGTGGCGATAGAAATGCGCTTTAGAACTTATTATTATTGGTGCAGGATTTGGATCTTGCCTGAATAGGTTCAAGCATGTGCGACTCACTTAACGAGCACTGTTGTAGACTTCTGCGCATGACACAGTGTCGATGTCGTGATGGGCCAATTATGATTATTATTATTATTATGGTTGCATTTAACATTTGATTTGGGTTTGCTGTTTTCTCTTCAGTTTCTTCGCGAGAAAAATATTATGATGGATTCTGTAAATATATCGTTTCCTCCATTTCCCGTCCGTTATTTCTGCCGTTCATCTTCTGCTGATAAAATCAGTCGGGAAGCTAATTAGCAAGTTGACAGGATAGAAACATTACTGACCATTAATCTGTAGTAAATGGTTTATTAGTTCGCCTTTTTGGTGCCCTATGACACATGTCGTATTTAAATGCGCAGTGAAAATCTGGGTGAATTATGATGGATTGGTTTGAAGTTGGCCGAAACGGAGAATAACTTCACTGGCGGTTGGCGCCTTTTTGGAATTGAGATAGTCCTTTGATGGAGCGCTTGAAAGAATTGATTTTCTTCAAGCTTACAATTGCTTCTGTGCGTCTTTGTAGTGTGTTACGTATATTGTACGTGAATAGAGCAAGACAGGCGATAGGCTGTGGTCCCTCCCATCTTAATCAGCATCCAACCATCGACACTGTGCTATGTGCGATTTTCTTTGCAAGACATTAATCATTGTGTTAAAGCAGACTTGATGTCGCACACTGATTCGGTTAAAGCAGGCTTCATGTCGCAGACTGATTCAGTTATAATTCGTGAAGAACCGAAGTGCTCAGCCAGTTGCATGGATTTGTTTGTGAGCAAGAGAGAGACCTACGAAAACACAGGAGAAGAGGAAACAAGAAAGAGGGGGATTGGCATGTCGAATTGTAAATAACACATAAATAGGCGCATTTGCGAATAACAGATCGACTGATTCGTTTGTGATTATTAATGACTTGATCATCTTTTCACCAATTAAGTCCGAATAATCTGTTATTGCTGAACGCATTTGAGAGCAAAGCGCGTTCCATATTCTTTTGGGCGTTTCATGATTTGATCAGCAAATCCGCTTTTCCTTGTCAAAGCCCAAATCGCATTTTGGTCTGAAAAACAAACAAAATTCGCAGACTAATACGCAGTGTGTGTGTAGAGCAAGACGACACTCACACACAATAGCAGATTGAACTAGCTAACGCCTGCCATTCGCGTATAATCAGACCGGCCACAAAGCGAAAATGAACTTGTTTAACTGTCGCTTTGTCGCGACAGTAGACTGTATCGCCAGACGAAATGCCACAGGTGCTCAAGACATCATTCACATCTCTAAGCCTCTCTCTCCACAATAGCCAACCCAGCTAGCCATCCAGCCTTGCATATAAATCTGACCGCTTATCATTTGTCTGGCAGTCATTCACTTCTCTCAACTTCGAAAGGAAACGAACTAGTCAACTGAGAAGAGTTACAACCTTCTATCGTCATCGATAATATTCTATTCCAAGACTTTGATTTAATTCACAAATTCTGACGGGTGAGTGTTGTTTTTCATCAATTCTTGTTTGTATTATTATGTTTGTGAATGTATATAGCTACGACATCGCGCCTTATAGAACACTTTATCTTCATGCATAGTAATTCTTTGCATTCGCTTCTTGGTTTTTCATATTCAATAACATGTTCAGCCCATAGTTGATATATGAAGTACAGTTTACGCATTTGTATTCACGATAATAGTTCTATTTACTCTAGTAGGCGTGCTTTTCAGTCTCGACTTATCAAAAAGTGCAGTTTGTCGGAAAGATTGAACGACCAATGTTTCTTGTTCAAACGTTTCGTACATTCAGAGTTTATTACAACGTGCAATGATGACCAATTTGTGAAGCGATGATTCTGATTTTTGCAATTATGAATTTTTCCCAAATTTAACTACGACCCCTCTAAGAGTTATGAAACTCAAACATATTTTTTAAAACATTTGTAAATGCTGTGCACTTGAAGCTTTTAAAAAGTTTCGAAAATTGTTACTTGTAAACGACGTGATGAAGTTTCTAATTTATTTTGGTTTATTTTTACTACCGAACTACATTAAATCAATAAATGGTTTGGCTGTAAAACTTGAAACCACTGGAAAAGTTTTGAAGCGGACTGAAATTGAGCTTGAAGCTGGTGTTTCATTTACAAAAATTCTACAGGCTTTAGAAAATTACTTCTGACTACATTCTATGCGAAGCTTTTTTTAACCTTTTGATCTTTTGATACGGGTCTCGCCCTGTTCGTGTAAAGAATGAACAGAAAAAGGACCGAAACAGACAGAGGATGGATACCTTATCTTGTAGCTGCTTCCCGCCTTTTGTCATTAAAACCTTATCTGTAAAGCAAAACCGAATTCAGGAAAGTTCAAAATTGCTGAGCAGTTTTTAATTTATTTACTGTTTAATGTAATTCGAATTTTCACTCTCACCGTTTACCACTTAAATCAGCGTGTGTTCATGGACTTGTGAAATGCTGTTAAAGCAATGCATTCAGCGCAAACTTTGATAACAAAGACTCTCTTAATGAAATAACTATATTTAAGTTTATCACATTTAAATTGTAAGAATTTAAGCATTCTTATTGCCATGGTTCGCTGTTCGAAGAGAAACACAGTTGAACGGCTACGGGTTTCTCCGACACTGTCTAATATTGTTATTTGTTACAAACACAAAATTATAATTACAGAAACATGCATTAAACGAAATTGTTGAACTCATTTTTGGCCAATAGACCATAAAAACCCGATTCAATTTCATGTCGTTACACAGCACATCGTTCACTTTGAATTGTGACGCAACAATGTGGTACTTTGAATCCTTTTGCGACTCAAGCCACAAAGGAAGCGGCTAAAGAGTGAAGCATTTCATTATTATTCATTGCCAATGCATTTTATTTTATTTAATCAACATTTGAGACCATATGCCGTGGTATGATTAGATTAGATTCACGTGTATGAGAGGTGAGGATGAAATATATCATCCATCTTTGTTTGGCCTCCTTCCTCTGATGCTATTCCGTTGTTTTCTATTATATATACTGATATTTCCTTATTTGCCTGCTGGCCGGACGACCCTATTTATAGGTTTCTCATTCGGCTGTTGTGTGTTCCCAGATGCCAACCATTATTTTTATAAGAAACCGGACAACGCCTAGTTTTTAGTGTTTAAATGCGAATGGCATTACGCTGCAGTTTATGGACGGAACTATTTTACACTCTTTATATCGTGGAAACAAAAACATAAGTACGATAGGTTCATTCAAAATAACATTTCTGACGATTTGACAGGAAGGGTTCGTTCTTGTGATGACTTTTGCGAGTTGGCATCACTGAATTATCCTGGACTTAAATTTTGGTACATTTATATTATATAATTTTTATGTTTAAACATATTCTATGATTGTTTATTAAATTGTAGGTGAATATCAGCATGGTATCTTCAAACATTGTTACGTTATGCCTGATGCTGTTTACGATTCAGTACATTATGATGCTGGCCAACAGTCGCAGGATTCCAATTGGTTTGGCTTTGCTGAACGCTAACGATAATGATGACGACAGTTCAAGCAGTGCTTTCCCGCTTCCAGTTAAAGGAAAAGATCTGAAACGAGATTGGTGTGTTGGCCGTTCATTGGCTCGCAAGGTACATCACCATGGCTGCAACTCGACAGAAGTTAAGACAAAACTTTGCTTTGGTCAATGCACGTCGTTCTACATCCCGAAAAATAGATTTGCCGCCTTTGCTTCTTGCACCCAGTGCACGCCGACAAGAATTGAAACAGTCGATGTGAAATTGAAATGTCACGACGGAACGACAAGGAAGAAGGCTGTGACTGTAGTGAAAAGGTGCGGTTGCAGAAGTTGTGATTTTGCTGCCTCTTATCTGCGCCGAATGCAAGGTTTCACAGCCAGCTAAAGAACAGGAGACAGCAATTGACGATGTCACATGGCCATAACCAACTTTGCCATGACATTTCATATCAGTCTGCTGCACGGGATGAAATGATGGACATTCACGCACGCTCGTGTCTATATGCGTGTTTAAATGTTGTTGCACGTGTAGAAGTTGTTTGGCAATATGGTCTGGTGTTATTAAGCCAAAGCTCGTGCCCTCATGATATCCTTGCCTCGTTTTGGTGTTGTCTACCGGACAAAGAGCCTCGTGTTGACGATGGGTATAACCTAAGAACTCATCCCGACCAATCTCTATTTAGCCAATTAATATCCAGTGTGAATAATATGCTATCGCACTGTCAATTTCTTATTGATTCATATATGATATGATAAGTGTGTAGTTTCTTTTTATGATAATATCATTTAATCACGTCTGTGCCTCGTCACAGTGTAAAGCGCATCGAGAAAACAATTGTTTTTGTTATAAAATTCTCTTAGTTATATAACTGTTTACTTTGTGCTTAGATTGATAGAGTATATACCGAAATAGACACTTATTACCACTCGGAAAAGAAAGTGTTTTTATGGTATTCATCTCAAACTTCAATCGTATCCTGACCTTGCTTCGTTCTATTTTGCTCATCATGTTTTTCACATTCAAGTCTGTGAATTGATTGACTAGTTAGTATACTCTAATGCTACGAAGGCAAGATGATTACACGCATTTTTTTATAAGCAACCAAAGCAAGGCAGTACTCGTCAAAGCAAAAAGTTAAGCAATTTTAGTACTGGATTGAAGACTGCTAAGCAATTTGAAAAATTGTATTTTCAGTACTTAGCAGGAAATGTTGGTGTTCATGAATAAAAAGTGCAAACAAAATCTATCGTTAATTTTTTTTATTTATGTTAACATTTTTCTAATCTATTTTCAAAAAACACGAACAAAAAGTTAAGCAATTGCTAAGCAATTTTGAGTACTCAAATTTGCCTTCCAGCTCAGCAATTTTTAGTACTGAGCACGAGTTGAAATTGCTTATAAAAAAAATGCGTGTGCACAATTTTTGTAAAAATATCGTTTTTAAGAATATTGAGGCTCAAAATCGCTAAAATTTAGCCAGGGTCGAACAAAAAACTGGGTATTCTTACAAGTGTGTGAGTATGGTATTTCATATGTACTGTGTATGTATTTCTTTGCTTTGCTCAAGGGTTTATTAATTTCAGCTTATTTCAACTCGAGGAATGGAAATAGACACATTTTAAATTAAACTTAAACAGCTTTCATAATCTTTACACGAAAAATATCGAAAAATCCTTACAAAAAAGTGTCACTTTAACTAAGTTCTTGAGAATGGGCGCTTATTTCAAAATGTGATTTTTGAAGGGTCGCTTATAGGACGGGAGCGCTTACTTAGGAAGCACGGTACATTGTAAGACATCGAGACGAGACACACATAGCCTGATAATCGAGGCTGCTTGTCATTGTTGTCATGGGTGAAGCAATTTCATTGGTTCTTCAATTCAAATCAACCGTGACAGGTTTGGGTTTCCCTCCCATGCTTTCATTTTAAAATATTGTTCAGCTCTGTCGCCAATTTGAGTTCGTGTTTTGACCGACTTTCTCGTGAGCTAATTAACTCGAAGCGCGTCACAATGGTCTCTCTGTTCCTCTAACACACAGACCAACCAGCCTATAAATCTGTTTCACGGTAATTTAAATGTTAAATAAATCAAGGGGGATTTCAACCTGAAATTATAATTACATTTCTGAGCTGTCAAAAACCTTTTTAATTGTTGTCACAGGTGAGACAGTAAACTTCGATAGATAAACATGAAAATGTTGTTTTGAAAAGCAGAATAAATCACGAGAATGGTTTTCTGATCTTTGATATCCAGCTCTGTCAGTCTGTATCACAACGCAATGATTAATTATTCAATATTACAACTGATTGCGGATGACCAATGCTTTATTACCTCACAGTTCCATCCCATTGTGATGATAAATAATGACACAATAGGATACTAATAAAAATAGTTTCATCTCTTGCCATATGGAAATTTGGCATATTGGTACTGAAAGCTACTTAATTGGTTTCTTATTTTCGTGACCTAAAATTACTTTACTGTTTTGAAGTTGGGCATTTTTGCAGGATTGTTCAACACGGCTACAGCACGGCAAGGAAACAAACCCCGTGCTGTGGCTGTGTCAGATCATGTTGAATTCGACTGGGCGGTGCTGTACTACGATTGAGCTATTTTGCTCCTCCGCGAAGATTTTACAAGGTTCAGTGAATTTTCCTGGCACGGCCAGGCACGACGTTTGAATTGAACAGACGTGCCAAGTCGTGCTAGTATCGTGCCAGAAAACTGCCAGCATGGCACAGCGCTGGCACGACGTTTGTAGTAAGGCTTAAGGAACTACTAAAGACAAGAGGAGCTTTTCAATTTTGAATGGTTTTATCACCGCACCCAAATGTGCCAACCATTTACAGTCGAGTCCTTCTTCGAGTTTTGGCCTTGTTTTGTGCCACAATTTTAGGCAAAGCTCGAGCTTGAAAGCCTATTTTGTATCCATGCTATTTTTGGTTACTAAATGTGAAGCCACTTTCAAGAAAATGTCAAGGAAAGGAACTTTTTGCACCAAGAATTTGGTCAAAACAGGTCCGAAAATAAGGAACTTTAAGACCTAATTTAGGCTATTTATAATAAGAGCGTGCAGGCCCAGATCGTTAAAAAAATGCAAATAAGAACAAAATCAAACGAAACAATCTTTTTCAAACAGTATAAAGTTCTTCATATTTACAAAGATTATGGGACGCATAAAATAAGGTAAATGGCTTTTGTTTTAAATTGTGTTATAACGCGTGAAAGTGTCGATATTTCGTTACTTTCGCCATTTTGCTTCACACATTTTGAGGACTGGGATCTACTTACTATGACATCATAGTAGGGACCCCTTTTCTCCCCGTACTGAAACAACAAGCTAGACACTGATTTTCTCCCAGAAAACGAATATTTTTTTCGTTTGCTTTACTCAGATAGTTAGAAATTGGGCGTCGGTTACCCAGAATGGGATTTTAAAACAATTTTGATTGGTCAGTTGCTGTCAAATTGAAATGCAAACTTTCCATGTAGTGGCTTTCCATGTAGAGTAAAATAAAAACGTAAAAACGTAATAAAATTAGTCGTTTTCTGGAAGAAAATCGTTGCTTCAGTACGGGAAAAAAACGGGGTCCCTACCATGATGTCATAGTAGGCTAGACCCAGTCCTCGAAGTCTGTCACAAAAGTGTGAAGAAAAACGCCCTATAACTCAAAAATTACTCATAAGATTAAAAAAGTAAAAGCAGATTCAGAGTCAGCGAATTTGAATCTATAGTTTTAGCAAATAAAAAACAATAAGTATAGTGGCACTTTAAGTTTTGACCATCTCATTTCCAGTTTCTCATAAAGACGTGTAGAACGCGGAATCTTTCTTTTTTTGGTGCAAGTAATATCTTTTATGAAAAATAAAGATGAAATATGAAAATAAATTCACGTTTGAAAGCATCATTTTTTTCTTCAAACATTGCGAAATAAAATGCATGCATTGCATGGCTCTTTTGATTTTAAACTCGACTGCACGTGCAAATCTCATTATTGTTCATGTTTCTGACCTGAATTCAGAAACAAGAATACAACTACATCCAAACATAATTCATTGTTTATCCTTTAGTTTTATTCTTAAGCCACGGGGACAACTGCGTTTATACATACATTAAAGCAGTGACTATTTTCAATCTCATTTTTATACTCCGTCGTTCAGCATAATTAATTTCATTTATTTTGAGCTTTGCATTTGTCTACACACCACATCCCAGCTAAATCTTATGGGATCAGCATGAAATTGTATACTAAATCATTTCTTCATGTTAAATTACGCCGAAAGTTTTGATCAATGATGAAATGACTAAATATTTCAGGAGGATTGACATCAATTAGGGTCTTTAGTTCTTATATTAATTCTTAACTGCTGTAAATCGAAACAAACAGCAGAAAGTTTTAGCATTTCCAAATTGACGACTTGAACTGAAATCGTGCAAATTCAAAATACATTTGTGACAACGGACTGCAAAATATTGCAACTAACTGTAGTATAGCAAGTTATAATCTACTGCCAAACCATGAGTGATGCTATGGAACAGACGAAAATGAGTGTTTCGATGAAAGGAGCCATGGTTTTGAATAAGAACAAGTCAGATGAGCTGAATCGGAAAGTGAAACATTACAGAAAAAGCAGAGATGAAATCTTGATGGAACTCAAGGCCGAGAAGCTCCGTCTGGCGTTGCATAAAGTTCAAGAGGAAAGAAATAGCGAACCGAGCGACAAGACAGATGACAACAGAAACGGCAATGCTTATTTATTACAACGAAGATTCTCTCGCAGCAGCAATGCAGATGTGGAAATCAAAGGAAATCGATTTGATCAGTTTTCGCTGCCTCCAATCCTCAATAGACGACTGTCTGCTACAAATACACTGTTGCAATCTTTATCAGAGCCGACATCGCCTGTTTATAGTCCATTGCTCAGACGGAAGGGCTTCAGAAGTGAGAAGAAAGACGAGGAACGAAAGGAAATTATTCAGCATGGAGATCACCCAACATCACTTGCCAGACTTTCAAGGAGCTCAAGTTGCTCTCTCGATTTGTACAATCGGAATATTGCTGTTGATTCAAGCAATAGGCACAAGGATAGGCCACTGGCGGCAGTTGTTGGCGAACACACAACGATTACGAGACTTGAAAAATGCCATAAAAATCAATCACAAAGGGATGAGAAGAAATGCCAGAGCAGTCTTGAAAACTCTCGTAGACATAGCGAAGGTTCCAGAAATGAGGAGCATGAATGCGCTACAGATGACTTGGGAGACATGTTTGGGATGTTGAAAAATTGTCGTTACCTTCGAAGATGATGCACCGGAGAAGACTTATAGCTGATATTAAAATTAAATATTGGATATTAAGATGTACTGTCAAATAAAACACAGTGTTATTTTTGTCTATTATATTGTAGCAGCCCCCAGTACAGGCAAGTTAGGGTCCTACTCAACTTGTGTTGCGTCATATCCTATGAAAATCTTCAAAATTTGATGTTCTTGGGATCCCTTAAAAATGACTCTTTAACACTTTGCTATAACGCATCTATACCTATCTTAAAGCAATGAATAATCAAATAAGAATTTTTTTATCTTTATTAAATATGAATGTAAAGTAAAGCTTTGCGACTAATTTTAGACATTTTCCGGAACCCTTGGGTCATGCTCAGTAGGCCCACGCGGGGGTAAATAAATGCGGCATTGCTTCCAGTTATATGTCATTGCGAAATTGTTTGCATAATCTTTGGGGAGAATTTGATTGGAATCTTATGGGTCATTTGATGTTGTCTTTGTTTGGATTAAACTGAGACATCGAGTTCAATGGTTTACTTGGATTAATCACCGTGTATATCAAATTTTCTTCAATAATTGTTTGCAGACTGTCATCGAGAACTTTTAAAGTAAAAATTATTCAGAAATAATGAGTTTATTAGAGTGTACGACATGTAGGAGCCTGGTGACTAGATATGAGTCTAGTTTTTGCGCGAAATGTGAAAATGGTATCACGTCAGCATTCATACCAACGTTCTCCTGCAATTGTTTAAATTTTAATTATTTAAATTTGTTTCACTTAAATGTTGATTTTATTCTTGCAAATACATTATGAATAACATATCTGCAATTCCTTCACGAGCAAGAAAAAGCAGTATTTTCAGCATCGAGCATCGTGCAGACGATGTTGGCCAGAGCACAGTTTCTTGTAACATCAACGACCAGAATTTCAGTTTTCTACCTCAAGCCCAGAAGAAACATTACGAAAACACTTATAAGATGGAGCCGGACAAAAGATTCAATGTCAAAAAAGCTAAAGAAAGAGTGGATGCAATCTTGGCTGACCACTTCTCAGATCAATACTACGATCCATTGACAGCAGGAATACAGTGTAAGAATGTTAGTCAAATTATCAATGCTGAAATGAAGAGTCTTGACTTCCCAAGATTCAAATATGTTTGCTCTGTAACAATAGGGCAGAATGAAAATCAAGGAATAAAGATGGCGAGTCGCTATCTCTGGGATGCAAGAAGGGATAACTGGTTCCAGTCGGAATTATCATATAAAAATGTTTTTGTTGTTGCTACGGTTTTTGCTCTTTACTTTGAATAATGACTACCTTGGTTCGAAAATCAGGATTTTCAAATGTAGAATAAGTTAGTAACTGCTCGTTATACTAATCAAGCTGTTTATTGTTGTGTATAAATTATAAATCTATGAATTTTAGAAGGGTGATAACGATGATGAGACCAGAAAATTTGAATTTTGTGAAGCTCTCACTCCTTTATTACAAGCAAACTTGATTAGGTTTTTTGCTACGGACCCATGGAAAGGGGACTTGGTATTTCAAGGTGGCGTATCCATTGCAAAAATCAGGGTCCTGAAATCTGCAATTTACAACTAAAAACTGATGTTATTAGCTTGCCAGTTTAAGGAATGTTTGATGAATTGATTTAGCGAGAGCCAAAACTATTTAATTACAGACCAAGGTAAGTGAGGATCTGCTGGGGTTTAAAGAGTAAAAACAGGGGTAAAAATGTTAGCATTCGAGAAAAGTCCTCTACGTAGAAGAAAAGAAGGTTTAATACGCTTTTCACTGTGAACACCAGTTCTCTTTTCAAATATAATGTAAGAATCACTGTGAATCTGCCACAGCTGTCAAAATTCTAGCCCTTTACTTTATATCGTAAAGTTTCCATTTAGGTCCATTTGCTTTGAAACACCAAATGCATAAAAAGAGTGATGTGACTTTTTCATATTTTATTTATAAACCTAGTCGAGCTGACGATAAAACAGTTTTCAGAAATGTTTCGCCATTTTTGACAGCCGTGACATCATAGCCATGATTGACACAATTCAAGTTTTTGTATTGGAGCGCATCGCAGCTTTTTACTCCATTCCTCCCTATAGCTCAATAAATATAGATTATAAATCAAATAACGTTGTATTTGTGTATTCTTGATTGCTTGAAAGTGCCACTTCAGTTGTTGAAGAAAACAGTCTGCGCTTTTTAAACAATGGCTGTAAATAGAAAAGAGCAATTTCTTGCAAAAGAGTACATCAAGTCTTCAGGCGACAGTCTTACAAAGCAGACATGCTTTCAAGCATTACCCATCAGCAATGGTCTGTGTGCCCGGGGGTTTGAGGGCACGCACCCCTACTTTTTGCAAATCATGCAATACGTCCATTTTGTGGATAAAAATTGCCTTTCTTGAGATTAAGCATTTCATGTGTCACATACCCTTTTTATTGTTGCGCCCCCTCTACTTTTTAGTACGCTCTCACGCCTCTGCCCACCAAAACGAATAAATGAACAACACTGTATGATGAAAATGATGAAAAAAACTGACGAGAATGTACTCTTGGGTGCCTAATTGCCGGGGGGTCCAAATTAGCGGGGGGGTTGGATTTTTGTTGAATTTATTTCAAAGTTGTTATCCTTCCCCAGACTCAATTTTTATCTTATTTTGTCTATGCAAGACTGGTATCTATTTATTTTGTGATTTTGAATACTCTGATATGAATTTTCAATACGCGTCACTTACGCGAAGTTGAAAAATTTAATAAGCGGGGGGGTCCTAATAAGAGCGGGGGGGAGGTTGGAAAAATTTTCAAAAATTAATTAGCGGGGGGGACGGCAATTAGGCACCTAAGAGTAGATGATTATTAGTCGTTTTGATGCGAAAAAGGACACCAGTTGCAGTGCAGATGCTTAAATACTTTGAATTTAACAACAAATGACAATGGCAAAGCCTTTTCTCACTCGCTCATGTCTGCCATACAAAAATGCTATTATTTTTGGAACCATCTGTCCATTATTACCACCAGTGGTGATTTCTAAAAAAATTAACAAGGGGGGCTCCAAAAGCAAAACCTCCAGAGTGGGTGTGGCTTTTGTGACCACACCCATGTTTTCATTGGCGCAAATATGAAAAACGTGCTCACACAAACGAAATCCGACCAAACAATGGTTTATAAACCTTTAACGGAATAGAAACAGCTAAATAAGACATCGACCATACGAGATATAACATCTGGCATGCAACGGACATCAGAATCTTTACAAATGAGGCCTTTAAACTTTAACTTCTGGATAACGAGAAATTTCGCAGAGCACAAATACAGAGATTGTTTGGGGGGGGGGCTGCGCCCCCCCAAAATCAGGATATATTTTAACAAGGGGGGCTCCGCCCCCTGCGCCCCCCCTAGAAATCACCACTGATTACCACCACGGATAAAATTCTTCTCCAAAGATTTTGCCCAAACACGCATCGCATCGCATATGATATGATATTAAATTGAATTGGATTTGAAATTTTGTTTTGGACTTCGACGACCTTTTTTGCTACGCTCCTGCACGTGGACACATAAATTTGGTATCAAATATGGCAAATTATTGATAAGGAAGTTTATTCCCAACAATTTTACACAGATTATAAGAATTTTTTCATATTAAGCACAAATAAGAAATAGCTATGCATGTTTTATAAAAGAAAGACAAAGAAGTATAGTGTTGTTTCTCGGCCTAAGGGGGCGTGGCGTGGCATTATTGGCCTTGGCAAGCGTTTTGAAGAGTCATTTCATCTCTATAACTATTCGATGCAAAGTAAATAACAATCGACATGACTATTAACTGGATAACAAGACATATGACCCATTACAGCACCTTAGTTAACTCTGCAGCTAAGATAGGCAGAATGAAAAGTATTCATTTGAAATGTTTTTTGAGGAACATGTCTTATTCAGAAGGACAGAAGAATTGTTTCTTCTTTTCTAAGACAGATTCATGCGCAGATGATAAATTTGAAAGTTTTAAAAATTTAGTGGGTGATGATGCATTAATTATGGAGGATTTCATTACTGAAGATGAAGAGACAACAGTTACTAAGGAAGTTCAAAAAAGTTTAAAAAGGCTCAAATATCAATACGATCATTGGGATGGGGTAATATTGTTCACATATATATATATTACTGCAATATTGATTGCATTTAGATTGTCAAAAGTCACAATAACACGTATTTCAAAGTTTGCTACTTGCGATACCAAGTGACTTAATTATGAACCATACAGTTTCTTGGTAAGGATTTCATATTTATCTTTCCTATATTTATATTTACTTAGGTTATTTATGGCTACAGAGAACTTGAAAAGTCAAAATGGAGTGATGAAAGCTCTGAGATTTTGGAAAAGATGAGAAAGTTTGCTTTTGATGAGAGTTCTGTTATGCTTCCCGCTGTTCATGTTCTGGATTTGGCAAAGGAGGGGTGGGTACTATTTGAAGTAAACAAAATAATTTAATAAAAAAGTTCAGTACTGGATCCTTTGAAGGCTAAAAAGTTGAGAAACTTAAATACTGAAAATTTCAAAGAGAGGTTGTTGCGCAAAAGCAAAATTTTTGGCTTTGAAACTATGATGTTGAAAAGCTAACAAAGTCTTGAGAAAGTTTTACCACAGAAATTAGGACATAGCTAAATAAGTTTGGTTGTACAGAGTTGAAAAAATCTAAATATTAATATCCTTACTTAATTGTAAATCTCACATATTTCCAGAATACATATACATTGACCAATACAACATGCATTTAAATCAAATTCTAGAAATTTGTTGGAAATATCACTCCCAAAGGGTCTTTTCCTATAAATACCATGCTTCTGATCATATGCAACCACATAGTGACTGCAATGCATTGATAATGTTCTTCCCTGCAGTTGATGCCTCTCTGCCAAGTAGTCAGAAATGAAAGAGATGGGGCTAGGATAAGTGGAGTGGAGTAAATGGAGCAATCAAGGGATAGGGGTCACACCCACTTCAACCCATTGGTAGTTTACTGCTACAAAAAGGAAGCCTTTGAATACCCCTTGACTGCAGTTGACCAACATACTTACTTCCAATCGTTTTAAGACCATTTTATATCATCTGGTGTGAATATTCCAAATATTATGGTACTAGGAACTCTTGAGATAGCTCAATATAATATGACCTCTAAAATCAGTCATATGTCTATTATTATTGATTTGATGCTTCTGATAAGTTTCAGGACATTTCCAGTTGCCTGGCATAATTATTTCAAAATTGGTTGTTTATGAACACCAACATCATGTATTAATTGCACTACACATCAGCCATCAAGCAGGGCCACAAAATTATGTTTGTGAAATTATGGAATCATTACTCACAAGGAGTCTATTCCTACCAATTTGATGCTTCTGATCACTTTGAAGTCATTTCTATATCTCTATGTACAATATATAAAAAATTAGTACAGCCCAAAGCTCAACTGATCTTTCACAATGTACCTAATACTAACTAGTAACACAATGTTTTGCCTCAAACTTCTCCCTCCAGTGCGCATAATAAATAACCGAAACCTCTGCTTATTGATTATTGAAAATTTTTCCACCCCAAGCTGTTTATTATTTTTTCGCATTTTACACCTCGCACTGCTCTTACAATTCGTAGTTTTCAATTATTATCCATTTATTAATTTATTGATACTTTTTCCACCACCCCGTTTATTTGAAGCCCTTCCCGTTTATTATGCACCACACCAGAGTAGAGGAAGAGAAAATTATTTATCGAGGGCTGCGTTGCTCAGCTTTTCATTTATTACTTTATATTTTTCGCCATTGTGGTTGCGCAAAGTGCGTTGCATGGTGCGAGAACATCCTCGAAAGTCCTTGTATTGGCACAAAAGAAGATTTTATTCGTAACGGAGAACTTTTATTTTGGAAATAGATCAGGTTGACATGACCATATGTACCCATTTCTTAGAGGAAAGAGAAATGGTCTCATTCGAGGCGATTACTTGAATATTTAATATTTACTCCGAAAATTCTTTATTACGTGTCTTTATTCACCAATTTTTTTATATTTCTGTAGATATATCAACCCTCACGTTGACAGCAAGGTCAGTAGCAGTTGTATTTGTTTGTAATTTTAATTTCTTTCTAATCTAACTTCATTTATTGGTACCTAAATATTTTAAATTCTTATATACTTTTTGCAAACATTACTCTAAAAGCAGTGGTCTGGTCCCGCTGCAAGGGCTGACAAGGAGAGACAAACCTCCCTCTCTTAATCTAAAAAAGCTTATCTACTAGTGATTTAAAATTACTTGTTCATATCTGTTTAAATTTTCCACTTTATACTCAATTTCAAACTTTTCGCTATCCCCTGAGGAATTCCTAAAGTAAATTTGCCCCCATCCTGCAAAGAGAAGAACTTTGATGTGAAGGATAATTGGATTGCTTTAGCTTTAAGTTTCGCTGTGTTTGTTTGATATATGTTTGATTGCATTGCAGTTTTGTGGTTCTCGAATAGCTGGATTGAGCCTCCTTTCGACATCCGTAATGAGGTTGAAAGTTAAAGATGATCATGACGTGCATGTTGATGTTCTACTGAAACCAAGAACTCTTTATGTTTTGAGGTAGTTTTAGTTTACCAAACTATTCAGTATATTCTCATTCTACGCCGTTCATTATACTTTTCCTCCCACCTATATTCCAAAATTCCATGTAAATGTAGAGGCATTCAATAGCAAGATGAAACTCGAAAATAAGTAATTCTACTAATAATATACCTAATTTTCTATTATATTATTTGGTAAAATTCGTTCTGTGTTATTTTCAGAGGGAGAGTAAGATATGAATTGACTCATGAAATTATGGCCGAACAGAATTCCCGTTGGAATAACGAAACAATACCACGTGACAGACGAATCGCAGTTATACTTCGAGAAGAGCCGGGTATATAAAAGTGAATCAGCCATCACAGATAACGTTGTGTAGTGAGTATGTAATGTAATGCAGTTCTTTAATTTGAGGCCTGAAACTGGAATTGTTTGAGAATAGACTCTCATGCAGTATCCACACAGTGCTGGCAGCTGAATGTGGTGGAATATGAATAGAATGCTTGTGTTTGTCAAAAGGTTTTTGCACACCAGCCAAAGCTGACTTTAGTTTAACCTGCAATATCAACTTGGGTGTCAATCTGCTTGTCTGGTTACATTTCAGTTTCAGTAACCTTTGAATCAAATATGGCTACCTTTTGCCGTTTTCTTTCTAAGAAAACTGGCGAACTTCAATTTTATTTGCAAGAAAAATCGTTTTTGAATGTGAAAATTTTCGATCATAGAATTGTAATTGAATTGTCTGAAATCTGATAATTTACCACACACTTCTTTGCACTGTTTCGGCATTGTCTTTTAGCTCTTTATCACAATTTATATTGATTTTTATCGTTCATTTATCTTTGTATGCCTGCAAGAATCGTTTATCTTTATATTCCTTCAAGAATCAATGATATACGTCAGAAGTGGTAAGGACCCCCCCTGTATTTGTTGGCGTATCGATACAAAGATAGAAAGAATTCCTTTATTTATAGTACATCATTGACCATTCCTTTCTTCTCTGTTCTTGCACGGATCCACGCTTTATGGCTGGTGGCCACTTTGAAAAGCATTTGTGTGCTATTGTTATGCGTTTCGTTGTTTGTCCTAATCTGCCTTCTTTCATGCACGACCAATCATTGTTGTTCGCCTTTGTTCTAATTCTCTCTCATTGAGAGATGCAGACTTTGTCGTCGGCTGGCTGTGGAGACTGGTGTCAAGTACTCCACCATCCATCGACGATAAACGATGATCCTTGAGATGACAAATTCGTTGACAGTCGAACACAGCATGTTCACATCGAAAGGTAAAGCCAATACAAGTAGTGTACCATCTGAGGCCGAAGCTGGTGAGAAGTAAGCGGTTCTTTTCAGTTTGTTTTCCCCTCAGCTTTCACTGAAATCTTCGTTATTTTTTGCTGCTGTGTTGGGAACTAACCGTCTTAATAGCTCGTTGACTTCACTGACCGCAGCCCCGCACCTGCGATGAGCACAATGGGTTCTGTTCTGATCACTACTGTTCCGGCTTTGTGATCACATCGATAAACTGAGATGTAGTTACTTCTGCTCTCAATTTTCCCATTGATATATAGTCTGAATTCATCTCTACTAGATTAGCATTGTACGTCTATGAGTATCTTCGACATGTTGGTGCACCCAAGGCCGCACAAACCTTTCTCAGTGAGGTGAGGTTTATATTTGTTTTTGTTTACGTTGTTTCACAACTGCTTAGTGTGATTTTTTGTTTGTGATTTCCAAGAGTTATTTGTACATTACATGCTTCTTTCACGACACCCTTGCATAACCCAATGGGTATACGAGTATTTATTATTATCCACACGCATCCATCATAATTTACTGTGCTGTGATTGCTCATGCTCACACATCACACATGAATTCGACGAATTAAAAATATTGCTAACCCGTCTTTCAGATTCGCTGGGAAAAGAATATCACACTTGGTGAGGCACCGGGGTTTCTTCACGCGTGGTGGAGGTAAATGTTTCACTGTTTTATTTTTTATTTTAAATATCATATATTAAATTCTTCAGCTTGCAAAACATTTTTGAAAAAATTGACCGGTACAATTGATGTGGCCTCATCTTTGAAAGTCCCGTTTCCATTGTGCACTTGTAAGAGAGTAGATATTGGATCAGGTTTTAATATCATCACAACAACAGGGTTTCGTTTCGTGACAAACGTTTTGCATGGGTTTCAACATCAACGATACAAATATTTTTGTACACCACATACTAAATTAATTGTCTCACCCTAAATTCCCTCCTAACGGAAATAGCACTTTGATAATCTGACTCTGCTATATGATTTATATGACTTGATTTTGAATACAAATTATACTGAAAATGAGATAAAATCTTCCAACATCAAAGAAACTGACCATTTATCAACTATATAGTGTTTCTTGAATCATGGAAATCATTTTCTGAGCTGAAATTTGCCCCAAACTGTGTGCCATATTAGCAAGAAAAAGATTTTCAGTTGTTTATGTTTTTATCAACCATTTTCAGTAGAAATTTCAAATATGATCAAGGAAAATTGGAAGTTATGGACAACAATTGAGACATAACAAGGCCTTTTGTGTCAGGCACTGTAACCTTGGTGTCTCTATGCAGATTTTGATTGCTGTAAAACACTAGGCAATGTCTCCTCATCTGCACAACAATTCAATGCTCCCAGATGTGGGAAAAATTCATTGTATTTGGAGCAAAATGAGAGATGCAGTCTACAAAATAAAATATAATAAATATCAATATTTTTAAGACCCATTAACCCCTTTAGGTTGAAAAGCTTAAACCACTAATAAGATCCAGATTCATGCTTTGACATATCTTTCTTGGATTAACCTTCTACCTTAAATAAAACAGTCATAAATTATAGTGTTAAGGTTGTTACTTTTGTGGTATTCATAAGATTTTATTTGAGGCTGGGCTCTATAACATTTTCTCAATGCTTATGCCATTTCATTTCAACAGCTTTCAAACACCCTAACATATGCTTGTACCATATGAAACTATGTTCAGTTAGTCTGATCTATGTGTACACTGGGGTTCCAAAAGTATTGCAACGCCTGATAAAAATGGCGTCTAAAAGTGGCCCGAGGCCTAAGCAAGAAAATTTACATAACAATATAAAACTACCAAACCGGTTTCAATAGCGAATTTCTTTAGCAGAAATATACTCAAAATTTCCTACATTTTCAGATGAAAACATAATTTATACTTAATCATATTGTTTCGCAATAATATTTAAAGAAAACTGCGAAGAGGTCCCTTAAAAAATATTTGCGAAAATTTATCGAAGTGGAGTAATTAAAACGCCAATAATTATAATTTTTTCACTCAAAGCCACGCAAATTCTCTCTCATTTAAAAGAGAATGTTTTGAAATTTTGAAAAATGTAAAGATTTGTCATGTAACTGTCTTGACCTTTATAATTTTCAGTTTCAGTCTTTGTTTACCACTTGGAAAGCGCATGTTTCGTTTTTCAAATTTCAGAGTGGGTTTTAAAAAATAAAATTTTTGTTAACTTCAGAAAGTATGAAGCCCTTGAAAATTACATCAAATTATAGTATTTGAAACAAATTATAGGAATATCTATGTCGGATTTTTTGTTATTGCACTTAACCTTCTTTTTTTTACTCTGGAAAAAAAATTACGGAAAAATAGGTTTTGTCAAATCACATTCCTAAAATGATAAACAAAGACTGAAACTTAAAATTATAAAGGCCAAGACAGTTACATGACAAATCTTTACATTTTTCTAAATTTCAAAACATTCCCTTTTAAATGAGAGAGAATTTGCGTGGCTTTGAGTGAAAGAAATTATAATTATTGGCGTTTTAATTACTCCATTTCGATAAATTTTCGCAAACATTTTTTAAGGGACCTCTTCGGAGTTTTCTTTAATATTATTATAAAACAATATGATATAGTTTAAATTATGTTTTCACTTGAAAATTTATGAAATTCTGAGTATATTTCTGCTAAAGAGATTCGCTATTGAAACCCATTTGGTATTTATATATTGTTATGTAAATTTTAGTGCTTGGGCCTCGGGCCACTTTTAGACGCCATTTTTTATCAGGCGTTGCAATACTTTTGGAACCCCAGTGTACAATAATTAAATTTAACTAGATGTTATAGTTTTGGGATGTTTTCAAGTTTTTTTTTATAAATTACTGTTATTCATTACTTATTATAAATTTCACTGGAAATTTGACCCATAGTGCTTCCCAAATAAGCATCTCTAGTGAAGCTATATCAATGTATGTTCCAAAATTGGTAGCCTGTCCTGCAGTCATATTTACTTGGATAAAGATGTAATATTATGAAAGGGCTCAGTTTGGAGAGCTTTTTGAAAAGCAATGACGTGACAGCCTCCTTTTCGATACGAGGCTAGAGTTGTAAAGAATTCTCTTTTTCAGTCATATTTTTTTAAACCTGCACGGAAAGGTCAGATGGCGTGGATGGGCAAACTTGTGGTTTGACCACTCCCAGAGTTAAAAATAGAAAACAGGCCATGCTTTGTTTAAAGCCGTTTTGAAATTTCAGATTTTTATTCCATTTATGATTGAATCTGTCAGTCACGTATCATTATATCTCACTAGAGCCTAAGACCAAAGCAAAAAAGACCGGAATATAAAGATCCATTTTATTTCTGAAGGAAGATATTCTATTCTCAGTTAATAATATTAATTAAATTTTTCCACACGACCAGTCGTGACTTGTCTGTGTTGTAAATAAAATAATCATGATTAAATCATGATAATTATTGGTAACAAAGCACTCTCAAGTCGATTGTGCGAGTAATGACATCCAATTTTTATCACGCTATATATGTATAGGGCAAAAAGCAAAACGTTATGTAGCTATATTTGTGCAGCTAGGTCATTAGTTTTTGCGTCCAATTGGAACCTGTGCGGCAAGCATTTTATTTTTTGTTTGCAGCGTGTTTTGGGATTTGTACTGCGCAGCTCCAGAGAGAAGAGACAATTGCGACCATTCATCGGAAGCCAAAGCATTCCACGATCTGGTAAGTTAGAAAATGATGACATTTATCACATCACATTTATCAGTCAGATTGTGAAATCTGCTTCTCAATGTACCGGAATGTCTTGTACAAAGAATTCAACATCTGATCTCCTGACCGGTAGAAGTTAATGGGTGTAGAATTTCATTGAAATGGATCAGTCCATGTTTTGAAACAAATTTCAGGTTTCGTTAGCTATTTCTTTGCTGTTTGAAATAAAACACAGGGGGAGGGAATTTAAGATTGCACGCTGACTTTTGTTGCCATGATATCAAATCAAACATTTGACATGGCATGGGGGGTTCAGCAAAAGTCGAGAGCACAGTTGGAGTTCTGAGGGTAACTATATCATCCCAGCTACCATGCGAGTGAGGGGGGCGAATGCGTTGTCTGTGAACACGCTTGGTGTATATGATTGCGCAGAGAAAAATACATAACAAACGGCTGTCATCCATCATTTCAAAAAGTAAACAGAATACACGAGCTAGTTTGAAAATACAAGCAGCAGGTTTATGTCGTGTCTTGTGCACACACGAGGAAGAGTAACAGGTGTTTGCAGTGCTATTATTTAGATTCCCTTCACTACAACAATAGACGATATTGGGAATGAGAATTCAGTAAACTATTCTTCATATTTCAATTCAGTAAAGCAGAGTCAAGCCAATTTCCTTTGAAATGCTTGTTCTTGTGTTATTGTTATCCTTTTTGGTGTTGTGAATGATATGTTGTTGACCGTGGTTTGCGAACCAATGTTAATTTCAAGCTGGGGGTTGTTCGGAGGGAGAAGGGGCCAGGGAAATGTCTTTTTAAAAATGTTTTCCGTAAAGTATTTTTATATTTGTTTGCAGAATTCTGGAGCGCTACCATCGCCCAGTTATGCTCCTGGGCCGCAAGGCGAACTCCCAATGGGCATGCAACCAGGATTTTTCCAGGTAATATCATCATGAAGTATTTTTAATTTACCCTATAGTTGAAACGCCTGTCTGCATGTATTGGGTGTCATTGCTATGTTTTAAAACGGAGTTGTTCTTTTTTGCAGCCATCTTCTCATACTCGACATCCGAATTTATCACAATCGCAAACCTCGCCTCTTCCTCAACCATCTCCTTTGCCTCAAACCCCTGCGCAGGCGATGATGCATAATCAGGTTTGTAATTAAATTTTCCTCTGAATCCACTGCCATTATTTGTAATGCTGTGCGTGATAAGATATGAGGCATCAGATGCCTTTCTCACAATGATGATGTTAAGCTGCAATCATTGAACAAAAATGGTGCTTTACAACCCGGGACATGAGGGTAGATATTTGTTTAAACTATTTCGATCGGGACATGCAGAATAAAGCGATCAGCTTCACCAGGTTTGCCAACAGGAAGGAAACTCCAAAAATCAACAGACCCAGCAATTTTTCGCCCCGGACTAGAGGTACACAGATCACAGCAACCTATCAAGGAATTATGTGTTCGAAAAACAACATTTGAGTGAATTGTTGCAGTACAGATACGTTGACCTCCCCTTTCTTTTGAAGACACGCGATCTCTTATCTCTTTGAACAATTGAATGATTTGTTTTAGTACATGCAAGCACGCTATGGTGGACCACGACCACCCGGTCTACGAATGCCGGTTTCAACCGGTGTACCTGGACCAGGTTTGATGCCCAATACAATGGACCCGACTCGACAACAACAACCGCCTAGTCCTTATCAATGTAAATTTCTACGATATACCTGCTTTTAGTAATGGCTTGTTTAACTAATCGCCCCAATCTAGTTGAGCTTTGGTGCATCTATCATTTTATCTATTGTGTTATGTTTCAGCTCAATCAATCTTGTGTTATGTTTCAGCCCAATCAATATTGTGTTATGTTTCAGCTCAATCGATATTGTGTTATGTTTCAGCTCAATCGATGATGAATGCAATGCAACGAATGAACCATCCACGGATACCAGTACCCCCGGTATGAGCCAATCTCAACTCACTCGCTTCTCACGCCTTTGATCTGCAAGTTGTCATTTGATGTACCTCAATCACTATTGTATGTGTTATTGTAGAATTACAGTCCTATGCGTCAAATGCCAAATACGACAATGGGTCCTGCTGGAATGCCAATGGCACCAAGAGTACCATGGACCTCTGCATCTACACCTGTAAGTCAGCCTCTATTTAAATCATCTTCTTCTGTAATAATTATGTTCACTTGAAAATCCATATGCTTTTTGCTTTCATTATACTTTCTCTCTTTTGGAATATTCCATACGAATCTAGTGCACTGCATTTGTTGCAAATTTTCCATGTATATGCAGAGAGAGAGAGAGAGAATGATAGTGGTTTTTGTCTTTAATTTTGACAGACTTCGATTAACCCTGGACCTCCTGGTACTCCGATTATTCCAAGTCCACAAGGTGAGTTTTTTTATTAAGCCGACTTTCTCGATCCCCATTTATTTATTATCATTTTTTACATGCATTCGATGAATTGAAGTTGCATGGTAATGGAAAATATTTAGTTCTATTCAGTGGAAATTTTGATTTTATTTATTTTTATTTTCCTTTCAGATCCCGCTGCACCTGTAAGTGAAATTTGTACATTTAACTTTTTCTCTGTTTTATAAAGAACCTCTTTATATGGAGCCGCTGTGTGTAGTCTAAATGTTAAGATGTTGGACTCACATGTCAAAGGGCCTCGATAAAAATCCCTACCTAACTCAAGGAAAGTAGCTATAATTGGTGAGGGAATGTAACAGGAACCCACCATATTACCCTAGCTTCCCAGGATATTACCCACGCTGGCACAGTATTAACTTCGCGCGAGTTGAATATGTCAGAAAAAAGAATAAAAATAGGTGAGAATAAAAATCTCTCCAGTCGTAATGTTGCGTGCTTTCAGTTTTAATTTTTAATTATCATCATTGTTATTCTCTCCTCAGTATGGCATGGTTCCTGCGGAGCCTCAAAGTGATTCGATCAACGGTACGGTCCACTATGCCAATACATGATAAGTATAAACAACGCATAATAACACAATGCACGAACACAACATGCACCATCGTATATCATGCTTGTAGCTGAGAGTATGTTCAATACAGTCCAGATACAATGTTCAAGCAGATTGGCATTTATTTTGTTTTCTTTCTTTTCACAGATGGACAAGAATCCTTAGATGGCATGCCTGGGGTAAGAGCTTTGCAGTCCATGATTAAAACAGCTACTCTTTGTCTTCAATTTATCTATCCACTGATCCTAGTTTTCCACTTGTTATTAAATTGAATTGTTCCCGCAATTTTTGCGGTTCAGGTCCATGTTATTCGCAAAGGTTGAAGACTCACAACAAGGGATCTTTTAACTTGCAAACTAGCGGGGAAATTCCCCATCAGGCCCTTAAATTTCCTCACCAATTAGAAAATGCTGTTTTGTTATTGGCCAATTTCGATCCTCTTCTGGGTATAATAATTTGTTAGGTTTTCATTTTCGTTCTCTTTCTGACGTACTACCCCGATGAGTGTCAGACGAAAAGCTTTAGTAGTTATTATGTTTTGCTATGTTTCCGATTTTCAACGCTATTCTGAAGCTCTGTACCGATCAAAGATTGTTAAATCTAATTTCACCTGTCCCCCGTTTACTGCTCGTTCTCATCAGCTTCCAATCAATTTTGGAACCTTACAAATTGTGTTCAATGCTGCATACCCGTCTTTTAGTGATTTTGCCTTCTCAGTTGTATCAAATTAAGAAACTTACTTTGACTCCCCACCAGTGAAAGATCCCCTCACAAGCCTGAATGAACTTTCGGCATTTCAATCCAATAGCGAACAAGCGACCGGTCCTGTTCTGTCGCATTTTGAATTGTTGCTTGTCAATTAATTATATTTTATTTGATGATTTGATGAATGCAGGATGCGAATGAGACCGTGGCAATTCAGCGAATCAAAGAATCAATGAAAGAAGAAGTAAAGAAATTTGAATACGACAATCACGTGCCACCTGCGGAGTATTTCACATAAGTATTGCCATCTGAGAAATTAGTATAACAAAACAACTAGAATATGCACGTTATTGCATATATTATGCAACGCCATTGCTTGTCGGCTGTAATAATTTAATTCAACTGACAATTTTAAGTTAAGCCCCGATATATTAATTCATGAAATAGCAGAAAATATTTTTATTTATGTCAAAGGAGGAATGTAAGATAATATCGAGTGAAATATCGGGACATTTGGTGTTTTAATGGGTCAAGCAAAGATGCAGTTTTGTGGTTTAGTTTAGTGTATTTTCAATTATATATATGTATCCCATATTTAGGGCATCAATATGAATAATGTATGATATGTTATTGTTCCGTATGGGTTTTCTCCAAGCGGTCACAAGGTTTTCCCGACTGAAAATGTTTCATCAAAAACAAACAACCTGGGTAGGGACCAACAATTTTTTGTGATTTTCTTTATATTTTGCTTTGAGTTATGCTTTGCAGCTTATATATTTTTGCCCGTTATCTTATCTTATTTTATTTCTTTTTATGTCATCTTATCATATTTCATATCATATTTTTTTTATTTAAGCTACTTCAATAAGTAACTTGTCATAGTATGTATGATTATCGTCATATAATATAGTGATTTGCTTCGCATTCAATGAATTCAGTATTCATTGAATTCAGTTTCATTATGCACGAGTTTTATTAATGCTTTGCTTTTCTTGAGTTACCTAATTTACTAACGAAGGAGACGTTTATGTTTTCAAATTTAGTCTACCGTGGTCTAATTGGGGGTAAGCATAATGCAAATGTTAATATAAATAAGGGGAAACTTGGAGAAACGGGTAGCAAGGAACTTTTCGAAATTATTGATTAATTCATTATTATCGTCATAAGTATCATTAGTAATTTGCTAATACTAATGCAATTTTTATCGCGAAAGTCCATCATTGTTTTCATTAGCCGCGAACAGTTATATGTATTATTTTTCGTGTTGGATTGAGACTGCGAGTGTCTATAGGGAGTCGCGAATTCTGTAACAGACAGGTTTGTTTGAAAGTTCTTAATTAATTTTTAAAAGAAATCATGTGGACAACAGACTGGAAAATATAATAATAATATTACAATGATTCAGCCGGAAAATTCAAATGTAACAATTTAATGTAATGTAACAACACTTTAGGGAAACTGTTTATATTTATACACAGTTTGCTAATGAAAATTTTATCATTTTAGGAAACCATGCTGGCTCTCTTCCAACCAGCTCCATTCTCTTGTCGACTTGCTGTACGATGTCCATGACCGTGTAATAACCATACTGTTCACAGCTACTGTTGTTAAATATATATTTTCCATGGCCGATTGGCATGCAGTCCCTGAACCATCCTTTGTAACGATGATTGAAATGGATCCATTCACCCATGCCATTCTGTGTACCATCAACCCATTTGGCTGGAGAAATAATGACAAACATATTGAATAGTCCATGCTACCAATGATGAAGCCAAGAGTGAAATCGGGAATTCACTTGTTCTTCAGTGGCGACCTGGCTTTTTCACCAAGCGGGCCAGCCGCGAATTGGCGCCCCTTCATAACTAGCACAATTGGGTTACAATCTATGCCTCATAAATTGCCTCGGAACAACAGATATCAAGCAACGTTTGTTATGCAATGCAATGCAAGAGAGTTTACGTTACCCGAAAATTTGCTGCCTGTTTCGGCGTAAGTATACGTGCATATTCCATGTTTTTCATCGTTTTGCCACGTGCCTTCCCACTCGTCGCCATTAGCGAAATAATAAACACCCTTTCCGTGTTTTTTACCATTCTTCCATTCGCCATCATACTTGCTACCATCTGGGTAAACCATTGAACCAACTCCATCTCGTTTGCCATCTTTGAATTGTCCTTTGTATCTAATCGATAGATAGGTTGAGAAAGCTTCACTATAATGTGTGTTTTCTCTGAAATGAGCTTGGTTTGCTCGTTATCCATTGCTTTTTGCACTTCGCAAGGGCCATTCTCTGTGATATTTTTACATTTGTTCTTATTAACGTATCACAGCCCGTAGTCTATGAGTCACTACTCTATCAATGACTTTAACAAGAATATTTTACCATCTACAGACATAGTGAACCTGTTAATAATCAAATTTAAATGAACCGACTGCACTGCACGCAACCCGTGTGTTGATGTCAAAACTGAATTCTACAAATTTGATTTTGCTGGAATATATTGCAAATTTCTATACCAAAACTTGCCCAACACACGTTACTTCACGTACGACTGTATTACAGACCCTTTGCCTTTAGTTCCCCGGGCAGGAATATTAGTAAATCAAAATGACTGCCAACTACATTGCTATTATCGATTGTAGGAAAGTAAACAATTCTTAATTTCTCATTTGATAAAGATTGCAAGGAACAAGAGCTTCTTGCATCTGTTTTCCGTCACTCTTTTTACAAAACATTGCAAGTTTACATACAAATAACGATAGTGTAGTTTGGTATACTAACACTGCTTTTAAGAAGTAGTAGACTCCTTCTCCATGTCGTTTTCCATGCTGGTAATCGCCAACATATCGATCTCCATTTTCGTAAATGGCCGTGCCTTTGCCGTGTCGTTCACCCATCTCACTTCGCTCACCTTCATACTCACACATCATAGGATTTATATATGTCGAGCATGTCACATACTCTTCTTCTGATGCCGAGTCGCTCATTTTTGTACAGATTCTCAAGATTATTTGACTCGATTCTGAATTGGTACCTTATACTCTTTGCTGTTGAATGTTCACCTAACACAAGTCTTTGTTGTGACGTCAAATTATGGACGTGACACATTGTGAATCTCACCGAGTGGATTATTGAATCTGAGTCTGGAATCTGGATGTATCCATCGAGGCCAGGTATAAAAAGTTCCACGATGAAGACCTTTACCAACCAACTTGTCTTGTTGCGAATCAATAATTGACAACGAGGCTGTCAAGGCAGGAAGGCTGAATGGCCTAATTGCCCTTATTATATTATCGCTCTTTGTTCATGTTTATATGTCTATGTATAGGTGTATCTACACAAATTTTGTACATATTTTGGTAATTGTAAATACTTTTATTAAATGGCGGAAAATCGGGATACAAAATTGAGTAAGGTGAGTTTGCTTGGCACTGATGATGTTGTTCCGAAATATACTTTTGGAACCGTCAGTAGATCTTCAGCATCATCATATTCCGCAAAGAAGAAAAAGCGCCCAAGAAGGTATGAAAAAAAGCAAAAGAAAGCCACTGCAATCAATGATTCAAATATCGAAGGTGCAGCTACATCATTTCAAGTACCACAAGCTGATTTATATATTGATGGTTTGTGTCTTATATATTTCGTTTTGATTCTATGTTTTAAAACTTTTTCATATCATGACAAGACAAGCTTAATTTCGCAACATATCCTAATATCGTAATCTTTATTATAGATAATGACTCAGAGACAGAATTCGAGTATTTGGATAGCAATGTTGTTGAATGCCCTGGAGAACTTGAAAAAATAGTATGGCCTAGATTTTCACTATTTGTGTGAATGGTTGTGCTGCCCAGATAGAGCAAGACTTAATTATTATTTTTATATCCAGGTTACACAGGACGTGAAAGATGTTTATTTGTTTCAAATAATGCAAGCAAAGGCTTTTTTCACAATAAATAATAAATTTACCTTATTTCTAATACAAGATTTCAATCTAGAACAGACAGAGCTGAAGGTAAATATATGCACTTTCAATGTTTATATCTTTTGACATGTATTCTCGTGTGAGAAGTTTATATGATTACTATTTGTAATCTTTTGCTTATTAAATATTTTTTAGCTACACAGCTACTGTTTTGTAAATAGACATTTAGTCACTGTATCAGATTCAAAAGTCATAGTTTTAACGTGCTCATGTGATGAGAGCAAGAAGGACTTTTTGAAAAGCATATCTTTTCACTATGTTGGTGAACCAGATGGTAAGTTCTCCTTGTTTTTTTTAGTGTTTTGTGCACTGTATCAATGTCATAAAATGCCTTCTGAAATTATTTTACATTTTCCAGCATTTACACAGTTGATTACAAGTCAGTTTCCTGACTGCCTGCACCTCAAAGTGGCATCAGAACTAATTCCAACCATTGACAAAGTTAACAATATTGACCCATTTGAGATAAACTCATGTAAGTTGGTCTATTCTGGAGTTGAGATATTTCTAATCAGTGTAATATTATGACAACACCTAACATTTCACTTTTTCCGTTTAGATATTGTAGAAGATGATCATGAATATGCTAAGGTGATATATACTATTTTACTTTAGTACTGCAAGTACTATAATTAGCCATTTATTACTAGCTACACAAGATAAATAGCTTCCTCAAAATGAAATAACTATGATTTTGCAGGTTTTTACAGAATTTAAAGAGATCCGGTTTTCCTCAGAGAACCTCATCTTAGTAAAGCCAATTAATGGTAATTTTGCAGTCATTGGGACAGACAGGAGGGGCTTTGTTTGTCATACATGTACATATGGATGTCACTCTTGCAACCACATTTTGTCTCTGAAAGAGGCAATTGATAGCGACAATGATAGTCTGCCAGATTTTGTTGTCGATATGATTGCTACGCACAATGCCTTGCAAGAGTCAAGCATAAGGAGTGTGTTTGTGAGACCTGTGTCATATGAGCTGTTTAAATGGGAGACTACCCTACAACAGCGCAGAATATATCGTTTATATAAAGAGCTTAGCTCTAGTTTTTTACCTGATGGAACACTGGCACTTGTGCCTCCAGGTGACCCATGTAATGTTTGTGGAGGTCCAATGACAAGCGTAGTTGGTGAAGATGGATTGAAGCCTCTTTTTTTATTGGCGGATTCAGTAAATGTAACAGGTATAGAGATGTGAAGATAATTAAATTATGTTGCAAAGCTGCTTGGTGTATTGATGTTTTTGCTACACTGATCTGGATACAGTTAATATATGAATAGCTGTTCGTTACTAATTTTGAAAGCTTTCATTGCAGTTTTTGTACGTGCTTGTGAAGAGTGCAGATTCGTAAGATATTACTGTGGCTCTGCAGATGGGATGCTTCACATGAAAGGATTTTTAGTTGGACATGATGTTCTTCGCGATTATCTTCATCTTTTTTTGACTGGCAATAGGTATGAATTTAATAAATTAAATAAAGTTATTAACTCTTCAATAAAAGTTTCTAATTCTGTTGTGCTTTAGTTGTAGTTTGGTGGGATATTACGAAAAGTGGAAGCTTAATCTCCATGCTGCAGGGATTAATTCAAGTAAATTCCTGAATTATCAGCAATGGAGATTTTCTTGGTATGCCTTTTTAAACCTTCTGGAAATTGACTACAAGCATGGGTTCACATGTGATGTTTGTGGCCAATATCCCGATGTTTTGTCGTGTGATGCAACGTCACTTGGCTTTAAAAGAATTTTCCAACAAAAGACAAACATGGGTGGACAAGCAGAAACTTTACTGAAAGGAAGATAAGTATTTTGTATCATTTCCATCTTTTTCTACTCTTCCCCATGCATTCTTAGTAGGAGAATATAGCCTTATAATACTAAAATCTTATTCTTTTTTATTTTGTGGGCAAAAATATTTATTGCATTTAATCTTTACTAGTTTTAGGTCTAGAGTGATGATACGAAGCCAAGAGCTTAGATCACTTGTCACTAAATTTTCTGCGAAGGAAGTACTAGACAGTGCCGCCAAACGAAAATTAATGGAACTTTTACAGGCAGAATCGCTGCATCTTTATAATTTCTTTATGTGGTGTGATCGTGTGTTTCAAGCTGTAGAGGACTTTCCCCCAGCATTGTTGACCTTGTTAAAATGCATTTCTTCAGTCTCTGCAGCTCTTTCATACTACCCTATTGATGACCAGTTTCTTTCTGTGATGGAAGAAGTAAGAGCAGGGGCTGTGCTACAATGTTGCCCAGAGAAGCTATTGCTGGTCCGAAGAAAGGCTCCCATTATGCACGATTTTTTAATATCACTCCCAAAGGAATCTGTAGCGAATGAAGTTAATGGCTTGCTATTGGAAATGGAGTCAAGAATTGGATGGATTATTGGAAAAGATCCTCATCGTCTCCCTTACGTTACTGAAGAGGCGCAATCGGATTTTTCGTTTCTTCCAAATTGGCCTGTGTTGAATGAGAGGGGTGCTTATGCAAAGGATGTTTCATCATCAAAGAAGGTGTCTAAAGACTGCCGAAAGGACTACCGTGGACATCCATCGTTAATGCCGGGAATATTCACCCTACATTGCATGCATGGTATCGTATTTGTGACTTGACTAATTAAAGTTTTGTTACTTGCCAATCCTTTGAATTTGATATTTTTTACGCATTTTCCAAACAGATATTTGTTATGGCTTTGATGTTATGGAAACCCAGGAATCGCCCAACACCCCCTTTACAATTTTGCGGACTCGCTTCTCAGACGGTTTGAATCTTAGATTATGAAAGCTGTACTTTTTTATTAACAGTTCTTGAACTGTTATATGAAAAAGTAACAGTTTATTTGAAATTTATTGATATGTGAAATTTTAATCTTGGTACTATTCTTTACAGCGCCAAAGGTCATCATTTATGACAATGCGTGTAACTTGCACGACTATTGCATGAATCGTGACCCTGGTTTTTTCAGAAAGACATCATTTTATGTGGACAGATTTCATTGGAAAAATCATACGGGTTTCAATATTGCTTTTTATTTTTTCCATTTGGTCAAATTTCATTTCATGTTTAGTAATAGGCTTGTTTCCATTTTTTGCAGCTTGTGCCGATAGTTATAATTTGTCTCTTTATCCACAATTCTCTGCAATCAATAGCCAGATAAATGAACAGAGAAACGCGTTGCTAAAAAGAGCGAAAAACCAACTGAGTTACATGAACCCAACTAATTTTTCTAACCATTTAAAGCTTATGTTATATTATTGTAATCAAAAATCGAAATGAACTTATTTTTCAGTTCTTAATTTATTTCTCGTACAATCGTGAAAGCATTTCAATATTTTTTGTAGCAGATGTAAGCATTGCCTAAGTGGGCAATATTTTATTGAACTGTGTTATGTCAGAATGGTATTGTTTCTAACGGGACTTGCTTGAACTTTTAGCCATCTGGGCTGCAATGCGATTTTTCAGTTTTGGACCGAGTTGACGGTTTTGATTTACTCATTCACAATTTTTGTCATTTTTTAGCACTTAGCTTCTGATTGTTTGATTGTGAGTATGTTAAATTGTAATTATGATATATTAAATCCATTGTCACAAATGGCGTCGACGCATTGAAAAATCGAGTTTGCCTTTGGGATGTAAAGCGTCAAGTCGTTATTGGACTTGTTATTGTCAAGTCCTTATTGGACTTAATAATTCAGTATTGTTTGGCATGTTATGAAGAGTAACTTATGTGTAAGATTTGACCACGCATTTTTTATATCAGTAATATATTGAAATTGTGAAGAATTTATATACTTAATGGAGATCACACAGGAGCCATCAGTTTTTTTCAATTAAATCCCTGTATCCTAATCAATGCTTCTTGATTTAACCCATCTGTAGCAATAATTTTCCTTTCTTACCAGGGTGGGCGCTTGAATTGATCCTTTTTTGAGGCCATAAAGTATGGAAATAATAGACATGTTATGAGACCCTTTATAAAAATATGCGAAGACATGGTATTGTCTTCGCATATTTCTATTTCGTTGGACTTGCTACCCCTTATTGTAATTTCCAAACAGCAATGTTGTCTTTAGACCAATTGAATAAGTTTCACTGATTGCATTGATTTGTCGAGCAACATCCGTCACATACCTTCCCAGAGTTCCTATTTACTTTATTGCCAGTAAAATTTTCAGATGATAAAATTTTTGTCGCTTAATGTAAACCATTTTGATTTTCGGCATTACCTGTAAATAACATGAATACGAAAATAGAACTCACCCTAGTTTCATCACTTTCAACGAAATTTCATCTTCAACTGCATTCCTTCATGCCATGAGAAATTTCATTATTGACTTGGGAATTTCATTAACATAAAGAATGGATCTTCGTACAATGAAGGCAACGTCTTCGTGAAAAACATCAAAAACATTGGCGGTGTTCGGCACCTGTGAAAAAGAAAAGGTTAGTGTTATTTCATATGATTTTTCATACATAAATTAAGAGCTAGTATTGTCGCTAATTAACATGCAAAGTACTTTAGATAAATACATATGATTATTATTTTACTTCCATGCGGAAAGGTGGGAGCTACTTCAAAAATTTTTGTTTTCAACAAGTGTGAACGAACTTTAATGTATAAAAGCTTCAGTTTAATTCAATAAGTTTTTATCCTAAATGCAAGCGCTTTTTCTACGCTAAAGCCATAGTCGGGGAGACATGTAGTCAAAAAAGCAAAAGCGATTGAACCATTCATGCGTATGTGAATTCAAAAGGACAGAGCAGAGGAGTTAGTTTCTGTACGGTTCATTTGAAAAATAAAAATGTACGGTTCATTTGAAAAATTGTCACAATACAGCTTTTCTTTCTATTGTAACGGGATAAATGTCTATTGTCATAAAAATTTGTCTAGCAATAACTTTATTATACCCACATCCCCGAGAGGAAGAATATCTCATTCTTTCACTTTTTGATTATCTAGCAAAACCAGAGTATATTGGGGTTTTGGCCAGACAATCTCTGATATGACGAGACGCTTTACATGCTTTCACTTTATATAAAACATTTTCCAATTTAGTGTGTAAACCCTCATTTGAAATTTCGAATGTCGTCAATCAACACTAACACTTGCCAAAGACTATAGTGTGCTCGGTTTGCCATATAAGCAAATCATTGCAAATTTCGCAAAAAAACTCGAGAACAACATTGTTGACTTGAACTGCTGTGGAAAATCACAGCATTAAGTATTTCATGCTTGTACAACAATATGTTCTTGAAATATTGTGCATGTAAATTGGAGTTGTTTTAAAGGCTAGGGTACCCCAATAGGGGTACCCAATGGGGTAGGTTTTGGGCTACCAATTTTTGACCAATCCACAGTCGAAACTTAGTTTCAATGATGTATGTCCATAATGTATTACAGAGTATGATTTTTGGCCTCCTTTGCTAAGTTCGATAACTAGACGGTCAATCGCAATAAATCCATGAAATTTGATCAACTTAAACAGTCAATCCCGAAATTAGAAAACCTAATCGCGAACTCAAATTCCGAGAAAATCTCTCGAAATTAGCCCCCGGGGTCGCCAAATGTTTTCTCCGTCTATTTCGTATTTGCCAAAATACCATTGGTGTGTATTTTTTACAGTTAAAACGTCTGGTTTGCACTTTTAATTAAGTACCCTATTGCGTACCCCAATTGGGGTACCCCAGCTTTTAAAATAACCCTGTAAATTGTCCAACTTTCTTGGGTTTCAAAAATATCGTTGGACTTCGTTAGGAATTAGAATATTTTTAATCAAAGACTTCCTTTAATAAACATGACATGTACCCTGTAATTTTCGATTATTCCTCGGGAATTTATTTGCAAAGTGAACTATTAAGAACTGTCCGTTTTGCGGTGCAGTAAAAATTCATGAACATTAACGGACTTTTGTATCAGTGACTGTTTTTTGAGATTTATCTTTCAAAAAGGTACCATCACCCATAACCAGAGGAAATGTAGCAGCCAAAATGAACGATTTCTTTATTTAAAATCACTATTTTATTCATAATGCTTCGCTAAATAAGATACGTACGTAAACAGGTAAGGCCCAAAAAACAAACATAGATCAAAATACAGACAGACCAGAACAGAACAGAACTAATGAAAACGAAGGTTAGTAAAACGATTATAATATTCCGAAAATGATGGAGACTTACTGAATTTACATTAGTGTCCGTAGCTGTATAAAAAAGGATTCTTTCTGCGAGCGACGCTCATAAACAAACTAAAGTCCCTAATTTCATGCATCGTGGCGCCTCATTACACACAAAAAATACACAATAATACACAAAATGTTCTTTGAAAAAACACAAAACATAGCACAAAAGACGATACAATAGAAGGAAACAATCGACACATCAGAAACATCGGATTCAGAACAATTTTTCGTTGGGTCACAGAGTGGACTAAAGGCCAATGAATGTTCAGAAATGCTCTGAAAAAATTGCAAACTTCATTCACTTTGCTATAATTATAATAATAACAGGTAACAGAGTTACGAAAGTGTGAAAAAGTGATAGATCATAATGGTATCGATATCCCTTATCCCTTAGAGTTACAAAACAAAAAATTGCAATATCTACAACAACTAAATCTCAAGTATTATTGAAAATCAAATTGAGAGGAACTTGACATTATATATGATGATAACTTAGCACATAAGGCTAAATCAAAATTTGATTGAGATTGCAACTGTTCAAGATAACAGATGCCAATATGTTCAAGAAGGACTAACGTGTCTTTGAAAATCTCCAAGAGATAGAGTACGGCCCAAAAATAAATGGCGGCTGCTTTAACTTTAGTTTTAAATAGAACATAATTTGCCATTAAACTTACATACATCAACATAAATAAACTCGACATAAATCAAATCTCTCGGCTGGCAAAATTATAACATCATGCCGAAAGCAACTGTTTCGCTCTCAAAATTGAAATTCTTTCTTCTTTGCTAAGAAGAAATGCCAAAACCTGAAAGAAGTTTTGAAATCAGAATGTAAAAATTATACTTGCAGCGTTTCTAAGCTACTCACTATTGTACTATTTACTATCTTCATTTCATAGTAAGACCAGGTAACGTACCTACCTCTATGTTTAAAATAAACTCGTTAAAACCAACTCTTTCTGTTAAATTAACTCTTTTATCTGGTGGCACGCACTGATGATACGGCATGACATATTCACCAATTGAATCTGCCTTTAAAAAAATGCAGAACACATGTCAGACACGTAAAAAAACACGATGTTCACATTTATTATTGCTGTTACGTTACAAAAAAATAACTAACTTCCCATCAATTTTCTTTAAGTAATAATATGTAACATTTACCACTTCTTCGCCAATTAGCCAATAGTACCCAGTATTTTTCCGATGAAAAGTCCAATGATGTCCGGCTTTGTATTGAGCAAATTTTCTCGAAAAAATCTTGCCAGTTAAAACCCCCCTAACATGATTCTATAAAAAGAAACATTCATACAAGTCTAGAAAATAACGTTCCTATCTTGCAAATATTTAACAAGCTTCTTAATGCTATCAAGCCAATAAAACGTGTACATACTTGCAACTCAACGTTTTTTTCTTGAATCATTTGATGGAACGCATCGCGTGATTGAAAATTATCTAGACTTCGGTACAAAACATCATAAAAATTAAAAGAAAAATTTACCAAATAACAACTTGTGTCACTTTAACCTGTATATCTCCTAACATACATACATGTAAGTTAGCTACCTGCTTAAGTTTTCCCGAGTGATAGAACAACCACATTTCCAGCCATTGGGAAAGTTCGCTGTACCAGTTGCACCAGTGCACAAACAATGAAACCAGTTGTTGCAATCGCTGCAACGAGCATGATTACTGGTCTCCAAGCGATCTTTGTATAGCCAGCAGCAATTTTCTCCAGCTCCACAAGTTGAGTTAAGCTCAACACAATCGACATCTTCAACCTTCAACAGCCAAAATAGAAATTATTAACATCAACAATCTTATCAACAATCTTATTTGGTCTTTTTAATTCGATTAAATTCAGTTGTGAATGCGTAATAGCTCTATCACAAATAGACACCATTCCTTACTTGCTGAGCTTCAGGGACATCGTTATCCTGGCTCACAACTTCACTCGATCTCAATTCCACCGCTTCTACTACTGCTTCACCGCTGACTATGTCATCACTTCTTGAGTCCAGTGCTTCTGCTTCTCTGGTATGTGCTTCAAAAATGAATGAAAAACGAAATGTAATTTCCAAAAAAACGTCCAAATACAGCTATTGAAAAAAAAGCATTAGCTAACTCACGAGATTGATCATCATCAACATGAGAGAGTGCCTTAACCATCTCAGCACATGCCTCCAAAACCTCATCAAGCTCATGTACAGACATTGGAGCAAAGCCATGTTTTCTCTCGTTGGGTGAACGAAAGCGAATATCCTGTGGCCACCATTCAGGTTTTGCATTTGCACTCCAATTGTTTTTCTTCTTCATGTCTGGTAAAAAATATTTATTCAGTTCTTATACGAATGACGTAAAATAAATACAATTAGTTTTCTTAATTTTGTGATAAACGTTTGCAAAGAATAAAATCTGAAATAAAATTGATCTGACATCAATCTTAACAATTTGGTTTTATACCTGGACCAGTGATAATTTGAGTTAACAACTTCCTCTTCTCATTGACACCCAAATTGAGGAGGTCTACACTCAATAGTGCTTGCATACAAAATTGATCAATGCCTGAAAATACAAATTGCACATACAAAGAAAATATCCAAATATGAATATTACTTGAAGATTTCACTCCATTCTGAAAATACACAAAATGCAAAAATTTCAATAATAAACTTAGAAAAAAGAGCCCTAAAATTTAAATACTGCAATAATTTATTAAGCATCTGGTCTCCTATTAAGCTATTAAGCCCTTCTTTCTGGAAAAAATTGAAATTCAAAGTTAATTGAACTCTGGACTATAATCATAATTGAATAATCACAGGTTCACTGAGCTGGTCCAAACATGGACCCAATTGCCTCTCTGACTTTAAAGAAGTTATTTGGAGGGAATAAAATGTAATGTAATAAGGCAGAAAAACTTTGGGCCAAGAATATTGCTGCAACTTACTATCTTTTACTTCAACCCCGGTGTCATCACCTTCACCGAGTAGCTCTATGTTACTTTTCTTCATTTCAGAAATAACTGTTTCTGAAAATAG
This sequence comes from Sanderia malayensis, assembly GCA_013076295.1. NCBI lineage: Eukaryota > Metazoa > Cnidaria > Scyphozoa > Semaeostomeae > Pelagiidae > Sanderia > Sanderia malayensis. Next base: position 4,355,483 of record RQOL01000618.1, on the reverse strand, counting down.
TTTGACAACTTCTTCATTTAAACCAAATGATTCAAATGCCTTTGGTCCTATGTACAAATTGATTTTATTGTATGAATGCCATGTGTATAAACATCTAAATATGTTGTTATTCAGAAACATATTCTACAAAGGTGATTTCACAGAGTTTTGACTGAGTTAAAAATAAATAAATAAATATTAGTCTGACCATACCTGAGTATTTAACAACAAGATTTCCATCTTTTGATTTCAATAGTGTCAGTGCACATGTAGGAGCAGTTGTCCTAATATACCAATTCTGAAGCTGCAAATATATTACATAGCCATATATAATAAATGAAATAAAGGTGATTTGATGCTATAACTATTCAATCAGAACATCAACGATAACCCATTGTAAATATTTTACAAAATGATAAAAGCCCTGTTAAGATTAAACAAAAATTGATAAGCTACCAAGTTGTTCAACTCTTTCAATTTTAGCTTGTTAACTTTGTTTCTTATTTTTCGTCTGTTTTCAAAAACATTGCCTCTATAAACCCTCTAAAAGAAATAAACACAGTAATAAAAATGTTGAATTCAAAATGTTAAAGTACAAAGGGTTAGTATATACCCTTAGAATATGCCCTCAGAAGAGGAAGACTCAATGAGGAACACCACAAGGCATTTATATATTATTATCATATCAATACTCTAATTAGGTACCTTATGTCCATACTTCAAATAAATACGTAAGGTAAATGCTAAAAAATGATAGCTTGCATATAGTAACTACACTCTCTTTAGTTTTCTTTAGTTAGCAAAAATTAAACAAACTCAATCAAGGGTTATTTGAAGGATATCATTGTACCATGTTTGTATGTCAAATGTTGTGTCACCTCTTTACACGTTTTTTTTTTTATAAGAAACCGGTTTATAAGAAACCTAGATCTAGACGCCCTAAAATTTAAGAAACTTTTAGAACTACAAGGAAATATTTAAGAAACATTGGAAATTTCGGAAACACGTTTTTCCCTCACGGATTTATCAAATGTCAACTACAATAAGTATGTTTTATGTGCAAAGCATAACATTGTCGGCTCCACATGACGATTTTTCGCATTGACAATTTTTCTTTGTTATGACACTAATATTTTGCCACATTCTTCATTTTCACTAGAACCTTGTTCATTAAGTTAAGAAACTTTTAAGAAACTTTTAGAACTAAAATGTGGCCAAAAATTAAGAAACTTTTACTACTAGACCTTGAGCCAGGTTTCTTATAAAAAAAAAAACGTGTACATTGTACATCCAAAATAAAAATGTAATACATATCTATAAATCTATGTAATATATGGAAATAGAATATAAGTTAAACTAAAAGGTAAAGATATTTTTACCAATGGGTATTTGTATGAACAGGATGGATTGAGGACAAAAGTTTAGCAAAAAATATATTTATGCTAACTTAATGAAAAAAATTAAAAATAAATAAATATTGCTCAAAATTATCTTAAAAACCTACTATACAATAAACCACGCACAGGTATTAATTACGCTATTGTTATCATTAAAATCAAACCAGAAGGCCTACACGTTTTTTTTTTTATAAGAAACCGGTTTATAAGAAACCTAGATCTAGACGCCCTAAAATTTAAGAAACTTTTAGAACTACAAGGAAATATCTAAGAAACATTAGAAATTTCGGAAACACGTTTTCCCTCACGGACTTAACTAATGTCAACTACAGTAAGTATGTTTTATGTGCAAAGCATAACATTGTCGGCTCCACATGACGATTTTTCGCATTGACGATTTTTCTTTGTTATGATACTAATATTTTGCCACATTCACGTTTTTTTCTTCGTTTTCACTACAACTTTGTTCATTAAGTTAAGAAACTTTTAAGAAACTTTTAGAACTAAAATGTGGCTAAAAATTAAGAAACTTTTACTACTAGGCCTTGAGCCAGGTTTCTTATAAAAAAAAAAACGTGTATTCACAATGCTTTTGTGAATTCAAAGAAAACGTTTATACCTATCTATAGTTTCAGCAATTTACCTTGCGATTAACTTGAGGCTCCATGTCTACTCTCTACAATAGATAATTAAATTCTCAACTGCGACTGACTAACAATCACGCAAAAATTGTAATTGTGTTGTATCCAACAAATCAATAATAATAAATATGCAAAATATATTTGGTGGAAAAGTATATCATAATATTTCCAACATTTCCCGCCAACTTGGCAAATGAAAACAGCGGGCTTCATGACCTATAACCTCATTATGATATACTACCTCGTTTACATGTCATGCGTATAGGATAACTTGGTTGGTAAAGGTCTTAAATGAGGAACGATTTATAGCTCTCGAGGCCAGGTGGTTTATCAATCAAATCAAGTTCTGCCGATGGGCGGTGAAATATATGGATTTGTTTAACACAGAGTTGCATGTGTCTTTAAGAGATGGTTAAAAGAAAGAAATTACCGCAATGCATTAGATATTGTGTCTGGTAATTAAATGATGCCTTTGAAATTATTTGTTGGCCAAAAAAACCAAGTATGAAGTGTTTTCCTTACTTTTTGCTGCCGATTTTCTTGTGAGATTTAGGCCCTCAAAATATTCATGATATGGATATGAAGAAGAGGCTGCAAACCGCGCGGAAACGGAAGAGACAAGAAAAAATGTGCGCGCGGGAAACGCGGTGGGCTTGAGATGACGTTCAAGTGCAAAAATACTTCATAAACTTTTAGTTCCATGTATAGAGTCAAAAAACTTTCAAAATAACATAACAAAACGTCAGCAAGAAAATACGGCAATGGTACAAAATGCACCATTAAAATTATCTAAAAGCTACTGAAAATCGTGGACAAGTCCAAATACTCTGTGACGTAACAAAACAAAACGTTAGCAAGAAAATACGGCAACGTTAGCGTTAACGAATGCCCCTTTCGATTCCACGTACAATGGGTTGGCTCGCTCCGCTCGCGTGGCGAGCCCAACCACAGAAAAAGCTTAATGTGGTGTGCCAACCACATTAAGCTTTTTTCACTCGCCCGGCGAGGGAGCGAAGCGACCGACCGCGGCTAATTATGAGGAATTGTGGGTAAAGGACCTGAGCCTTTGGAACGAAGATAAAGACATATTAAAAACAAGAGCTCCTGTAACAGAAAGGATTTGCAATGCAGCTATGGAAATAATAAGATCAAGTTCTTCAACTTGCCTGACTACAGTCAGTTAACAGAATAGATACATACGAGTCTGACGGCCGAAAATTCATAAAAATAATACCTTTAGCACAGAAAATGAGCAACACAGTCACGTGGGGACTTTGTCAAATGTAATTTCTGACAACGGGCACGTTACATTGTACGACGCTGCAACATGCCTACGGTATGTTCACAATGCAAAAAGTATGAGCTACGATGTCGCTTTAGATGGCTATGCATATAGGTTTGTTGGAGCAACAACAAGAAACTTACTAATAGATATTGTCAAAGTTGACACAATACTGAAAGATTCAATGTCAGGAATAGCAGCGATTTTCCATGCACTGTGTTTAAGTAGACTAATAGATTCACATTCAACCACAGTCAGTTTTGACTATCAAAAACTAAGACACAAAATTGTGGACGTTTATACAAGAAGCTCCTTCGATGATATTGAATTCCAAACGGTACCTGGTGCAGAAGATTGTTTTCCAGTGGGAGATTGAGCTTTACTGCCATTGTAAAAAACCCTTCATGGATGAGCCCTTAATAGAGTGCTCTAAATGTAAAAAGTGGTTTCATGAAAGATGTGAATCTGGAAACATGAATGGTAAACATTGGGAAATGTACCAAGCATGTGCAAGAAAAGAACAAGGAACAATGGTTTCAATGAAGAAGAAGGACAAAGCAAACAACATTGTCGCAATAACTGTTACACAATTTGTTACACAATAACTGTGTAAGTGATATATTTTAATGGTGCATTTTGTACCATTGCCGTATTTTCTTGCTAACGTTTTGTTATGCTATGTTGAAAGTTTTTTGACTCTATACATGGAAATAAAAGTTTTATGAAGTATTTGAACGTCATCTCAAGCCCGCCGCGCTTCCCGCGCGCACATTTTTCCTTGTCTCTTCCGCTTCCGCGCTGTTCGCAGCCTCTTCTTCATATCTAATGTATTTATGCATTACTTTGGCCTATTTTAGTCATATTCGATTTCCCTATTTTCTTGCCCCATTCTCTTGCATTTCCCTATTTTCTTGCGCTCCGAGCCAACCCGGCTCAGTCAGTTCTACCGTAAATCCTCGAATGACAGCGCCCAACTGTTTTTTGCAAACTTCAAAATGAATTTTCAAGAGGGAGCTTTTTTAAAAATTTGGCATTTTGGTGAAAGATTTGCATAATACAATGATAATCGGATGAATCTCATTAGACATTAGCAGCATTGGGCAGAAAAAAACAAATATAAACATTCAACTTTCCTTTCCTTAAAAACAAAACTTTCCTGAAAAACAAACAAAAATTGTTTACATTGCTTTTATGAAGAAAAACAAATCTTTAATACTTCATTACAATACATTATCTCTTCTTGGTGAGCTTCTTTATCAACTTTAGATAATTCTGCTTGTTTATCTGATAACAATTTCTTCAAACCATATTCAGGGGATCTGCACAACAGGATGGCTTCTTTATTTTTTGCAACAAGAACAGAGAGAAGACAAGTTATGTGTTCATGCGAGCTGCTGTGCTTGCCTTTGAGAATGGAGATCAGTAATGGTATGATTTCTGATAATGGATACCTGGAAACCACAGTTTCATCTTCATTAATCAAATTAATCAACATGAAAGCTGCTTTTGTTCTCAGTTTTTCAAAGTTGCTTTTCAGACTTTCAAGCAAAGCTGCAACACCATCGGATTGGAGGAAAACAGTGAGAGCTGGAGAGAAGTGCCTTGTTGCGCAGGATAATGCGTACAGAGCCTTCACTTTCACCAAATCAACTTCATCTGTTTTCAAGATTTCGACGAGTCGAGGTATGGTGTTGGCTTTTACGACCACCTCTTGACAGACCGGTTTATTCTGAGTGACATCTGCTATGATCTCAGCTGCTCTCCATCGCAAAGAACTGTATTGACTTTTCAGGTAACTTGTCACGATATAGATACCACCCATTAAATTCAAATCCGTTGCATTTGAATCCAAATCAAGAAGATTATGGATTTCGTCCAGAGCTTTTGATTTCGACTCCAGATTTTCTTCGTTTGTTTCTTCTGCACCAGTGCTTGTCAAACAATCCAAGCAGTGTTTCAGAATTTGCGTATCGCTGTTTTTCAGTAATTGGTCTATCGTTTCGCGCAGCCATTTCTGTCTTTCAGGGTCTAAGCGTTCAGCTGGATTGTCCGACCAGTCTTTCAGTTCTTGATCGGAAAGCTTCAAAGTCAGCTTTAGCAAATCTTTCAAACCTTTCTCATCCATCTTCACTTATCAAAGAATCTTTTATTGACAGGAAATACAAAGATTAATGTGCGATTTCCAAGCTTCCAAACGTGCGTGTGAATGTAGTACAAAGGTCAGAGGTACGTTTTAGGCCCTATTTTGAATTTGGTGCAATCAATGCAATTCAATTCAAGTGGTCTGAATAATTTACAGACTGAAGGAATCTGCACCTTGGAACAAGTTGAAACAAGGAACATGCAGCAATTGAATAATATCATAGGCAAAAATATCATAGCGTTATTATATTCCAATTAATATAACTAAATAGAATTGCCAAGCATTGAAAACAAAATTCATTCTTAGAAAACCAAACCAAGTAATATTGATAACTATCGCTTTGGCATTGGAAGGTGTATAGCATCTTTTAAAATATCCTCTCTAATAGAATTAAAAGAATCTGATGAAACAGAATTGATATTTTCATTTTTAATTATTTTAAGGATATCACATAAAGTCTGGATAGAATTTTCAGAGCCAGATTTCTGTTTAGATCCAATAGGAACTGCTTTTTCAAGAGAAAACAATTCTATTGTAGATAGTTCTTTAAGGGTAAATGTCAAATTTGCACATGGCTTTTGAACTCTGTGGTGTGTTAATTCTTCCTTTATTTTCTCATGCAAATCGATTTTATGCCATGAACTAATATTGGCTCTAGTGGAAAACGTATGTGTCATATTTATTGTTGACTCTTCATTATTGAATATTGTCTGGAATTGGCTAAAATATTTTTTCTTCTCTTCAATTACACTAGACAACCATTTCCAAAGAAGATGTTCATTTGGAAACCATTTAATATAACATTTAATCAAAGTCTTTTCCTTCTCAAGAAGTTTCATGAGCATTGTTATTTTATCTTTTTTACATTCAGACAGAATAAAGCTTAAAACGCTGGGACTTCTCAACGTTGTAAGTGACTGTTCCTCAATGTTTGTTTTCAATTTGATCATCAATCTTACAAAATAACGATACATTTGTTTGATAATTTTCATCTCATGTTTGCATTTTCTTTGTAGAGCTATCAGTCTATCAAGATCTCCTACGTGACATTGGGTGAAAGCTTCATCTCTTAATCCAAAAGAAGAATCTTCATGACCAGTAAGCAAATCAAAAATAGGTGTTTCTAAACGAGTCTCTAGCACTTCAAAAACTTCATATTGAGCAATAAACCAACCAAATGCAATTAACAGTTCTCTGCTACCATAAGACATGTCATTTGGCAGACTGTAGAAGTCTTTACAGCGATAATCCAATTGAAAATATGCTGATTTTACAAATGTTACCAAATTATTTTCATTTGCACGTTCGGATGATATCCTTGACTCATTTGCAACCATGTTCATGACTTCATAATTCAATATCCACATTGGCCTAGTGGCTTGGTTCTCGTCATATTTTGCTTGTCTAAAATACTCTGGATTCATTTTACTTGCGCCATTTGCAGTTAGTAAAAGACAGAGGTTCTCTATTACAGATTTAATGTTTGCTCCCTGCGCCATTTTGCTTGTTTATGGCTAGGCCAATTTTTCAGTTATTTTGAATTTACCTCACTTTGAGACAAAGCAATAACTTTATGTAGCCTCTATTTCAGTTTGTTGCACGTGGTTTAGATTTGTAAATTCAAAATCTCGAAAATGGAAGACAAGGTGAACAGAGTTGTGATGCCTGGAGATGTTTTGGGAGAAATTGACCCAACATCCAAAGAAAAGGAGAAGATTAAGCTAGGACCTGGCCTAAGACAAGAAAATGGACAGGTATTTGCGTGCAAAGCTGGCATTTTGAGGTCGAAGAAACCAAAGATATTCTGGATAGACAGCAATCAAAAGCGAGTAAGTTCAAATTTAAGCTGATGAGCCTATGGCCTCAATGAGACATTATTGACTGATCCTATCTAGTAAGACATCTCAAACAGTTACGATACGACGATTAACCCGACAGACAATGTTTTCAACTTAAATTCCAAAAACTGGATCTGCTGAGCTGTCCATTAGAATTTTTTAACATTTCACTGATTAGTACCCTGCCAAAGGCAGGGCATCACAAAAATTGCCTATAGGCTCATTTCGTTGTCCTCCTCCACGGAAATCTTTAGTAAAAGGCGAAAGATTTGTACGATCTGAAGGAAGACCAGAGCATGACCAATCCTTTGGAGAGAAAATCTGGCATTGATATTATATTCTTATATTGCACGTGGGGACACAATTGATGCGCATGCGCACTTTGCACATTGGGATATTTGAATTGTATGGGTTATATTGTCTCCTTGTATTTCTCTTGCAGTATGTGGCCGTGAAAGGTGATAGTGTTATTGGCATCATAGCAAAGACAGGTGCTGACAATTACAGAGTTGACATTGGCACAAGCATTCCCGCTGCATTGGGAAATTTATCATTTGATGGTGCCACGAAACGCAATAGACCGAATCTTCAGGCATGTATTTCTCTATTTCAGTAGGCATTCAATTTAAGCGTGGCTATCATATTAACCATTGCTTTTGTTGTTTCTCAGATTGGTGATATTGTTTATGCAAAACTATCGCTGGCAAATAAAGACATGGAACCCGAACTTACGTGCATAGACAGCTCTGGCAAAGCAAATGGTCTTGGGCAACTGAGTGGCGGATTTCTTATCGTCGTATCTATTGGATTAGCCAGAAAGTAAGTCAATTAATTTTGTTTTTCTATCATAATATGCATCCATGATTTTTTTGGCTTCTTGAGTCAAAAGAGCAGACGACTTGAAGCCAGGCGAAGGTGTATTTTGTTTTCACTGAACTTGTTTGAAAATTAAACCACAAACAATACCAAGGTTAAACATTTCCATTTTCCAGATTACTTCGTTCAGACTATCTAGTACTGCATCTATTGGGTAAGCATTTTCCATTTGAAGTTACTGTCGGATTGAACGGAAGAGTATGGATTAAATCAAACGGCATCTTAAACACCGTAGCTATTGCTAATGCTATAACGAAATCAGAATATGCGAGTGATGAGCAGATAAAGAAAATTGTCAACGAAGTAATGAAAGAATTACAGGGATTCTAAAGTTATGTCCCTGTGCATAACAGAGCTGTACGGAGCTATAGTGGTGCTGGGGGTAGAATGGGGTATATCGTAATGGGGAACACCAAAGGAGGCTTCGTTGAAGGTCAAAATCGAATTGATTCATCTAGTTTCATGTTTCTAAATTACGAGGAAAGAATTCAAAGCATACCGCCGCCATTAGCATAAACCAGATCTCAGAAAACAATTATAAGAAGTCTGGTGCTGTTGTTTGTCATATTACTTTCGTTGTTGAATATTAAGATGTTTCATGTGAACCTCTTGGATGTTTTCTCACAGTTATTTATAAGTGTGTTCATGTATTCTGTCTTCTGTAAATAATCCAAGTTGCAATAACAATTGTAACCGTGTTTTTTCACCTGTTCAAATATGACCAGGCATTATGAATTCAAATTGAAAATACCACTTTTTAATATCCAAATGTTATCATTTGAAGGATATCCAGAAGTCCATAGGATAAATGAATAAAGTCATCATCAATGTTAATGAGCTTTTTCTTGAAGCACTTTATATTTTAGAACTGCGCCAAGTACCTGTCACATTTGCTGAAATTTTGTAAGAATTACGTTCGAAATAGGAGTTTTTGATTGCGACAAAAGAAAGCATCGCTTGCTACAAGCGAAATAGAAGTAATACATTGGCTTCACGTTTATCAAGAATGACATCGTAAATATAATGGACTACAGATGAAATATCGATCTTATGAAGAAGTATTGGTTTGTATATTTCTAACATTGTTCTGAACATAGTTTTGAATAGCTATGTGTTGCTAATAGAAGCAACTAATGCAAAACCCCGTGCGTACATTGGAAATAACAATCAACCACGCAAAAGTTATGATGAAAATATCTTATCAAAGGGGACCAGTAGAGAATTAGTACCTGTAGTGTTACTGTGAACTTATTTATGACATCGTAAGAGCTCAGTATGTCTCGTCGGTTCTCCACTAATTAAATTCTTGAGAAGAGGACTCTGTGATCTCAGCAAAACACAGCAATATATTTATAGAATTTGACGAGGCAGCAAAATTTGACATTCTACAACTCGGTTTTAAAGCAAGATTAAACAGAAGAATCTCTTTGCTTGTCGAGAACGATGGACGTACATCGAGAGATATTTCTTGCAAGTGGTTTGCTATTTGGAGTTGTGTCACTGTTTATGAACTCTCTCGTTGTTGCCATTTTGGTAGTGTACAGAAAAAAGTTGCTGTGTATTGAGCAGAATAAACATCTTGTGTCGATGGCGCTCAGTGATCTGTTTTTATCTCTCACTGGATCAATTTACATTACACTGTTATTAAGTACTGATGCTGGTAATTCAAGCACATACAAGATGTACAGACTATTGCCTTTTTACTACAGCATATACGCATCAATGATCAACACAGTTCTGCTGACAATAGAAAGATACATCTCGATACGATATCCATTGCGATATCTCTCACTGATAACACCGTTTAGAAGGACGTGTGCGATTATCTTGTCATGGTTGATACCTGTGTTTCTGGTTGCTCTTCATGTACTACTCCTCGCAATGACTGGTGTCATCATGGAACTGAAAGCTCGAGGCGTAGTCTTGTTTGCATTCTTCTGCACAGGAGCATCGATCATTGTGATACTCAATACCAAGGTCCACAAGACGCTGCGGAGGCAATACCGTGCGATACACAAGAGGTTTTCGCAAGTTCAATCGCAATCTCGACATGAGCAACAACAACAACCCTCTGAGCGGATTCGATTGCGACATGCAAATAATCAGTTGGTAAACCCATCATCGGTACTTCCAGAGAACAATGATGCGACGAAATCAGGTGATGATTTATGTTTAAAGGGAGCATGCAAGTGTTTAGGAGATCAAAATGTGATGTTTAATGGATCAAACAAAGTCATGTGCGACGTCTCTTGTACAATTAATGGTGTGGCTGTTAAGAATTGTCATCGGCAATCAGGAGGTAGTGAAATTCTGGATTGCGAAGCAAATGCAAATGTGTACAATCGTTCAACGCCTGCCATTCAACGTCTTAGCATTGAAAATAACGGCCAGGAACAGGGAGAAAGGAGAATGGTGACACAGAAACGAAAAAATGCTGTTTCCAACTGCCCTTCCAACCCCAACAATGTACAAAGCGTTTGTCTTCAACGAAGGACCGATGAATCTACGAACATATCAAGAACCGCTCATATTCATATTCACGCAGACACAAATTTACCAACCATCAATGTCACAAACATCAGCAATGGTGATTTGGTCAGCAGTAACCATCGATATAGAAAGAACGGTTGGGTTTATGGCATGCAGTTGGATCGAGGCAGTAAAAAATGGTTGGACGTGCCTCGTAATTCGAGATTGAGCCGGCAAATGCTACCACAACGTCATCACCAAGTAAAAAGATCATCACTCTGTCTTTGGATCATTGCAAGTTTTATCATTTGCTATCTGCCGCTTACTCTGTATGGATTTACGTATTCATGCGGACGAAATCACGAAGTTATCTGGCTAAGAAGATTGAGTAATTGTCTAGTTGTGCTCTTTTGCTTGGTCAATCCATGCTTGTACTTATTGTACAGACGCGAATTCAGACAGTGTTTCGTGAAACTTTTCAGGAGACTCGTACACAGGAAAGCAGGCGAAATTCATCACATCAAAACATGAATAACAGACAATTAATTACATCTGACTTACGTGATCAGCATTGGCATTCATTAACGCAGTCCCAACCCAACGTATTGGTATGTTCACGCGATCAGTAATGGCTTTATATATGGGCATGTATACTCGCATGTTCGGGTCAATTTTATTATCATGTATTATTAGTTCATCTAGAGTTCGTTCGGAGTTCTGCAGGGCGTTGGCAAACTCTCTCAATGATAACACGCTAATCAAGTTGCCACTATAAAATAAAATCGATATTATTTTCATGTGCATTAGACAGGGCATATAGTCTGACAAACTAACAAACATGCTAATGTTTGTTTTTATGGCTGAAATCGATAGATTAGACCATCAGCCTTCAGAATTCACCGCATACCTTTCCGAAAAATGTTTTGTTTTCACGTGATCGATGACGTCATATTAAGACAAATTTTAACAATTAAAGTGTGATTACTTTAACAGGAATGAGATATCAAATCAAAATTGCATTTCTGGAAACATCTCAAATAGACCTATCGAATGATATATATTTTTTTAATTTTTGATGAGATGAGCATTTTGGTTGATGACGTCATCGATTTTTTTTCCTCTTATTTTTGAATAGTTAGTTTGTTTCAATGTCTCATAAATCCAAATTATTTCATTAGGACGTCTCCTCGTTCACTCCAGTTCGAAAAAAGAACACTATAATGGGTTTTTCAAAAGCATTCGCCTGTTTGGGGCACTTATTTTCACTTTTTGATGCCATAACCTGGTCTCACACATGCTGTTGATTTATCGCTTTCGAAGTTCGCTCTTTGTAAGTTGTTAGATACAACTTATCATTTTCGGTTTTACATGTTTTGAAGTGCAAGCTATAAAAAGCATAGCTGTTTTGGCACCCGGTATACAATAGGCTACGTTAAAAAACTAAAACTTTAAAATCGCTAAAAGAAAAAAATCGCTATCAGACGAATCTGTCTTTTCTTGACGAAATGTCGCTTTCCCATTCAGAAGCGCTTGAATCTTTTTATAGACGCACTTACTAAATTCTTTATATTTCATCTCACTCTCAATCTCTTATGGCAGTACTGAAGGATGTTTCTTTGTTGTTTTCCTTTCGCATAATGGCTCTCCATCATCTTTTTCAATTGCTTCGTCTGCTTCAGAGCCATCTGCTCTATTGTTTCTCGATCTCGATTTCTTTCTGCGAATGAGTCAATTAGAGAGTTGCTTTGCAATGATCCATTTCGGTGTAATTGTAGATTTGATATAATCAATTGTCCAGCCGAAGTTCGCAATGGCTACAGTTGTTGTTAACGAATATTTCAAACAATTTTCCCAAATGTAACATTGTAAGTGCACACGCTTTATTTCTGAACACGAAGTGGTAAAAGCGAAGCTGATGATTTTACTTGATCTTCAAATATTGTTTCATCCGTGTCTCAACACAACTCTCTCTGTTACCTCCATTGCACTCTTTGAAAAAGTCGCCTGGCATCTGCTATTGTGTCGTCAGTTAAAACTTCCTCTACACCCCTAAATTGCGCGTTTATGCTAGACTGCCCGGATCCTTGATTGCTCTTTTCAAAACTTTCACTTCATTTTCGAATATAAAGACTGCAGAAAAACTCAAATTATTGGGGGATACTAACGTTTGGAGAACAATTACTGAGAAGAAAGGAATTTTATAATTATTTGAGGGCTGGTGCCCCCCCCCCTTGCGCTCCAATCTGTACGGGTCTGAATAATGAGTTTTAATTTATTTTAAAGAAACAAACATACAGCAACATCCTGCCCTTTGGCTCAAACTGTTGAACATGCCCAGGCAAAATTTCTCACAGAGTTCATCTCGAAAGTGTTGACCGAAAAATGTTGCAAGGAAAAAATTGGGCTCAGCTCTTCAACAGCAATGTCGACAAAGGTCTTATTCGACTTGCTAGCTCCTTTTTCAGAAACAACGAGGGTAGAAAGATATTCCGCTTGTCATTTCTTGCAAAGAAGACACGTTGAAGATACGGAGAGAAGGAATTGAGAAAATACGAAATTGCAACCACGAAGAAGCATATACCAGGTTTGTTCTGCATGCTGCCATTAATAAATCTCCCGCTGAAATTGTCGCAAAAGACACCGATATTCTCGTTTTGCTGTTCTATGGAATGACACAGCATCCCACAGAAAGGTCGTGGCGTTTGAAAATACATCCATGTGAGGAAAATATTTGAAAAGTTTGGTCCTGATGTCTTCATAGTGTTCCCTTAAATACATGCTTTGACTGAGTGCGATAAAACTGCCTACAAGTTTAACGTGGGAAATGTAAAAGTTTTGAAAAGAGCAATCAAGGATCCGAGCAGTCTAGCACCAATGCGCAATTTAGGGGTGGAGGAAGTTTTAACTGACGACACAATAGCAGATGCCGGGCGACCTTTTCAAAGAGTGCAATGGAGGTAACAGAGAGAGTTGTGTTGAGACACGGATGAAACATTATTTGAAGATCAAGTAAAATCACCAGCTTTGCTTTTGCCAGATCCCAAGACTTCGTGTCCAGAAATAAAGTGTGTGCACTTACAATGTTACATTTGGCGAAATTGTTTGAAATATTCGTTAATAACTGTAGCCATTGCGAACTTCGGCTGGACAATTGATTATATCAAATCTACAATTACACCCAAATGGATCATAGCAAAGCAATTCTCTAATTGACTCATTCGCAGAAAGAAATCGAGATCGAGAAACAATAGAGCAGATGGCTCTGAAGCAGACGAAGTAATTGAAAAAGATGATGGAGAGCCATTATGCAAAAGGAAAACAGCAAAGGAACATCCTTCAGTACTGCCAAAAGAGATTGAGAGCGATATGAAATATAAAGAATTTATTAAGTGCGTCTATAAAAAGATTCAAGCCCTTCTGAATGGGAAAGCGACTTTTCGTAAAGAAAAGACAAATTCATCTGATAGCGATTTTTTCTTTCAAGTTTTTAACGTAGCCTATTGTATACCGTGTGCCAAAACTGCGCTGCATTTAAGTAGCTTGCACTTCAAGACATGTAAAACCGAAATGACAAGTTGTATCTAACAACTTCCAAAGAGCGAACTTCGAAAGCGATAAACCAACAACATGTGCGAGACCAGGTTTTGGCAACAAAAAGTGAAAACAAAGTGCCGAAAACAGGCGAATTTTTTTGAAACACCAATTATAGTGTTCGTTTTTCGAACTGGAGTGAACGAGGAGACGTCCTAATCAGATAATATGGATTTATGAGGCATTGAAACAAACTAACTATTCAAAAAGAAGAGGAAAAAAATTCGATGACGTCATCAATCAAAATGCTCATCTCATCAAAAATTAAAAAAATATATATCATTCGATAGGTCTATTTGAGCTGTTTCCAGAAATGCAATTTTCATTTTGATATCTCATTCCTGTTAAAAGTAATCAGACTTTAATTGTTAAAATTTGTCTTAATATGACGTCATCGATCACGTGAAAACAAAACGTTTTTCGGAAAGGTATGCGGTGAATTCTGAAAGCTGATGGTCTGATCTATCGATTCCAGCCATAAAAACAAACATTAGCATGTTTGTTAGTTTGTCAGACTATATACCCTGTCTACATGTTTGAGGCGATGTTTGAGGCGATGAGACGAGTAAAGATGGAAAATAGATGAAAGTATTCATGTCACTCACTATAAATTGAGAGTTCGAAGAGATGACAGGGCCGTCTTTTCAGTTAGAACTGTTGACAATTTAACCATTCCAACATCACCTTAGAAATAAAAATAATGCCAGTTGTCATAAACCATGCACTTGAGTACAATAACAGGTATTCCGTTTAATGCCAGCACTTTTAATGGAGGCGCTTATTTAAAGAGGGGGCACTTGTTACAACTTCAAGGAATGGAAAAAGATACATTTGAGAGGGGGCGATTATTCAAGGCAGGGCGCTTAATCGAGCAAATATTGTAACTGAAGAACAACGTGGAACATTGTTAGATTGTTACCCAGTCTGTTGGCTCCCAGTGCCAGATGTGTTATCCTTGAATTCTTTTTGAATGCTGCCAAAAGACTTTTACTTAAACAATCTGAGAGACAAGATGTGGATGTACATGGAGACATGATTACACTTATCACTCACATATGAATCATATATTTTATTTCAATTCACATATTATCTTCCTTAACAAAGAATGAAGGAAATTGTAGTGCTCAGCCAGTTTATAAAGATCACTTACGTTTCACAATGCATTGGTTGATTTCAAGTTGGACAAGATTGTCTTGTTCAATTAAGTCAGCCAAACTGTTGTCTGTTGCTGTATCATAAGAGTTTTCAGAAATTTTCAGCACTTTCAGAGAAGGATGAGCTAATATGGAGAGAAAATATAGTCAGTTTTAGCCAGCTGCACCAGCAACTGAACAGCAATAAAAATGTGCAAAATTTACCTTTGGCCATTGCAAAAACATAGCCACATCCTTCTGTTTCCAACTGACAATCTGACATATTCAACCTTTGCAAGCACATTACACCTGTTAAGGCTTTTCCAATTGCTTTAGCACCTTCGCAACCAATATTGGTTTCGGAGAAATCCAATGTCTCTAGCCTTACCCAGTTGCATGTGCACATCTGATCAATATCAAAGTACAAGGCACATTTAACAGGGTAGTCTTGACTATATGGGTCACCATATCCAACACAATTGTAATGATCCACAGATTTACAATCACATATGCAACAGTCAACCAATTCAAGGTGTTTGAGGGAAGGCACAGAAACATCCCACTGCTTCTTGCATTCACCAGGATGATGCCATAAAAGCAACTTTTTGCAGAAATAGTCTATTTTAGTGTCATGGATGCTCAAACTCTCAATTACAGGTGTCCTTACACTTGATATCTCTTCTGAAGATGGTGTTGTAGAGCAACTGAAAACTGCAGTGAGTATTTTGTATAAATTAAAAGAATGGCAAAGCTTTGGTTGAATGGTAAACGTTTTCAAATTTGGAAACAATTCTATTATCCTGCATAATATGCTTAAATCCTCATCACTGATATGGCTGTTTATAAATCCCAACTCCTCTAAATCAAATGTAGTTTTATTTCTGCTTGTGTTTGAACTTTCAATACTATTGTAAGTGAAGTCATACAAATCATTTTCCTCTTTTGCAACATCTGTACAAGACAAAGCTTCATCAAAGCTGACCTCCTTATCACTATCTATTTCTTTTGCTTTCAATCTCTTCCTCATTATAGGACCAAAATCATCATAGTAACCATCATAATCAAGATCTTTCTTTAACAGATCAGTCTGGTCTAATTTATTGTCCTCCAATGAAGTAGTACCGCTATATATTTGCTCCAGATGGTGTGAACAGTCCTTCAGTGATGGTTTGATCATCCGTTTAACCTCTAACAAGGATTCTCTGTTCCATTTGCAATATTTGAACTTGAGCGAAGATATGTTTGGAAAATTTGAAGAATGAAAAAAGTCCCTTAGAAGTGTTAGTTGATGAAGATCGAATCTGAATGTGTGGAAATCAACATGTGTTACTTGTCCAGTGAATCCTTGAAAATAATCTTGATGAAATAAGTCAT
Organism: Sanderia malayensis; assembly: GCA_013076295.1. NCBI lineage: Eukaryota > Metazoa > Cnidaria > Scyphozoa > Semaeostomeae > Pelagiidae > Sanderia > Sanderia malayensis. The sequence goes on along the minus strand of RQOL01000618.1, from coordinate 4,338,760 downwards.
TTAAGGGGTGCAAAAACGAAGGACATATTATCACTTGTTTCAAGTTTAGCTTGATCAAACACAAAACATTGACAAATTGTATGTCACTCCAACAGGGAACATCTTCTTCAATAGGGAAATGCAGGTAACAGTCAGATAGATCTGAAAAATAATGTTGACGTCATCAATATTGTGATTCACTAAAGCAGATTATGTGACAAGTTGCAGCTTGAGTCTCTTCAAATAAGCATAGACACAATAATCCAAAATGCGACTTACAATCAGGTGAAGAACTATTATCAGCCATAAATTCTAGGATTCGAAGAAATATATTTTGACACAAAAGGGATTTGAAGCTAGTTGTATTGTTCTTGTTTAGATAAAGGAAAGTTGACTTCCCCGTTGAAATAGCATTTTTACAATCAGTCTCATAAGCTTTCTTCCATAAAGGTTCAGTTTCCTCGACTATAATAGAATAGAAATCATGATGCAAGTGGTCAGATTGAGGCAAATTAATTGTAAAAGTTATGATTTAGATTTACATTTTAGTTCTAGACGTTTCTTAAATTTTAGAGTGTCTATTACTAGGTTTCTTATAAACTAGTTTCTTGTAAAAACACAAATCATTACATCCACTTACCACTCAAAATATTGTGGTATTCTAACAAATGAAGTCCGTAAATTGATATCTTGGTAACGAGTTCTGGTACAACACCCATTGGGACATCTGGAAATCAAAGGTATTGTTTAGTGACAAGCAACACAAGTACATATAATTGAATTATACCTGTACAATAATAAATAATTATACCTTGGATGCGATCTCCATAACGTTCAAGAACATCATCTTGGGCCACATTTCTTAAACAAAGATCTCTTAAAGGTTGCACAATGAGACGTGGAAATTTAGATGACATCATTCATCTGCTGTGTATCTATAAAACACTTACAATTATAAAAGTGCGCGGGAGAGAAGAGGATGAAAATTGAAAAATTGGAGAACAGAACAGAACAGAGAACTTTCGTAATGCTTCTACGCAGCAGCCATGCCGCACTGCAGCAATTTGAACCAACGGCAACGCGGCGCGGCACGACGGCACTTCTTATTCCTTCATGTGTCTTCAGTTGTCGTAGTCCGGTAGCTGAAAGGGGGGTAGTACCACCAGACGAGGTAATTTATGAGACCAAATGCTTTTGGTCAATTTTGGGGCGCAGAATCCGAATTTCGATGTTCTTTTTATGGGGGAGGGGCCGTTTCGGAGATATGGGGGCAAATGCCCCCAAATTCAACAAAAGCATGTTATAGGTAAAACTGTGACTATACCTCTTAAACGTTTGGTTTCTGATTGTAAGGCATTGATTATGGCCTGATCAAGCTTATTCGAGGTTTTTTAGGTTTCAGGCCAGGGTATAGAAATTCTGGGGTAACCGTGCCCCCAAATGGGGGCAACAAGGTAATTTGATCAAAAAGTAATAAAAAACATCTCTTCCTATGAATTTGAGGGCGTAGAATCTGAATTTCGATGTTATTTTGACAAGAAAGGAGCCATTTTGGAGATATAGGGGTAAATGCCCCCAGAACAGGGGGTTAAGTGTGCTATTCTCATTTTAGACAGGTCTATGCCAGGAAATATCTTATCCATTTTCCTGTCAAGGTTTTAGAGGTAGATTACGGTTTCTGGTCGCTTTTAGATCAAATTTAACTTTGGGGCCACCTAAATTTTTCTTTCACTTTCATAATGGCAGCAAAAACGAAATTGATGACGTCACAATACAATTTTTTTTGGAAAATCAAAATTTTTCAAGTCTGATTAGTTCACTGAAAAGAGCATTAAAATCTGAATAAAATGGGTATAGGAACTTAGTATCTCCTAGCTATGGTCAAAGAAATATAAGCCTTTAAATATAAATGTAAAAAAATTTGGAAAGTTGATTTTAAGTGTATTTTGCTCAGTACAGATCTGATGAAGAGCTTGATTCAGGTTCAGATGAGTTTGAAGACATATCGTCAGAGGAACTATTATCGCTGCCGGAGAAAGTATCATCTTCTGATGACGATGTCTCCCATTGTGCCTCATAGCCATTGTCTTCAAAAGGCAAATCGTCAGCTGAATGTTCATTCTTGCTGCGTTTCACTTTCCTTCTCTTTGTGGGAGGTTGGCTGCTACCCTTTTTACGGCGACTTTTTTGTGCCTTCTTGTTTAGACAAGGTGGGAGTTGATTCCCCGTGTACCATACAGGCATAATTTCATTATTTTCTTCTTTCCAGCCTCTGTTTTCCAAGGTTGGGGTCACTATATTTTGCAACAGACACTGCTTCCATATGAGAGTTTGCAAGTCACTCCGTTTTACATGTTCAGCAACACTACTCTCGTCCGGGATAAGGCTACTACTGGATTTTGTTTTTTGCTTCTGGTACATTTTTGTCCTAGTTTCAGTTATCGACTCTTTGCTATTTCCACTGTATATGATTTCATGGAAGAATTTCACAGCTTTACTAATATCCCCAAACGATTTATCGTTACTTCCGAGATCTGATAGCAGATTGTTTGACTTTGTCTTTACCATTTTTTTAAATGGTTTTGTCTTTCCTGCACCATAAGGAAAAGATGTTGTATCACAGCCTGTTATACTGTGATAAGCTGGCAAAATAGAGCACACATCGTGACCAAAATGATTCTGAATGCAACTGATGCTAGCATATCTGTCCCAGTCTATCTTCATCATCCATTCTTCAACAGGCTGGCAGGCACTAAACGCGTAGCACATTAGAACGAGAATATCTGTATCAGCAGCTTTTACAACTACAGGACGATTTGACTTTGACACTTCCAGAATTATTCTCGTGTCAGCTTCGATGTGATTTGAACTATCAAGTTCTTCGGTTCCTGTTTGACGAATTATCCAGGTCTTTTCTTCTTCTGTTATCATCAAAGGGATTTTCAGTTTTGCCCGGTTATTCTCTTTAGTGTAGTGTTTAACTAGTGCTTGAACTAACTCGATCTTGTTCTCCCTGTTGCGTAGAAACGCATCCCAATCTTTGCCTTTTGGCATAATCTGCTCCATACTTGTAATATGTACTCTTCTTCCAGGTGTACCACGACGACTCTGCGTCAACTGCTTGATTGTGCTAATACGATAGGAGTCAAATATGATTGCCAAACTTTGTGCGTTTGCTGAAACATCAGGCATACATAATTTAAGTAAGGCATCTGCATATTTACCCCAAGTTTCCTTAGCAGGAACAGCTTTTACTGCTGCCATTCCATCGACGAACCAATCGGCAAATTGAGGAGGTTCCTTGCAAATAGATTTGGCTTCTTCCATCAAAAAGTTCCGAAATGCTGCTTTAGAACCTTGCCGTAAATCTTTATGGGGTGTTGCCAAAGCCAAGGGAACCGTCGTTAATGGATACCGCAGTGCTTCTTCAGGGCTTGAAACCTTTCCAACCATCAATCCAAAAGCTTGACGATCTTCCTTCAATATATTCACTGCCTTTGAAACAGATTTCTTTTTTTCCATTCCTGTCTTGATATTTTGCCTTGGTATTTTTTCAAACAAACTAACTTTGTTATTCGGTGCTTTTATTCTAGTGTTGACAAACTCTAAATAAGCTATCTCTCCAACAGAGCTTGAAGCTAAAAGTCCATCGACAACACTTTGGTGTATCTCCTGGCCGGACTTCATATGTCTTGCAGGGCCGTCTAAAAATGGATTGAAGTAACTTTCAAGTTGTTTTGTTAGGTTAGAAACTGCTTTCTCGTTTTCTTTACGTGATCCAAATGTTGTTTCCTTGTGAACTGACGAAGTGAGTACATTTAGCTTTTCTTTCAATTTTCCACGAATATTTGCTATAATGTGACTGGTTTTGATGAAAGCATCTGTTGTGCGTTCATTTGTACTGAACCCGCCTTGCATGGGTCCGCCTCGTACCTTGACCTCTCTATTGATTGTTACCTCAGTTATGAGATCACCGTGAATTGTCGAAAATGGTTTCCCCGTCAATGATCCACCAAACCCATTTAATTCAAGATCTTCCCATGCTGCAGGATTATTGATCTTTATTGACTGTAAATTTACGTGCTGTGCAGAAAGATATCTAGAATAGTTTACATGGTCAAATGCAAAGCACTTTGGGAGTAAGGCCCTCTCAGCTGCTAGGTGAAGGTCTATACTTTTCTCCCGCACAGAGCGCACTAATGCAAGCATTGCTGAGACATCTTTCAGGTATTCTATCATCATTTGAGATTGTGTGCCCGCCTCCGCCTTGAGTAAGGATTTACACAGCATCTGAAAACATGTGTCCTCAGTAACTAATTGAAGGGCTGCAGCACTTGGTTCACAGCGCAGGTCAGCGAGCTTTGTGGTTAATGCTTCATTAAAGGAATGATTCTCATTTTCCATTTTGCATCGAAGAAGAGCGTTGAACGACTGTTTATGAAGACGCAAGCCACGGTGGTAGTGACGCCCTTCGATTGCCTGAGTAGCAGATCCTTCAGCGATTGCATTTGCGTCTATCCACCAATCTTTCAAACCGAGACAGCCGTACTTTTTATACATAATTTTTAAACATACCATCACGGTATGGAAGCCACCAATTAAGGGTACAATTTTGTCATACTCCCCTTTATGCAGCCAACTTATCATTAACATTTTGCTGTAAATAGCTTCATCTGCATGTGCGAAAATGTGTTCTATTTGCAAGTCGTCTGCCATCTGCATAATCATATCCATGTACCATTTAATGATATTGTCTGTTGGAGGGAACGGAACCACTGGTAAATACTCTAGCTTGCACTTTGTTGTTTCCACACCTGTTGTATCTATATTAAAGGCCGTCCATGAGCCGACTGGAGCCATATCGTTTCCATCCATACCTGGATAGATTTGTTTAATGCAACCGTCGCCAACAGCTCCTACAACCACCCAAGCAATGTCTTTATGAAGAGACTTCTTTAAATGATCTGTGTTTGAATAGATATCTTCAAATTCTGGGAAAGATGGAGGCGAAGCTCTTTTCTTTGGTATCTTATAGTGCCCATAATTGAATTCATCTTCTCCTTCATCTGTGAGTATAGGTTGTTTTTCGTTATCTATCACTACCTGTGTCTCTTTTGGCTGCCTCATTTGGAAAACAGTGCCAGTGGTGTGATGAGTTGTATGATCACCTGTAATAGTTTGCTGTTTTCCATCCGAGTTATCAAATGTGATATGAACACTTCTTTCTGTGGTAAAACCAGGAGGCAGCATCTTTTTGTGATCCATTGATATTGCTTGTGCCCATTTGTTTGTCAGCAAGCGCACATCTGTGTACGAGATCCCCATCCCACAGTGATGCAAAAGCTTGGTTGCTTCTTTGCTTCCAGTTACTCTGTGGAGAGTCAAACTCAACGCCGTGGCAGTTGGTGTTCGCTCGTTTGTTATTAATCTTTCCCAGCATTCAGCTATTGCTGCTATTTTCTCCGCTTGGGACTCGCTGGCAGTTTTTGCATACCCAAGCTCATTTTTCTCTCTCTTTGGATTTATCGACCATGATATGACATTGTAGAGGCATCGAAGTGGGCCAGAGTTATCAAGCGACGAGAGAAGCTCTTTAGGATCAGGAGGCCAGGGTTGTCTTTTCTTTCCTGACAATTTTCGGTTTACTAATTTCGCAAAGGCCTTCACTAAGTCATCTTCCCTAAGTCCATGTCCATGGAGTGTTGCTAATGAATATTGAAGTGGGTTCGCACCACTAGGATATACAACGTCACTTCTTCCCACCTTACCGAATTCAATTCTGTCTCCAAATTGTTCTATCAATTTTGCTTTCACCTGGTAAGTATGTTTCAAAGTTATCGGTGCCTCTTTCAATCCATATTCTTCACTGATTTCTCCTACATCTTTCAAAAGTTCTGTGATTAAAAATGCCTCTTTTGCTTCTATTGCTCTAAGTTTGAATTTTCGCAGGAAATGGTTCGTTATTTCTTCCTCGATGATCTTCTTTTCTTCTTCAGAAGGTTTGATTTCATAGCTGTAAACAAAATTTGCATAGCATTTTTTATGATAGTATATATCTGCTGCAAAGATATCGCAAACTGCGCCACTAAGAATGATATTTAAGCGCTTTGCAGCCTCATAGAATTTGTCATTTTCTTGCAATAATTTGGCTCTCATTTGCGACTGCAATTTGTTTGCGGAAAGAATTTCACTACATCTACCAAGTCCTCCTTTGTTGTATTGTCTTTTGTCGTAATTTGTTTCCTCATTGCATACAAAGCACAGCAATTTAGGTCTGCCCTTCTCTCTGCTTATTTTGAGATTCGGGTTCGTAGAAGTAGCTTCATCTACATCACAATCTGCGACTGGCAGGGGCTCTAATTTCTCATTTTGTTCTTCTTTCCTCTTGATTCGAGTTCTGAATGTGACTCTACATGTACTATGTGCAACCACATCCTCTGTTCCTATTTCGGACGGTATGCGATTTTTGGCCTGTTTAAATTCATCATACGGGTATTCCGTGCAGAGCCTATCATCCAAGGCTTGCCATCGATCAGCAAGTTGATTTAAAGTTGTTAAACCATCATTCTTGATTTTTACATATCGATCATCAGTAATCGAATTACAAAGAATGCATTTGTCTCTCTCTGCAAGTCCCACATCGAGAAATGCTTTGCTCGTCGTCATTCTAAAAAACAAGTTGAGTTTTGAAAATATTTGAAGTAAAGCGTAGCAGCCGCTGAAACAAATTTGAAAACACAAGCCAACAACGGAATAATATTCTAAAAAAGCATATTAGGCGCATTTCAAGTTTACCTTTATTTTTCTCATGTCAGAGCAACTCTGAATCCATTCAAATTGAAAAGAATGATCAATAATTTTCCAAAAAGTTTGAAATCGCTTCTGTGGTGAGTTAATACTAACGAAATTTTCTCTTGATCTAAATTTCCTTCCTCCTGAGTTGAGCAAAGAAATTGTTGAAGATTTCTGAGAAACGGAAGTCTCGCATTATTTGCACAGCTGTGTAGAAATAACAAAGTGATTTTCTGATGAAAGGGCAATAGATCATTAGTAATAGAAAGCTGGGTTGCTCCAACTGGTTAAAATTGAATAAACTTTTTATTACATTTTTTCATTTCTACTCAAAGGCTTATATCTTTTACCATAACTAGGAGATACTAAGTTCCTATACCCATTTTATTCAGATTTTAATGCTCTTTTCAGTGAACTAATCAGACTTGAAAAATTTTGATTTTCCAAAAAAAATTGTATTGTGACGTCATCAATTTCGTTTTTGCTGCCATTATGAAAGTGAAGGAAAAATTTAGGTGGCCCCAAAATTAAATTTGATCTAAAAGCGACCAGAAACCGTAATCTACCTCTAAAACCTTGACAGGAAAATGGATAAGATATTTCCTGGCATGGACCTGTCTATTTATATTTTTGATGACGTCACACTATTGAACTCTATACCGGGCTTTATTTTGGCAACTTATTGAATTGAACTATGATAGAACTCAGTAATTACCTGAGTTTTCATGCAAGAATATAATTTAGTCATCATCGCTGTCACTATCACTGCTCTCTTCATTTGAACTCAGCATATCGTTTAAGACTTCCTCTTCCATATCATCACCATTACGATCTTCTATCAGGAGCTCAGCTATCTCCTCTGGATACGCTTCCACTGTCCAATTTATTGTCATGTTTGGTAGCCAACCATGATTGCATGGATCATCCAACACTAGAATAGGATTTGATGCATTTCGCCACATCCTTGCCACAAAACTTGCTCGCTTGCAATGTAACTCCAGGCTGGTCTGGCATGGTGGAAGGAGAGACATATCGATGACCTTTCCATCCTTTTCCAATCTCTGCCAAAATATTTCTTTCCTTGCATCGTTCACTGAATGCTGCTGCCTTCTTCCAAAAATTGCACACACAAAATGTTCCAATCCAGCCAGTTGGTCGAGAGTAATATGTTGACCGTTTCCTAAAGAAGCGACTAAGTCAATAAATACTGAATTCTCTTTGACGTGCTTCCAACAAAGTTGCTTCCCTTTGCGCAGAATGCTCGAAACATAGTCGTTGCCCGTGAAGGAGTGCAGCCCAAGCAGTGCTCTCTTTTGTTTTTGTGACAGTGTGCATGCACTGACGTCTAAAAGAGAGAAAACGGCGAGGGTACTGTTTGCGTGGTCCGTTCCAGCTCAGGCGATATCGATATACCTGTGATTTTAGTAGCAGGAGAATTCGACGCACATATACTGATCGACAATGGAACAGGAAAATACCGCAAGGTTTTAGACTGCTTGGGCTGCACTCCCTCACGGGCAACGACTATGTTTCGAGCATTCTGTGCAAAGGGAAGCAACTTTGTTGGAAGCACGTCAAAGAGAATTCAGTATTTATTGACTTAGTCGCTTCTTTAGGAAACGGTCAACATATTACTCTCGACCAACTGGCTGGATTGGAACATTTTGTGTGTGCAATTTTTGGAAGAAGGCGGCAGCATTCAGTGAACGAGGCAAGGAAATATATATTTTGGCAGAGATTGGAAAAGGATGGAAAGGTCATCGATATGTCTCTCCTTCCACCATGCCAGACCAGCCTGGAGTTACATTGCAAGCGAGCAAGTTTTGTGGCAAGGATGTGGCGAAATGCATCAAATCCTATTCTAGTGTTGGATGATCCATGCAATCATGGTTGGCTACCAAACATGACAATAAATTGGACAGTGGAAGCGTATCCAGAGGAGATAGCTGAGCTCCTGATAGAAGATCGTAATGGTGATGATATGGAAGAGGAAGTCTTAAACGATATGCTGAGTTCAAATGAAGAGAGCAGTGATAGTGACAGCGACGATGACTAAATTATATTCTTGCATGAAAACTCAGGTAATTACTGAGTTCTATCATAGTTCAATTCAATAAGTTGCCAAAATAAAGCCCGGTATAGAGTTCAATAGTGTGACGTCATCAAAAATATAAATGAGAATAGCACACTTAACCCCCTGTTCTGGGGGCATTTACCCCTATATCTCCAAAATGGCTCCTTTCTTGTCAAAATAACATCGAAATTCAGATTCTACGCCCTCAAATTCATAGGAAGAGATGTTTTTTATTACTTTTTGATCAAATTACCTTGTTGCCCCCATTTGGGGGCACGGTTACCCCAGAATTTCTATACCCTGGCCTGAAACCTAAAAAACCTCGAATAAGCTTGATCAGGCCATAATCAATGCCTTACAATCAGAAACCAAACATTTAAGAGGTATAGTCACAGTTTTACCTATAACATGCTTTTGTTGAATTTGGGGGCATTTGCCCCCATATCTCCGAAACGGCCCCTCCCCCATAAAAAGAACATCGAAATTCGAATTCTGCGCCCCAAAATTGACCAAAATCACTTGGTCTCATAAATTACCTCGTCTGGTGGTACTACCCCCCTTTCAGCTACCGGACTATCGGTGCACGCAACGAAGTTCAAGTTGCTTGAGCGAAATGTGATGATTAAAAAGATATTTGGAAAGAAAACTTTATTATTTTTAATCACGATGCCTTGATATGAAGGAAGTCAGAAGTAGTATTATAAAAGGTACGTATTTTATTTGCTTCATGCCTACTCATGATGAGTAGGTATGCAAGGTGCAGAAAACAAACTTAGGCCATACCAAATGGCAGTTTGAAAGACCCGCGCTTTGTTTGTTGTTATTATCGTTTTGAGTTGAATTCATTATTGTTGGACAGTCGCATAAGGAAATTTTTTTGCTCATCAGGTGCGAAAATTAACACCCGAAACAATAAAGTTAGCAACGCCCACCCAAGACTATCTGTATGTACAAACCCATGGCCAAATTCGAACCCAACAGAATAAAGCAAATATGAACAGAGAAAACTAATAAGTAAATCACGTTTAATTGCTAAAATTTAGCATTTTCACTTTAAGCCTCAGCTTTAATTACAAATTGCTTCTCAAACAGATATCTGTTGTGGGAAAGGTTTTTAAAGAGGAAGGGAACAAAGGGGCCCCTTCTGTTTTGTATCAGAAATGAGGTGTCCCCCTTGCAATTTTGTGGATTTGGATTAAACAAACATCAAAATAGATCATAACTGTAGCCAGACAGATACAAGCTGTTCAGAATTTTCAATTAGGGCATAGCATAGCTCCCCAGGCCCCATTGCAGCAATTAATTAGGCGTTATTAATTAAGTGGTATTCAATGCAATATTTAAATCCCTACTTTAATTTGATTTCTTTCAGCAACTTATCAGAGTGAAGCAATATGGATCCCAGTGAACATTGGGAAAGATCTGAAAATGCCAATGGAATTCCTTACTACATGAAGTATGCTATTCATGCAAGATATTCATAAGAGTGGGAAGTGTTAATAGAGGAAACTGTTTGCATAGTATTGAAATGTTTTATTGGTTTGTTCTAGCCATGTAACACAGCAAACATCATGGAACCACCCTTTGATTAACAATCTTGAAAAGAGCCTCGGTAAGAACTGCTTGCTTTTTCAAAAGAAGTCATGTAATCTAGAGATCTAAATACAGAGAGACCTCTACACAACAGACATTTTTAAGCAACGGACAATATATTTGTCCCTATTTTTTCAAAATTTTTCATCTCTTTGTGAAAACAACTTCTCTTCAAGAGATACGGATCCCTGTGTCTTTGATCTCATGGGTATCCATTACATGGAAACCCCACTGTATAATCTTCCACATGTTTCATTCTTTTTCATTGATCTTTGTAGGTACATTCAATAAAATCAAATATGCTGCCTATAGGACTGCTTCAAAGTTAAGAGCCATCCAGAAAGCAATATGCAGTAGGTTTATTCAAATTCACATTAAGTATGCATTTATTCTTGTGTAGGCTATTGCTATAGACTGCTTACTTCATAATCAAACTCTTGTCCACTAATTTGGCATTGTTGGTGAGCATTTTCTTAACATGATTTTGAAAGCTACAATAGGGGACAAAAGTTATGGGACACCTAGATTTTTTGCAATTTTTCACGCTTACTTCATCCCCCTCCCCCAAAACAATGTTGTCTCTAGAGTCGGTTGTATTTAATATCGCCGAAATTCTTTTGGACCAGTGATGAGAAAAGATTGGTGCACAAGACAACATTGATTAGGGGGGAGAGTGGGGGTCACATTCTGCTCACAGGGAACAAAGTGTGCAGAAACATAGCTTTATCCAATGAAATTTTCAGGTGCCCAGGGACTTTTGTCTCATATTGTAGTTTCTATTTTCATTTGTAGGTTGTAGCCTTGAGATATCAACGTTGATTGAATTTTTTGAAATGCAAAACTTGGACAAGTCTTCATCTCCAAAAGAAACGATAACACCAAAGAGGTTGGAACAAACCCTGCGGCAACTGTGTCTTCACCAAGCAAAGAAAAGTAGCAATTTCACAAAGGATCCTCTTCTTGCTGCAGAACTTTTACTGAATTGGATTCTTAACATTCATGACAGGTCAGTATCAGTTGAAATTTGTTTCTTCCAACTATGAAGCCAGTTTTTTCACTCGTTTAACAATGTTACTGCTGTCACTGGAAAATTACCCACACATGGTTTTGTTTTTGCTTGTCTCTCTCTCTAATTTTGAATGGTATCTTGTATCAGTAACAACACTTTTGCTTCTCTCAGATCTAGAAAAGGCATACTGAGACTTTTGTCTGTGAAGATATCATTGATAATTGTATGCAATGGATCACAAAGGCAAAAGTATTATTGTAAGTTTATGTTCTTCACTGCAGTTCTATTTAGGTACATTAAAGGAACATTTTTCACTCCCTCCCTTTTTCATATTGAAAATCTTGCATGAAAAAAACCATAAAAAAGCACAAGCTAGATTTTATCCTCACCATGTTGATGTAATTTTTTTCCAGATATTTTCTCTCAAATGCAAAATGAGTTAGGCTGCATGAATAGAGAAATACTTGGTTTTTTCCTTCAGTCATGTTTAAAGGTAAATATGGAATACTTGTGATTTGAAGACTTGTGAGAAAATCTAATTTCATTTCAGTAAAATACAATTCCTATTTTTGTAGATTCCAAAATACCTTGGTGAAGAATTCTACTTTGGAAGGTCGAGTATTGAGCCGGCAATAGAGAACTTTTTTGATCAGGTATATCTAGTCACTCACAAGGAGTCTATTTCTGCTATTTAGATATTATGATTACTTTGAAACTATTTGCAATGATGTATCATGGGAATTTTTTAAGTTGAAAGCTCGAAAACTCTGTGGATAGTTCATTGTAGTGTCTATCAGCCTATACAACATAGCTTCTAAAATTACACTTTGTTTTTTCCATTAATGTTTCTATTTATTTTACAGTCTCACTGTTTTGGTTGTGACGTATTGTCCTGGCTTCTTCAGTGCGATGTTAAAATGTTTTGTGATGGATGCAGTGAGCTCTTTCCTTTCAGGCAATTGATGCATATGAAGCTATGGGTAGTGACTTTGTCAACTGGATGCTTGCAGAACCCCAACCATTGGTTTGGATTCCTACACTATATCGATTGGCAGCTTCAGAAACTAGTAAGTAATCTTTTTATGAAATTATGCCTTTCAATCATAGTTTCTTTGATCCATTTTTGAATTGTAGAATATTTTATTGCATTGTAGAATAAGTATCGTTCTTAACTACATCCCAAGGCTTTCTGCAAAGATGGTATTTGATGATTTCTTTTCTCTTGTAGCCAAACATGAAGCGAAGTGCAATATTTGCAAATTATTCCCTGTTATTGGATTCAGGTGCGTTGCTTTTCACGATTGCTTTGCGTGCACATGTAACGTGCATGCATGCGTGTACATTACGCTCACGTGTAATGTACACGTCTCATTTTGCAAACTCAGAGCAAACTCCTCAACACTAAATCCCACACCATAATCAAATGCCGTTTAATTTGAAGTTATCTGAATCTTTATTTTTTTCAGCAGTCTTGAATAACGTCATTTTTCCAATGCATAGTGTCTTGAATTAGAATAACCAATTAATCAAACAATGAATAATAAAATAATTTAATAATAGACAGACCTGTTTCTACTTGAATTGCTTTTGTGATAAGCGCTCAAGCTCACCATTCATCCTCTTGCCACAGAATCGCCTATTATTGCAATTTGTCGGTTTAAACGCTTAAATTAGCATATTCTCAACAGTTTTCATTGTGTTCATATAAATATCGCATGAATGTTTATTCATAATCTATTTAGTCCAATTTCTTATATGTAGCTTCATTTTCTTCTTTCAGGTACAAGTGTCTTCAGTGCTTCAATTTCGATCTGTGTCAGGTTAGATTTTCTTTAATTTTAGATATTTTTAGATAATAAAATTGGCACTAGTAAATAGTATGCACGTATGGTTGCGAAAGACTGATAGAATAATTCGTTGTTTTTCCTTTTCAGGAGTGTTTTTGGACTGGAAGAGTAACAAAGACACATAAATTTAATCATCCAATACAAGAATATTGTCTCACGGTTGGTTTGCTATTCCTTATACATTTTTATGTTATTCAATTGTCCTTTATATACTTCTGTGTTACATGACTGTTCCTTATACTTTTTTATGTTAGTTAGTCGTCGCTTTTTATGTCAGGTAGCCATTATTTATACAAAATAAACTTTATCAAGAGTAAAGTATCTTCATATTCAATCATTTGTTCATTATTATTATTAGTTTTAATTATCCACAATTTCGTTTTTAATTGAAAGTTCTTTTTACTGATAGAGCTCTCGAGGTAGTGATATAAAAGACGTGCAGAAGATGTTTAAGAACAAAGTGTTGAAAGCATTGTCGAGAAAGAAACGCAAGGAATCGAAAAAGAGATTCACTGAGATTCAGCCAGATCAGCAATCCGTGAAATCGAGTAATCGTGATTACGAAGATGATGTGTATTCTGAGCCATCAAATTACCAAGCAGCTAGTGAATATGGAGAAGATGCCAATGATGCAGGAATTCAAAACAACAAATCTTCTGACGCGTAAGAAATAATAAAACTAGTTACTGTTTATCTATAATAAAATATTCTTGTGTTAATCAGATATTCTTTCTTTACAGCCAAGATGGTGGCTTAAACTCCTGGGATCCAAACCAGCAACCGCTTAGCAGGTGATTCGATTATTATTTTATTAATCATTTTGTTATGCGTTATGGAATTTAATGGTCATATATCGCTATTAAGTTAGTAACGTCATCATGACGTGTTGTCTGATTTGGACGTACGGTGCGAACATTAGGTTTATTGAATCTCAGCAGAAGTATAAGACCCCCGGTACAAAGCTTTGATAATTATTTACCGGAATTTTATGTGTATTAAGTATGAAATTGAGATAAAATTTTGTATTATTTCAGATCTAAGAGCCAAGATTCACTGCCAGCATCAAGGTAATAGAAAGTCCTCTTTCATATTTTGAAATTTATTATTACTGAAGACATCTATCCTCGATGATCTAGGAATGTTGGATGTTTTTAGTTTTTGTAAGGTCTCGTTTACACTGCACCGGACAAGTTTGCACCGATAGGAGGTGCATTTACACGCGACAAGCCTGTGCGTTCAAACACTTGGCCTGATAGCCGTACAAAATCTTGCCCTGTTAGATAGAGGTCGAGAACGTGATGGGACAAGTATTTGGGACAAGATCCGTGTAAACGCTTCCATTTGGGCAAACATTTATCTGGATTGATAAGAGGTGGAAAACGCTTTGAAAGCAAAGCAGTTTGAAATTGTTGCAATTTTTTGCACTCGAGAACTACTTTCTGTTAACAACCATCGTGTAAACACGAGGCTTATCAGTGCAAATATTTGACTTTTAAACGGACCCCTACAAACGTTTAAGCGGCTAAAACCTTGTCCACTACCGTGTAACGGGGCTTCAGATTAGTGGAGGGGCTTGGGACTAGTTTCGAGTAGAGATTCAGAATGTTATATTTCATTAAAAAGCATTAAAACTTAGTTTCATAAAAACCAGAAAATGTAAATTTTTTTGTAGTGTTGATCATGATAACAACGAGTACTCTTCATTGCAAAGAGAGGTAAGATGTTATTGTTGCTTTTGTTAGCGAGGTTCAGCTGTACACAGCTATATAAATGCCTATTTATACTTGTGTTTCGTTTTGTTTATCAGAATACGCTTGATGGTGAAGCAAAACTGATAGCCTCGCCTCTAAGTAAAGACCAGAAAAGAGAAATGGAGAGATTGCTCACTGCATTAGAGAATGATAACAGGTAAAATTGTAATTGCTATTCATTATTATTATTTCTATTGTTATTGCAGAACAATTTAATTGTGCTAAAGTGTTGTGTATTGTATGTGTGATGTAGTACAGTTTTTGAGAATGCATTGCATTGTCGTGTCAGGCAATTGAAGAACGAAATTGAAACCATAAGAGGTGACAATGAAAGTCGGGAATCTGAGAAATCCGGATTAATCCAGAACAATACTAGACTGAGGCTCGAAAAGAGGCGAATGGAAGAGAGGCAAGGAATGTTGGAAGAACATAATCGGCAATTAGAGCTGCAGATGCAAAAGTTACGTCTTCTTCTACAACAAGTAAGTGACGAAATTCGTTTACGCAATGCGTATAAAGTGAAACTCAATCGTCAATGAGTTTCATTCATCGTTTGGCACTCGTTTCGTCTTTATACTACTTTAGGGGTTGGCTAAGAGGCTAGCTCCTTGGCGAGGTCACGATCAGCACTCTGTCCCGATGTGCTGTGCGGAACACTCAATCAATTCATACATATCAGATAGCACATCCATTTCAGATTCGAAACTCTCAAATCCCTTCAACAAATCGTCAGTGGAATAATCCAAGTATAAATCACCTGTTAAAGGGAAGAAAATAATGTTTTATTATACAGGGAACTCATTGAAACCATTGCATACCCCCGTGTTCTGTGTGTAGCCCCAGTCGAGTTAATTAAACATTTAATATTAATATACAACAGAGAGTAAACAATAACCACAATTCGCGATTTGTGTTACGTTTCAATTCTAAAAATTTCAAGTAAAAATGCAACAACTGCAAAGAGTTATATAACCCTGATATATTATAAGAGTTATATAATTAACAATGATTAAAATTCTGCTAACAATCCCACTAAAATTTCAATTAAATTCTGATTGATTACCAATAAGAACAATATAATAATCAATATCAATTATCAACCGCCCAATTAATTTGAAATAGAGATTCCAATCTTTTTCCAAGGAAGGTATTTTTTAAAAATAGCCTTTGCAATTCTTTAAACTATTATGAAATGCTGATCAACTTCGTATTTAGCTATTTTCTACTAAAACGTTTTTTGTGTACTTAAGCTACTCTTAAACGACATGCAAATTATAAACACTGATAGATAATTTAACAATTAAACATTAACTTTTTGCATAAATCAATTTCTGTTTGTAATGAATTCTTTGCTTGGCGTGTGTAAAGTTTTTAAAACAATTACAGACTATTTGTTTCAGATATAAATTGTTAAAATAATATCAAAACATAAATGTTAACGATCAATTGATTAATTGTTCAAACCCTAAAAGTAAATTTGCTTTACATTTTACGAATCAACGCCTTCAATATTAAGCAGTAATCAAACGTAAAATAAAATATCATTGAATCAATGACCTATCTCTATCTTTTATTTTGACATTCTAGAATTATGTTTCACGCCTGGATAACGCAAAACCTTTATAAATCTAACTTTCATATATACTATGATAGGACCCTCTCTGCACTGATAAATGATAAATGACTGTAAGTTATTATCCCAACCTATTAGACCAACGGCTAGTTATTATTTAGGTTTTGTAAAGTAAGAGATTGCCCTGTCCTCTCAACGCAATCAATGAAATCTTGGTGCAATAAACTGTTTTATATAACGAATTTCCCGGGTTGATAAAGAAGATTCGGTCCCGTAACTTCGTCATCGTTGTGCACAGGTTTTTATAACCAGCAATGTATCTACTGGTTTTTTGTATCGGGAGGGATTGTACAATATTAAAATGATTATTATACACAATACAGCCGCTACAATAACAAAAAAGGCCGACATTATTTCCAACTGGGGCAGCTATTCTTTCAAAGACGGGATGGAAACCAACAAAAAAATCGTTGTTTCAGAACAGATGAAACAGAACAGATTACATCTGTCTCCCATTTACTGCTCGTTCTCTACATCTACATCTACATCTACATCTACATCTACATCTTAATCAGCAAGGGCCCATAAGGCATCACGCGGGTGGAGATCAACCCACCATCCCATGCACTCCCATCATGTTATTCTCATTGTCGTTGTTGTCTTACAACTCTCAATCATTCATAGAAACCTTAAACATTATGTTTCATGGCGCATACTTTTCCCTTCGTGATATTGGATTCAGTTGCATGACATTAAGAAAATGCCTTCAGTTCCCCACCAGTGAACATTTCTTAGAAGATCCCTTTAAACAACGAGTCAAGGCCGTTCGTTCCTCTAAAAAAAATTTAAAAAAGAAACTTGATAAGCCCAACAAAGCTTGAGAGAAATACGACCACTGCCACATTTGGTGTTATCCTTATTCTGAACACTTCAAATGCAAAATGAGTCGGAAATTGCAAGAGTTCTGGAATATCTTGCACCTTGTTACTTAGAGCAATTTTACGATAGAATTCAGTCAGTCTGAGTGTGACGCAACTGGCTGAAAAGAATGGAAAAGCGAATTTATAACAAATCAACAATGTGCCTGGTAATTGGCCTAAGAAAATCTCTGAATTTGTTTTTTTGACAGCTTTCTTGATAAAATAGATCCATTCGAAAATCATTGCAGCGAGCAGCAGGATAAACATGACATTGTGAATAGCAAACCAAAGCTCAAACTTTTTCTTCATTTTCTGCGCATACGACAACATCTTTTCGTTCAACTCGAAAAATCGATCCCTCGTCATTGTCGCAGTGCATTCGAAGATTACCCTCTCCGTGTAGTTGATGTACGTTATGATGTGTCTACACATGAGATGGAATATCGTGCATGCGCACACGGTAGCAAAGAAGCTCCAATACAGCATGGTCACGGCGAATCCATAAATGATTTTGCTCAGCAGTGACACATAATTGGAGTACAGAAACGTGTGAATGCCTTTGAAGTCGAAGATCATGTTTTGTGAAAAGTCGCAGGCGAGGACAAATACTACGATGCAAAGACCGCTTATCAGCCAGCCGTTAGCCGATAACCATTCATTGGGAGTTAAAATCGACAGTTCAGCACTGTTCGCGTGTATTATTGGAACGAGAAAAAAGCTCCTCCGCGATGTGTCTGCAAAGTGGTTCTTGCTGCTGTAATAGTAATAAACCGCAAATGAAACGGTTATGGCTTCAGACACCGCAAGGCCTACCAATAACATGAGGGTTTCTATCGGAACCACTGGAACAATATGGCCGTTATTGCGTATATTTGAGGTATACGCAATGATGCTCCCGTTACTCTGATTCAAATTCAATATCGTGTAATTTGTTGTATTGTGGGATTTCCATACTGTGAGACCACAATAAATGTACGCCGCCACCGTATACCACTGCAAGATAACCAAAGCGATGGAGATATAGGCTGAATACAACTTCCTCTTGTGCTTGAAAAACAGTTTCGGTATTATGCCAAAGAATATACACACGAAGAATCGGATAATTTTATCAGTGAAGAGAATGTTCTTCTTAGTTTTCGCTGAAGCTTCGTCTTCCTTCGGGTTTGCCGAGAAGAGAAGAAGCTCTTCATCTTGGCATCTTGCAGTCGATTCATTGTCTTCTCTTATCGCAATATGCATCATTTCAACTTTCGTTTTCGTTGCCTTTCGAATAAGAATTAACGGCAACGAATTGTCACAGCTTTGGCTTCCAACTGCGGTGAAATGTTTTGGGTTATGTGCTGTCTTTCACGGCAAAAAGGCAACAATCGACATGATTATTTGTGACCCAGACAGACATAAACAAATATGATATGGCTTTTGGCGAAATTTTATCACATCACATGATTTGACTGGAAACGGTTTCATTATCAAAAATAAATCTGTCTGTACCACATGCTGCTCTAGCCTCTCTTGGACACGGGAATGTATTTCTGGCCGCTATGGTTATTTCAATCGGTATTGCTGTCTTGAAGCGTCGAGTCGATATTGATATTGTCAAATCATATGCCAGTCGTGAAGAACTTGAGCAATCCAACAAAGCTTGATAGGAATACGACAATGGCCACATTTGGTGTGATTCTAAGTCCGAATACTTCGAAGCCAAAGTGGTTTGGAAAGAGAAGCAATTCAGGCATGTTCTCAAATTGATTGTTTCTGGCTATCTTCAGATAGAAATTGACTAATCTCACGGTGACCCGACTAGCGGAAAAGAACGGAAAGGCAAACTTATAACAAATCAGCAATGTACCAGCCATTTGAGAGAGGAGAATGTTATGTTCGTAGTTGGAGTTCTTCATGAATGACACCCATTCGAAGATCATGGCAGCAAGTAACAGAAGGAACATGATATTATGAATTGCAAACCACAATTCGAATTTCTTGATCATGCGTTCTGTGAAACAGATCATGCGTTCGTGAAGCTTAAAGAACTGCAGCCTCGTAGTGGTGCATTCGACGACCAGCCTCTCTGTCTGGCTAATTAAGGCGATGATCTGGCGGGACATTATGTGAAAGATGCAACAGGCACAGACCGTGGCAAAGAATCCCCAAAACAACACTGCAACTGCCAGCGCGTATATCGCTTGATTCGTAATGGTCGTGTGCTTGAGGAAAGCGCGTATTCCTTTGAAATCAAACAAGGTGTCAGTGCCAAAATCCGTGCCAAATACGAAGCATACACTGAGCATTCCCATCATAAAAAGAATGTTGGTAACAAGCCAATCATTGCGCGGCAAATCCACCACAGCTTCAAGACTGTCGATTGGCGAATCGTCGAAGTTCTCCTCATTGAGATTGATCAAGGGAACAAGTGAAAATTTCGTTTCCCGGGTTGAGAAGATATTCTTGCTGCTGTAGAAATAATACACAGCTATGCTCACTGTGACTGCACCGGATGCAGCAAGGCCTAGCAATAACAGCAATGTTTCTATTGGGATTTTTGGCAGATAATTCAATGCAGGCCTAGAAACGGTATTTCCTTTTGCAGTGACACCCATTACAGTGCCGTTTGCTGTTGTGTTTTGCATTTTCGTTGTTGTTGTTGACCAGAACATATCCGTACAATAGATGTACCCTGCCACTGAATACCATTGCAATAGGACGATAATAATTGACAGGAACATCGAATAGGCCTTTCTACGATGGTTGTGGAATAGTTTCGGAATTATTCCGAAGAATAAACATACGGAATAACGAATTAGTCTGTCAGTGTAGAATATATTTGTTTCCTGTTCTGTTGAGCTGCTGCTTGAAGTCGAAGGCCGTGTCACAAGTGTTCGAAGAAGTGATTCATTGCTGACATTTCTTGACATCGGCAGCAAAACTGAATCTGTGCCATGCCTTGTTCCGCTTGATTTTTTCTCATTGTCTGCAGCCTGCCGCAAATAATCGAAATTATCCATATCCGAAAGTTACGAAATCGAAATAATTCTTCAGATTTTTGATCAGTGTATTTTTACTAAAATTTTGTGCGTTTGTGTGTTGGAATTTAACTTCCAATTTCAAAATGAATAAATTTTGCGTGTGAGTGAGTACAATCAAAGGGCCTTGTGTTGCCTGCTGAGTTGTTCTTTTTTGCCGACAGAATGTTTTTGTTGCGTAATCCTTTGTACTTGCTTTCGTGATCCGTGTCTGTCACAACACTGCCATCGCACGGAGGGATGGAATGACGTAATCCGATCATATTGGCATGCTTAAAACGTGGAACGTGGAACAGTAACGATTGGAATGGAGCAAAACGTATTGCATTATCTATAAGCGCTCACTCCATCTGCGCACCCACAAATATAACTGGCTGTAAACACAGTTTAGGTGGATGCTGCTCAGGTATCGCAAAAGTTAGTCATGATGATGAAAGATTAAACAGCAGTTATTTTAAAATTCAAACGAATTAAATTTAAAGGGGGAAGAAAGTTGGATTGGGTTCTGGTCAGTTCTGACTTGGCTCGTATTCACGAGGAGGATTCTCTGCTAATAGCAGACGGAGAGTGCCTCTTTCTTTGTTTTTAAATGCAATGTTATCCAAACAAACGCCTGCTACAAAGGGCAGGTTAATGTCGCCTAAGCTAGGCAAGAGAACATAGAAACATAGAAACTTCATAGAAATATAGAAACTTCAGAGAATCTTTGTTTCATAGAAACAAAGATTCTCTTCAATAAGGCATTTTATTTCAATGAGAATTGGTCTTACAAGGAGACCAACAACTATTTTAGTAAATGTTTTGCAACGCCATCAACTTAACCCTTGAGTAAAATATTTTGATGTGCGATTTGAAACGTCCACTAATGTTAGATCCAACAGCCCAGCTTTCCCCGTTAAATTCTTAAGTTCAGCAGGATCTTTTGAGGTGGAAGTATTGAGAGTATGTTAATCCTGATGATCAGACACTTTAAGCTCTTTTGTACCGGGAAGCTCGAATTCTTTAGTCTAAAATTTTCTCATCGCATTAGCATATATGTTTCTATATTTTCATTTCAGCAAAAAGAAGATCTTTTAACCATGATCGATTTAAAAAGCACAGAAAAGTCACCAGAGTACACATCAATAGACAAACCTCTGCCCAATCAGAGATCACATACGAATGTTCAGAATCAAAAAGAACTTTCTTCAATGACATCATATCAAAGGGGACGTCACACAACACCAGTAGAACCATATGCAATAACTGACCTTCGACAAAGTCAGGCTTTAAATGCCATGACACACATTCGAATTCCGACATTGATATCGTTTAAGAAAGCGAAAATAAACCCCGTTTATGAAGCAATAGCGAATCGTGATGAAATGGAGAGGAATATGAGACCAGTTGAGCGAAGAACTAAGGCAGCATGGATTGATTCTAAAGAAGAATCATTTGATAGTTATCATCATCTTCAACGCAATCATGATTATGGACATGAACATGACTTGGACGGTTCTGGTTACCTACATCTCCTCCCTCGTGACTTGAACATGGTGCAAAAGTCTGATCGTACAATTGATAATTCTCACGACTATGATCTAATGACAACACCTCGCTTGAATCTGTTTCCAGAGCAACCCAAATCACCAGAAGAACAAGAGTTGGAACGAACAGTGCAATGGGCCGTGAATAATTTTCATATTTCGGACACAGGTAAGTAAAGCAGTATGAGGGTGAAACCTGTAATTAACCAAAGAAGGAACTTTTTCACAAGTAAGAATCTATTTAATAAAAGGGTTAGAAATCGAATACAGCATATTTCTACGGATTCCTAACAGCACTTGTACGGTAACATTCTTGCATATGACGACGTTAAGCCACAGGTATAACTTGTAACCAACTTGCATTGCATGCAACGTATTCTTCAACAGAATAAGTTTCATCGATTCTTTGTGCGTGAGATTATATCTAATGTAAATTCGGTTTCTTTTGTAGATTCAGCTTGCTGATTTGTGTAAATGTCCCCTTTGGTGATTGATACCGTCGCACGATTTGATACTGATCGTGTCACGATTTGATACCGATCGTGTTACGATTTCATGCTGATCGTGTCATGATTTGATGCTCATATTCCATCAAATTCACTAGCAAAAAGAAGTAAAGAGATACGATCGAATTATTTTTTATTATTTGTATTTTTATACCCTCATTTTATACGTCATTTTCGTGCTGCTATGCATTGAGGACGGCTTGTAAAAAGCCTGCATCATCGGCATCAGCCGATGATGAATAAATAATGCTTAGCAGACATGCGTACTTACACGGAAAAAGAAGCGAAAAGTCTATCAGCATATCCAGACACTTTGAACAGTTTGCGAAGAACAAGATTATTTAAAACCCAAAACACAAAGTATTTTAAACAGTATATATCCATTTGTGTATAATTTTGAGATGCAATCTACAATTCATCCCTTAACGTGTCTTTATCATTCCCATCTGATGTCTCTTCAGACTCGGATTCGTTTTCGTCATCATCACTCATGTCTGGCATGTGCTCTGTTTCATGCATCTCGGTATCAGAATTGGTTCCATCATACGCATCTCCATCAGACGTTTCTCCCGCGGGTGTCTCCGGGCGCACTCGTTGCATCACGTAATACTTCTTCAACGCGTCGTGCAGCCTCGTTCGCACGTCATCAGCACTGGCTGTCTTGTCAGACTGGCTGCCGGCCAATACATCAAATATCCTATTGGCAAACATCTTGGTTCCATAGAGATTCTTCTCATACTTACCAACAAATAAATCTCTCCTCAATTCTCCGTCTTCCTTCAACATTCGTCTAATCAATTTGACTATTCTATTCGGCTCCACATACGTGTATTCGTGATCATATGTGTTCGATGCATCCATTGGTTGTATTGCTAATGCTGCGATGCGCAATGCCTTTTTAGGCATGCTTTTAATTCTATCCCTGGTAAGTTTCCCGCCGGCTGCCTCTGTGATTTTCTTGTACATTTCCCTTGTTGTTTTCTTTAGTATGCTTTTATCCATTTCTGAATACACTTCAGACAGCATGAAGTACAACATCTTCAATGAGAACTGTCCTGTTTCGTCGCATATTGCGCTTAGGTGTTCTCTCGCGTTCTCCAAATCCTGCGCACCCATGGTCATCGTGCCGTTGCCTGGATACTGCCAATCAATGTCGAAATCGCTGAGTTTCCTGTATCCCAAATCAGCACCCCCGCAATCCGAGAAGTCGAGATCCTCTTTTTCATCGAATCTTGAAAACAGTAACGAGACTGCGAAGTTGTGAGTTCCATAAGAATTGACCTGATGATACACACTGCCTGGCAAATACAAGCAATCACCACCATTTAACACTGTCCGTTGCCATGGCACACTTGCAACTTTTGGATACTTGATCAGATCGACTTTATTTGGATTGATACGCGAGTAGCCGCCAATTTCGCGTTCTGGTTCCCAGGCCTTGTAGATGCTTTTCTCGTACTTGTATTCAATAAGTTTCCATTCCTTTGTGCCATTCATTAAGCAGTTGATCTGATTGAAAGCATCTTTGTGTATGATACTGCTTGCATTGCCACCATTCATCCACCAATCGACTTCAACTATCCTCTTACCCATTTCACCACATGCCAACTGGGGTATTACCATCATCTCATCTTGCATTGGCCTTGGCAATTCTGATACAATGTACTTATTTCTATCGTGATATGTATCTATGAAGTTTCGAATTGTGTCCCTGCCTACGCCCACATCACCGATTGGTATGTATCCTTGCTTTTCTTTTTTAGCTTCCAGCCTGACTTCTAAGTCACCGTACTGTGCCTTCAAGTATTCATCAGTCCATTTCTCATACGCTGGAGACTGTTTTGCAGCACCACGAAAAACCGCAGGCTTTCTTCTACTCACGTAATCTTTCCAGAATTGTTTGGGGCTCGGCATATTTTCCATTGTTATTTCGTCAACTGGGCTTGGGGCCATGTGAGCCCCAAATGGCTCCAAATGGCCTAAAGGAGGAACATCTGATCCTCTGATGGAGTAGGGCACTGTAAGGAGGCAAACGCTTATGAAGTAGGTCAGAAAATATTCTGCAATCATTTTCAGGAAATTATTTGCGGTATGTGATGCTGGGCAAAGATTGCCAGATGGAGAATCAAATATATGTTTTGTTTATCAACTTTTCTTCCTGCAGGGTGGAAGGAAATTCTTCCTGTCTGTTATTTCTGAGAATGGAGTCTCGCTTTCAAGTCAGCCTCTGTGTCAATTGGAATTAATTCAACTCAACTGCACGTGCACTTGGGCCTAGGCGTAAACATAAGTTTTAAGATTTTTCTCTTCATTTCTTTCTATTTTCAAAGTTGATTTTAGATATGGTGTCTCCTGTTCTTCGCGACAAATTTCATTTCCCTATGCATTTTATGGATAATGTATTTAACAGTTGGTATCCTGGGCATATGGCGAAAGGTGATTAAATGATTTTCAAGCTAGAAGAAATAAAACAAAATTTTAATGTTCTTCATGTTTGTGGAACCTCATAATATCTCTTTGAAATTAACCGGTGAATTTCAACTGAATGACGATTGGCGAAACTGTGCAACTTCTTTTAAGATTGTTTTTATTGATTATAGTAACTCTCCATTTTAATATTGTTATGTTCTTTAGGATTGAGAGCAATTCGCGCGTTAATAAATCATTGTGATTGTGTTATTGAAGTTCACGATGCAAGAGTATCTTTTTCTTATTTTTACATGCGGTGTTCTGTTCTCCACATTATATAATATCAAAAATAGATTGATTTGAGTGATAGCAGCTTTTTTGATATTTCTTGACAATTTTTCATATTCCTCACATTGGACGAAATCCCAATTTTTATGATTATGTTGGCAACAGAACAAAGTTGCTGATGCTCAACAAAATAGATCTTGCTGACAAAAGACGGTTCAAGGTTTGACAAAAGCTTTGTGGTGTTTATCCTCGCTTTTAAACGACAATCTAACTCAATATGCGTAACTTGTTTGTTTGGCTTTGACATTGCCTTAACAATCATCTATTCTGTAAATATTGTGTTATTTTTCAGGCATATTCGAGAAACATAGAGGAATTCGGAAAAACAGTTATGACATCAAATTGCAAACGCAATCATGACCCATCAATCAGCAAGGTGTGATGGAATTAGCAGAAAGTACATTGAATTCTTCTGATTATCAAAGTTTCCAGAATAACAGCTTTATTCTTCTTTAATTTACAGATTGTTCCCACAATGCTTGATATGATTAAAAATAATGAAATTTGTGATCCAGATGTTGATGAAACATCTGAGGAGGTTAGTTTGCTTGCTTCTGGGTGCTTCTTGTATTAAGAACCCTCAGTAAATTGTATTAGGCTCATCACTGCTTTCCATTACATTTATGGTAAAAAGATTTGTCTATTTCAGAAAACAAAGGCTTCCTATAAAATATTAGTGTGTGGCATTCCAAATACAGGCAAATCATCACTGATCAATGTATTAAGGAGAATCTATCTACGAAGAGGTTACCTCTCATCTGACTATAGACATACTTTAAGTATTTCAATTGACAAATAGTGTGACATGAAACATAATGTTTTATGCTTTCCTATGTTTAAATGTCTTCTGTGTTGACATTCAGGCAAAGCAACTCCAGTTGGACAAATGCCTGGTGTAACCAGGTCAATAATGAACAAAGTTTTAGTGAGCTATCTATTTAATGTCTTTTTGTTATTTTTTAAATAAACAGAAATCATAACTTTTGTATGTTGTTGATACATTCTTTTTTATCTGCAGATTCATGAAGATCCAAAGATTTACATCCTTGATACGCCAGGTATGCAAGGCTTAGAAAAGAGATACTTTTGCAAATATATTTTTCTTATTGTTGCTACTATAATTATAATGTATATAATTGTTACATTTAATTCATTTTAAGGAGTCATCCCACCACAAATCAATAACCCTGAAGAAGGCATAAGACTAGCATTAATTGGCAAGTTGTCTTTATTTCAATCTGACACTTACTAAGTAACTTGAACTTGATTTTATATGATATTAAAACACTTTTTTTAACAGGTTGTTTTCCAGACCATCTCATTGGAGAAGATGTGATTGCTGATTACCTTCTGTATGCATTAAATCAATTCAAACAAAATGAGTAAGGTTTCTTATTTTTTTATCTATTGCAGTGTGACCATACATAAATGCTGTGTTAAAATATTGGCATAATATTGTGCTTTCTTGTTTGTTTTTCAGGTATGTTCAGATGTATGGATTACCAGGACCTTGTGATGATTTTGATGTTGTCAGTTGCTTCATCGCACGCAAAACTGGCTTTTGGAGAGGTAGGACATATTAGTTTTTTTCGATCATGGAGGTTGGGATAAATTTTTGCAATGACATTAGCTTGTGCTTTACTGCTTAGAATGAATGGAATATAACCCTTATTTTATCATTTTAGGAAACCAACCAGACTATCATGAAACTTCACTGCATTTTATTCGTCAATTTCGCAAAGGAAGGCTTGGTAAAATTTTCTTTGGACCCCATGACAATGTGAAGAAGTTGACACCAAAGACCTGACAGCCAAATAGTGTGTATACAAATATTTTCCCTACTTCATCTGGAGACTAGTTGGTTAGGTCATTTAGTTTTCAAGATGAAAACACATTCACAGTGCAGCATTATGACCCTATTCCTTGTGATAAAATGTTCTGAAAATACAGAACACTTACAGCTCTTGGAGTATGCATTTGGGTCCCCCCCCCCCCGGCAAAAGTTGACAACTGCTAAGAAAAACAAACTGATCTTCAAACAATTTTTAGCATAACTTGTTAAAACTGTCCTGCTGAAAATGTTTATCAGATTAAACTCAAAACTTATTTTCAAAATAGCATGAAACAATAATTAAATAATATCACAATACATACTGCATCCTTTTTGTTTTCAATAAATTTGTCAAATAACAGTTATAATAATAATACAATTCATTTAAATACTCAAACATGTAGTAAACATCATTGTGGTGATAAAGCTAGAGATATTAACCAAACATTGACCACAGAATAATAGCATTTGAGCCTTTAGAAAATCAATAGGAATATTGCCTACGATTTTCTGGGGGGAGAAAAAACCTTGGCGTATATATATGTATAAGCAATGGTTCTCAAAATTACTAGCATTTGTGTTATAAAAAAGTTGAAGCTTATGGTTATAAAAAGCATAATCCAAATTAGAATAAGATAAAAGTTCGGAGTTTTAGTTTTGTGCGGATTATTCAGCACAGCAACTTGCACAGCCTGAAGAACTGGATCTGCTTCTGTCAGAACTTGGGGATGGAGAATTTCTTCTTTGCTTAATTCTTTGGGCGTACGAAAAGACAATTCTGCTCACAAGATTATCAACATGTTTCTGAATTTCTCCATATGTTGCGAGATCCTTTTTGGCCATCATCATTTTCACCCATTTGTTTCTTGTGGAAGAATCAATAATATGGTAGTAAATTTTCGAAAGTGTTTCTTTCAAATCCGGGTAGAACTCGGCATTACGAATGAAATGCACATCCATACCACTCAAAGCCTTGACAATCTGCTCCGTGATTTCTCTGAATTTGACAACGTGTAACTTATTGTGCTTGGCTTCCGAAATTGCGTTGAAGATTTTATCAAACATTGCAAATGCTGATAAGCTGTAAGATTGCCTGGTCTCATTTCTTTCAGTGCTGTGCTGGCTTGTTTGATTATCGGCACCAGTTTGGTTGTTGAATCGAGCCATCTTGTAAATATCGTTAAACTTTTAGGCCGGGATGCGTGGAGAATATTAAAAAATTAGGCATAGAATAGCAAATTTAGCTTTGCCAGCAGAGGACATCCAAATCAAAAGCTTTACCCCATCAATGACTGTGTAATGTTAAACAGTTAGATCCTGAAAGTTAAGTCGTTTTTACATCAACGAAAAGAACAGCTAACAAGTACGCTGTCCGCTTTAGCTTCCCTCGTCGAAGATTTTTACGTGCAGCAAAAGAATTCCAACGCCGAGAAGTTGCTTGTAGTTTCCATCTAATAAGACACAAAAACTACGAATTTCATCAGAAGCATCCACCATCTGTAAAATAGAAGACCAAGTAAATTATCACAGCAAAATATCAATAACGGAATTCGTTCACTGAACTCTACTTTCTTCCTCGGGAGAGGCAAAATTTCTTGGCATAGTACACTGGGGTTCCAAAAGTATTGCAACGCCTCGTGAAAAATGGCGTCTAGAAGTGGCCCTAGGCCTGAGCAAGAAAATTTACATAACAATATATAAAGACCAAACGGGTTTCAATAGCGATTTTTTTTAGCAGAAATATACTCAAAATTTCATACATTTTCAAGTGAAAACATAATTTAAACTATATCATATTGTTTTGCAATAATATTAAAAGAAAACTGCGAAGAGGTCCCTTAAAAAATGTTTGCGAAAATTTATCGAAGTGGAGTAATTAAAACGCCAATAATTATAATTTCTTTCACTCAAAGCCACGCAAATTCTCTCTCATTTAAAAGAGAATGTTTTAAAACTTTGAAAAATATAAGAATTATTTACGCAACTGTCTTGACCTTTTTACAATTCACGGTTTAAATCTTTGTGTACAACTTGAGAAGCACATGTTTTTTTCAAAGTTCAAATTGGGTTTTAAAAAATGAAATTTTCGTTCAATTCAGAAAATATTAAGCCCTTAAAAATTATATCAAATTGTAGCATTTGAAATAAATTATAGGAATATCCATGTCTGATTTTTTGTTATGGCGTTTAACCTTCTTTTTTGACACTGGAAAAAAATCACGGAAAAATTGGTTTTGTCAAATCAAATTCCTAATATGATAAACAAAAACTTAAACCGTGAATTGTAAAAAGGTCAAGACAGTTGCGTAAATAATTCTTATATTTTTCAAAGTTTTAAAACATTCTCTTTTAAATGAGAGAGAATTTGCGTGGCTTTGAGTGAAAGAAATTATAATTATTGGCGCTTTAATTACTCCACTTCGATAAATGTTCGCAAACATTTTTTAAGGGACCTCTTCGCAGTTTTCTTTTAATATTATTGCAAAACAATATGATAATAGTTTAAATTAAGTTTTCACTTGAAAATTTATGAAATTTTGAGTATATTTATGCTTAAGAAATTCGCTATTGAAGCCCGTTTGGTAGTTTTATATTGCTATGTAAATTTTCTTGCTCAGGCCTAGGGCCACTTTTAGACGCCATTTTTCATCAGGCGTTGCAATACTTTTGGAACCCCAGTGTATAAAAACCATACCCCAGGACCCAGGACCCAGGACCACAAGTATGACCCTTAAGTATGGAAAATCAAAAATGACCCTTGACTATAGAGTGGTCATCCCCGCTAATGATTGACATCGATCACGTTTCGAGAGATGATTTCATGGATTTCACTGCTTGATTCGCCACAAGGTTTCCGGTCGTAAATAAAACTTGGGAAATTTTTCTTGTTTCATCTGACCAATCTGACAAAATCTGGTGAGATCAAATGCACATTTTAAAAACATTTTAAAAAGGACAGCACTGCTTTGTAAACAACTGACACAGCATAAAATTAAGAAGGAAGTTTGTATTAAATAACAGATCTAGCTACTACTTATTGGTGCCAGATAGACGAAGGGAGGGGTGGAATAACCGGAGAGTTGGAAAACAGAGATTAGAAAAATTATAAGCAGAGTAAAAAATAAGCCCAGGGATGGGATATGCGGGGAAGGTGAAACATTTAGGAACGCCTATTGCGCCAAAAACTCGGAAAATTTGGTCGAGGCTCAGATCAGATGTTTTTATTTTTGCTATTGTTCTAAGCAATAAACTATTGTTTTCTGTATTGTTCTTCATTTGAAATCGAGTCTCAGTGTTTTCATAAACTTTGTTTTTATAAAAATAGTTCTAAAGTAGAACTGAGTTTCTAAAATTGTATGCGCCTTTTTAGTACCAGTAACGTCCTTAAAAGTTTCCTAAATTTGAATAGCCAGAGGACCTGGCCACAAAATTTTAGGGGCGGAGTACCCCTGGATTCAAGCAGTGAAATCAATGAAATCATCTCTTGAAACGTGATCCGATGTCAATCATTAGCGGGGATGACCACTCTATAGTCAAGGGTCATTTTTGATTTTCCATACTTAAGGGTCATACTTGTGGTCCTGGGTCCTGGGTCCTGGGGTATGGTTTTTATACTATGCCAAATTTCTTGAAGTGAAAAGTCAATCCCAAGATAAAGCAACATCGCTGCATAAATTACCTATTTTAGGGACGCTTATTGGTTGATTAAACAATCGGCATTGAATAATTTATGTGAAACAATGACGCACTGCTTTGCAATCGGGAATTTTTATTGAACAGGTTATCGAAACCGGTTTTTACCACGGCAATTGATTAAATTCATCGTGGAGGAGGAATAATTATGGAGCCGACTCACTTTGATGAAATTCTGTCGCAGCTGTAATCATAACAACATCACATCATCAGGACGTATTTCCAGGAACTAACTTGAGCAATAATGCTCTATCTATAGTTTGGGGTTTGATGACTTTGGAACAATTTGAAATGAATTTTTGACAGGGTTGCTTCCTTGTGTTGTATGTATATCCATCCCATCCATCCTGCTCCTCCTCTGAGCATCTTGTTATAGCAAGACCAGATGGCGCAAAACTGTCCTCTCTGTCTTACCCTGATGTGATCTTAAGGACCGCAAACATCAAAAACAAAATTTCAGAATTATAATTGTTATTATTCATCCTGTTTCCCTTCCCACAATCATTACCCAACAAACAAGTCAAGTTCCCGCCTGAAGTTCAGCTTATATCTCCCACCCACAATGTCAGCTCGTCCGTTTTGGCGGGAATATTTTTTGATCTATTATTTTAAGAAAGATGGCGGATGATTCTAATGAGATGTTTGTTGATGAAAGCATTGAAAGTGAAATTTTGGAAAGGGATATCGAAGAAGAAGCAACAGAAACACAACCAGGAAACGAGGATGGGAAACCTAACAGTTCAAAAATAGCCCAACTTCCTTACACAAGAGTTAGAAACATGATGAAACTGGATACTGATT
This sequence comes from Sanderia malayensis, assembly GCA_013076295.1. Lineage (NCBI taxonomy): Eukaryota > Metazoa > Cnidaria > Scyphozoa > Semaeostomeae > Pelagiidae > Sanderia > Sanderia malayensis. Next base: position 4,307,088 of record RQOL01000618.1, on the reverse strand, counting down.
TGCATATCGCAAGTCAAGAATCAGTTTTCCTCGTTACTAAAGCTGCCGTAAGTTTTTATTGTTGGTAGATATGTAAAGTTAGACTGTTTTTTTGAGGAAATTAATGTAGTAACCAAAGGAAAATGCTTTATTTTTGCATAGGAATATTTTGTGCAGTTTATTGCCAAAGAAGCTCATCGACGAAGTATTCAATCCAAAAGGAAAACAATACAAAAACGGGATTTAGGTGAATTGTTTATACTGTGTATTGCGGCAAAATTGTCGTCTATAATCATTAATGTATTAATATGTTAATAATTTTGCTCAGAGTAGTAGTAGTGCAAGTATTGAACATTTTTGCTGTGCAGTCTGACTTGCAACAATTAGTATTTTTCAGATGCAGCTATCAATGAGATTGACTCAATGGTATTTCTTGAGGGTGAGATTGCTTCTTATGCTATTCTCCTTTGGTTATTGCCTGGATGGCAAATCACTTCCATAAAATAGTTTACACATCAACAATTTACACTAAATGATATATTTCTAAGCAAAGTTATTTCCCTTGTATAACCTGCCTTTCAAAACATTGATTCCACGCTTGTTTATTTAAGGTGTCCTGGAGTAGAAAACTGTGAACATTGATAAAAATCACCCAAGCATTACAAAATTCTAGAATGGAACTAAAAATATTTTCATAAAGTATATGTGCAAACATATTTATCAACATTATATTATGTTATCATTGTTGCAATTATTTGTAGATAGAAAAAATGCAAGATAGTTGGGTAATAAAATGTTATTATTTGTGTTTTGGACTGAATAATTGTAATTTTTTAATGCTTTATTTCAAAATGTAATTGAAGTTTGTAGGAAGTCATGAGATCTTGAATTTTTCAATTTACCCACTGAGCTATAAATACACATTTATTTATAGAATTAAATGTTTGAAAATAGATCTGCTGTGGAGAAAGATGGATTATGTAATAAGAATTTATAAGAATTTTCTGGTTGGTTTTGTTGCCAAAAGTAATGATGTTATATTTTCTACAGATTATATCATAATGATGCAATCTGGTGGGAGACTCCCCTTGAATCTGGTGAGTTGAATTCAAGTCTAATAGAACATGTGTTATGGAAGCATTTGCCAGTTGTTAAAACTTTTTCATATCTACTCTATGACTTCCAGTCAATACTAAATGCAGGGCCGGCTCCAGGAAATTTTCTTCAGGGGGTGCAGTAAGCTCTTATGTACCGAGTAATTAAAAAAAACCATACCACAAAACCATATATGTAAACTTTCGTAACATAATTTTACCGACCAAAAATCGAAGTTTAGCGAGTAAATCCCTAAAACTCAATTCTTGGGGTGGGTATCACACCCCCCCCCCCACACCCCCCATGGAACCGGCCCTGTATATGCTAGAAGGCTGGGAATTTTCTCAGACTGATCAGTAGGACCAATTTAGTATAATTCGAATCTAGCAACTTTAACATTACCATAGGCATATTGAGAGGCGCCAAGCCAGATGTCGCCTGCCCTGTTATTCTAGGGCCGCCTGATATAGCTATGTTGTGTCTCTGATAACATTAAATTTCCCTCACAATAAGATAGTAAATTTATATGGGATTTAAGTGAATAATGTTGATAAATGAATTGTTAATTGAATATCCGTTTTTATGGAGGGTAATTATGATGAAGGGACCAGCTTTTCTAACCTTAGCATTATGTAGGACAGGTAATGTATTTCACTTGGGGCAAGAGCTCGCCTGGGGCCAACTTTTGAAATATATATGCTAGAAGCCTGGGAATGGTCTCAAACTGATCAGAAGGTGCTAATTATTTGGATTCGACCCCTTGTGAGTGACATTTCTATCTGTTTCTAAATTTGACTTTTCTAACCCTAGCTTTATGTATAGGAAATGTATTTCACTTGGGACAAGAGCTCGCTTATAATGTTGATAAATAACTTGTTAATTAAATATTCGGAATAACAAGGGTAATTATGATGAAGTGACCAGCTTTTGAACCCTAGAAGGCAGGGAATTTCGTACAACCATCTAGCAACCTGCCTAACCGAAGTTTTTAGAGTTTGAATCCACTAATTGAAGGTCACTGATTATTTTGAGCCCTGGGACCATTCTGGTAAATGACCGGAAGTGGCATTTCCGGGAGTGAAAAAAATGCACGGTCAGCAAAAATTAAAAATTCTATTTTTTCAAATCTGATTACATCATCGGAAAGAGCATTTGATACTGAGTAAAAAATACTAAGAGACTAACATTATCTGATTTATAAATAAAAAGTTATGGCTCCTGAAACAAGCGAAGGACATTGACAGCCCTAAAACTGATTTCTTTCTTTTAGTCCGGTAGCTGAAAAGGGGGTAGTACCACCAGACGAGGTAATTTATGAGACCAAGTGATTTTGGTCAATTTTGGGGCGCAGAATTCGAATTTCGATGTTCTTTTTATGGGGGAGGGGCCGTTTCCGAGATATGGGGGCAAATGCCCCCAAATTCAACAAAAGCGTGCCATAGTTAAAACTGTGACTATACCTCTTAAATGTTTGGTTTCTGATTGTAAGGCATTGATTATGGCCTGATCAAGCTTATTGGAGGTTTTTTAGGTTTCAGGCCAGGGCATAGAAATTCTGGGGTAACCGTGCCCCCAAATGGGGGCAACAAGGTAATTGATCAAACGTAATCAAAAACATCTCTTCCTATGAATTTGAGGGCGTAGAATCTGAATTTCGATGTTATTTTGACAAAAAGGAGCCATTTTGGAGATATAGGGGTAAATGCCCCCAGAACAGGGGGTAAAGTGTGCTATTCTTATTTATATTTTTGATGACGTCACACTATTGAACTCTATACCGGGCTTCATTTTGGCAACTTATTGAATTGAACTATGATAGAACTCAGTAATTACCTGAGTTTTCATGCAAGAATATAATTTAGTCATCATTGCTGTCACTATCACTGCTCTCTTCATCCGAACTCAGCATATCGCTTAAGACTTCCTCTTCCATATCATCACCATTACGATCTTCTATCAGGAGCTCAGCTATCTCCTCTGGATACGCTTCCACTGTCCAATTTATTGTCATGTTTGGTAGCCAACCATGATTGCATGGATCATCCAACGCTAGAATAGGATTTGATGCATTTCGCCACATCCTGCCACAAAACTTGCTCGCTTGCAATGCAACTCCAGGCTTGTCTGGCATGGTTGAAGGAGAGACAGATCGATGACCTTTCCATCCTTTTCCAATCTCTGCCAAAATATTTCTTTCCTTGCCTCGTTCACTGAATGCTGCTGCCTTCTTCCAAAAATTGCACACACAAAATGTTCCAATCCAGCAAGTTGGTGGAGAGTAATATGTTGACCGTTTCCTAAAGAAGCGACTAAGTCAATAAATACTGAATTCTCTTTGACGTGCTTCCAACAAAGTTGCTTCCCTTTGCGCAGAATGCTCGAAAATAGTCGTTGCCCGTGAAGGAATGCAGCCCAAGCAGTGCTCTCTTTTTCTTTGTGACATGTGCATGCACTGACGTCTAAAAGAGAAACGGCGAGGTACTGTCTGCGTGGTCCGTTCCAGCTCAGGCATATCGATATACGTCCTTAGTAGCAGGAGAGTTCGACGCACTTATACGATCAACATTGAACAGGATACGCCTTTAGACGTCAGTGCATGCACACTGTCACAAAGACAAAAGAGAGCACTGCTTGGGCTGCATTCCTTCACGGGCAACGACTACTTTTCGAGCATTCTGCGCAAAGGGAAGCAACTTTGTTGGAAGCACGTCAAAGAGAATTCAGTATTTATTGACTTAGTCGCTTCTTTAGGAAACGGTCAACATATTACTCTCCACCAACTTGCTGGATTGGAACATTTTGTGTGTGCAATTTTTGGAAGAAGGCAGCAGCATTCAGTGAACGAGGCAAGGAAAGAAATATTTTGGCAGAGATTGGAAAAGGATGGAAAGGTCATCGATCTGTCTCTCCTTCAACCATGCCAGACAAGCCTGGAGTTGCATTGCAAGCGAGCAAGTTTTGTGGCAAGGATGTGGCGAAATGCATCAAATCCTATTCTAGCGTTGGATGATCCATGCAATCATGGTTGGCTACCAAACATGACAATAAATTGGACAGTGGAAGCGTATCCAGAGGAGATAGCTGAGCTCCTGATAGAAGATCGTAATGGTGATGATATGGAAGAGGAAGTCTTAAGCGATATGCTGAGTTCGGATGAAGAGAGCAGTGATAGTGACAGCAATGATGACTAAATTATATTCTTGCATGAAAACTCAGGTAATTACTGAGTTCTATCATAGTTCAATTCAATAAGTTGCCAAAATGAAGCCCGGTATAGAGTTCAATAGTGTGACGTCATCAAAAATATAAATAAGAATAGCACACTTTACCCCCTGTTCTGGGGCATTTACCCCTATATCTCCAAAATGGCTCCTTTCTTGTCAAAATAACATCGAAATTCAGATTCTACGCCCTCAAATTCATAGGAAGAGATGTTTTTGATTACGTTTTGATCAAATTACCTTGTTGCCCCCATTTGGGGGCACGGTTACCCCAGAATTTCTATGCCCTGGCCTGAAACCTAAAAAACCTCCAATAAGCTTGATCAGGCCATAATCAATGCCTTACAATCAGAAACCAAACATTTAAGAGGTATAGTCACAGTTTTAACTATAGCACGCTTTTGTTGAATTTGGGGGCATTTGCCCCCATATCTCGGAAACGGCCCTCCCCCATAAAAAGAACATCGAAATTCGAATTCTGCGCCCCAAAATTGACCAAAATCACTTGGTCTCATAAATTACCTCGTCTGGTGGTACTACCCCCTTTTCAGCTACCGGACTAAAAGAAAGAAATCAGTTTTAGGGCTGTCAATGTCCTTCGCTTGTTTCAGGAGCCATAACTTTTTATTTATAAATCAGATAATGTTAGTCTCTTAGTATTTTTTACTCAGTATCAAATGCTCTTTCCGATGGTGTAATCAGATTTGAAAAAATAGAATTTTTAATTTTTGCTGACCGTGCATTTTTTCATTCCCGGAAATGCCACTTCCGGTCATTTACCAGAATGGTCCCAGGGCTCAAAATAATCAGTGACCTTCAATTAGTGGATTCAAACTCTAAAAACTTCGGTTAGGCAGGTTGTTAGATGGTTGTACGAAATTCCCTACAATTTTGGACCGTTGGATCTTGCGACAATTGGCTTTATGTGACATTTACACAAGAATAACATCTAATACACCATGGAAAGCGGAGACAAAGGGTCGCTTTTGAACCGTAATGGCTCCGTCAATCTGTTACTCATGGACTTTGTCACTAAATTAGTTACCCATAGGTTTGAGCACATCTTAAAACATTTTCCATTTTTTTGGACCATTGGAGCTAGCGGTAATTGGCTTTAAGTGACTTTTACACCAGGATAACAGCTAATAAGGCATGGAAAACGGAAATATGGTGTCTGTATTTGAACCCCAGTAACTAACTGGATTCACTTCAAACTCTTCCATTATATTAAATAGTTGATGTGGATTTGGAATGAAATTAAATGAAAAATAGATCATATTTGAACATTCCATAACAGGCTTTTTTTTATCAAGTTAACTCCAAATCAAAACAAAAAGAAACATTTTTATTCATTATTTCTCGCCAATAGTATACATAGTTTATATTTGTGTATTTTTTTTTGTCAATTTTTTATTATTTATTTGTTCTTATTTAGCAAAAATGTGTTCTACGGATGTCTCTTTTGAAAGTCTAATCCATGCCTCTAACGCACATGTTCTTTCCGAAAATTCTTCTGAGGAATTTCCATTTTTTCTTCCTTGTTTTCTTGGGTTCTTCCGTGCCATTATTGGGCATGCTCACTTCAGACTCATGTTCAATGATAACTGTGCTTTGATGACTGCAATCCGAATCCAAGTCTGACTGGTTACACGGTTGCTCATGGCCTCCCTTGACAGATTTTACCCGATCTTGCGGCTCCTCTGAAATTTAAAGAATATCAAGTTAATTCTTCCTGCTTTATGAACAAGTAAAGATGGTATGTTGTTGTTGTCATTCGTTGATACTTATACTTCCATTGCTACAGCTATTTGCTTTTTTCATTCTTTTAGGTCGATTTCACCGTACTTCTGTGCATATCTATGCAGGTTACTTAAGGATGAAAGGTTGGTGTTGGCAATTAAACTTGAGAAACATAACTCGCGTGTAGCTTTAATCTCATTATTCTAACTTTCATTCAACGCTAGGTCTCGGTCTTTGCTGCAGTTTAATTTTCTCCCAACTCCAACACTTTTCACCTATGGCATTGCATTTGTCCCTACCGGCTTTTACTACAGCTTCAACTTACCAGATTCATCACTGTTGTTTGTCGAATGGCAACTGATGGACTTCGTTAGGTCGTTGATGTCGTTCAGAGAATCGAGGCTGGCACATGGGGACGGAACAGTCCTCGGGCTCATCAACAGTTTGATATTTGAGAAACTATCCAATGACCCGAATGAACTGACTTCCTAAAGACTCCCCTCATCATGAGAATCAATGTCACTGATTTCTATTGACGATGTATCACTTTCCACATCTGAATCATCAGATTCCTCATGCTTTGGGACTTCGTCATCAGCATCTGCCTCGTTGAAGGCATTTTTCTTGTTGCCACATTCGTTTTCCGTTTTGCCTGTTGATGCCACATTATTGACCCCATTCTTGGCACATGCGTCCTCGATGGATCTTTCTTGCAATGCATCTTTTGTATCACGCAACTGCTGATCACATTCATCTGCATGAATTGGTACATCGATCTTGCATTCCTTCTGAGGCTCAGCCAAACCTGAGTGTTTGCTGTTTTCTTTGGATATCTGAAACGATGTTGTTGGAATGGCTGCATCCACCAACGTGTTGTTGGAATCCATAGAGGTTGGTTGAAGTGGCTGGTTGATGTTTGCATTTATGCTACCGTCGCAATCAATGCCAGTATCAGCACTTACCGATGCTAATTCATCAGTATCACCTTGCTTCGAATTCATCTTCAGCTTCCATTCTGATACTGAATCGTTGCTGTTGGTTGGCATTGAATCCTTTTTGACGTAAATCTGCTTGATCAAAACTTCAGGCTCGACCAGTTCTGGTTCACCATTGGAACCGCTGATCAGATTCTGTTTGGAATCTTTCTCAAGCAGGACGATTTCCTGTTCTGAAACACAACAGTTGTCACTTGATTAATCAATGAACTATGTAAAGCTGACATGATTACTGAACTGATAGTGCCATCCTTCTTGCCATGCACCTCCTAGATCAGATCTTGGGTTCTGTTATTCGAGTTGCTGAGTTTCATAAAATTGAAAGGCACATGCTTACGTTGTTCCTTTTTCTTAGGTGTTGCTTTTTCTTCCTGTTTTTGATTTTCACTTTTAATGGCATGTAGCCATTCTTGTTTCTTCTCCAGAACCATGCTGCCAATCTCAGACTGTGGAAAACAAATTTCTTCGTCAACAAGGATACAGTTCCAGAAAGGATAAATATCTTATTTTGATCTATAAATTTGTAGATACTCGAACAAGAAAGAAAATTATGTTTGCATTAAATTTCGATGGTACTTACTTTCTCTTAAGGTAAAGTCTAATAACTGCAAACAGCAATATCAGCAAACCAAATATGACCAAAGTCACAACTACTGTCGCATCGGACGAGTTTTTCGTCTGCGGTTCTATAATATAAATACAAAATTGTTTTATGAATAGATAGATGACTAAACCTATGTTATAAAACACGAATAAGTCTTGAAAGAGTGTTTTCATGTAATTAATTGTCTCCAATGCTCCTTACTTTGTGTTGTCCTAGGCATTTGCTTTGGTTTTCGTGTTGGTGCTTCCATGTTTTCAGTCAGCGTTGCTGTACGGAATCTTCCAACATTTTCAAACACCAAACGGCGACTGTTAATCTGCTCATCACCTACTCTTTGCCTTGTTCTCACTCGAGTTGAAGTCATTTGACCAGTTTTCGGGCCTTCTTTGTTGTTCAATACCCGTGTTTCATCCATGGATATTTCACAGGGTTCCGCAAGTCCCTCATGTTTCCAAATGGGAGAAGAACATCCTTGCTGAATTAACAGCAAAAATAATACCACTTTCAACATTGTTGATGATGTTGTTGAAGTAGTGAACTTATACAAGTCTTTTCGAAATTCAACCAGAACGGACAAGTATCCTATCATTGAATCGAAAAAATTGAAGTGTGTAATAAAACCGATGCATTTCCAATTTGACGCAATGTACTTTAATTCGAATTAACATGTTAATTAGTCTAATTAGTAGGACTCGACCCCTTGTGAGTGACATTTCGAACTATTTCTAAATTTTATTTTTTCAACCCTAGCTTTATGTAGGATAGGTAATGTATTTCAGTTGGGGCAAGAGCTCGTCTGGGCCCAACTTTTGAAATATATATGCTAGAAGGCTGAGAATGGTTTTAAACTGATCAGAGGGTCCTAATTAGTAGGATTCGACCCCTTGTGAGTGACATTTCGATTTATTTTTAAATTTGATTTTTCTGACCCTAGCTTTATGTAGGATAGGTAATGTATTTCACTTGGGACAAGAACTCGCCTGGGCCCATCTTTTGAAACATGTCTAAATGTCCCATCGTGCTACGAGTTATCGAATTCTATGAATATACACTTAACTTGATTACCTGTTTTAACTTTTATAAAACATTTGCAAAAACATTGTTGCACTTTATTGTTCTAAGAGTTGCATTATGCAATTTGCCGTTTTGAAAAACACGTGGCTTTGTTTGTCGGTCTCCTTTCGTGACATTATTTTAGTTGTCCCGAGATATCCTGTGTCCAATGCAACCATTGTTGAACCGTGCACAAAATTCCGTCTGCCAGCACTGAAATTAATGTTGCAGCAGTGTTTTTCGTCTTTGTTGTGGCATTTTGTGGCGCTGGAGGGACAGGTTTTCGAAATGCCAATGCTGCATTGTCATTCACAGCTTTCTTTTGATTCCCGAACTGAATTTCAAGGTTGCTCTTCTTTCATTATTCAACAACTGTGATTTTACTCTTTCTTGACAATTAGATTTTTGTAGTTATGTCAAACTCTTCAGTTACTCTTTTTATTTGCAATCTTTCTCCTTGATTAGGAGATAGCTTAATTCTCTTAGCTTTCACCTGACTCATTAGGAAACAAGAAAAACAAGAACTTTGAATTAATTACAGAAAGTTAACGCTCAGTAACAGTTGCGACCTTCTTCTCGACTGTAAGTAAATAAAAACGCATGCGCATTTTATGCTCCCCGTATTCAAACCGTCAGAATTAGACCTATCTTATCAATTTTGAATCTTATTGCTCGTGGAACCGTTGTCCGTGCCAAATGCCACAGGGAATTTCTATTCTTTTGAGCGCAGATACCTGATCTTGAAGTCGAGAGATCTGGAGTAAAGATCAGAATCTCCATTGGCAAAACGTGGAAAGAGGGTGAGCTTTAGTGGCTGCTCGGCACGTGGCATAGGTTCCCCCGGGGAAGATAGGGTTTCGCCGTTTTTTTGGCGAAATTTTATTGGAACCGGGCAATTCCCCAAATCGATTTGCTAATTTTTCATGTTTTTCTATTTATTTATTTGACAACTAATTGATAATTTGATTGTTGTTTAAGGCAAAGTCAACATGTATTTGAGAAGTCTCGACTGTTGGCAATAAAGCTCAACCGTCAGTCCCCCTCTATCATGTTACAGACTTCAGCCTTCAACAGTCATTGATAAAATAACTACGATTTGTGATGCTCCGAATGCTACCCTCTTGGCATCAACGAATATTGCATGTGGGACAACATGACCTACGCATGCGTTGGTAGCAACATGAGATGAATACACCATTATTGAGGATCCTTAGCTTCCTCTTGATTGGCTGGCTGATGCACGAGAAGTTTGGCATTTCCGGATTGTCTTGCATATTTTTACCAAACATGGTGCTATCGAACCATGCGCGGATGATGAATCTGCGCCATTGCGCATGTATAAATACTCATGCACGTGGAAGTTTTGGTCTTTTGGTATTCACTTTTCAGTCGTTGGCAGAGAGAAGATCGTGTAAGATGAACAGGGGAAAAGATCAACGAAAAGACAACGAAAGAAGAAGCAGGGAGAAGATACTTTTCTAATCTTTCATACTCTCAAGCAAAGATGTTTGGTTGCAAGACATTTGTGTAAGTCTTGTAGTTATCGAGAAAGGTAAAGGAACATGCAAGTAAATTGATGCTGAGAGGAAAGGAAATGATTGCAAATATCATCCAAAGCCTACATTGTCACGAGGTAAGTTTAATCTGGATCTACCGAAGCTGATTATGTCCTTCAGTTTGGCTTTCTTATCTTATTTGTGTTAATTTTGCTCTGTTTTTGGACTGGTTTGCTCTTGTCTTTGTAATAATCTCTATTTTACTATTTTAGCTATCCTGGTAGGCTGTTGCCTTTTTGGTGTTCACTTGATAGTTGTGACTGAAACATCGTTAATATCAGGTAATTTGTTGTTTTGTTCTCAATTATACTTAAACTCGTTGTAGATTTGATATTCCTTTCTTTACATTGATTCGTCTCATCGTCGTTGAATTGACGTTAGAATTGTGATTTTTAGGACGGCCTGTCAAGAATCTCCTGTTGGATGGTGCAGTGTTCATGATGCTATGATACACCTTACCACTCGATACCAGTATACGGTAATGCATTACATGGTATTCGTATTCTATTTTACTAATTGTATAGTACGAGTCGAATAGTATTATTACAGTATTAAGCAACAAAATTGTAGCATGTTATTCCATGCTGACTTCCTATCGCAAATGAAGATTTGAAATAGATGGAATATGGTGGAAGAACTTCTGGAGCAATGGCAGGAGCCATGATAGATGCAACAACAAGATCAATTAAGAAGCAATGGGTATGTTTTGCGGGTGCTCAAGATAAAGGGTTAACAGCCCCGAACATTATCAACCAACGTAGCCTAAACAATTTGAACAGATGGAGGACGATACTGGATGATCAAGACATGGTACTAAAATGGCAAACTGTAACACCAGCAGATAAAGAAGAAACGTGCAAAGAAACGAAGAAATCTGCATGCACCTGGTATTTCCTATCTGATTACATTTCTTATTAGTTTATATTCTCTTCTATTGATTTAATTTATTTCCTCTTATGCATTCTAGATCTTGTTTATCAAGAAGAAGTTGACATATTGGAAGATTGTTGAACAAAAAAGACATGCTGATCTGTTTTGATTAATATTACATTCAGTAAGAACTTTATCAAGCTTCCCTTAGGGCTAATTAGAGAGGGGGCATTTAATAGAGCTTTTATTTCTAGATATATTCTGCGAAAAAGGTGGTGTTGGGAATTGTGAAGTGATGAAGTTACCATGAAGGAAAAGAAAAATGGACGTCAAATGAGAACGAAAAAATCCAGAAATCAGTAGAGTAGAGGATTAAATAGAATTAGAGTACATAAAAACATTTTAAAATGAATTTTATTATTGAACAAATGCATATATATGAAAGAGAACAATTTATTTTTGTGTCTTGATATCAAAGATGTTACATTCATCTGACACTTCCTCCCGCCTTTTCAGACTTGTATATTATACTGTTGGCACTTCCTACCTGAGAAATACAAGAACATATTTAGTACAGCTGTCCAGACGACAGGCATTCAAATTACTACCTGTTACCATTACAACTTTATTACTATTTACTCATGGTACAGCAATTGCCATTAAGGGTCCGCATCACCTACATGCTCCCACTTAGCAGAACCTGCATGTCAAATAAAATTATCTAACCGGATTTCCTCTAATAAGCGCCTCCGCCCTTATTAAGTATTTTGCAAAATTATTTAAAAAGGTAAAAATTAGTTCACATTTTTTTATTTGAGGGGGGGCGGTTAAAAGAGGGTGCGCGCTGATTAGAGGAAATACGGTATGTAGATTTCACAATGGCCCTTCGTCTGTTGTGACTATTTAAGATCAGAAGTCAAGTCTTTCCCGTACCGCTATGCACGTTACATCTTGACATTTGCCATAGAAATTCCAATTCAACAAACGTTGCCTGGAAATTGATTTAGTAGTTACAAAAAGAAATTAACAGCGTACCTCTGACTTTTTTTAATTGAATTCCTTGGGCGCCTCGTGGAAATGACGTGCCATGCCGACGTGATCTTTATTTTGTTTTGTTTGTCCTTGATATTGCCGCCACGCTGTGTGTCCTTGACTTATCTTGCCTGGTGATTTTCATTCAGAAGTGAGCCTAAAAGAAGAAAACATGGCCCCAAAGGCCACTTTAACATCTGTTGATTTTATTGTTATTGCTGCTTACTTTCTTGGAGTTATTGGTGTCGGAGTATGGGTAAATATACAGAACATTGTCAATACTCTTCATCGTGCAAAGATTTCATTCATAAGACTAGGCCTCGTAAAATGGGCGTTTAATTCCTTTGTTTGAATTTTGCTTTACCCCAGCAAACTTAGTCTGTTCCAGTCTTGGTAATTTCAATGATAGATATATAATATATAATTTTTAAAAAACATCCTTGTCATTTACAATTATGTTCCTATTCTCTAATCACAATTATTTGAACTTGTGAACCCGTATTGTCGCGCCCGATATTGACCCATTTATTTTCTTCGCAATTTTCTCTTTAATTTCAGTCGCTTTTCCGAGCAAATCGATCGACAGTAAGCGGCTATTTTTTAGCTGGCAGATTTATGACGTTCGTTCCTGTAAGTTTGCAGTGCAGCATCTTTCTTTCAAAAAAAGTCTTATTGCATTGCGTGCACGCAAAATATTCAATAAGAAATACCAATTAATTGCTCTTATCATTCAGGTTGGAATGTCCCTATTTGCTAGTAATATTGGCAGTGAACATTTGGTTGGGCTTGCAGGCTCTGGGGCCGCCGCAGGGATTGGAGTTGGAGCATTTGAATTCAATGTAAGCTACTTTTTGCTGCAACATATTGTTTTTTAACAATAGACCATTGTCTTTCCCATTGTTCTCTGCAAACAAGAAAGACCAGCTTTCTCATATGTGGGAACTTACAATACCTGACAAGGATCAATATATATTGTTCAGTTAATTGAAATCACTTACACTTTTCTAAAAAGCCCCTCTAGTCAAAATTTCCTAACTTTGGGGAATTTTGGCCACATTTTTACAATCGTAAAGTTCATTTCGTAAAGTGCCCCTACAGCTTTTTCTATTTCCCCATTCAATAAAACTTTGTATGCTGATTCCCAATTTGAAAATTATTTTTAAATCTGATGTGTGATTCAGGAATCAGATTCAGTGATTCAGAATTCCATGAAATCTATTTATTTCATGGAATAAAATGCCTTACAAAGTTAAGAAGGCAACTGCTTTTAACAATAATGCAAAACAATTTATAACATTTACCCATCTAAATTCAGCCACCACAAATACTTTAAATAAAAATTTTTGCATTTTTGGCAGCTTTAACTCTTTCTAATTTTGTGGAGGTGTGAAAAAAATATGGAAATTTGATATCATAATGTGAGATACCTTGACTATCTTATAATTAGGATATGGTAGCAAAATACATTGGATCCAAAATTACTTGAGCAAGACCACTTTCACCCTTCTCCCACAGGTTAACAATTGAAAACAATTTAAAAAAACTCAGTTAAGGAGGAAATATTTTTAAGTTTCCAAGTATGATTACTTGAGTGATTAACCATGCTTGTTTGATTATCATTGATTGGATCATTGATTAAGTGATTTCTGTTCATCCTAACAGGCTCTCATTCTCCTCCAACTCCTTGGGTTTGTTTTTCTTCCAGTTTACATTGCCAGTGGGGTAAGTGAATACGAATCATCATTCAACTCAAGCATTCCCAATTTACAACCGATGTTTATTGCTCAATTAATCATTCTTTTGCATTGAAGGTTTGCACATTGCCAGAGTATATCCACAAACGTTTTGGGGGACACAGAATTCGAGTTTTCCTTGCATTGCTCTCATTGATTCTTTATATCTTCACAAAAATATCGGTAAGTTTCTCTGTCCTTAATCAGAACTTGTAAGTGTCTCTACTTGTAAACTTGCTTTAACCATCTGTTCTATTTCTTGCAGGTGAATATGTATTCTGGAGCATTATTCATCCAGCAATCAGTTGGTTGGAACTTATATGTATCAATTCTGTTCCTTCTTGGTATCACTGCATTGTGTACCATCACAGGTAGGTGATGACAAACCAGCCCCATAAAGTCAAGACTTTAAAGAAACAAGAAACTTTCACCGCTTAAAGAAACTGGTGCACAATAAAAACAAGAATTTGCCTTCATTCTTCCAGGTGGACTTGCAGCTGTAATTTATCTGGATACTTTGATGGCTGTTGTAATGGTTAGTGGTGCCTTTGTCATGACAATCATGGGTAATTATGCAGCTAATTATATGGGCATTGCAAAAGTACTCCAAGTAAAACAAAATGGGTCTTCAGCAATGTCTCTTTTCCACATAGCATGCATACAAAGTAATCTGAGAACTATAGACTGAGTTTCATTGTATTTCTTTACAGGCTTTGAAAAAGTAGGTGGTTATTCTGGCTTGCGTACAAGCTATATGAATGCCATGGCAAAAGAAGTCATCAATGGTAATGTCACCTGTGGTGGTGTTCCAAGACCTGATTCCTTTGTGATGCTCAGAGACCCTGGTCATTCTGATATGCCATGGCCTGGGTTCCTTCTCGGACAAACCCCTGCTTCCATTTGGTATTGGTGTGCTGATCAGGTAAACTTTGACTTGACCAACCAGAGTTAACTTCAAGCTGTATACATACATCTGCATTTCAAAGCGGATATAATATAAAATTTCCTTCTTCAAGGTCATTGTTCAAAGAGCTCTTGCTGCAAAAAGTTTATCACATGCACAAGCTGGATCTTTGCTTGCTGGATACATCAAAATTCTTCCGTTGTTTATCATGGTGCTGCCAGGAATGATCAGCCGTGTTCTTTATGCAGGTAAAAAATTCATTGTTAATCATCCATCAAGCCCACTGAATCCATTCATCCATTAATTTGTACACAACTTATCTTTATAAACAACTTTCTCAACTTTCATCTTGTTGTGCTTTTTTTGCAAGAAACATATTGTGTTAACATGGTTTCTTTTTCTTTGAAGCCACAAAAAGCTAAATTCTGCTGTGAGTCTGAGTAATCACTCTCAATGTGGGATATCTTGTTGTGTAAAATAGCTATATTAGGCACCATACATATATACATGAGCGACTTTCAAAACTGAAATATTGATATTTGTCAAGACACTCCTGTGATGCAGCATATTTCTTGGTGCTTGTAAAAAACATGTGCATGGTGGTTAGTCTGTAGCATGGTGTTTGTGGATTCACCAATCATCCATGAACCATAGATAAAGTCTGATAAAGTTCAATTGTATTTCAGATGAAGTAGCATGCACTGACCCAGAGAGATGTTTTGAGGTTTGTGGCAGCAGGGCTGGATGCACAAACATTGCATATCCACGTTTGGTTCTTGGAATTATGCCTTCTGGTAAACATATTACTAATACATTAATCCTTAATAAATATATGTTTACGTTATTTTACACTAGAGGAGCACATCCCTTATGCACAATACACTTAATACACCCATGTTGCAATAATTATGAAACATTAAATGAAGATAATTTATGATTTATTGCAAGGTCTTCGTGGTATGATGATGGCAGTAATGATGGCAGCACTCATGAGTGACCTGACTTCAATTTTTAACAGTGCTTCAACTTTATTTACAATGGATATTTGGAAGAGAATCAGAAAAAATGCTGGAACTCGAGAACTCATGATTGTTGGAAGGTAAAATTAAAAAATATTTTGTTCACATTTTATCCGTGAAATTCATCATATGTGTTTGTTGTTTAGGGAAACTTTGAAAACCAAAATTAAGTAAGAAGATGATATCACAATTGCTGTAAAACCACACTAGGCCTGGCAAATATTTATACTGTTAATCCTCAAATAAGCTCCTTGTTGAATAATTCCCCACCTAAGAAATCATCTTTTGCAAAAAAGCCCTAGCGGGGCTTTATTTGAGTGCAGAGGAAATTGAATCTGCTACACCACAAGAACTGGTGATTCACTGCAAAATGGTCATTCATTTATATAAACGCTTTATGTAGCTCATTGCAGTTAAATAAAAAAATAAAATCATGTCTTTTTTAAGACAATGTTTGAGGCAACTTTAAAATAGCCCTCTCCCCTCTCAAACAAGCCCTGAACTAAAAATTCATTTTTAGCAATATGTTACGATAAACAATGATTTTAATTTGTACTTACAATTCATGTTGCAGACTTTTCATAGTTGTGATGTGTGTTATTGGTATTTGTTGGGTGCCAATAGTGAGTGAGTTTCAAGGTGGCCAACTTTTCATTTACATTCAAGCAGTCAGTGCCTATTTAGCACCTCCAGTTGCTTCTGTTTACTTGATTGCAATTTTCTGGAAAAGAAGCAATGAACAGGTAATAATTACAATAAATTTTTCAAAGTTTCATGATATTTCATTCTATTTTATTTCAAAAAGTATTTTAAAATGAGCCGTGCTAGCAAGATTGTTCTGTCTGGGCAGATTGTTGGAAAGAATATAAAATTTCAAGAAAAGCAACAACGCATTATTTTATTCATTGTTCTTGTTTGGGTATTCATATTAATTAGGATTCGAAATACTCTGGGAGTTTCCTTGATTTTATGAAAGCGATCACGTGGGCAAATGTCACATGCTTCAGCCAACTCCGTCGTCGAAGTGAATAAAAAATTGAGCAAGCGTGAATTAATTCAAGATTTCTAATTCGACAAATTTTGTATTTGTACATGGCGTTTTACTAATATTTACTGAAACACCCACCTCACGCCAAGTTATTGAAAACACCGTTGAATTAAAACCACAACTACAATTAAAACTAGGTAGATAGTAAAAACGTTCACGCAATACAAGGAAATATAAAATTACCTTTCTTTTTCATGTTGCCAGGGCACTTTCTGGGGACTCATGGTTGGTTTTGTCTGTGGTATAATAAGAATGGTCCTTGATTTTGTCTACCAAGCACCAGCATGCAGCCAGAAAGATAATCGGCCAATTATTTTGAAGAATTTTCATTACATGTATTTCGCCCTCATGATATTCTTCTTGACTGCAATCGTTTGTATTGTTGTAAGCCTGTGTACCAAAGCTCCTGACCCTGAAATGGTGAGTGATAAAGTAACTGTGCAAGTTATATTGTTGTTGTTGCTGCTGCCTAGTTAATCTATCCTGGGATATTTCCATGCACGCTTGCTTTTATCTGTAGCCAATTAGGTTTATCGTTGACGATTCCCTGGTTAAGAACAATAATAAGAAATTCCGCTCTTGTTTTAATATCAGGCAAGGTGGATGTACCCCAGGGAAGTTTCAAATGCCATTTCAAAGTTGTAAGAAACAATAACTTGGATATACTCACCGACTCGAATTTCTTTGTAATTTTCCTTTCGCAAACTGAAAAGGTGTTTCCGTTACAGATAATAAGGACGACTTTCTGGACAAGGCACGACCAAACAATTCGATCAGACGAAGTTAAGGAAGATCTTGAAATGCGTCAAATAGATGCAGAAGATCAAATGAAGAGAACACATGAAACCCACCCCAGTCATCAAACACAGGATTCAGCATTTTGGGTCAAAGATCAAGATGTAGTCAATTTAAAAGAATCTGGTAAGAATAGAGTAGAATTTTGGTAAAGCAAATCGCAACAAATAGTAACTCAATTGTGTGTTACATTTGGAGTTTGTTAAACTGGGGGTGAAAAGACAATAATGGAACAAATGTTATGTTTGGTATAACTGGGGTTTCTTTGGCATCTACAATATTTCCTTGATTAAGTAACCCTCTCAACAGACCATATTTTGAAATGAGCACCCCCTCTAATGTCCCGAGTTTAAATGACACTTTTTCCTGAAGATTTTTCAAAATGTTTTTGTTAAAGA
Organism: Sanderia malayensis; assembly: GCA_013076295.1. Lineage (NCBI taxonomy): Eukaryota > Metazoa > Cnidaria > Scyphozoa > Semaeostomeae > Pelagiidae > Sanderia > Sanderia malayensis. The sequence goes on along the minus strand of RQOL01000618.1, from coordinate 4,289,046 downwards.
TTATGAAAAGCATTTAATTTTAAAAATTTGTTTTTTTCTATTCCTTGAAGTTGCAATAAGCACCCTCCCTCAAATAAACACCTTCCTAAAAATTCCTGCAATTAATAAGCGCCCCATGCCACCTAACCTGGGAAATATGGTAGATGTTACACAATTTTTGATAGTACTAGACTTTCAAGCTTCCATTGTTCTTTTGCTTTGCTGAAATAATCAAATAAAAACTGGCGATGAGTAATATTTTATTTCAGTTGAATTTGAGAAGCCAGTACCAAGATGGAAGAAGGTATTGCATTTTATCTGTGGATTTGCTGATGATGTTGAAGAAGAGAAGAAATCAAGTGAAGAACAGAGAGAGCATTTAAAAGAAGTCATCTCGTTAAACCAGAATTCCAAAGCAAAATTTGTGTTGCGTGCAAATTTGGTATTAATACTGAGTGTGGCTGTCTTCTTGTACATATTTTTTTCCATTCCGGATGGAGGACCAACAAAACCAACCATTGCTTATGGCATCAATTTGCTCAATAAAACATCCAATTTTACCTATTGATGAAATGATCTACTTTCCAACTTCAACAGGATTGTCGTTCCACAGTTGAGTTAAAATGATTTGTTACCCAGCTAAATTTTTTATCAAATTTAAGTTAATAGCTGGTGCTTAAATACCTTACATCATGCACTCCTACTATTTTGTAGGCTTTATTAATTAGCACATCTTTAGATAGGGGCTCTGTGCTCTGTGGGTGGATGTTCTACATCAAATAATTGCAACATTTCAAAATGTTCTTTGAATAATTTGAAATACAAAGAAACTTGGAAATATAATTAATTTTGACAAGATGATTTGAACTTTAACTAATTTTGTTGTTTTTTCTATATAAAGTTTTCTAAACAAAAAACTATTAGCGTCATTTTATGTTACTATCTGGTAGTTTGTTCGTGTTGATTTAAAACAAGACACACCATTGCCGAGGTGCATTCCATGTAGCAAATCCCGAAGATCTTCGGCGTGGAGTAATGTTTTTTGGCGTGGCGTTGGCGTGAGATCAGTATCTGCTGGCGTGTGGCGTACCAATTTTAATTTAATTTATTACATTATTCTTTTAATTACTTGTGATTGATTGCCATTCTGTCAGCATTTGTTGATTTGTTCCATCACCATTTGGTTTGTGCGCGTATTTCTGCATCATTGTTATGCCAATGCATAAATAACTTGTAATTATGGGGGTGGGGTTGGCGCAATGTTTTTGTTCGTTTTTTAATTGCATATAAACCCTGGCGTACACCTGGCCTTGCCTTGGCGTACCTTCGGCGTGGAGTTTACATGGAATGCACCCTGGCACCATTGTGGTGTATTTTATTGGGGGGGGGAGTAGGGGGCATTTGAAGTTTCATTCAACATAAGCATGAAAGGAAAAGATAGAGGTACACTCTATTGCATGAATAGCCACAAGTAAATTGGCATAAACCACCGATTTCAAACACCAAAGCGTAAAATAAACAAAATCATAGAAGATCGAAATCGTCTCTGGTGTCATTGTATTCCATAATATGCTTTTTGATTTTCGATGTACTCGTCCAGGTTATATAATCTTCCACGGTTCTCGTTACTAAAAAAGCCGGATCCATAATTACCTCGGGACCAACTCTGATATGTCCTTGTTCGATATATTTGACTGCATCTTTGATTTGTTCAGCCATTTTCAATCTGACCATCACCACTGGCAGACGCCTTCTACAAAACGCTGATGCTGTCACTTTGTCGCATAAACTCAGGTTGGATTTTTCTGAAACTAGGCCCATATCGTACAGTTTTTCCAATAGTTGTTTAGTTGAGTCTATTCTGAACGGATCTTTTGGGCTCAATTCTTTTATTTTTGTCGTCAAGGATTTAACAACTCCGCATAATTTGTTGTACTTTGTATAATCTTCTCTCTTCTGCACGTGGTATTTGCGAAGGATTTTCACCTCTCTTAAGTTGTTCTCGCTCTTCCATGAGATGAAGTCGACCTTTTTCAGCAACTTTTGCTCGTGAAACTTCAGTTTTCGAACCATTTCTGGTAATTCTTGTCAAATTCGAAGAAGCACTAAAAATTCTTAAACACCACGTGCAAGCTGAAAAAAACTACTGGCCTTGGTGGCAGCCTCTCTCTGATGTGACATCAGGTGGTGGACAACATTGCCTCGATCAGATGTAGTTACTTTCATCCTCGAATAAGCCCCGGCCCCGGGGGCTTATTTGCAAAACGAAATTTTAGCTGGATAATTGTTCAATATTAAGCAAAATAAAAGCTATACGATGCAGCCAATCAATAAATCTATTGGTTTAAACTTGTTGTTATTTGCAATACATTCACTTCAATGTCTAGAAACTTGGGCTCAATATCCTGCAAATGACTATCAGGATAGGGGCTTCTTCGAGGGGAAGCTTATTCGACGGTGGGGGCTTATTCGAGAATTTACGGTATCATTGCTTCAATTCAACAAGAGGACCCAGACTATTACCAAAATAAAATACTATATTTCATTTTGCCAGTGCATATCTCCTGTCGTAATATTAAATACGAGTTTATGACTATTAAATGAAAGTTTTTGTCCATTGAAAGCAGGTTTTGGAATACTACTACCCTCTGGCCTGCCAGATGATTTAACAATCAATCTGGAGTAAAAAAGTGATGAAGATTGCTGTAAAAATATGCTTGAATTCTGTTAGACAGGCTGTAGTAGGGATGAAAAATTCAAGCTTCAATTATCGGTGAAAATAAAACTCACAAGAAAACGGTGTTTACGCACTTTTTTGTAGGAATACAAACTTTTTCAGACTTGAAATTTTCAATTTGGAGTCTGAAATTATACTTAAGCTATTCTCAACCGACCCTTGTTTTGCTTTGTGAGATAAAAATATTAGTCCTGATGGCACTTGACACTGGTGGTTTATTCTTTATTCTTGACATTTTAGAGAAATTGAGCCTCAATTTTTCTATACAAACTGTGTTCTGAAAAAAGTGTGTATATATGACAAGATTCCTTGCTAGAAAATCTTTATTGCAATAAACTACTTCCGCGGTATTGAAGAAAATTACTGAATATGTTGTACTTGAAAATCTGTTAGAGGTTATACTGTTAGTCCACCCATGATTGTTTCTGAATGCGTAGTAGCTAAGCCCGCGTTTCAGCGTGGTGTTTCAGCCCTGTATCAAACAATAAAAATACCACAAAATTGATAGAAACAAAGACGATAAGAAACGTCGTTAGCATCAAAATAAGTTACAAGCACGAGGAAGTCATGCAAGATTATATTGGGTTTAAATAAAATCAATGAAATAGTGCAATTTACGTCCGGAAAATATAAGTTGAATTGGTTTTTTCGAGCAACGATTTCAGCCACTTAAACTTTTCTCGATGAAGTAATTTGTGACTAAGAGTTTAAATTAAGCCTGGTCTGTCCATTTCATAATCGGGCGAATTCGTAACTGGGCAGTTTTAAAGTAAAATAACATTTTCACGAAGCTTATTAGGAGATTTGGCTTGACGTTCGTGACGTCAAACCATTATATCATGTCCTATTGAAAGTTCGAATTAAAAAGATATTCTTAACAAGCCCAAGTGGATTCCCCCTCGAAAGAACCATGCGTATGTAAAAACCCCAAACATTCCCAAAAAGCCAATAAAATCCCTTGTACGGAGGGGAATTACTCACATATTTTAGCGATTGCGTCAGACAAGAAAAACCTACGAAGCATAAATATTAAAGGGAAAGGCTGGAGAAAAGATAATACCGATAAGAAAAGAAGTTTGGTAGTCAAGACAACAAATGAGATCTTCAATTATGGAAAGCCATTGTAGATGCATAATGCATTCAATAAGGCGTGCAAATCCATTTATTTGACAATATCTAGGCATATGCACTTTCTGTTTACGTTGTGGGCCTTGCTGATACCAGCCCACGAAGCTGAGTGAAGTATGCTCTTTATTATTGATAATTGAATGGCTGAATGGAATAGCAGCAATGCATGCTCCCTGTTGCAGCTTGAAATGCCAGCAACAACAAATCTCCGCAGCACTATACATAACGGAACTCGAAGGAAAATGAAAAGAAAAACGTAAGCAGAAATAGATCAAAAGGCACGATGCGTAATCAACAAGATTTGCTGTCTCATTCAAAATTCCCAAAACCATTCAATTCAACTGGCTTTCGAATCTGTTTTCGATTTTAACATCTGAATAAAGAACTTCTGATTTGGCCCTGACGATGGGTATATAAAGAGCAGTACAGAAGAGATTGACAAAAAATAACTCAGCAAACTAGAGACAAGTGGCTGTAAAAGCAAAACAGTATTCAGTGAACGATTTAACTTCTTGTATTCGAAAGCAGAAATTTGAACAGCCTTGCTGTACTAAAAATGGAAACTTTACTCAAGGTAAGTCATATACCGTAAATCCTCGAATAAGCCCCTAGGGGCTTATTTGCAAAAACTAATTTTAGTTGGATTATTGTTTAATATCAAGGAAAATAAAAGCAATACGATGCAACCAATCAATAAATATTTTGGTTTAAACTTGCCGCTATTTGCAATACATTCACTAAACAACTTCAATGTCTGGAAACTTGGGCTCAATATCCTTGCAAATGATAATCAGGGTAGGGGCTTATTCGAGGGGAGGGCTTATTCAAAGGAGGGGGCTTATTCGAGGATTTACGGTAAATGAGATATCAAAACAGACTTTCTTGATTGTGTATTGAAGTCTCGCCGCTGAGCCCTGATAACTCAAGCAGACAAATTAATGAGTTGCGTATACTAAACGATTAGTTCTGTTGCATTCATTCCAGGTACTTTTAATCGTCATCAGCACGATGTGCATTTACTGTATACCAGCTAGCATCTTGAAAGCCAAAGACAACATGGATGTATCCAATGCAGCAGAGACATTAGATAACGTCCTTCAAGATCACATCGTCATACAAAACACAGACAACCTGCGACCAGTAATGAAAGATTCACCAATAAAACCATCCAAAGACTGTCCCTTTACTATCGACGATTCAGACAGAGATGACCAACGCTTGCCGAGAATCATCTACAAAGCAGTTTGCTCCAGCAAGTGTCTATCGAGATGCGTCCCTGTTATTGTAAAGCAGTTAATTCTGCTTGAGAAACGCCATTCAAAAATTGGCACAATTTTCAACCCGAGCTTCCAAGATGTCACAATTGGCTACGTCGATTCATCCACATAGAATCCAAGAACAATAATAATAGCAATAAAAATAAAATTACTTATATTGCTCTATAACTCCTAACATGACACATGAATTTCCAAAAACCTTTTTTGATGGTAATTCTATTAATTGCTTCGCTGACGTTATATTTGTAAGATGGTGCGTTTAATTTTATGACAAGTGTATTTCAATATACCAGAATAGTCTATTTTGATATATATATGTCTCTGCTGGGTCTATTCCGTCTTGACTCATTCCTCACATCCAATAAACGTCGTCGACATGTCCTATAATGAACTAATCAGCCTGGTGTATTCCCAACAAAACTCAAAAACTACCACCCCTGTATCAATGTTTGTTTAACAAACGTCACAATGAACTCTTTGCATCGACAAAAAAATCATACTCCAAAGTCCCTTCAACCAGCCTGAAGCTAATATCTCTACAAAGCCAAAAGCCATTGATTGCCTGGATAGTGCTTAACAAATGGATGGGGGGTTGCTTCTTGAGAAGAAAAGGCCACAACAAGAGTGGGTGTGGCTGAAAAATTATTCCAGCAGATTAAAAATAAATGGAGAAAATAAGTTCAACCGGTGTGTCAGCATAAGAGTAAAAGTAGAAACGCTTTTATTCGGTAATAATATTGAATAAAAAACGGAAACTGGATGTGATACAAAACAAACTTCACGTGCCCCTTTTGCAGTCGCCTTGAAAATGTTATCACACACAGAGGTTCTTAAAAGAGGTCTTTTAATAAAAATAATAATAATGGTGTTGATGAACTTACGTTGACTTACTTAGCTCTCTTGTTTGCAGCTTGCTGTTTGCGTTCATTGGGCTGAGCATTCTTGGAGTCCTTTGACGTGTGGGGGTTCTGTGCGTATCGACTCACCGTTGAGACGCCGTCGATGAACTTTGTTTTGAATAGGACGTTGGCATTGTTGAACATGCCGTCCTTGAGTGAGACGACAATGAACTGCGAGTGTTTGAAGTGCGAGCGAAGCATCTGGCCGATGTTTTGCGTGTGTGATAAATCGAGGGCTGCATCAACTTCGTCGAGAATGTAAATCGGAGCTGGTTTGAAGAGCAGCAGGGCGAGAATCAACGAAAGGGCAACCAATGATCTACGTGTAAAATAACAGAGATACATGTAACAATAGAATGTGTAGAAGGTGAAATAACAACTTATAACACATGCAAATCATCTTCAATATAATGTAATAAAATATACAATCTAACCTATAATGCAGACTTCTTGGAAAAATTAAATAAAACTAAACTTAAAACAACAAACGAGTTGGAATTACAGTTCTATTCTTGTCAAGAACTCTGAGTGACATTTACGAATTTTATACACTCCTTAAAACACCTACTTTAGTTAATCATTCATTCATTTGCTTTATTCCTTTCCCTTTCGTTAGTTCGTTAGTTCCTCCGTATTCACTTCTTACGTTTAAACAAATTATTCATTTCGTATTATTGTTGTGTATATTTTGAATTTATCGTGTGCTTATTGCTTCGTTTTCAAAAGCTTTACAAGATGTGAGTTAATAGAAGCTTCATTGAAACGAGTACGAGAGTTGACAAGTTTAAGTGTTCAGAACTCAATGGAATCGTAACGGAACATAAAGGTAGTATTAATAGCATATAACGATCAATTATTGTATGAATAAACAAATATGCCAGGATATAAAATAAACTAAACGTATCGGGCATAGCCCTTCCTCAGTAGTGAAAGTAGTGTCTTTCTCTACTGAGGAAGGGCTATGCCCGATACGTTTAGTTTATTTTATATCCTGGCATATTTGTTTATTCATACAATAATTGATCGTTATATACTATTACAATTGCCGTACGTCACTTTATTGATTTTATTTTGTAGTATTAATAGCAATGGGGTTTTAAAAATATTCACACAAAACACGAATCACATACCTTTGCCCACCGCTAAGCTCGGTTAAGCTTTCCTTCCAGACATTTCCAAAAGCAACTTTGATTTCAAGTCCATCAAGAACTGTCTGTCCTTCTGGTGGCATCAACTGGGCATTCGTTCCAGGCAACAGAGTGGAATAAATGCTGCCAAAATCCTTAATAACAATAAATAACAAAACGTCAAGTAAACAACAAGGATAAGACACAAGTAGAGTGTGTACAGCGCCCCGCACACATGGAAGAGGGATGGCAGCAAATTGTATTATCGCCTCAGCCGGAATAAGGCATACAAAAGAGTTAGAAATGTTCTAACATTTGTTCAGGGGCGTTGAAATGGTGTAACTAAAGTGCTCTTTTTCTTCAAAAGAACGCATTTCTTAAAAGTAAAATTGAAAAAAAAGCGGGTAAATAATAAAAATACCTTGTTGACTTGTTGCCAGGCTTTTTGCAGTGCTTCGTTCTTCTTCATATCAAGTTCCTGGATGACTTCTTCAATCTTCTTCTTGTCATTCTCAACAATTTTCTTCTTCTTCACAAGATCGTTATACTAGAAAAGCAAAAATAATGAAATGCTGAAAGAAATACTCAACCAAAAAACAGTTCGAATTCCACCTCACCCCTCTACCCCAATAAAAATTCAATAACCCAAAGGCGTTCTTTGGGAGCATTGCAGTAAAGGTCGTTGTTGCATTATAGCCTTAATCTGCATTAGTAGGCCGTATCATATCGCTCACTTTTTCCTCAGCTTTTCCAAGCATGTTCATGGCTCTCATGTTGACATTTTTGCTTAGTTTGTCTTTGGTTTCTTCTAATTTAGCCAGCTTCCTTGAAGCTTCTTTGGGATCAGTTGCAGTGAAGTCATATGCTGTATTTGCCATACCAAAGTAGTCTTTCTCCGCAGCAATCCATTCGTATTTGGATAACATATGATCAACCTACGTGGGACAAATCGCCGACTTTAGATATCAAGGGTTAGCTAAACATATCAGAGGTTCATCCTATCATTGAAAGCAAAAAAAAACGAATTAATAGAGCATATAGTCGACCTTCGGGATCAAAAGTCATTTCAAAGCATTGGATGGCAAATTTATCAGCAAAAGGCAAGCAATCACGGGGGGTACCTTTTTTGCAGCATCCTGGCTGTCTTTTTTGAATTTGTTGATTTCGAAATCCATCTCTTTAATCTCCATGTGGACATTTACTGCTTCTTTCGCCAGGTTGCTTTGCTCCTGACATTTCTCGTTAATAGCCTAAAACAAAACATGCGTACATGAATGCTGACAAATGAAATTCAGAAATGTTGTTACATCAAGAACAACTACGTTTACAGCAGCAATAGCAATACATACGCTATTGCAAGCTTTCAATTCATTTTTTTGTTTCTTCAATCTCTCCTTTGCTTCTTCCAAGCTCTTCTATAAACCAATAAACGAATAGAGATTAGTCAATATAACCAATGATAGTTATAATATTTGTATACATGAATATATGAATAACACTCATAGTATTAGACCTGCTCGTGTGACAACATAACAGAACGACCCGTGATATGCAAGCATGCGCATTACAAATGACTAATTAAAGTACTTTATGTAAAGAAAACATTAAACATTACATATATAGAAAGAGAATTGCATTTCTCACCTTGCTAACTGAAGAGGCTTCTTCGAATTTGTCAATTTTGGATTGCAATTTGACAAGCGTTTCATCAAAAGTCGATAGCTAAAAAGATGAAATAAATAGTATTAATAAGTTTGCTATTCTAGATTTCTAAGATGTGGAAGTGTTGTCGTAATGTTGGTCAGGTTACCTGCTCCTTGAGTGCCTCTACTTCTTTTTCCAATTCTTCCATTTCCAATTTAATCTCAACAATTTCCTAAAAATCAATTCAATATATTAGATTCATCGTGCAATTGAATTTGTCCGATATCGCTAACTTGCGCAAATAACATGAGATAGCAAGCATCAACTGTCTTCAAAATGTAAAGCAATTGTCAAAATTGTGCAATACTCACTTGTTCTTTAGCTTTGAATAATTTCACTGAATTTTCAGCCATTTTTTTCGCTTTGGTCATTTCCTCTTCTGCTTTCTTTAACTCCTTTTCACGGTGCTTCTTTGCATTCTGAAAATAAAGCAGCATTATTACGTAAAAGAGAAATCTACCTCCTCGAGAACAAATCACATGAATAAAGGCTAAGAAGGCAAAGCAAGGTGAAGAAGCACAGAAAGAAGAGAAAGCAAATCAAAGACGAGAAACAAAGCAAAGCAAAGCAAGGAAGAAAAGCAAAGCAAAGACAAGAACGAAAGCTGCAAAAGCAAGGAAGAGAAGCAAAACAAAAACAAGAAACAAGAATAAATGCTACTGACAAACCTTCATCACATCTTCTAGTTCAGCTGCTCTTTTGGTAGCATTACTTTTGGTTTCTTTGCCGTTTTCAATCACTTGCTTTTGTTCGTCTATAAAAAAGAATGTTCATGTAAAAATAGAAAAATAGAAAAATCAGATAAGAAAAAATTCCTAAACGTGGGTAACTCTACATTCAAAGAATCGTGCACTTTCAAGCATCGCAAAAATATGAAATAAGTGCACACAAAATTGGAAATATAAAAAACCATAAAAGTTGAGTGAACAATTCAATAGTGCTAAATAATTTACCTATTTCTTTCTGGAGAGATTCGACTTCTGTAACCTTATGATGATGTGTGCTTTGCTTCAGTCTTTCTTCTACTAACTCCGCTTCACGAGACTTCAAATCTAACTGCTGCTTCAATCGATTAAACCTGAAACAAAGACGAGAATGAATTAGGCTCATACATCGCGGAATAAAGAAACTATACCTTGTATAAAAACAAAAATTTAAACATGAAATTGCATGAAATAATAAACAACTTACTCTTCAGCTTTTCTCTTCAATTGCATCAATTCTTGTTTTGCATCATTTAAACTGCTTTCTTTCTCTTCAAGATCATTACTGGCCTTATTTATCTCTTCGAGCCTTTCCAAGACAGAAGCTCTCTGAACTCTTGCACCTTTGATTTTAAATGAAAATACAAAAATGTGCGACCTCCTTACTGGATGATGATTAGCACTGAATGCCATTGATAAATTTTAATGAAACAGGGCGTTCTTACCTCCACTCAATGTGCCAGCAGGATCAAAAACGTCACCTTCAAGCGTGACTGATTTTACTCTAATTTCCGGATCAAATGTCACCTGGGAAAAAACAACAATAAATAACAAATAAAAACGGAGCTACTTAACATTACTTAATCTAGCAAGTACAATCAGAAATTTATAGAGAATAATGTTATGGTATATATAATATATAGGCTACTTTGGCATTTAGTCCTTGCGTAATCTCAAACATTGTTAAACATCAGCCATCTACAAATATTCTACACTTCTTCACTACACAAGAAAACGTTTTGGATTGTTTTATTTTTTTTCCTTAGTAAATTTTTTTTTCTTAGTATTCTGATGACATTTTATATGAACGTGTAACATTTTGTTTTAGATATTAGATTTTAGGTTTATTTTAATTAGCAAATTGTAAAGCGCAACTGGGTACTTCAGTATGCGGGCATTATATAAATTATGAATTATAACTATTATTATTATTATTTATTATTAAAACATGAAACTTGTCATGCCTACACATTTTGCTACGCTAGAAATGATAAGATGTAGACCCCAACTGAAAAATTCCCCCATTTTATTTTTAAACAGGGGTAGTTTTATAATTTTGCGAGCCATTCCATAAACGATACCCACCCGACGAAGCTACCCTAAATACATCACATCAAGCTCATTTCTATCCCATTTCTTATTCCACCATTCCACATTCAATGGTTTATAGAAGGACAATGAATATGAGCAGTAGAGTGGTAAAATTAGACTCGTACCTTCTTGGCAAGTTCCAGTTCTTTGCAAACAAATGCAGAACCAAAAACGAATTTCATCGCTGCTTCGACATCCGCCTCGTAACCGACAAGAGAAAGTGCTGTGTGGACATTTTTATCACCAACCTACAAAAATGCACAAACACATAGATAACAAAAAAGAAACTAATCATGAAACAAATTATGCTTGATTATTTGATTTAACACACAACTAACAGACTAAATAACAAATGAATAAGATAAATAGACAAATCAATAAAAAACAAAAGAATATAAATAAACGATAAATTTCAAAACAAAAAACTAAGTAAATGATTTGGCAAGAGACAAGTAAACTAGAACCTACCAGCTTTTTGGCTTTTTTAACGACTCCATCGTCCAGTGTTTTAGTTGCGATCTTATTCAATGGGATAATGGTCACTCTTCGTTTCAATTCTCCTCTCTCTAATAACTGTTTGCCTGTTGACTCTGAGTCAACGACCACGTTGTATAACTGGAAAGAAACGAGATATCTTCATTGCATGACCCCCGGAGTCAACTCTTGCTCAGCGTTATATTATGTTAAGAGCACGTATCAGGCAGGGGGTTGCTTACCTTTCCACCAGCAGTTACTTCCAGACTTGTGGCATTTTTCATGTCTTTAACATTCATTAATCTGCAAACGAGGCCTTTGACCTAAAACAAAAGAAGAATACAATTACAGCTTCGACAGGTCAGACTCCCTACATTGCTTCCCTGTAATTTCGCTCGTTTCTCACCAAAGAAACATGTTGGAGAGCATACACTAATTCGATCCAACTCAATAGCGAGGAAGCCAAAACATGGCGGAGGGGCCTCTTGAAGGTCGCTTAGAAACATTATAACAAACACGCAAAACTGTTTTACATCGCATATTATGATTAACCAAGCAATAAAAGCATACCTTTGACCGATCAAACGATGATGTTGGACTCTTGAAATCAAAAATTAGATTTGGAAATCTAGAGTAAAGAATATTCAGTTTATATAGCATTCTCATTACATTGACTTTAATATTCCCTAAAACAAAAACACAAAATATAAACTAATCACATAAATGAAAAAGAAACCAATTAATAATGTGCATGTACTTCATCTCCAGGTTTTCGACAATACTTCTCAGATTCTGGACTTCTTTTTCAAGTTTTCCTCTGTCAAAATAGAGTAAGCCGCAATACATTAGTCTAATCGTAATCAAGGAAATAAACATCGTGTAAATAAACATAAACATAAAGGGGTGTTGGGCAAAAATAACAAAACGTAAAAAGTTAAACGTATTACACATTTTTGATGGCTTCAGTGTCTTTTCCTTCTTCATAACCAAGATTCGAAATGTTTTCCTGCAAATAAAAGGGTTAGCTCAGAATCTTTCTTCACAATTTATTCTTGCGTTCAAGTAATAATAATACCACCTTTATATAGGTTAAGCTTAAACAATCAAGGACAAGTCTCAAATATAAATAAATTGCAAAAAGTAACAATGAAATAAGTAACAACAAAAGCAAGGTAATCCAACTTACAGATAATTTTTTCTTTTCTTTCTTGAGTTTTTCGAAGGCAGTTGAGTCTTTTTCATATCCTTTTTCGGTCGATTTCAAATCTGCTTTCTTCTTCTTCAACTCTCCTTCAATGTGCTTTAACCTGCATCAAAATAACCTTATTTAACAAACACCCTTAACACTCTCCACACTCAAAGGAAAAAATGCTAGCTTCGTAAGTCAATTTTTCCTGAAATATCGAGAATATTTCCAACATATTTTTTACGATCATCAGCCTGACTTACTTCATTTGTGCCTGTTTGATTTCTGTTTCCGATCGACTAATGGCATTCTTGCAATCTACAAATAAAACATATGTTCATCAACATCAAAACAATCAAGATCCTATAGGACATCAATATTCACTAAAACTTTCTACCTTTACATACAGCTACATACACATTTATGTCACGCATAGCTACATAACAATCTATATTGTCAATTGAGCCACCCCCCTCCCCCCATCGTATGGAGGGATGCAAATTTACGCCTAGGATCTATTCTTATTCATGGTATCATGGTATATATGTACACACCCATGAGTTGATCAGTTAGAGTTTTGTCTTCGCCATCCTTATTACTCGACAGGCCTGCGGAGACTGCGTGGAAATGTTGCTGCGCAGCATCAACTGCATTTGTATCAACTGTACTTTGCTCTTCCAGTTTCTTTAGATTGTCCTCCAGCTTGCCAATCTCCTTCTGCTTGGCATTCAACTGAACTTCATCCTAAACAAGAGTCGATCCATTTAACAAACGAATGACTTGGCTAACCCCTGGTTTATTCAAGATTACCCACTAGTAAACAATGCAATGCCTTCTGTTAGCAAGGGGTCATGTCAAACTAAAACATTTGTGCCTCACGTCTGAAATATTCTTCTCCAATTCTTTCTTTTTCTTCTGTTCTCCTTTCAAGTTCTCTTTCGCGTACTTCAGATCAGAGTTGACTTTGACGTCATCCTAAACAAGCAAAACATCTACAAATCATTGTCTGCAAGAAGCAACATGTTCTGCTTCTGCAGATGCTACACATTAATGTCAACAAATAATCAATATTACACAGATTGACTGAAAGAAAAGCCATAAAATAAGCGTGGAGAGAAAGCATATACAATCTAAATACGAAATATCTTAAAGGAAGCGAGATGCATATTACTAATTGCTAAGGCTTCAATTTCTTATACAACTAAGTTAGAGCGCTACAATATGGACTAGTGGGAAAAACGTTGTAAATACAAAAGAATAAAGTGTTGTAATTACCTTTGAAAGCTCGTCCACCTTCTTTTCCAATTCTTTAAGTTTGCCACCAGATTGCTGGACGCAAAAGTGAGGCAATAATAAAGCCAAAGTTAGCACATGTGCAATGTAAATTATATTTGTTAGTGATAATTATACTTACATCATCTTTCAGCTTTTGGAGTTCTTCTACTTCGGCTGCTATTTGTTTTATGGATGCTTCAATCTAAAATAAACAACATACAACTATTTCTCGAGATATATTCCTGTTTATTTTTACATTATAGATTCGGAAACAAAGCTTAATTCAGGTTTTAATTAAGCTTAATTAGTTAAGGTTTTTATTGATAAAACACATCCATGTTCCCCTACCTCTTTGTATCTATCGTCTAACTTTGCTTTTCTTTCTTTCATTTCATCTAATTCTGTTCCTGCATTCTTTTTTAATTCCTGCAGATGATAACAGACAAATAATAACAAAAATAATAAGGAACAATACAAAAAATAAATCAATTATTAAGAAACGAATAAAACAAAATAATTCTACGAACCTCAGCTTTGAGAAACTCGTATGCAACACACAATCTTGTCAGATGTTCAATTTCACGTATAACCTTTTGATATTCAAGATAATTTGACCTTTCCTAAAATAGTTAGAGCATCAGTCTTAATAATAACATTGCAGTGGAACCCTGCCTCGTGGTCAGCTTACCACAGTCACTCCTTTGGCCAAGTAGTCACATTCTGTTGTAAAACAGTTTCACTAACATGGCTACCTTGTTAATATGGCCAATGTGGCCCATTGTTGACCATATTAACGTGGTTCCACTGTATTAAAAAAGTAGCAAAGAATGTCTAGTCTTAAGCTCCCGAGGATTCTAAAATACTGTTGGAAATTTCACTCCGAAAATCTTATAAACCTTTGCCTAAAATCCAGCTGTACACTTGACATCCGCTTACTCGAATACCCGCTAACTCAAACATTCGCTTGCTCGAACGAATTTTCATTTCCCTTGGTTTTGCTATAGCGTTACGTACTCACTGCTCGCTAACTCGAATACCCGCTAACTCAAACATTCGCTTGCTCGAACGAATTTTCGTTTCCCTTGGACCAAAAAGCGTCCGCTAACTCGAACTCTAAGACTTTTTTCGCAAAATAATTCACAAATTTTATTGACTTTTCAATAAATTAATATGTTATTAGTTGTTAGTAATTAATTGTTCCTGTAGAACATCTATAAACGTCCTTGTTCCTTCAAATTTTAGTTCACAACAAACTTTCATTCCTTCAGAGTCAACAAGGTTGACTGCTAGACCGTTTATTGTTACATGGCACAAACCGCTTTTATCCCCCTTAGAAAGTAAAATACTGTTTTTGCAAATTTTCCATTAATTCGTTTTGATAAGTGTCCAACAATTATGCCTTGCTTCAAAACACAGACAGCATACTTGTCGGCTTCATTATCTGGCTGCATGACACTCATAAGCACTTCTCCTTTTTGTGGGCCCCATCTATCCTCATACACATGAAAACCTTTCACATATCGACCTTTCACACATTGAACTCATATTTTTGCCCAATTAACGCGTTTTATACGTATTTTGCTTAGAAGTTAAATAGAGTTGCTATTTGTGAGTTTATTTTACTTTCCTCACTCGACTATAACTAATTTAGCTAAAAACATTCGAGTGATTCTTCAATTGTTTTGAGCAAAAATATCAGTTCTTGATCCATTGATTCTCAAATGTGGGTTATTACTGTACTACAAGGGTATAAATCATTTTTACAGCATTATTTACTGCATACCTCTTTTAGTCTTGTGATTGTAGGAGTTATTTCTTCACCAAGAATCTACAAAAAAGACAGGATGAGTTAAGAAACATTTCAACTAATTCTCTTAAACATAAGCAACAGGTTAAATATGTCAGTTTGCAGCTTTTACCTTGTCAATTTCAGAGAGTTTACTTTGCTTTTTTTCCATTGTTTTGAAAGCTGTCTGCTTTTTACTTTCATACATTCTTGTACCTGCTGCTTCTTCTATCATTGACAAAATCTGAAAAATTACAAGCAATAGATAACCACTCATAAACATTAAATCTTTCTAGAGGAAAAAATGATAACAAATGCAGGACACCCACAAAACCCACACCAATGGCATTAGAACATTCAGACTGATATTTTTACTAAGAACAATGGAAGAAACAATAGCCTACTGCATTTGAATGATAACCAAGGTACATAATTTACAGGTCTTTATACATAGATCTTTACTATAGAAAATGGACACAAAATCATGTTGCTATACCTCCATGGGCTTCATGTTAAGAACTTTGGTAATTCTTCCCTGCAATAAGAACAGAACAAGAATGTATCAAGTCCTTCTCATAATATCTATTTCGTTTTTATTACAAACTTAGGAGAAACATTACATACTTGCATGATGAGGAAATGTGGATTGTTGATATTAAGTTGAACAGATCGAAACAGATCTTGGACTCTTGTGTTATTTGCATTGAATCCATTGATCAAGTACTTGTTACGTCCACCAAGAACAATCTGAAAGAAATGGTAAAGTCGTTTAGGATTTAAACAAAATAAATCTATGACAAAGATGGACCAGCATAAAACTTTATCAATCCCCTTCTCTGCAATAAACCCACATTGAAAAATGAAATTTCAAATTAAGTTCCCCTCTCTATTAAGTAGTTTTTCCTCATTTGGGGAAAAATGAAAATTCATACCATAATGAAATCTTGATTAATTAAACCATGAAAGCTCCAAGTTATTTTGAAGTTATTTTACACAGACAACTTTCTGAAGTTTATTTGAGAAATTTATTATTAAACCCCTTCTCGAAATTTAAATATTAAACACACCCCCTTCCTTGCTATAGGAAGGGGGCATGTTTAATACAATTCAATCTCCTAACAAACCAAACATCTGATCCTTTGAGTTGATTCATAGTGCCACAACCAATTTGCATTGTTCTATCATACTCTTCTATATTTGATGAGGCTTGCATGTGCAGAACTTTCAATGGGATCTACATATAGGTTTGACTTGATCAATTATAAAATAAAAAATTACCTGTCTTGATATAGTTATTTCATCAAAGCTTTCATATCCAATAGGACTCTGTTTCTTGTCCTTATTATCAAATGTAATGGTGACTGTTGCCTTAGATACTCCTGCTTGACCATTTTTGTAAATCAATTCTTGCAAACTTCCTGCCCTGACCTTCATCAACACAAATTATCATATCATAAGTTATCATATCATAAACTACATAGTTATTCTAATAAATATCTTATATAATAAACACCAAGTAGACCTTCTTTGAGACCTTGAATGAACAAGGAGCAGTTCTAGCACTTAATAAAATTTTGTGCAACGTTAAAAGTTTCAGTTGTAATAAGGCCTTACCTGGGTCAAATTAGAAATGCCGAGAAGAAAGCAAATGCTATCTAGTATATTCGATTTACCACTTCCATTTAGGCCAGTAATTGCGTTAAAATTGTGATCGAACCCAGATATTTCTGTCCTTTGAGCATAAGACTTGAATCCGTCAAGAACAACTGTTTTTATAAACATTTTTGTTCTTGAATCGCAAATTGAATTTACGAAAATCTAGCTCAATAAAGTTTCCTATAACGCAGGCCTTCTCAGACCAATAACAAATTTTGGCGCTTTCCTTCGATATTGTCCTACTGCGCAGGTGCAAGTCTTGGCCAGCTTTCAAAACATGCACTTTTTTCTTTCAAAACTTTACTTAATTTTTGTTCTCAAAAATGTAACTTCAGTTGCTTGTTTTGTTTGCATATGTTTCTGGCAAGTATTTTCTTTAATTTATATCATTATCTGTGTGTAGCAAAAACCCATTTATATTTATAATTTTCCATCTTTCTTCTCTTCCTCTCACACTTTCTTCAGGTTTTCTTCAATAAGTTGCAAGTTTTTTCTTATACTACAACACAACCAACTTATAAGCTAGCGCAGTTTTACTAAAGGAGCAATTTCACTGTTAGCTGCAAGTAGTTATTGTTATTATTAGTGAATGAAACATTTTAATTCTACGAACAGCGATAGATAATAGTCGTCTTTCTTCATTGTCTCTTGAAAAATGGATATAGAGCTAGTAATCATGATAAAGGTACCAACACCAATAACTAACTGGCTGGCCTTGACAAACTTAACCCTGCGCCTAACCATGTTATGCATATATATACAATGGCCAGAAGTTCCAAGTTTATAAAAATATTAAAATGTTAGCATATGGCTTCCAAGCTGTGCTGGCTAGGCTGTTTCGAACATTGCTCTGAGTCCTCGGGTTCGAATCTGACGCTTCATCTGCAAAGAAACAAGAAAATAAGATCATGTTACGGTTACGCCCTATAATATCTTCACCATTATTTGATTACCATTAAGATATGTGATTACGTTTTTCATAAAAGGCCTAAACTAATACCTTTTCTTCCTCCAAAGCTTGCTTCTTTGCTTCTTCCTCTTCAGCAATTCGCTAAAAAGTAATTTCATAAAGGTTCCATAGTCGAGTGTCTACATATTATTATACACCTGCCTAATTCTAATTTGTGGAGTTGTAAATTTTCGCCAGGAATAAGATAGGACCAAACAGAATTCAAATCGATTCCAAACAATTCTTACCCGTTTCTCGGCCTCAATCAATTCTAATCTTTTTTTCTCTTTCTCGATTAATTCCTTCTGTTCCTCTATCCTTTTTTGTCTTTCAACTGCAAGTTCTTGTTCCCTTTTCCGCTCTTCTTCAAGCTCTTGCTCAATTCTACTAGGCATCTTCTTCTAACATAAACATAAAGCACAAGAAACATCAGTTAAACAAAGGCAAAGGATGTCTTAACACCATTCAATCACTGCCAACCAAGAACATGTGCCAAAGCCCGTTGCACTTACTTTTAAATTTACAGCAATTCCATTCCCTTTTGAATACGTATCGTCATTTTCCAACTTTACAATCGATTTATCCTGTAATTTACCAACCAAATCGACTTGCTTTTGATTGGCTACTTTCTCTGGAGTACCCTGCTTATTGGCCGAGGGTTTATGATCTTTTATTCCGTTAATTTCTGTACTTATATCGTTTGATTTATTTTGATTGGTTCCTCGTTTCGTGAGTTCATTTTCTCTTCTTTCAAACTCTCGTTTTTCTTTACCTTTAATCTCATATTGCAACCGATCTTCACTTGATATCTTCTGATGATTCGTTGGAGAAGTAACACCAATGCTCCCTTTACCTGGCATGTATTTGGACTTGCCATCCCCAGTCGAATATTGAACTTTCGATTCAGTTTTACCAGCAGCTGCACGAAATTCAGTTGCCTTGCGTTCTTCTTTTTCTTCCAATAATCCATTCCGGGAACCTTTATCGGTATCTCCTTTCACATTTCCAAGCATCCATCCACCAAGTTCATTCACACCGCTGTCATCCACACTTCTTTTTCCTTTTCTAGACCTTACGAATCCAACATCGACATCATCACCAACTGTAACTCCATTTTTTTCTGCGTCCCCTTTTTCATATTTCAACTCATTATCCGGGACATTGACATCAATTTCAACTCTGCTACCATCCTCAAACGAACTGCTTCCACCATGATACGATTTTGGCCTACTCCGGCGTATCTTTGGTCCGCGTTTTTCAACTTCTTTGTTACTTCCAATATCACCAGTCTGAAACAATGCAAGTCTATCTTTTATACTCGGTATCTGTCCATCCTCATCATTATTATGATTTTCGTCAACATTACTAGTGACGTCATAAACCTCTGCTACAATATCTTCCTTTTTCAGTGATGCGATATCTTCCTTCTTCAGTAAACTATCTTCCTTGTGATTTAATTCATGGCTTTCATTCTTACTAAATTTCTTTTTCTCTTTATTCGAATTTTCTTCAACCGAAACCTCTTCTCTCTTCAAACCTCCATCTCGTTCATCTTTTGAACCAATATCTTTCTCAGCTTTTGATTTTTGTTTCAAACTGTTTGACCTTGCTTGAGAAATTTTTCTTCCTGCTTCAACATCACTTTTAATCATTACACTATCAGCTTCACTTTTGCTCTTTGCAAGAGGTCTTCGCTTAAACTCTTGATCAACAGGTTTACTTTCAAACAACTGCTTGAACTCACCAACACTTTTCAAAACACCTATTTCGTCGGTCCGGTTATCATTACCTTCATCATCTTTTTCACTTGCAGTTGACGATTGCACTGTTTTCTTTTCCTTAGGAACACCACTTTCTCCATTTTCTACAAACTCTTGGACACATTTCCTTGGTTTTCTCGCTAAATTCTTCTCAATTTCAGCGTTATTCTTAAAGTCTTTAATTTCCTCTCTCGTAGCAGCCTTTACAGATGTTGTTTTCGCTGGTGATGAAGGAACTTTATCATTTTCACTTTCTCTATCTTTAATGACTTTTATCTTTTCACTTTCTCTATCTTTAATGACCTTTATCTTTTCACTCTCCTTCACTCCTTCGACACGGTTTGCTTCCTCTTTTCTCAAAGCACTTCTCACACCCATATTGACAGATTGCTGCTTTTCTTTTACTTTTACATGACCCGCAGTGGGGTCTTCTCCCAAAAGACTGTCGTCAACACTTTTACCATTTCCCAGCTGAACTGAACGTTGCTTAACATCAACAGGCCTTTTGTAACTATCAACAGGTCTGGAAGTCGTCGCAGGCTCAAACATCTCTTTGAATGCTTTGACATTCTTCAAAGAACTTGCGTCACTCGAATCCTCATCTTTTTGCTCAAATGATTGAACTTTACCAACTTCTGCACTCTTGATCTCTTCTTCATCAACTTCCAGGACTTTCTTTTCCTTCCCGATATTCTTCTCTTTTCTTTGCTGTTGCAAAATGAGGCTCCCTTTTGCAAAATCTCCATTCTTTTTTATACTTCCAACACGCGCAATACTTTCAGCATCCCGTGTATCATTTAACACATCATCCCTTCTTGAAACGCTCCTGTCATTTGAAGAAGGCTTTATTTTGACATCTTGACATTCAAGCCCGTTGCCAATCTCTGCTGCACATGTAACGTCTCCTCCAACAAGCTCAGACTTTCGTCTTTCCAAATATTCTTCTGGCTCTATATTATCAACATCTTCATTCTTACAAGCAACTTCCATATCGAGTAGATCTTTGACCAAGGCACGACTTGATGCTAAATCAAGTTGACTTTCATCTATGGTCTCACTTCTATCAAATTCCCTCGGGCCTTCTCTCGACTTCACCTTAGTTTCATGGAACGGGTCGACAACTTTCCAAGGCGAATCTGACAATGAGACTTGGGATTTCAATTTTTTTTTCTCATCTAATCCTTCAAGTTCGATTTTCACCAAGCCATCAAGCCATTCACATTCTTCAACGTAGGAAAGCCTATTTGGTTCAGTTCTACTCTTAAGACCATGAAAAGATCTTGATTTCACAGTATGACCACTTTTTGTTTTCAATACCTTTCTTGTTTTCTTCTGAGTCGCCTCGAGTGCTTCTTCTTCGATGTTTCCATTCTGCTCATCATCACTTTCAATGTTTTCCTCATCCCGTTTATCAGAGACTTGTTTCTTTTCATCTGAAGTACGCATCCCCTCAACGACATTATCATCAGAAAATCTTTCACCTTCAAATCTCATTGATGTGACTTCCTCCTCCTCTAGAACCTTTCTTGTAGCAGAAGACAATATCCCTTTCCTGTCACCATGAATATCGCCACCTTTAACTTCGTCAATATCATCATCACCATTTAAATCTCCTTCAACTACTGTGATCTCCTCAGCTTTTAAGACACCGATTGAGACAATATTACCGTCTTCTTCCATCTTCATCGAATCTTCCTTAGCCTCTTCTTTAATACTCAACTTTCTGCATGCAACTTCTTCCTTAGAATCTAAGTTTGATTCTTCCAGCATATCAAGGAAATCAAACTTTCTTCCTCTTTCTTCGTTAGCAATTAAGCATTCTTTAATTCCTTCATCTTCGACTATTTTATTTTCATTCGTATCCGCATCTTCATCTGAATCAACTAATGTCTCTTCAAGCATATCAAGAAAGTCCACAGGAGAGCTTTGAATTTCATTCAATTGGCAACATGGCTTATCAACTTCATCTTCTTCCTTCTTAGAAAATAAGTCGTCAGCTATTATTTCTCTTTCAGAAGTTTCTTCTTCCTTTTTGGAAAGTTTTTCTTCCATCTTGAGTGGTTCTTCTTCCTTTTTGAAAGATGAATCGTCCTTGTTATTTTCTTTCTCAGAAAGTGGTTGCTTCACTTCGATGTCATTCTTACAAATTACTTCATGAGCTACTGTTATCTTCTTCGAAAGCAAGTCGTCATCTATAACATCATATTCAGAAAGGATTTCATCTTCTGACAATTCTTTCTTTTCCGTCTTTAACTTCAAAAACGATCCTGTTGTTCGATCAGCAGATGTGTCACCATCTTTTTTTATTGATGGAGTTTCTTCACTTGCATCTACAAAACGATCAAGATACAATAAGAAAGGAATACAAGCGATAGCACGATGTCTACAGCATCTACTGTAAACTGATTAAGCATCATTACATTGATACTGGTGGCATGTAGAGCTAAATATCAAGCAACTCATCCAAAAATTACCTTGGCTTGCTTTTGAACATCCATTTCCCTCTCCAGCTTGCTCTGCTTCAACAATGTTTTTCTCTTTATCCCAGGGTGATTTCTCGAGCTTGATCCGGCCTTTTACACTTGTTTTGGTTTTTGTTTCTTTATCTGTAGCTGCATCATCAACATCAACAGATGCAAACAACTTCTGAAATATTTCTAAGGCATTCGTTGATCTTTTTCTTGGAGATTCTTCCATTTTCTTATCTTTCTTATCAATATTATCTGGTCCCTAAAACGAAAATTAAAAGCATTCAGTCACATGATCAAAACATAGACGTTTTTAACTTAACAACACGTCAATAGAGAGGCAGTCACTTAAATAGAGAAGTCACTTGACAAGAGCACACCTTTACTACATTGCCTTCCATATCTGTAATGTTTTCGATCTTGAAATTTATTTGATTAGGGTTGGATATTTCTGATCCTTCACAAGACTCTTCCGACGACAATCTTTGTTTCGCTACTTTATCAGATTGCCGCCTATTTTCGTTTCTTGTTCGTCCACTCTCTTCGATGTCACCAGCCTCGCATTCGTCGTCCCTTGAATGATCAGCCTCACATTCGTCCTTGGTTGAATGCTCGTTGTTTATTATTCTCTTATCTTTAATATCTTTCTTCGTGTCACACAGGTTTTCGGCTATAACATCCTTTGAAAGACTTTCGGCAAATTCCAAGATATTATCTTTCGTGAAAATTTCTTCTTTTATGTGGTCAAATTTGCTTTGAAGACCTGCAAGTAAATGACAACAGAAACGTTAAAAGTGAAGTGTTCAAGTCAAATTTCCATTCATTAAACTGTTACGCCATTATGCTTGTCAATCTTGCGACATCAGGTGAATTTTGACAACTAACCAGTTTCCACAATGCGAAGCAACAAAATTTTTGGCTGCACCAACCAAACCAAACAATCGCTAAACTAAAACTCAGACGGATAACTCCCAATAAAAAGGCGAAAGCTACAAAGTTAATTCACCACAAAAGACAATAATAACATCGGGTAAATATTAGCCTTAGTAAAGCAGGTAGATGGTGCAGGTTGTTGATATAACTAATTCATTCTGGAAGGAACAAAAGATAAGCCTTGTTTAATGTATTATGTTCAGTACAAAAGAACGCTTAATAAGGAACACTATTGAAGATTAACATACACTACTAACATGAGCGTCACCTTGAGAAAAAGTCCCCAAGTTGCATCTTTTCGCATGCTACATTACTCTTGAAGGTTAAACAAGTTCACAGTTCCAAATATTCCATATTAGAATACGCTTTATGGTTACTAAATGGCTTTAAAAACAAGGCTCTGTTTTGTTTAGAATTTTCAGCTCGAACTAAGGAGCGAGGAACGCTTTATTCTTCATCTCGATAAACAAACGAAAAACGCAATTTTACACTTTACTAGGTTCAAGTAATTATGAAAGGCTATATAATAAGTTCATAACAGGCAATGTTTATATTTTCAGAGTCATAAATTTTGTTTCATTCATCCATGGACGCTTAGTTACCTTTTGCCTGATGTTGTTGGGAGCCTTAACTAGCCAATGATTCAAATTAATGCAAAGAAATATTAACGTTGTTGCAAGATTAACAACACCCAAAAACATACCTCAGAAAAGCTATATTTTGCAGAACTTTAAGATGTCAAAAACCGTTCCAATGTTGTCAAAAACGTCCGAAGCTTATGATTAATTAAAAACTGTTTCAGAGCCAGGATTGTCTTCTAGCTTTTCCCATCAAAACATGAAAACATAATAGCATTCAACGGTCAATGAGCCTTTTCAAGCAAGCATACCTTTTATCCTACCCAGACAACCGAAATAATAGGATAACAGATAGCATTATGTGCATTCTCACAACACACAAAAGCAAAAGAAAACCCTTTTCTCAGTGCTTTGGTAAATGTGGTGGGCATTGAAATTCTACGTTGAATTTCTAAAGACCAATTCTATAATAATCATAATCAATTCTATGAGGTTAAAAAATTACGATTTGAAATGGGCGTCAAGGGAGGCCTATATTAGCCCATTTAATTTCAAACTGTTCATCTTCCTGAAAGTTCCATTGAAACATACGCAGATTTACATAATTTCCGGGGTTAATTGAATCAAATTTTTTTAAAGAGCTCTGAAAATCCAAAGAGACCCGTAACGAATCCCCATGCTATCTCTATTAATTGGGTACCTCTTGAGTACACAACATCTTAACACGATTGTATAGAATCCTCAAGGATTCTTAGAAAATATTTCACAATCTTTAGTAGGTCCTACAAAGCCTCCACCAGAAATGCCTTGAAGTCTGCAAATTGCCTTGAAGTTTCATAAACATGCAAAATGTATGAATGACTTACCTTGTTTCATTTGTTTGAGAAAGTCCACTCCAGACAATTGTCTCTTCATGAGAAAACTTCGATCAAATGGTCGCAAGACTTCGATATTGGTCGTTATTGAAGTAGAGGTGTTCATTTTGTAAATTTCCTGCCCAAAAGATAAGATACTTGAATAAGAGCGCACGTGTATCTCGATCAGAAGAAAAGAAAATACAGCTACCCTGTGGCTATTTAATTGGCTTTCTGTGCCCAATAAGAAAGGCCACCCTTGCGAAAACAGCAGATATTTACAAAGGTATTGATTAGAAGCAACTAACGTAGAAAAACAGGTGGATAAAAATCCACGATACATACATCTCGAACTATGGTTTCCTTCTCTTCCATTGCTTCAAGTTGATGCGTGACGTCGTCAAGCTCACATTGGATTTTCTTCTTCGCCGCCGCGTTGTCGCTTGTTTTAGCATTGATCAGTTCGCTTTTCAGCTTGTACTATGGCAAAAATGTGTGATAATTAACATTTACCAACTATCCAGTCTGTCACCCAAGGACTGTAAGCCCGGTTTCCTTAAAAGTTTTGTAGCTTGCTGCCCTATGGTTGTTGCAGATGCAAGTCTTAATAAATGCAATTGGCATTTGCGTGTGCATCTTCATATTGCATGAGGCTGAATCCGTTGAGCACTCTATAAGTGCTATGAAAAATGTTCACTTTCTCTTGCAACACTTGTGGGTCTATGTAGATGGAAACCAGGCGTTGTGTGCAAGAGAAAGAGTCTTGCAGTTATTAGTCGTAAATAACTCTGATTGCAAACTATTTCAAGATGGAAAAAACTAAAATTCAAATACAGTTGAAAAGATTCAAACTCACTCTGAGCGATGTTAATTTTCTTATTTCTGTTTGATATTCAGTTCGTCTGGAGATAAAAATGAAAGGCCTGTGACTATGGAGCAAGGTTTATTAATGAGCCAAAAGCATATTAAACCCCGACAAAGGTGGCGGCGCAAATAATTAAACATTAGACCCAAGAATTTTCCAGGGGTAAAAAAATACAAAGTTGTACCTTCGACGTTTTTCTTGAATTGATTCTTCAACACTCTGTAAACAAAATGTATTTATCAGTGTCGAGAACAACTATGACAGGTTGAGGGAAAAGATAAAATAAATTGCTGATTTCCAACAAATCTTGTACCTGTTTTGGCAAAATAGACAAGACATCAATTGAGCCATCAAGATCAGAATTCGCTGCAACAGAATGGAGGAAATATAACAAACAAGCGATAAATAAACTAAAAAGAATGTACGAGGTTACAATTAAAGATCGAATGGAAAAAAGAATAAAAACTTGTTCATTTCAATGAAAGTTTGAGTTATTGCTGAAGACATCCAGAAGCACAAGTTGAACAGCAATCAATGCATCTCAGCTTAAAAGATATAATCCTCTGGCAATGGGATGATGAGGGCTCGAGAACGAATGTGAAATTTTAGGATGTGCATTTATGCTTACAATTTTTGCAAAATCTTGTAAGATGAATGGCAATATACAGTTCGTCTTTGTTTATTCTTCCATCACGATCAATATCAGAGAGATCCCTGCAAGTAAAAACCATATATGGTCAGACCCCCAGGGTAAAAGACGCAACATTCAGTAATGTCAATATCTAATCATAGAACCAAGAAGGACGAGAACATAGCACATCATCAACTTGAAGCAGCATTGCACAATGCAATGTTGCCGTAAATCTTAACCGAAACTCGCTGCTAATTGCAATACATTCACCACTACACAACGTCATTTTCTATATATGTACTTGGCCTCAATATTTTTGTGAATGACTTTCCTGATGAAGGCTTCTCTAAAAGAGGGCTTTTCGAATGTGAGGGGTTATTTGAGGAGCTACAGTATCACAACCACCCGTAGAGTCCACTATATACCACAGATAGATTGTACCATGAAACCGTGAAACACTTGTATAAGGACCTAATGTTTAGCTCGTTATATATTCTGTCCCTGTATAGATAATTAGATCATCGGGGCAGATCGCCATATGGAGGGTTCGAATTATCAAAATTTCGATGCAAAATTGCTCTTGCTTACCAGATTTTTGCCAGAACATCTGGTGGAAGTTTCGACTTGTTGAGAAAGCTTAAGACATCTTCACCTACGAAGAAGCATTACCATAATCAACAAAAATTGAAACTCTTAAAATGCTAGCATGCGCAGCACGAAATGGCATCCCTGCATATACAGACGGATGACTGCATTGTCCCCAAATGGTGATTCGATACTAAACGGTCCATGATAACTGCTGCATTGATCCATTCAAATAACGTGTAACAATCAAACAGAAAGTCCAACAGAAAGTAAACGCAACGTTAACTAAGAATCAATATTAACTTTATCTTGCGAAACTTTAAACAAATTCAACTCACTAGAAAGGATATCTTCGTCATGTTGTCTTAGCCAATCAAATACAGCAGAATATGCTTCAATTTCATTTTGATTGGCTTGAGCAATGACCAATAGTGGACGCGAAGTCGGCCTTACATGAGGCGGTATAGACTCAGGAATCTCGTTCCCACAAAGCCTCTTTTGGATGAGATGCATAGCAATGACAAATTCTCCTTCGTCAAGCATGTTATCTCGAGTGACGTCTGACAATTTCCTATAAGATACAGAAAGTACAATAAATTACGCTTAGACCATCTGTAAAAAGATGGCTTGAGCCTTGCTACAGCAAGAAATTGGGACCTCCACATGAAATGTAGCCTCATATCCGCGGATGACTGACTCTTGGCCTCGATTTAATGTAGCGAATTCTCTCTAAGGCCTCGAATTCAGAGCAAATGTAGCTAACTAAAGCTCAGATGCAAGGAAAGTTGGCTGAAGTCAAAAGTTACTTATTTCAGATCTGACATCATTACAACTGCTTGAACTTACCAAATTTTGCTGAGGTCTGGTAACGGCAGTTTCGATTTGATGAATAGAGAGCGGGCCCGCTCGCCTGAAAAAAGAAACAGAACATGTCAACTTTTACGATGCATCCGGATAAGAAGCTAGCTGCAATTATGCAACATGTAATTATTGGAAAGTTGAAATGAGAGAGCAGTGTACCTGATAACAATAAACCATCATCCGGGTACTGACTGTAGAACAATGCATCGTGTCGTATTCTCTCTTCTTCGCCAATCAGAGGCTCTGAAAGAAGGAAATAATGCCAAGGATCACTTTAAATGAGACCGTTAGCAAATGGCAAAACCTGTTTATCGATAGGCGCAATACTAAACCTATGAGGATAAGTGAAGTAATAATTGCTGGGGTCGCTTTTGAAATGGCTGAAAGAAAAATGGATATATAACCTAAATACAACCAATGAAAATAGCCTAAATATAACCTGCGAGTATACTCCCAGCCCTTAATTATGAATATGGCAAATCTCGTGAACGCAACACCACAACACAACGTTAAATATGAAAGACTTGCTTGGGCGGCTAATAATGATTAAGTTAGCTACTTGACCAGGGGTACGAAACAATTTATGAGAAAATTATCTACAACTCCCCAAACAGCAAGGAACTCGTGAATAAGATATTGACAAAAGCATTATCTATTTGCTTGTACATATTGATGATATGGACAGACATTTGGACTTGATGCAAATAGGCTATTCAAGTTGACGTGTACAATAGTGTTTGAATAACAAAGAGGAACAGGTCCTTCTGGCATTTGCATTTCAAACAGCCATGAAACAATACGAGGTTGGTAACTGCAGGTCATGATTGAAAATATATGGCTTCGGGAAATAATCAAAACCTCGTGAGCGGGACAATTTAATATCACTTCAATAAAACATTTCTCGGTTTCGTTGAATTCAAAATAATACGCTCCAACTCCATATCAATTTAAGTGGATTGAGCTACTTTCATAAATGATTACTTCTTCCAAGATCACTATATGACTAAGTTATTGAAAAACGTAGACCTGTTCTGCATTATAAGTAAAATTCTTGCAGCAGTCTTAGCTACAACTGAAACTAGATCTGATGTTAACATTGTAGATTGCAGAACATTATCCACCACTTCGCTCAAACACTCCTGATAACTTAATCGTGCATGCTAAAAGAAACGCTTGTAAAGCTAACAGCAACTGTAAACATTGGATTAATCCGGTTGTTTCAAGAAAGCACATATTTGGATTTCCAAACAGACTGCTTACAATTATTCTTACGGCTCTATTGACAAGAAATATCACTGGATTTTACCCGATGCGCCAAGAAAAATTTAGCATGAATCCAGAGGGACTTCAGCAAACATTTTGAGCACAGATAAATTTAATTAATACAGTGAAATTAATACGCTTCGTGCGATACATTGCCTCAGCTAGTTGAATCAAGTGCTTATTTGTTGGTCAATAATAAATTATAATAAGCAAATTACTGTCTAACCTTCATTCACTGCGTACATAGTCCCTGTTGCGTTTTCCTCCAGCGTAACGGCCTCCGAGTTAAATTTAATGAAATATTCTCAACGAGTCATTGACTCAAACATTTGCAAATAGTAAAACCTGACGTGTACAACTAAACGGACAACTTGTGCTGTAAAATTGATTTCCATTCATCAGCGCTTTTTCAAACACGCATAACTGAAGTGTTGTGTTTATTAGAAAAGCAATTATAAACTTTCCTTCGTGAATTTGAACTTCAATGAAATGTTCTGTCACTGTTTAGGTAAAAAATATCTCGATTGAAGCTCCTTTACTCTAAGCAAACCCAAGCAATAAACAAAGCATTGCAAACTCAAAGCGAGGCTGGGATTCGCATAACCTCGATACGGACCAAATTCCAACAAGTTATCTTCTAATATAAAAATAACGCTGCCTGAGATGTAAAGGACTTTAATATAAAGATCAAACTCAGCATAGCAATAGAAGAAACGTGTTGATAGAAATAGAGAAAACGTGGCTTATTACAAAGGATATTATTCCGATAATTTCATTCAAACGACCAAATGTCACGGTCAAACGCCGTCTGATTAAAAAGCAAGCTTTGGGCTTTGAACGCCAAAGGTATCTCGTCTTCTTTATCAAAGTTGTGGAAATCTTCGGCAAAAATACTTCCATAATTTTGTTGCAATAATTCGGCGATATCTCGTTCGTCTTTATTGAATGGTCGTTGGAATACTTTTACGGCTTCTTGAATGTCGGGATGATAGTGTTGTTCTAGTGTTTTCAGCTCCCACAAAGAGCTGTTAATAGCGTTGCATTTAGCTGGGTCAACTTCGTCGTGTTTGTACGGATCGGGTTGTTCATCTGTTGCTGAATCTTCTGTGCTTTTCTGCTGCAAAGAAAGATAGCTTTGTATTATTATGATATAATAATAATAGAAACCGTATTTATACAAGTAGACTTGTTCAGCAACAATGCAAATATATCAATTGTAAATAGAAATAATGATGAAAATTAAAATCATGATGGACAAAATGTTAACAAAAATGATGAAGGTGAAGATAATAATATTGAAAAAACTGATGCTCTGGGTTATATTGAGAAAACATGATAATAATATTGAGAGAACAGGATGATATGGGTTGTATTAACAATGGTGATAAAAGAAATCACTATGATAAAGTTAAATATAGTTAATATTAAAGTTAATGTTAAATAAAAATAAATATAAAAAATAAAAAGAAACTGAAAATAAAGTTAATGATAGAGATGCAGAGATGTAGGCAGGGCTTGATAAGTGGTTAAATATATTTTAATAGCAATATTATATATTTTGCTACAAGTGAAGTATACCCTCCACCTTTCAATTGTTACACAATTTTTACATGCTGCAAAGTCCCCCTATCTAATAAACCCCACTTTAAAAGCAAGATTTTTAATTAATTTGAATTAAGCCCCCCCCTGGCTATGCCAATTTAGATATGATGGTGTTGATTGAGATGTGGGTGGGAGAAGTTCTGGTGCTTTCAAACGTATACAGTTACCTTTCTATGTATAAGAAGCTTGCAGCTGGGATGACGTTTCATCAGATTCTCAATCAATGCCAAGATGATTTTAATGCTATCCGGGGACGCAGTTAAGCTGAGTCTGGCAAATCGCTTGACAAAAGCAGCAACTACGTAGGCAGGAAGGTTTGTTGATGTCAAAAACAGATCTGTTAGAACAAAGAATCGCTCTCTGTAGGCCAGTTCAAATGTCTCCGGATTGATTAGATGGTAGAGCTTCTTGAAAAAATCAGGATAGTCTAAATTATGCTGCTGAATAAGAATGAAAAGCCCATTCAAAGCGAGCAGGGAAATTGGGCCTTCAATGTCATAAGCGTCAGTGAGAAAGTCTATTAACAGTTTAGGATCTTGCATATAGGGTATGACATCTTCATGAAGCTTTAGCAACACTTTCTTCAAGCTTTCATGTGGCAATTGAGAGCGAAGCAAAGATAGCCATGTATCAGTGAATGCTTTTAATTTCTCCTTGCTCTCCCAGGAGAACTTCTCTTTATCTGGATGATTTTTAATAAAGAGCTTCTCAGAATCTTCACTATCTTTTCCTGACGTTATCTTGAGCAATAGTTCACATGCAAAATGCTTTCTACTTTCTTTCTTTTCGAACTTAGCACCACCAAGTATCTTATTAAGATTCTTTAGAGTATAAAACTGAATATCAGTGTATGAAAGATATTCATTAAAAGTCTTTAAAAAAGAATTCTTATTAGGGACATCTTTCGCAACGAATCCTGATACTATCCTAGCAAACAATGTATTTGGAAAATACGGTTTGGTTTCATCGTAATTTGGACTGCTTGTTATAGCTTGATAATCGGACAAAAGAAGTTGCATTAATCTGTGTAAGGATTTCTTTTGGACATCCTTTGAAGAATGCGTCAACAAGCCAATCAAAGTTTTAACAAATAGGAGATATTTATCGTGTAGCCAATTTGCAAATACTCTCTCTGCATCCTGTTTAGAAACATCTCCAGTCGTACCAGAATCTTCAAAATTCTCCGATTCTTGACTTAGGCCAGTCGAGCTTTCAAGTTGTTCATGCCAAATTCTTCTTTTAAGAAACTCCTTAAAGACAATTCCAAGGCATGAAATAGCTTTGCAGATATCATCCTGTTCCTCTGATTCTAACAACTCCAACAGATCCACCAAATAATTGGAGTTTTTGCGGTTTTCAAGTATCAAATTGGTTTTTTCTTCAGGATCAACAGTTTGGCCTTCACACGCCATTCTTGAAGAGACCTGTTCCCATCCAGGTCTGGTTTCACATTCAGATTCGCAGACCCAGTTTCATATTCGCGAGGGATTATCGTCCCATTCAGGTTCGGATTCGAGAAAAGGCACGTGTTTCGATGTCATTCAATTCAATTTAATTTTTAAATCATTCTATCATTCTATGAAATCAATTCAATTAAAGAAAATT
This sequence comes from Sanderia malayensis, assembly GCA_013076295.1. Taxonomy (NCBI): domain Eukaryota; kingdom Metazoa; phylum Cnidaria; class Scyphozoa; order Semaeostomeae; family Pelagiidae; genus Sanderia; species Sanderia malayensis. Next base: position 4,256,789 of record RQOL01000618.1, on the reverse strand, counting down.
AAAACATCAAAATTAATAATATAATAGGATATAAGAACTACATTTACTTCTATATTTTTTACTTAATTTTGTACATGTTGGCTAATTTAATTTTTAAAGGCTTCAAACATGAAATTCATTGAAGTTGCTTAAAGTTTATTCCAAGAAGAATGGAATGTTCAACATTGTTACTTCCCCAATTACATTACACATCTTTTAACATTACATATGTGCATAAATTTTTCATTTCTCAAAGCAGGTTGAAAAGTTTCGGAGCTATATACGGACTGATGTGAAAATAACCCGTATTTTATTTCATTTTACAAAATGATGCATGCAAAGCGACTGAAACAAACAATGGACTAAAATAATGCTTGTAAATTTTGATAAAGACACAAAGTAAAACCATGCAATGAAATCAATCAATTGAAATGCTATAAAAAATATTTATTTGCAAACGACTATGATGTTGTAGCTTGGAATTTTCTAACGAATGCATCTTTATTTTACACTGTTAATTTTTACTAATATCTGCATTGCAAGACCTGTTCCTACAGATCATAATAATTTCCAGCAAATAATTAAAACCATTTGTATAAAGCCCGTATAAAGTTTTACTACTGATTTGTTATGTTGTTGTTGTTGCCATCCCGTTATTTTTGTTGTTGTTCTACCTCGGAACATTTGGCCTAAGCAAATTCTGAATCTGAATCTACTCTTCTACGCCGCTATTACAACATATTTTGTACCAATTTCACCTGCAACCGCAGGGCATCCAATTCCTCTAGCTTCTGTAAAAAAAAATATGCAAATGTGGCCAGCATTTAAGCATTTATTGAGAAATGGAAGTTTTTGGCGAATCCGAACCTGAATGGGACGAAAATGATCATGCTGTGAATTTTGAATCTGAATCTACGCTTCTACGCCGTTATTACGATATATTTTGGACCAATTTTACTGCAACAGTGGGGCATCCAATTCTTCTAGCTTATGTGAAAAAATCTTGCAAATGTAGCCAGTATTTAATGGGAAATGGCAATTTTTGTCGAATCAGAACCTGAATGGGACAAATATCCCGCTGCGAATTTTGAATCTGAATCTACGCTTCTACGCCGTTAATACGATATATTTTGGACCAATTTTACTGCAACAGTGGGGCATCTAATTCTTCTAGCCTCTGTGAAAAAATCTTGCAAATGTAGCCAGTATTTATTGAGAAATAGCAATTTTTGTCGAATCCGAACCTGAATGGGACGAAAATGATCATGCTGCGAATTTTGAATCTGAATCTAGGCTTCTACGCCGTTATTACGATATATTTTGCACCAATTTCAACTTCAAGAGCAGGGCATCCAATTCCTCTAGCTTCTGTGAAAAAATCTTGCAAATCTGGCCAGTATTTATTGAGAAATGGCAATTTTTGTCGAATCCGAACCTGAATGGGACGAATATCCCGCTGCGAATTTTGAATCTGAATCTAGACTTCTACGCCGTTATTACGATATATTTTGCACAAATTTCAACTGCAACAGCAGGGCATCCAATTCTTCTGGCTTCTGCGAAAAAATCTTGCAAATCTAGCCAGTATTTATTGAGAAATGGCAATTTTAGTCGAATCCGAACCTGAATGGGACGATAATCCCTCCCGAATATGGAGCTGGGTCGGCGAATCTGAATGTGAATCCAGACCTGAATGGGATGTAGTCTTGAAGAGCACGTGAAAATCGCTCCATCCCACGTTGTCCTTGTTGTTGTTGCTGTGCTCATACCATTTTGCGTTCGAGCCCATCAAGTCTGAGGCTCAATCTAATATATATGAATCAATACAACATGAAATTGTCGAATCCCTTTATGCTTGAATACTGAATACGTTCAACTCTTTTTTCATCTTTCTCAATGCGTTCAGGGTTCATTGGATTTGCGTCAAATAGATCAAATATGCTCCTATTTGTACTGTGGTTAACATCATTATTTCCTGACGAAGTACCTTCAGAGTTTATGATTGCATCCAAAAATTGCAAAGCTTCTTCCTCATTCTTATGACTATCCTTATTATCACCTGTTTGCTTCTTGGATTTGTGCTTGACATGGAATAACGATCTCAACTGTATTCGTTTCGCAATAAAAGGTATTTTGATGCCCGCTTGGTGCGGTTTTTCTGCTGAAATATCACAACTTTTTCTCTTCAACATTGTGCTATCTATGTGATATAGCCAACGTAATTAAAATAAATATTCAATGAAGAGCAGCTCCTATTCTGTGAAGCTATAGTTTATTAATCATGAAAGTATAATCACACTTCTGCATAACCTGTTGAGCATACATACAATCATACGTAACGGAACAATCAAAGATCTTTCCCCATGTTCAAGGGTGATTTAGGATCACTAATGATTACTTGTATTTACAACAAAGCTCAATTCAAAGAGCAGGTTCTGAATTTACGATTTCAAAGAATGATTCACGCTACTATTCCATTATTCATGATTCGTCGTGAAATTTTGTGCTCCACAACAACATGGAATCGTAAATGCCAAATATAACTGACAAAAAGAAAACTCTTTCCTGTAGTTTCTTTTCAATTCAAGGTCTCAAAGAAATCTTTTGACTGTTTTTGTTGGTCTAATCTGATCCCGTATGTGAATTCAAATTCGAGTTGTGCTATTTTTTCGCTGCACAAAAAAGGCGATCTATGCGCATGCCCACAAAAGTTTCCATTTTCCTACCAGAGTCGTGATAAAACTTTGAAAAGCGATTTCTTACTTTGGTAAATTATCGATTACGTGTTGCCCATTGCTCGCTTCCTAACTTCACGCAATAAGCTATTGCACAAAGACTGTAAACATAGGCCTCCAAACATTTATTTCGTTGTAAAAACCACGAGATCTACGGTTGATATCTCTCTATTTTCTATCAATTTTGTAGCATCATTATTTCCTTCTAAACTTTCCACAAAGCAGACTTTGAAATGAGTACTTGGAAGCTGACACAACAAAGGTGGCTGAAATCTTTTAAAGCAATAAGTGAAACAGAAAAAATATAAGAGTCAAAATGTAAAGGACTTAGATAGCTTTCCTAATAAAGAAACACAAGTAAGAAGATCTTATAAAGAGGTTACTAGTATTCAAAAAAAGCGGTTAAAAAATATAATTTTTTTAAGTTGAATCGTTCACCATCCTGTACACTTTTTGCATGCGCAAGTTTGAAAGCTGTGAGAAATAAAGACTGGTGGGCAAATTTAAAATGCGAAAACTTAGGACTTTCAGATCGTTTTCATCTGGATAACATATTTTCTTCAATATATTGTCGAGCACTGTTCAATTTTATTTCCAAACAAATGTCTGTTACGTAATTAAATTGCGATAATATAATTCGCACCAGGGCCCGTGATTAAAATCTCAATATATGCATGAAAAAGAAATTTCAATTTCAATATGAGGCCGCCCAGCTGCAAAACATTTATAGAATGCATTTCACCATACTGATAAATTATTCACAGCCCAAACATGTAAAAAGAATTAAGATCTTCTAAGCAACTATTAATTATTAAAGTTACTTTCTTGCTTTTATTTCGTAGGTGATAAGCATTGACAAAAGTTTGCTGCCAAATTGTTTAATGGATCTTTTCGTATGAATGTTTCTGGGATTGATCAAAGATAGATAATCCTTCCAATTTCAATTAAACTAGGTTTTAGAAAATCTCATAGCTATATTCTTGTCCCAATGAGCAAAGCCACGCTATTGATAGAGACTTTTGTAGGCAAAGACTTTTCACATAGGATTTTCAAAAATTGACAGGCCTCTCAAGAGGACAAAAAATTCAATTATAACACAATTTTGTAGCTACCTTAAGCAAAGCAAGCTATGACCCTTAATGTTAGATTTTTTGAAATCAAATTATTGCAACTTGTAGTTAGAGCCGTGCAATCATAGTTTAAGCAAGTGTTAATAACTCTGTTGATATATCTCTTGGGAGAACCGAAGACAACTTGTGTGTTTTAAATGCTGAGAATTAGAGGACAATTTTTTGCGGGAAGGGGAGAGAAAACTCGAAGCTTGAGGTTGCAGTAAAATGCGTAATCATGCTTAGCACGCATTAAAGCTTATTTCAAAGAAGGGAGAGTTATTTAATTGAAGAAATAACTGAAAAAGGGATTAGTTGATTATAGACATAGGGTTGCAAGGCAGAGAAGGTTGAACATGAGCTTTTTGTAATTGCAGCTTAAAATCTAACAGAGCCATGCACATATAGAATGAATGCAGGATAAAAAAACCAAAATATCGACAAATCAAGTGATGAAACAAAAAATGATAGATATAATTACAGAGGATATTTTGAAGATAGGTAATATGAATTGACTAATAACACATGGAAATGGTTGGCGGTGAAGGAAAATGTAAAGTCGTAAAAGAAATTCAAAGGAATGTAATGAATAAATAATAAGATACATTGGTGAATACAGAGTTGAAATAACTTTTGATCGATTGTGTAATGACGAAGAACAGATTAGAACAAGGCTGAAAATTCTGAACATTTGGCAGAGTTTGTTTCTTGCTACAATTATAATCCCACGATTTGATTAAGCTTACATCTTAAATGTGAATGATTTTCTGTTTGCAAAAAGTTGCTGAATTGAAGCTAATCTTGAAGTATTCATTGCTGCTGTGTTTACAACTACAACTACAGGTATGGTTAGAATTGGCGAGCTTGTCTTTGAATAGCCTCTATGAAAATAAATGACACTTTGTAATAAATTCTGTAAATGTAAATGTTCATCTATTACGACCTGTTTTAAAACATTTCTAGTTATTTAATGTACCTTCGTTTTAAAACGACAATAGCACCTGCCTTAAAGGATGCGAATTAAAATATAATATTGATTCTTTGAAAATGCTCAATCCAAATGGATATCTTTGAATTGGACATTATCAAAACCTTTCAAGGTTTCCTGTCCCTTTGAGTAACCTTTAAGTTTTTCAAGAAACCCGAGAAATTCGTAGATTTCATCAAAAAATTATTTAAGTTTTTTCAGCTATCTTATTACTCAGTCTTCAGTAATCTTCACAGTTATCTACTTCGCTATATTCTTAAGCCGGTCTGATATTGGTCCGTATTTGCCTTTAGATTATCAATCAAAAAACAGATTAACGAAGGCACAGGCTCATAAGCAGAAACTGGCCCAAACGGATTAGCCTCATTAGTTTTCGGATCAACAATCCGAAAGTAGATTTGAGCAAAAACGAGAGGCCTTAAGCACAGCTCAGCAACTTTCTTGCATGGCTTGCATGTCAATAAATGCGATAAAAGCAGATTAGAGTAATCGTCGTCAGCAGATAATCGTCAATTAGAGAAGCTTTGGTTTCCAAAAATGAATTTTCAAGACCCACATGTCTTGTATTTTGGATAAGGTTGCAGAGTGCTGAAGCAAGAAGGAAAATATAAGATAAAACAGAATAGTAGTTTGGATTGAGCTCGCACACTTAATAGCACGGTGGAAACAGTAGTTGAATCGAAAGGCCCCAATATAACTAGAATACATTCAGATGAGAATTTTTTGGATGACCAGTGAATTGTGCAATAAACGGAACTGTGGGCGTCTTTCAGTGAATTCAGTGAAGAAATGCAGTCTCCATAGAAACACGATCTCCACCTGCTAATAGCTTTTGCTTGAAAAGTCAGTTCATTTCAATGCATGGTTTAATTAATGAAATGACCATGACTACGATGGTGACAGTGATGAATGTAAAATAAAAATAATATAAGCATCAATGTTGCATGAAAGTCGGTAATCTTTCAATTGAAATGAATGTGTACACAAGAAGGCCCAATCCGTTGCAGGGAGCAGCTTTTCATGCACTCAAAGATTGCAGTAACAACAACGGTGATTTTCAACAGCGCAAGAAAAGACAGAGCAGAGAAGAAGTCTGTTTTGAAGTTGGTTACTCGCTTATGCCTGCTAAAATGGAAGAGGATGCAATGAAAGCAGATAACGACAGTGTTGGCTTGAAGAGCAAAGTGAAAATTCCAGCGGTGTTTCAAGGTGGCAGTACAACTGACAAAGGCGGAGAGGAAAAGAAATGTTATAATGGTAATTCGAACTGTTCTGAAAAGAATGAAGTTTCGAGAATGGCAGGGAATGTTCTTGCAAACGGAGAAAAACGAGCGTCAAAATCAGATAATGAAGATATGACTAACCGGGGAGGAGTGAGAGAAGAAGCAAGTTTTCGAGTGAAGAAAGATATAAACAGGCCTTCCTCTAAACTGATTGATGATAAGAACGATTTGGGTAAGCTTTTCAATACCTTGCATGGAAAAGAGGTGGAAGTGGCCACTCAAAGGAGTATTGGTAAGCTTCGAATGTCAGGTGTATTTGAAGCAAAGAAGGATGAAGTGAAAGATTGGGGGAAAGTGAAAGAAACAGGACAGGGCAGTGAAAACAAAGGGATTGAGAACGCGATTGAAATACCGTACAGCGATTGGAAGAAAGGGAATGACCAGGTAAACAGAGATGCTGGAAATATATATGAAGCGACGGGTAAAGGTAAAGATGGTACAATTGTTACTAAAAGTGATGTCACTGGCAAAGAAAGTATTAAGACAGGGAGCGATATGAGATATAATGGATGGAGTGCAGGGAATGTTGATATGACTAATAGAATAGTGGTCGGGAATAAAACAACAATGAATAACGATTCAAAAGAAGAGTTGGCCACAAAGAATAATGCATGGATGTTAATGCAAACTGATTCACAGATATTGTCACCACAAAAGTATAGCAAAAATCAAAACCATGAACCAGCTAGTGAGAAAGTTGACGAACAGATGAATCAAAGCACCAGCCACTCTCGTATGACGACGAGTATAAATGATTTAAGAAGGAAGACAGAAACAGTAGACGAACAACACAACAACAGTGCCAAACAATGCAATAAACAGAAATTCAAAATAAATCAAATGAATAACGGTCCAGTTAAAGAGATGGATAGTGGCGAGCAAGTGCAGAATAGAACAGAAAGAGATGTGAAAATCGGGAAGCTCATTATGCCTGCAACATTTTCAAATGCAAACAGGAATGCAGGCGAGAAGAGGAGATTGTTGAATGCCAATCAACCGGGCAAAATTAAAATTGGTAAAAGCTTTGAGCTTAGCAAAGATGCTCTTGCTAATGGCAATGCTGTGAAGATGCAAGCAAAAACAAAGACTGGTCAGGAAATAGATAGTGGTTCTGGTGCTTCCACTGGTAGTGGACAAAAAACGGGTATTGGCTCAAATAGTTCTGAAGACACGAAAGTCACACTGACATCAAATCAAATCATCACAGCTGGAAATTGGGAGCCCTTGAAGACGAACCAAGCTTTGCAACCACTGAGCTCTAAACAGCCTGTTAAAGTTGGAAAATTGAAGTTTAATTCGGACGGTTTGGTCGCAAAACAGAATGATGTACAAACGGGACTCATCGGGCCCGATGATAATTCTGTTGACGAGACAGCATTGTCAGACGAGAAGCCACAAAAACAAATAGGCCGGTTGAATATTCATTCTATTTTTAGTAATGATGACCGAAAGAAAGAAAATAAAAATGTCAAAGAAAAAGAAGACGATTCTGAGTTCAGTAAAAATAAAGCAATCTTCAACCAGGCAGAAAAGAAAAGCAAAGAAAAGTCAGAAAAGGTTGGCAAACTCAGATTGAATTCATCTAAGTCAGATAGGGATGAAGAGTTGGCCAGCTTGAGCCCCGAAGGGGAATTGCCATCAACAATATCAACAGAAATGAAGGACCAACTGGAGAAGATTTTACAGCAACGATCAGTTTCGTCATTGTCAAGTCTCAACTCATCGACTTCATCAAAGAATTATGATGACGGAAGCCGTTCAGCGAGCAGGCAATCCATAACGAGCTTGTCATCATCGACAGGATCACAAGGCCTAAAAGTTTCGTCCTCAAGTGACAGTAATTTGCTCAAGTATATGAATGCCGAAGCAAACAAAGACAATGAAAGTGAAGAAGATGGAAGCTCAAAGAAAATCAACAACGGTAGCCTCAAGCTTCAGTTAGATGGCATATTCCAAGCGAGGCTGTCAGAAGGCAGTCCAAGTCCAGTGAATACGAGTCTTGCCAACTCGTTGGATGTTTCCATGAATTCCGAAAACTTCCCAAGTTTTGGGGAGTCGGATTTATCAGCAAGGAAGTCAAGTTTGGAAGATGACCAGAAGGAGAAGAGAAAATTGATTGCCGATGCACTCAAGCGAAGGTATGGCAGAAATGGTGATAATGGTGTTGATGTTGATGAGGATGACAAAAAAGAATTACATGGCGAAAAAGCGACCATTGGAAAAGTGGCTTATGACCAAAAAGAAGTTGGTGTAGAAGAAGATGGCATATCTACAGCAATGAAACATGATAACGAGGCAAGAAAAGATATTGTCATGCAAAATACATCGAATAACATGATGAATTCTGAAGAAACAGCAAGCGGAATCCAAGCAAAAGCTGAAGAGAGATGCAGCAATGGTATTGAGAAAGATAACAAAAATTACAATGGCAATACGGTGGGTCTCAATAAAAATGCATTTGAGTTAAAGTCAAGCAAAGTTGTTGCGGAATCCGCCGAGAAACAGGAGAGCGGGACAGATGCTGGTAAGAAGAGGGGAAGAGTTTCGATTCCAGGTGTATTTGCTGGAAAACCGAATACGGCAAGTGAGATGCCAGTGCGACGGGAAGGAAGGTCTGAAACAAAGCGGAGTGAGCTAAAAAGGGAATCTGTTAGTATGGAAGAGACAAGCAACAACGAAGATAAAAGCAAAGGAAGCATTGCTGGTGATGTTGAGCCAGAGGAAGAGAAGCAACGAAATATAAAAAAATTGAATATTCCAACAAGTTTTATGACAAATATAGCGGAGAGTAATGTAGAAGCCAATCTCAAAACAGCTGATAGAAGTGGAGAGAAGAATTACAATAAAGATAAGGGAATCAGCTTCCAGATAGTTGATGGCAAAGATAAGCAATTTGAATCTAATCAAGTCATGGAATTTGAAAAAGAAAAGGTCGGGAAAAGTGTGGGAAAAAGAATCAATGTAATGGATAATGCAAGTCGCAATGTAGAGGAAAATGGTGTGGAAGAGCAAACACGCAGAAAACCCGCGGGGAAATTATCTGCATCAATGTTTCAGGTTTTTCTGAATGAAGAAAGCCAGAAAGAAACAAGAAAGATTGGAGGAAATAGATCGGGGAAGAAAACCGACGCAGACTCGAGAAATAAATCCAGCGAAGCAACGGAAGATATAGGGAAGCAGTCTTTTGTTCGCAAGGAAGATGCAAGCGAGAAAGAATCTTCCAAAGGGAAGCAAGATGCAACACAGGATGTGACGAGCGTGCCTTTCCAGGTTGGAATCGACGCAGAAAAACTCCAAGATGGTCAAGCAACAAACCAACTTGATTTGAACAATAACGAGGTGATGCAAAGGGAAAGATCTGAAATCGAGGATGAATCAAAGTGGCAGCACGGAAACATTTCAAGCAAAGATGCAACAATCAATTTAAATGCAACACAGAAACCTGTGAGCAGAAAAACAGTTGGCAGGCTAAGCATTCCTATGGCCTTTCAATAACACTTGATTGAATTTATGTCCTCCATTGACTTTTTCATTTAAGGTATATACTATGAGCACAAACTGTATGAATATGGATTCAGGAAGGTTGATGCGGACTTTTTCAATATAATTAAACGCTTACCATAATTTAATTCCGTAGCAAAAGTATTGTAACATGAGTGCATTGTTTCAGACACACAATCTGGGATCACTTTAAAGCTTTCAATGAGATTGCACAATCTTCATTACTGCACAACCTAAAATAAGCCAAATTTATATTAGAAACATGAATATAATATATATAATGAATGTCAAAGATTATCATTAAAGCAAGGTTAGTATTTATTTCCTCCAGGTACTCGAACATAATGATCATGATAACTCGAGCCCCAGATTACTTGAATGCACTGGATGTATAGTCTAGTAAACGTTATCCCTTAGAATTAGGCATTTTGCAGCTCCAATATTCGTTAACTCGAACACTTTCCTTCTGTCAGTCTTTTGTGGTTCGAGTCATCGGGAGCATGTTACATTGTAGACGTTTGCAATTTAAAATTTAAACCATGAACATAGTTCAATTTAAGACGTTAATGTCAGTCCACTAACTTAGCTTGCTCAGCAATTATTTCTTTTTGAGTTTGAAGAGCATTGCCTTTGGACATGTGATTATGTATAACAAATAATATATTATTTGTGATAAAAGAAAGGGGCATTTCTAATTAGGCTCCTAAAATATCTTAAGCACAAGAAAATATTATAAGAATGATTGCACATAATTAAGTAATGAATTAAAATTGAATTCACATAATTAAGTAATGAATTAAAATTGAATTAATAATTGTGATGAAGATATGAATATTATTAAGGTATGTCATATTTCCATTTTTCTTATCAATAAAGTCCTACTTTACCATATAAATGCAACATTTTGCAGTGTCTCTCAGTATGGAAAATAATCATATATTGTGCAAGAAGCAGTTTGCAGAAATTACATGAGATTTTATGTTGAGATTTGGAATTGTTGTGTCGCCGATTTTATTTGCAAGCTCTTAGTTTTTGACTAGCGTTTTCGAAAAATTTCTCATTGTGGCAAATATGAACGAAAAGATTAGCTGAAAAAGATATTAACAGTACCGTAAATCCTCGAATAAGCCCCCACCTTCGAATAAGCCCTCCCCTCGAATAAGCCCCCATCCTGATAATCATTTGCAAGGACATTGAGCCCAAGTTTCCAGACATTGAAGTTGTTTAGTGAATGTATTGCAAATAGCAGCAAGTTTAAACCAATAACTTTATTGATTGGCTGCATCGTATAGCTTTTATTTTGCTTAATATTAAACAATAATCAGGCTAATATGTCGCTTTTGCAAATAAACCCCCGGGGGCTTATTCGAAGATTTACGGTATATTTTAAAAGAGTCGTAGATGAGAATTGTATACGCTAGGAAAAAGAAGATAATGACACAAAATGAAGTCATGGAAATTACTAGTTTATTTTGCAAACATCCTTCCCAAAAGTTAATATATTATTTCATGGAAATAAACATCATTCTGAATTAAAAACTTGGGAATGTTTCTATTTACTTTTATCGAGGCTTAAAATGTTATTATTTTTTTTTGAATTTGAATTACTTTTGTTAAGCTTTTGTTAGCTAGTTCTTGCAGCTAGAAAAATCTCACGTTGAGGCCTCTAATCGTACAAAAACAGAAAATGAGACAACTAGTGTTGTGGCATTAGCTTGCAGAATAAAACTTGAATTTTCATAGCAAAGGGTGAGTTGAACATTATTTCATTAAACAATTAATTTAGATCAGCTATGTTAGCACAAGTAGCAGACAACATCAAAAAGTGTAACCAAAATATTATACGATAACAGCAAAAATATTTAACGGATTACTCAAAGGAGGGTGACTACTCAAAGGAGGGTGTGCTGCAATTAGTAAAGAAATTACAATCAGTGATTGACTCTGTGATATTAATAATTATAACTGAGTCGCCTCGAAAGCACATGCAATTGAAAAACATTTGAAAACACCTTGTATATACGATTAACGCCGGGTTGAATATGACAGGCGAAGCTAAATGACGCGTACACAATAAAAACATTCCAACAACCTGTTTCATTCACTCAATTATTAAAGCAGGTCAATACTCCACAATGATTCGTCAATTTGAATCACGTGGTGCAATCACGTGGTTACGCCATAGGCAGGTATTGCGAGAAGCTAAAAGCACCTGATATAAATTAGGTTTCCCGAACATCATGAAGATGGTCTGAAGAGGATTGATGCAGTAGGCGTAGAAGGTAATGCATTCAAATTCCGTTTTATAATTTGATCTTTTTAAAATAGAAACCAAGCTTGTTTGTTATTCTGAGTTTGAGACCCGGGAAAACACTATAGAAGCAAAGCTATGCGAGAAAGTTTAACATGTTTGGATTAAAAGTCAAAGAAAGGAATTAAATTTTTGTATTGTAAAAAATTGCCAATTGAAGTATTTACAGCCAGTGCATTTGGTAGCAAGCCTAAGAATATATGAAGCAATTAAAACAATAAGGATAAGAAGCTTTATTAACAAATTGGCAATAATAGTAGTCCAGCTTTGAATGATGCTTTCCTCCATTAAAGCAACTTGTATTTTGCAGCCTGAATAACACTATTCACAGCTAAGAAATACTGTAGATTAGCATTCAATAGCATGCTTAGAATAAAAACAACAGTAATAACCGATTACCAACGAATAACAACAATATAAGATTCTTTGTTTTGGCAAACACAGTTGGATGTAATGCAGAGTATACCATACGCCCTATGGCCGTATTAGAACTATGCATTCGCTATTATTGACAAATAGTATAGAACCGCAAAGGCTTTGCATGCATGTGAGACATAAACTGTCGAATGGATGAAGAAACAACTGTTTGTTAGTGGTAGGAGCTGGGGACACAGCAAAGACAATTCTTTGAAAGTTGAGGTTTATCATGTTTAGGAGAAGATGCTATTGAGAAGTCGATTCAAACGGATCTCCTTCGCATGCAAAGCAAGCGACTATTCATCAGGTTTAATGCGGGAATAAATGAACTCGTTAATAAATTATGAGCCGATGTTTTTGAATTTTGCATGAATGAGACAATTAAAATATGGAATCCAGGCTTTCTAGGGTGGTCTGGAATTGACAGACTTTACTAATTACTAAGATGATGTAATTTAATTTTAAAAACTCAGAGCACAAAAAGAAGTTTGATATTCTTGCAATATCTAGACATATTGAAGGTGGTTTTATCTTTACAGTCTTTGCATAGAAATTTTGTTCAATAAATTAAGGCCTGAGCCTGTAATTTTTTCCATGTATCATACCAGCTGCGTTACTGTCATGACAATTACAAAGGGGCTTGGAATCTCTTAGCCACCATTCTGTGTTGCATTGGCACGTACATAATTCTGTGATGAAATGAGACCATTTTTATATCTTAGCATAGATTTTTACGTCCTAAACCAATATTATAGTCTTTGTATTCCTTTCATGATTGCTGCAGGCTAATTATTATATGAAAAAAAAAGGAATTACTTCATTGCAAACAAGTTTTAAGTCTAGATAACCAGAACGTTTGAAATGGGTCCTTGAAATTCCCCCATGTGGTGAAAAATGGATTGCTATACCCAAGACGAAATTATTCCCAACGCATCATAACTCGCACATGTTGAATAACTAATTAAGAAGCAGATGGCTAACCAATAGAAGTCTGATTCGTCAATGGACTTACAAAACAAAAGCTTCTGTGAGCTGAATATCGATGTATCAGGTGTAGCTATACATGTTGACAAAAGATGATAATGTATGTATTAAGTGAAAATTCAAAGGACCTTGCATACGCTAGCATCTACAAAGAAGATTCTAGATTAATTTAGAGATCGGTAACAAGCTGGAAACAAACCGAAAGGCCGCAGATATGAATTAAAAGCAACCTAAGCAACCACAAAACCAGTGAATGTGAAATGTGGTGTTTCAAGTGCACCTCAAATGTAGTCGAATAACGTTAAATATCAACTGAACGCTTGAATTTAATTGAACAAAGAATTACAAGAGCAGATGTTTTTATTTTTTAGATCCCACAATCACCTAGAGCAAGATAGGACAATTCTTTAGTTGCAAACGAAGTTGGCAAGAGACCAGTGCAGAGTTCCGAGAATAAAATTTGCATAGCAACACTTCCGCATTCAGTTTGAAGAAGAAATAAATCAAAATGTCTGACGAAGAAGAAGTTTTCAATGACGATGTTGAATATCAAAACACGCAAAGAGAGATTGAAGAGTTGAGGAGAAAGGAGGAAGAGTTGAAAGTGAAGATGATGGAATTGGAAAAGAAGCGAAGATCAACATCGGACATTTCAGTTGATGAGTATGATGAAGAAGAGCATGAAATCGGAAGAAGAAGGAAGCCAAGTTTATCAAGAGGAGGATCAACATCACCGAGCAAACCGCAGAACCAATCTGAGAATACCAGGTTATCTAAGGAATCTGGTAGATTTCGGTCAAGGGGGTCAAGTGGCTCAAGCACGTCACCTGCAAAAGAAAACAGAACAAGAAACATCTCTCCGACAAAGAGAAGCACGTCTTCTTCGAGAAGTTCAAGCACTTCGCCGACTAAAATTCCAGCAAGGTCATCAGTAAACATTACATCATTACGATCACCAACACGCAGTAATGTAATCAATCGCCCTGTTGACCAAACGTATCAGATATCCATCAAATCGTCAAGTGAAAAAGTTGTTAAGACGTCGGATGAAGATAGATCGTCAGGAAACCCAGATCATCGACAACCAAGATCTTTTTCAAAGAAAGCAAAGCAAAGTAAACCAATGAATAGAAGTTACTCCACTCCAGTACCGGATGTCAACAATGCGGAAGATCAAAAAGAGAGGAAAAGAAGAAATTCAGGAGATGAAAGAAAAACAGTCAGAGTTTCTTCGGCAGATAATTCTTCCAACGAACTTCTCATTGACTTAGGAGATGATAATGATGAAGATGAAGCAGTCAAACTGGATTCGAGTATTGTTGAAGAAAGAAGATCAAGAAATTCAATGAACATCAATGAAGATTCTTATGAAATCATAGAAACAGACGATGATGCATATGAAAACGATTACGATTCTTCATCCCAAAGGAATGGCACAGACAATCTTACGACCAGAGAAAAGATTGAAAGAGAGCTCGCAGAACAAGTTAAGAGAGAAGAAGAATTGAAGATATTACACAAACTAGCAAAAGAAGATGTCAAGGTTGATGAGCAAGCTAATGAAGAAAACGATAGAGAAGAAGTAGGTGATGACATTGATCAAGAAGAGAGATTTAAACTTGAGATAAAGAATGAAGATAGTGACGATGAGGAAGGCGAAGAAGAGCAGGATAAATTGAATGCTCCGAAGTTATCAGCAAGAGAAAAGATTGCAATAGAGTTTGCTGAACAGAAATTAAGAGAAGAAGAATTGATTTCATCACACACAAAGGTAACGACGATAACAGACACAGATGAAGAATATAGAAAGGAGGAAGATGAATTGATAGGAAGTAAGGATGATGAAATTAATTATGAAGATGAAGTAGATTCTGAAGATGAATATCAGAGCAACCAACTAAGCACCTGGGAGAAGATTGCAGTTGAAATAGAGGAAGAAAAGAAGCGAGAGGAAGAAGCCAAAAAGAAGAGCTTGATGGAGGAAGATAGCGACGAAGACGTCGAAGGAAATGCAGAGAGAACTGATACGAGAGCAAGGATTAACCAAGAAATTCAAGAACAGATGAAAAAAGAAAAATATGTCGACAGCAGCGAAGATAGTGAAGAACAAGATGAGACATCAGCTGTATCAGTTCAAGACAGAATAGAAAAGGAAATAAAGGAGATTGAGGAACGCGAAAAAGAGTTGAAAAGGTTGCAAATGGAAGAAGATATGGAAGATGATATTGACCGAGAAAGTGAAGATGAGGTTGAACCAGTGAAGGTAGTAGAGAATAAAACAAAATCTAAGATTCAAGAGGAGATTGAAGAATTCAAAAGAAAAGAACAAGAGCTGAGAAAGTCATACGGAGTTGACGATGAAGAAGAAGATGATAGTGATAATTCTGGAAAGCAAGGTGACATGAAAGATACGTTATCAATAATTGAGAGAGAAATAGCAGAACAAAGAAAAAAAGAAACTGAATACAGAAAGCAATACTCCATGGTTTGTTAGCCATAGTTTTATCTTATGCTTATCTAGTTTTTCAAAACTTTGCAAGCTAGTGCTTGGAAATAGTTCAATTTTTACTAACAACACGGTTGTCAAGTTTCGCTTTTATTTTTAGAAAAAGACAAATAAGAGAGATGATGATGAAGGAAAAGAAAATGTCGGAGATGTTGATGATAATCAGTCAAATGAAGACTACGAAGATGATGTATTAAATGAAGCTCATTCGAAGAGCAACGAAGACACGTTTAAAGACGCAGAAGACGTAGTTGTTTCACAAGGAATTACGCAAAAGTATATACAGATGTTTAGCAGTGAAAATAGAGATCACGTTGATCAAAAACAAAAAGAAAAAATTAAAACAAAGAGTCGTGAGGTCAGTCTAGAAAAACAATTTTCCACAGAAGCTGAAGTAGTTGCCTCAGAGGAAGAAGATGTTGGCATAAATAAAGATATGAAAACCAACGACGTTAAAGAAGGGAAGGAAGATGAGGCGAAGAGTAATGGAAAAGCTGTAGCCGTGCCATCTGGGAAGAAGTTGGTATTAAAACGGAAAAAGTCAAAAAAGACTGATCATGACGATGAAGATCAAAAGAAAGTTGAAAGCAAAGTGAGCAAAGTGACTGTTTCGAATGCAAAGAAAGGCCTTGAAAAACAAAAGGAAGCAAAGCCAATAAAGAAGGCTCATCCCTTGGCGATGCATTGGGAAAAGATACAAGAGCAGCACAAAAACGAGGTTAATAAGCATGATATGGAGGCTATTAAAAAGAAACAGGCCGACAAATTAAAGAAAAAAGAATTCGAAGAGCGACACCAGAAAGACAAAGAGAAGCAAACACTCGAAATCAAAGAGCTACATGAAAGGAGAAGAAGTTTGGCAGAAGCATGGGAAAATAAGAATAACAATGAAGAGCATAGTAAGGTTGTTAAAAAAGGTGATAAACAAGAAAAGATTGAAACTGGAAAGACGTCACCCAGGAAATCCCCAGCAAAAAAGAAGGTAGGCCAAAAGGCGAAGAAAGTATCGGTTTATAAATTAATTCCCTCCAGAGCAAGTCATACCAGGAAAATGGAGAGACTTTTATGGTAGAATTTAAATAAGATTCAATGCATGACGTTTTTTATATTTTTTCAGGAAGTAAACAAAAGAACAAGGGCGTCATCAAAAGAAGAGCCACCAAAATCAGCCAGAGCTAACATCAAAATGTGGGAGCAAAGAATAGCCCTAAATATTAAATAGACAACTGAAATTGATGGATAATTACATGATTAAAATAACTATTATTATTACTATTATTATTTCTATTGTATTAATAAGTAAGATATTGTTGGTATCTATGAAATTTTTTATCAGAGTACCAAAATTTTTGCCAAGACTCAATGTTAATGGAAACGGTAAACTGACGACCATGGGTCAAGTTCTTGGACTGGAGCAAAGTGATCAGCAGGCTGGAATTAATCTAATTTGACTACTTGAAAACAGTATTTCAATCAATTTAAAATTTTGAAATTTTGCTGCCGCCTATTCATGATAGATATATAATGTAATTCACTTGTCGCGAGCAGTTCCAGATACTAACTTTTGAACCACCTGTCCTAGAAGTCTGAAACTTGGCTCAAGGTAATCAGAAGGCTCGAAATAGTAGGTTTGAAGCATTCACTTGTAATCAATTTTTCATTCACATTCAAAATTTGGATTTCGTTGCATTATTAGGAAGATACATACACAATGTAATTCACTGTTTGCTGAGAGCCCTTCCTTAACCCTAACTCTCAACCAATTGTCCTAGAGAGCTTAAAGTTGTATCAGGCGATACAAAGTTACCGAGAAAGTAATACAACAAGTATGTCAAACACAATCTCAGAGAAGTGAAGTAATTTATAAAATACACTCATTTTTTTATAAGAAGCAATGCAAAATCGTCGTACCAGAGTTTCTTAGCTCATAGATATTAACATTTTTTCAAAAATTAGTTAAAAAACGATTTGACCTTAGGAGTGAACAACACCGAAATTATTCGTAATTCGCTAGCCTCCTTTTCATCTTGTGCGACATGTGTTTCTTTGTCAATGGTTGTGTGTGGATATAAGAGGGTATACTCTACACAGCAATGCTTATCCTCATCAAGTGGCGCAATGGAAACTAAAGAAAATACTCAAACGGGTCAAACAAAGAACAGTATAAATTATAACCGATGATTTACAGATGAAAGTTATAACCAAGTAACGAAATGTACTTCTATGTTAATAATATGTGATATCAGGAACATGCTGATACAAGTCCAATACAGAACAAATCAAGTTAAATACAAATCAAATACAGGTTCCATGCAAGTCAATCTATTTAAGTCAAGTTTAGGCCTCATCAGGCTTATCCTGCCGTTTGCAACACAGCAAACGCCTGAGGAATCCAGATCTTTTCTTTCTAGGCTTCTCAATTTCTGTATGCAATGATGATTCTGCCTGTCCTTCTGGCTCTATGGCAACGAGCAATGACGGTTGTGACTCCCCTTGGTGCTCTGTGGCAACGAGCAATGACGGTTGTGCCTCTCCTAGTTGCACCGTGACAACAGGCAATGATGATTCTGCTTCTCCTTGTTGCTTTGTGGCAACAGGCAATGACAGTTGTGCCTCTCCTTGTTGCTCTATGGCAACAGGCAATGATGATTCTGCTTCTCCTTGTTGCTCTGTGGTAACAGGCAATGACAGTTGTGCCTCTCCTTGTTGCTCTATGGCAACAGGCAATGATGATTCTGCCCCTCCTTGTTGCTCTGTGGCAACAGGCAATGATGATTCTGCTTCTCCTTGTTGCTCTGTGGCAACAGGCAATGACAGTTGTGCCTCTCCTTGTTGCTCTATGGCAATAAGCAATGATGGTTGTGCCTCTCCTTGCTGCTCTGTGGCAACAGGCAACGACGATTCTGCCTCCCCTTGTGGCTCTATGGCAACGAGCAATGACGGTTGTGACTCCCCTTGGTGCTCTGTGGCAACGAGCAATGACGGTCGTGCCTCTCCTAGTTGCACCGTGACAACAGGCAATGATGATTCTGCTTCTCCCTGTTGCTCTGTGGCAACGAACAATGACGGTTGTGCCTCTCCTAGTTGCACCGTGACAACAGGCAATGATGATTCTGCTTCTCCTTGTTGCTCTGTGGCAACAGGCAATGACAGTTGTGCCTCTCCTTGTTGCTCTATGGCAACAGGCAATGACGATTCTGCCTCTCCTTGTAGCTCTGTGGCAACAGGCAACGACGATTCTGCCTCCCCTTGTGGCTCTATGGCAACGAGCAATGACGGTTGTGACTCCCCTTGGTGCTCTGTGGCAACGAGCAATGACGGTTGTGCCTCTCCTAGTTGCACCGTGACAACAAGCAATGATGATTCTGCTTCTCCTTGTTGCTCTGTGGCAACAGGCAATGACGATTCTGCCTCTCCTTGTTGCTCTATGGCACAAGGCAATGATGATTCTGCTTCTCCTTGGGGCTCTGTGGCAACGGGCAATGACGGTTGTGACTCTCCTTGTGGCTCTGTGGCAACGAGCAATGACGGTTGTGCCTCTCCTAGTTGCACCGTGACAACAGGCAATGATGATTTTGCTTCTCCTTGCTGCTCTGTGGCAACAGGCAATGACGATTCTGCCTCTCCTTGTTGCTCTGTGGCAACAGGCAATGACGAATCTGCCTCTACTGGTTGTTCTGTGGCAATAGGCAATGACAATTCTGCCTCTCCTTGTTGCTCTATGGCAACAGGCAATCGCTCTGCAGCATTAACCAAAGATGAATATCTATTTTGCATTTGCTCTCCTTGCCAGGCAACACCTCTTTGCTCCATTTCATGATTGACTCTGGCAGAGGCACAAAATATTGTATGGGCCATATTCATGATGCCATCCAGCTCTTGATCACTGCATGATCCAGGTAGAACTCCAAGTTTCTTCCCCACATTGCAAACGTTGTGACATGCATTTTCCAACATTTCAGCAATTAGCTTCTCATCTTGATCATATTTATCAAGGTACACCTCCATTTCATGTGTACTGTGCTGCATTTCAGTCATTTTTATTTCCTGCTCAGCTGCATAAATCTGCAATTGTTCATATTGCCAATTATTGTATTTTATTGCATGTAGCAGGTTCTTGCAGCTCCTCGAGTAATTCCGAATTTTCCGAATAGACATTTTCTCAATTTTTGTGAGCCTCTCATTTTCTTTTGCAAGCTTTTGTATCAAACCAGAGTAATTGAGATACCTATTGGCATCTCTCTTGCCTGAAAAAAAAAAACAAATTCGTTTTCGTTCGAATGTAACAATCTTCTTCCACCATAACAAATGCGAATGGCAAACATTTAGTTTATGTCTTATGGTTTATATGTTATTATATGTTATTCCTTTGAACTATTTTCACTTTTTTGCTCAAATACCCATCAAAGTAATACAGATATCGTTGCTTAGATAAATAACAGATACCTAAAACTTACTTTCTGCAAGTTGGATTTCAAGGTCTTTAATTCTTTCTTTGAATGCAGTTTGTGATTCCTCACTGCATATATGAGACACATCCAATGTATCCATCTCTTTGCTATCAATTTCATTTATTATCGAAAGGGTATCTTCCACACTCTCCATATTAATCGATGAAAGTTCGCTGTTTGTACACATTCTAGCTCAAACTCGAATGCAAATAATCAACTTACTGAGTAAATCAACAATGGCACAGCCTTACAAAAACCAATGTTGCGTCATATTAATTACACTTTGAATGTGACGTCACAAAGCATTTCTGTTTCTGAGTTTGGATAAGACACAATATAATATATCCAAGTTGCGCTTGTAACTATTATTGATACAATAAAATAATTGTCGCGAATAAAAATTAGTTACTTGAAAGATTGTTGCGACGTTTCGGGCTTGACTCTTGATAACTGGTTTGGATAAGGCCTTTGGTTCTGAGTATTTTCTCAAACTTGTAAGATGTTCTTAACATTATATGACTTCAATGCTTTTTGAGTATTAGCCAGGCATTTAAAAGAATCAAATATAGAAATAGCCCAGAAATGTGATTATTTAGTGATATAGTGACTAGTGGAGCCGGAGAGCATTTTGCCGAGTGGGTTTTTAAGGTTTTGCGAGCACTCGTGCAAGAATGTATTCACAACTACTTCTCCTCGTTCTATGGTTCATCTAAAGAATTCATCCATTGAACATGTGTTTCAATCAACACTAATACGTTTTTGGCTCTAAAGGTTTCCCAGGGCAGGGGTTGCAGTAGGAAAAAAGGGAAAAAGAGATCTTCCTTTGAATTAGCTCATTTTGTGTCCACATATTGACAAGGTAACATATTTAGTCTCCATAGGGCTATATGCGATTCTGGTAGGATTGTCGCACACAAAGCAACATAGCTACAGATTTTGAAACATAAATTGTCGCAAAGTGTTCAATGTCCTGTCTGTGACCAAAGAGCGTTATAAAAAAGGAGAGGAAAAGTTCAGCCACTGTGTTGAAGAAGATTCTACAAAGGAGTAGTAGCAAATCTTTAGTTAAACTTACACATAGCGCTATACTCTGCGAATTATTTCGCACAAATTCCAAGTGCTTTCGGGGACTCATTTGTTCTGGTGTTCAACTACGTCTCCATATTCTAAAATCAATAAACAAAAAACATTATTATGAAGCCAGTGTCTCTGCCATTGGCTCGCACACTGAAACTCATGAAATAATTTGACAAAAGAAAGACAATTCTCTGACCCAGTCAAGTTCGCTAAAGAAATTGAAACATTTTGGAAATTGATAAGACCGACCATTGGAAGGAAAGATATCTCGTATCATTTTGGAAATGCTATTTTGTTTTCTAACCACATGGCCCTGTAGGGTAGCTACAATGAGGGACAAATTACCTGGGACAAATTCTCGTTGATAGATTCTCATAGACTGAAAGAAAGACTTGATAGACTGAAACTGTTTCATAGACTCTCATTTCTTTGTCGTTCCCAGGTTTTCCCCCGAACTTTCCCATGTTATTCCCCTTTAGTAATAGCCCCAATAATGATAGCAAGTCACAAGATATACCGACAACGCAAATGAAAACAATTGGGACTAACACCCTGCGCCCTTGTGGGGCAAAACACAATTGCAGGGGAATAGCTTTAGAGATAATGGTTTTATTTAATAAGGAACAAATATCAATTCAAAATGCAAATACCAAAATAGCTCACTTTTATAAAAGTAATAAAAAAAATCTGCTCATTTTCTCCATAGGCTCTTCTAATTTTGCTTCCTTTTTTGCATATCCAAAATGAAATAAATTATCTAATGAAAATGATGATCAATTTGCACCAATACGAAAAACATTTTTTCTATTTTTGGAGCATCTTTTCTTTGTTTGCCGTCAACGAAACCATATTTGGTGTCGTTTGCAAGAAAAAACCCATATTTCAGCATATTGCATTGGAAAACAAGCAAGCGAGATGAAAAAGACAACTTTGGCACTCTTCGTTATCTGTAACTGTTTACTTGCATTCGAAACATATGTATACATCGTTTATTTTCATCCTTGAAATGATGATGCAACCTTTTATCAAATCAAAGCAAAGCGCTTTTTTCAAGCAAAAGCAATGTTCATATACAAGATTTTAAGCAATATCTTCTAGTCGTGCTTGTCTCAATTTGTGTTGAAGTCCTTCGCGCTTAAAGTGTGCCAGAAGAAGACGAAACAGATTTTGAAGATTTCGAAAAAGCGATGCTGCATATGGAAAACAAGGAGGAAGAAAAACTAAATGAAGGTATGAGTTAAAATTCTTTATTCTTCATGATAATTTCGAGCTGTTATTCTGACTACTGGCGTTTCTGCCAAGCCTCAATATTCTTAAGATTCTCATATTTTAAACATAAAATTACTTTTAACTTCCCATAACTTAATTATTATCGCTATGCTCTGCGAGGGAGCTCATGATAATAAAAATTCGTAGCCTTGACGGCTTTTGAGCCTGAGTATTTCCTGTGCTTGAAGTATAGATGAGAATCCTGGAAAGAATAAAATTAACGTTCAATTTACATACCTCCATCCTTCACGGATCGCAAGTGCTTTTCGGGTTTTCAATTTTTCGCATGATTGCAGAAGCAGCTACTTTTCTCAATATGATCTGATTCTCAGCTAGTTGCAGCGATAAGTATTGAATATTGAAAAGTTCCTTGTATATTTTATTCAGTGGTATAAGCATAAAGGAGGGTGTTCATCGATAAATTAGAAAAAAGGAAAACCAGGCATCATTTCAGACGAAGTCAAATCGAAAATGGTTGGCGTGACACGGCACATACCAATTTGCATAATTATCACGCACGAGTTCCTTTACTTTGCTATAGTAACCAGCTTCAAGAGTACAGAAGTTAGCCTATCTTGTGAATATATTCAGTGCAGTAGCTTTACTTTTCTTTGTATCCTAACAATGCATCATCATTGTTGCCAAATTTTACTATTCATTCCAGGGTCTACTAATGCAAGCTTAGTCAAATCCCCACGTGTTTTAAGCAACTTTTCATTAAATTCAAACTTGTCCTGGTTTCCTTGTTGTAATTGTTTCGATAGAAGGGCAGAAACAGAGAGACTCCAACCTTACTTGAATAGTATACATAAAATAATTATAAAAAGCCTATTTACAGTGGATTATATTTGAAATATTATACGAGTATGGGGGTCTGGATCCGGGGACATTCCTCAACTTATGAATTATGAAACAATGAACGGTTAACAACAAGCGTAATTTATATGAAAAGTTGCATTTTATATTCAGTATATTAAACTGTGTAAAAATCAACTCTACCAAATTGTGCTAAATAAGCCACTACATTTTACAATTACAATATTTCCGAGCTTGAAGTCTACCTCGAGCTCGAGTTCCCATGAAAAGGGATGAAACCACAAGTTTCTTTACCACCTTGAAAGTAATAATAACAATCAACGGGTCAACCCCATGTGTAGATATATATTATATATAAATTATATATTGAAAAAATCTACACACAGATTCAAACTCTGCAAAAACCTACCAAGGCTTGTTCTGTCTTCATGAAACCCAGTTTTGTGCACGCAACTTTATAATGTCTTCCAACAAGAAAGCAATGGATGAGCTAACCTTTTTCTGATGTATGACTTTATTAATTTGGTCAAAATATTGATCCATTCTTTCCTAAACGATAAACAATATGCATATCATGAAATATTTTTAACACAAAAAACGCGTTTATTCATAGTTTCACTCATTCCACTCATTTTCCCAGGGGGGGCTAAGACTTGAAAATGGAAAAAGTGCCACTTTTTTCTAAACCGTGCATACCATCATGAGGACTAAGCCACCTGTAGCGTTTCCCAGAGGGGGCCACCAAGCCCCCAAGTCCCAAAGTAGTCGGTACGTATCATAAGCAATACATTTATCTTTGCAATTATTATCCTGCCACATTTTAACTCGAGCTTACCCTTGAATACAACAAGCTAAAAAGGCTTTTATTAATTAGGCTCCAAGTGTAAAATTTCAAGCTTTCCGTTCTTCATAAATGGAAGTTCCTACGTGCGGGTTTTCTCGGCTCGATAATGTATTTGCTAACTATAAACAACCAACCAAGTTCACATTGGTAACTATAAACAACCAACCAATTTCACATTGGTAATTAAAACATATTATTGCCATACCATTTTTGCAATTTCATCGCATATCTTAGCAACTGAAGAACTAAGTACCGGCTCCGATATTGCCTGAAAATATCAATAATAAAAATTAAAAAACCAACTATTTATATTTTCATAGCAAAGGTCTCGTCATTTGCAGTAAAACGCATATAAAACCTTACCTTTTCATGTAATAACTCAGCGGCTATTTTCATTTTTTCAACGGAGTCACATTCAAGATATTTCATTTTCTTGATGCTTGAGATATTTCATTCAAGATATGTCACTTCACGATGATGCTGCTAAAGGTAGGCAAATGATTATTGCAAGGGGCGAGTTAATGCGATCAACATTAATGAAGACAGTAGAAGAAATGGTACACGCTTTTTTTTATAAGGAACCTAGCTCGGGCCTAGTTCTTTAAGTTCCTTATTTTGAGACCTCTTTTGACCACTTTGTAGTTCTAAAAGTTCCTTAATAGTTCCTTAATTTTAAGTTCCCATTTAGTAGACATAATTAGTACAAACGCAAGAAAAGCATTTAAATTCAACGTTTTGCTATAAACTTGTGAAAAGATAACAGGTAAAAACACGAAGAAGCTTCATATAATGTAAAAGTATTGAAAATCAATGGAACCGGCTTCCTAATTGTAAATTGTGCGGAAATATAAATATATTCAAAATTAAAAAGTTCCTTAGTGATTTGGCTTTTAGTAGCAAAAGTTCCTTAAGTTTTTTGACCTTCTACATGTAGGTTCCTTATAAACGGTTCCTTATAAAAAAAAATGCGTGTATATGATGGTGTTCAGTACTAACTTCCTCAGTTAGCAGTGTGACGTTTTTTAATTTATGTGGAGGAGGAATTTGTCTTTGAAACCTGCTGGAAAAGGCATTAAATTCAAGATCATTGATCATTGTATATTATATTCATTTAATAGCATTTATAAAGGAAATGTGGGATCATAATTTTAAAGGGGACAAAGTTACAAAACCATCCGACATTCCAAAGAAATCACGAAGAAAAGAAATAAGACATCCAAAATCGTGTATAGGCAGCCTGTGTACACCCATCGAGAAGGAATTGGGTAACATCTCTGTAAGAATTTTAAAATCAATAAATACTTTAAGTGTATTAAATTTCCCGGAGTATTGAAATTCCCGCGTACGTACATTTGCGCACCAATCTCTCTTCGCCCTGTCTTGAATTGTCGCACATGAGAAAATATACAGAATGGGACAACAGCTAAGTTGAAAAATTTTATTTTCAAATTTTTATTTTCTTTTTTTACTGAAGGTATCAATTTACTTTGGGCATAAAAACAAAAATGATGCTCGACGCACCTCACCTAGTTGGGAATTTACAAGGGGAGATAAGCCGCTTTTCAAAGTTTTATTGCGATAATTGAGGCAAAGTGGAGGCGTCAATGATACAGATATCAAGCATAGCATTTAGAAAGCTACCTCTACCACATGGTGGCCTATGAATATCAATCATTTGAATGACTATTAAATCTGGGAGGCCCCAAACACATTATGAAAAAAGCGAACTCTCACTATATAGAACCAAATCAAATAAAATTTAGCAATCAAGATTTCAATAGACCCCTTTCAC
Source organism: Sanderia malayensis (assembly GCA_013076295.1). Lineage (NCBI taxonomy): Eukaryota > Metazoa > Cnidaria > Scyphozoa > Semaeostomeae > Pelagiidae > Sanderia > Sanderia malayensis. The sequence continues at coordinate 4,230,727 of RQOL01000618.1, read as the reverse complement.
GATGTTTTCACACCTTGAATCTCTGCACGAAATCGAGGTTATAGATGTAGTGGCGCATTTTTCAAACATCTTTTACAGCGTTTCAAGGCAATAATCGTGCTTTTTCCTCTACTGATAAATTGCTGTAAAATTCACAGAAAGTATTAATATGAGTAACGAAAACGCACATGATATGACTACAGACATACTGCAGAGGAAGATGCAATTTTTGGGTCGTCAATGTGCAACTTTTGGCTGTCAGAGCTATTTTTATTGAGATGGATATCAAATGGGCCTAAATTATTTTACATTTCCGAAATCAAATTTTGAGAAGCTTCGTTGGTGCGATTTGATAAAAGGAACAGACGGCAGGGACGGTTTTAAGGTGACGAACTCGACTGTCTTGTGTGAAAAGCTTTTTGCATCGGCTGATATCAAGCGAAACCCAACTAAGTGGCGTCTTGTTTCCGGTGCAGTGCCTTCGTTATAAACCTTCATGAAACGAGAACTGTCTTTTCTCCAACAACACAACCCGCAAGTGCTCATCACGAAATTCTTCTGAAATTGTTGATACTTGCAAATCCAAGTATTCTTTCGCAAGAAAAAGCGTCCGATCACTCACCTACAAGAGTTTATTCTAGTCTGACGTTGACGAGGAAATAGTTTACTCTTTTCTCGAGAAATCGAGAATGAAATATACTTTCTCCAGAAACTTAAGGTCTCTTTGCTTTATGCGCATGCGTCACCTATTTCGCCTAAACCAATGTTCGTGCCGTACTTAATTTCGGGTAGCAGTAAATGTATCCATAAATTTCCAAAGAATAATATTTTGGTGAGTAGAGATACAAAGGGACTCAAATCCAAAACAAAAAGACAAGTTTTCTATTTTCATTCTTTTACGTTGTATGAGATGAGCATATTAGGCCAAAAAAATAAAACTGTCTTCTGAGAATTCTCTGTAATGTTGACATGGACGGAATTCTCAGAAGACAGTTTTATTTTTTTCATTTCACCTCATATAACATTAAAAACCCACAAGTGTGTGTGCTCAGTATCTTAATATCTACTGCAATCACAAACATAAAGGAATATTTACCTTGGTACATTATATGAAGTATAATCGACTACTAAGCTACGGATACAAAGAAATTTTCATATACAGAAATATGTAAAAAAATCGCGTAGAAACTTCTTGCTTTTCTTTAATTGTAAAACAACCTTTTGCTTTTCTCTTACTAAGAACCTTTGACTGGCGAGGTTTTAGCTTAGTTTCTTATGAATAAAAACCAAATATATAAGAAACCTTACTGCTCCTCGGATAGGAAAAAATGAACAAACTAGACCTACTAAAAAACTTGCTCCAAGAAACAGATGAAAAGTAAAATACACGTTTGTTTACTTGGAACAACACAACCTCAAGGCCTAACACATGAAATTGTTATGTTTGCATCTCATTTTATCAACGTCTGATACGTTATATATAAATATAGCAGTTTAAAGCATATTACTTACCCACGATGCTGCACTGATGTGGATGTAGTTGATTGAGAAGAATTCATAGCTAAACAATATCAAAGGAACCTTGAGGTGACTCGCGACAGATGGCTTTTATTTCACTGTATTATCCAGAAAGTGAAGAAAGTAATATCAAATTAAAGTCAAACTTGCGAGCCTAAAAGTTTAGCTTGAGCAAAACTGAATACCCTGGATTTAATTTTCAGGATTAAACGCAGCAAATTCAAAAAATATTTGTTTTGAGATCACTCAAGCAAACATTTTGACTTCAGTTTTCGATCTTGTTTCATAAAGGTTAAAAAACTTTCAGTTTCCAAAACAATGAAGCTGCTCTGAAGAAACAATTACCATCACCTTTTACATCAACAGGTTGTAAATTTAAAATGGACAATCTCTTATTCAAGCAAGCATGTGCATCATACCTAGTTGCATTATTCAATCGTGCATCAGCACCATTGGATACATCCAAGACAACATTATAATGCTTACCACTTATATTTTCCATATATATTGACTGTTTATTGTATTCATCAGATTGTCTGACACCATTCATGGAAAATTTTCACCATTTTAATTCAAGACCACTCTTTGAAAATACATAAATATCAGTCTTCAACAACCATGCTGCAGTTATAATTTCAATATCAGTACCCCATACCTTGTCAGAGGTCATTTCACTTTACTCCCAATGTGTGCATCCAATTGTGGTTCTATTTGTTTCATAAATAATGTTATTTTTGCTCGTATAGTTTTGTGAAAGATTTGTTTTCCTGAAATTGCATAAGAAATGGCCCGAAAAAGACAATTCCCATCTCCAGCTATTTGAAATACTCAAACTGGCTTATTAAGTTTTTTCACAATGTCATTATTATCACATGTGTCATGTGAATTGATACCTAATACTGAACAGATTGTGGTTTTAGTATCATGTGAAAGGGGGCAAAACATATATTCAACACTTGAAGAACTTGAATTGCCCATTGGCCCAGGGTTTAATTCGACATCTCCAAATACTAGAAGAAGCAATGTTAACATAAGATCTTTGTTTGGTTTTGAGCTATGCTGAAATTTCCTGCCTTGTTTACGCTCTTGCTTACTCATGTGTTTTTTTGCCCACTTTCTGGGTGATACTTTCTTTTCCAGTTTGCAGTTGCTATAGTTTGCATACAAGCTAACATAGGTCATGCAGGGTGTCAGAAAAAACTTCAAAAAAAACAGAGTGATTAAAAGTGATAAATTTAATTTCATCATTAAAAGCATTCAATAAAATTTACTTGATGTAAATTTCAACTGTGTGCAATGACTCTACTTGCAGACTTGCTTTTGTTTCCATTTGAATGGATTTTGTTTCTTCAATTGTCTGAATTTATTTCTCAAAATGTATATGCTCAATTATGTCTCAATTTATGTTTTCCAAGATATACTGAATTGTTTTCCAAGGTATGTTCAATAGTGTGTCAGTTTGTTTCTCAAGACTTTCACAAGATTAATATATTTATGATTTTAACTCAGCAGAGTTTTGCACGCTGGCAAGTATTCACAATACAGTGTGCTCAATTTCAAGATAACTTCCAACTTATTCTCAATTGCGTGTTACTTTGTTTTTCAACTCAATTTAACTTCAATCAACTTCAATTCAATCTGTCCAGTTGGTCTGTAACTGGATATGCAAAAAATAGATGGGCCTTTAGAGTAGGCCTATTATCTATTTTAACTAATAAAATTTAAAATGAAAACAGCAAAAAAGTCGGTTTTAAAATAAAATAACAAAATAATCAACAAAATTGAAGTCATAAAATAGGAACAGATATCATTCCAAATAAGAATACAGCTGGAAAACTTTTATCTTTTCACCTGATGCTTCCAACGAGTGAAAAATGCTCAGTGCTTGAATCGTGCTCGTGGTCTCGCCCTTCCCCATGAGAAATTTGCAAAGTGATATCATACCTGGTAGCCTCATTCCAAATCAAAAGTGAACGTTTGAAACTGAGACACATACCTTATATGGGCAAGAAAAAGTCTACACAGACACAGACACAGGATTTTTCCCCACTCACCAACATCTACTCGCTTGCGCTTGCGCGTCGCGAGTCAAAAATGTAACTCTTCCTCAACCTCGAACCCAGGGCCCTTCCAGCTTCGCTGACATGGCCCTGGTACCTACCTGCAAATTTGGTGTTAATTTATTTCATGTAATTATGCAAAAACATACATGAAGTTAAAATATCAGGGTAAATATAACATAATTAGCGTCGCTCGTGCTTCCACGCCATTTTGTTTCGTCTACAATTTAGTTTTCTCTGTGACAATTTTGGAATTATTTGGGATTAATGTTTGTCAGAGAGTCCTTTTTTTAATTCCTGAATTTCTCCGGGCATATTGCTGTGCGAATTTTTCAAAAAACATCAAAACACACGGAAATTGAAAGTGATTATATCGGTTTTATCCGATTTCAATCGTAACTTTTGAGCAACAGGTGCATGTAAGTTCACATAATTACAAATAACATTCCAAGTTGAAGATTAGACCAGAGAGAATATTTATCAAAAGTGTTTGAAACTTAATTTCATAAATTGACAAAGCAAACCTTCATTTTGGAGGAGTGCAACAATTATTTATGTTGAGCAAAATTGGCCTTCACCTATGCCCCCGAACTATTTGTTTTCAGCCGTGTAAAAAGCAAAATAACGCCTGAATTAAACGTAAAATTTATATATAGCTTTAAACTTGATATTACTAATCATTTTCAAAACTTTAAGCCCCAAAATTAACAACAAATCAGTCCGAAAATCATGCGTTTTTGCTGGGCCTAGGCGCTGCAGACAGGCCGAAGTAAATTTGAAAATATCTCGGATAGAAAAAAAGAAATGAAGCTATCACCTGTTTATAATTTTCTCCTGTCATCATCGAAAGGTTTTTAAAATTCTTGTTAGGGTTTTACTCGTGAAGCATAGTAAACAACAACAATGCAGGGTCACGTTTTCTCTCACATTGTCGGCACATTTTCCCTTGTTTTCCTTGCCTTTCTTGAAAATTAATTCTTGAAATTCCCCGGGTCACTAACTTATGCAATTTCTATTGTTAATTGGTTAGCCAATCACAGTCCATTATTGAGAGGTAGGTACCAGGGCCATGTCAGCGAAGCTGGAAGGGCCCTGGGTTCGAGGTTGACTCTTCCTTGAAGTTTGGAAAATCCACACGAAACGAACATTGGATGCTATTGGCTATTCAGCTTCGTATTCATCCTCGGATTCATCCTCGGATTCGACATGCTATTCAGCATCGAATTCGACTGTATGTTGCTAAAATGCGAATATCTCAAGAAATATACGGAGCTTTTAAAATATGTTTGCAAGTACGTGAAGAGTGATAAATTCTTCAAACATTTGGCACCGTACCGGCACGTTTGGCAGCTTTTCCTGGCGGAGAACGAAGCTGTGGATCACTGTCCACCATTTTCCAGTTCACTGACTTCATGCAGAGAGACTGTTCACGTGAAAAATTACATCTTCCCTTTGCGCTTCTCTGGTTGGTTAATAAACCAAATCTATTTTTAGCAGTTGCGAAAGCACGCCTTTTAACCTACATTCCTTGCACAGTTCCTTTAAATTTCACGAATTTTGAGCCTCATTATTCTTATAAAGTGTATTCTTATAAAAAAAGAGTGTAATATAAACGAAACAATAAAGAAAGCAAAAATCCCAGCTTTCTGAAAATATCATGTGCAAATAATCCATAAATATCTTGAATTTGGTACTTTTGAATGGGCTTTTAGTTAACTTTTGTAATTCCTACTTCATATTGAATATCATATATTTCTCTTAGCTGAACTACATATGACGTATAAAGAACCAGAATTAATTGAAGTATCATTTCATCTTCACAGAACTATCAACTAATTCTCCATGGTCATGTCGCAAGTATTACGGTCTCTGACAGATAAAACTTTGATGTTGTTCTCTCCCTGTTTTCTTTGCTCCCTCCTCCAAACCATGATTGAATCTCGCCCTGGATGGGATATTCGTTTTCGATATCTATTACAGACATTCTCCAACAAGAGTATGAGTAGAGCAAGGATAAAGGAGCCCACCAGTACGAAAATAAGTCCGCCAAAATGTTGAAAATGAAGACTGTGTGAGGTTGCGCCATGCGAGGCAATGTTACACGAAGAAGTAATCCACCGGGAATTCAAATCAGTAAATAAACCACTTTCTCTGTACTCGAGAATCTTTTGCGAGATAAGATAGCTCCACGACCAGCCCTTTTGAAAAGCAAATGCCCAACTCGATTTACCTTTGTCTGTTTTGATTACTTTTAGTCCGCAATCTCGTTGCTTTGCAGCGTTGTAATTGGCCAAAGCATCTTCAGTTATCCACGCTTGAAGTTGTCTGCAACAGAAACAAATAGTATCATAGAATGTGAACGTAAGTCAAAAGGATTCCTTAAAATGCAAAACTAGTGGAAAAACTCCCCAGCATGCCCCATCAGTTTGTCCATGATTCACCAAACGCCCGTTTGATGACAGTTCTTGCTTCCTTTCGTTGTCATGGTCGTCTAAGTTACTGTCAATCATTCGTAGAACCTTTTACAACAAGGCATGTTCAATTTGTCCTTGTATCACATTAAGAAAAATTCATCTCTCGAAAGATACCCTGATAAGAGTTTTCTATCAACATAACAAAGAATAAACATCAAAAATGCTTGAGTGCGAAGTACTATTGTCGTATCTACAAGGAGGTTTGAAGAATCCAAATGGGTGGTATCATTTTACAAAAAATGAATGGAGGGCCGTGGTAAAGTTGATTCCAACCACCACTCACTTGTTTTTCAATTGCTTGACGCCTTCCTCCGTGGATGGCAAGTTGTATTTCTTCATAAAAAGATAAATGCTCCTGTAGGTAGGGTCGGCTGTATTGAAGTACTCAGATGTACCTGAGTTTGCAAGGCAGCCGAATTTGAAAGACGTAGTGGGATGAGTCATCTACGAAAAAACGAAAATATTGAAATGTCAATGTGAATAGGGCACGGTACATTGTCCAATCTATTACAAGGAGCATCAAGGAAGTATAAACTTCACGGTATTTCCTTAAATAAGCGCCGCCCCCAAATAAGCACCCCCTCTCAAGTACTAAGTTGAAAGCAACCTTTCTTGAATAACCACCCCCTTCAAGTAAGCGCCTCGTTAAAAAGTGCTGGGATAATAAGCGCTCCGGGGCGCCTAGCGGGAGAAATACCGCTTGTACATAATTTTGAATGACAATCTGATATAGGGATTTAGCGAATATGATAGAGTTTGGAGTGTAAATAAAAATAAGTGATTTCTTGTCATTACCCTATGATCTGAAAATCCGAGAAAAGGATCTGACTCAGCACTCGTGACTTTCGACGCAGTGAGAATGGCCGTATACGTCGTCATGACGACAACCATGCCAAAAGCAAAGGTGATGGCTGTGATTCTTGTGGCGAGCTGTTTCGGATTGCGCCCACCCAGGTCCCTTTGAAAGGTCAGGCCAGAGAAATACGTGAAGCATTCTCTCAACGAGTAGTGACGGAGACCTTTCTTTGCATTCGTCTCCTTCGCAGCGGTGGGTCGTCGGGAAAGATTTCTCGACAGGTTTTCAAGCAGGAACACAAGGATAATACCGACAATGCAAACACCTAAGAGGGCCCAGAGCAACTCCTCGGATATTTGATTGAGAAAAGCGAAATTGATAAACGGTAATGTCTCTTTATGATTGCTCAGCATCAATACAGCCAACGATACCTCCAGATACGGCTCACTGAAGTCAACAACCTCAGATCGTCCTTTGGTGTTCGTCAAAGCGGCAATCGAAACATCGGCTTTATTTCTGATCAAATCACCCACCATACCATTCCAACTGCCGTTACTATATGCCCCATAAAACCCATCCTGAACTATATACAAGTCAGGTTGAAACCAGAGATCGGTTTGAAGTTTTTTCAGCACGTCCATCAAGTATCCAATGCAGCACGTTTCTTTCCAGCCACCATCAGCAAGTGGTTCTTTACATCTGAAGCCATTGTTACAGCTTTCCTCGGCCTTGTTGTAGAGTCGATCTAATGTCATGATAAAAGGCTGCTCCACGGCCACGACAATTCTCAAAGTAACGCCGCGAAGTTTCGACCTTGATACCCGTGTAAACTCAGCGTCATTTGATATCAGAATCAAATTGCTCTGATCGGTGAATTTATACAATGGACGCCAGTTGAATTTCGACTTTCTGAGCGACACCAATGCAGTTTTGGCGCTGTGAGATTTGTCGCAGTTTCTCGCCTCTAATTGCTTCTCTGCGAAAGTGTTCAAAGATTTGAAGTCTCTATGATGTAAGAGAGATGGAGCATAAAGCATAATATAATGTAGTTTTATTAACACTACAGCATACCGTAGTTTTATTTGCAGTATACCCATTTTGTTATAAGAAACCCCTTATAAGAAACCATAGGCCCCTATTTTTAAACTTGAGAAGCTCTGGTGGGAGATTTTGGGTGACTAAAAAAGTGCAGAAACGAGAAAAAATGTTCAAAAAAACTTGTGCACTTCATTTCCACAGATTTGTAACGAATCTCAACAATTTTAAGAAACTTTTCGTACCATAATTAGGTACGAAACCCTAAGAAACTAAGAAACCCTTGTACGAAAATTTTGCATAGTTTCTTATAAAAAAGTGGGTGTATGACAACATTGTACCATTGCATTGCATACAGACATGTATATGAATCATAGAGAAAAGTTATAAAATGTTTCTGATTATAATCTTATATACCATCTCTGTGTCATGGATACACATCATGTAATGCATAATTAAACAATGATGCATAATTAACAAAGAGTAACTCGCATAATTAACATAATTAATATAATTAACAGAGCAACTCACATGTATGAAATGATGCCCCTGTTCTTCGCATCACGAGCAACCAGCATCAGATTCAATGCTTCTATGAAACGCTTCTCCGCAAGAAACGAATTCTCCAGCTTGACATGCGGGGCATCGTCAAACTTGACTACAATCAGCTGAGGGGGCGCAATGCTGTCGTGGATTTCTGCCCGCTTTTCGACCATCAACCAAACTGTTTTGAATCTCAAAGTTGGGAAGTTGGCAGCGAGATTCAACATCAACTCAGACAAGCCATCATGGCAAAGTAAAATAACAAATGAGACGGCCCGTATCTTAATGCTGATGACAACATCTCTTATCTCTTGAACATTAGTACTGGACTTAACATAATAATTGTAGATATTCGAAGAGTTGTCATTACTATTGCTGTAATATGGGTTGTTGAGTTGAATGATCTTCTGTAGCTCGCTAGATAAGGTCTTTGATAGTGGCAATGTACATTCGTCGTCATCAGAGACTATCGCAACTGGCGATAAAAGTAGATTTTTCATCAATGATTTGATCAGTTCTATGTAGACCATCTTTGATTGTCCACATCGTAGCATCAATGAGTTTATGTCTTCTGATTTCTGCGAAAAAAATGGCTTGAATTTAGTGAAATTGTATACAAATATGAGTAATATGTAGATTTCAGCTCATGAATCTCTAAGAGAAAAATGAAGATCTCTTGCAATAATTATCTATAAGAATTTATATGATTGAATAATTTAAAGTCTGTTCTGTGATTATGCAATTGAATTAGGAAAGTTGCCAAGCAAGCTAGCTCTCAAGTAAGAATTTTAATACAAAAAAATTATTAAAAAAAAACAGTTACGTAAATGATTTGTTCAAATCAATTACGTAACTCTTTATTTGAAATTATTTGTTTGCATCAACCATTATAGTTATTTTAAGCAACTAAGATATAAGAATTTTAATACATTGCAAAAAAGGGGCCATTTTAATTCTGAGATAAAAGAAACCAAAGCTCTCTAATAATCTTCTACTCGTATAGGAAAGGACTGCAACAAAACAACTTACTTTCAAGCAGCCATCTTTTTGCATAGCAAAAAACATTTTATTTGATGACAAAGAATTTTCGATGATACCAGAAGTTGTTTTTGAAACGAATGACGAAAACATGTCGATTTCTTCACTTGAATTCCTCTTGTTATTTTCATTGACGTGTTTAACTCGATCCCAAATGACTGCAAGAGAGTCCGTTTCACGTAAAAAAACATATCTATTCTGAATTGTGATATCCTTCGCGGAGAAGAGTTTATCGTATGGAAAACTGCTGTTGTTGACAAAAGCATCACGCTCGAGGAACGATGTTACCTTGTAGTCAGCAGCATGAAGAAACGAATCGAATAAATACAAGGTTATTAAGATGAAGGCATTGGCGAAATTGCGCACCATTTTCATGATGTAAATGTAGCTTCCCCCAACCTTCGTCACGATGCAAGCATGAATGTTCTTGTTGATATTCTCAGCAAATTCAGCAACTCCGAAGGAACTTTTCGAGCAACGGTAGTGTAAAATGAAAACAATAAATATCCAGGTTTTTTGATAATGCCTTTACCGATGAAACAGCATCAATCTTTAATTATATGGATAATGCTTTGAATTCATGCGCAATCTCATTCAAAATATCCATTCTTCAAATGATATGTTTCAGCATTCATCCTTCGGATACCAGTCTACGAAAACAAAAACAAAAGAATTAAAACAATTAGCAGCAAAAATACCGACAAACGTGGCTTATACACCAATTGCATCGTGCGCCCTCTAGAGTTGTTATATCATTCTGTGTTGCATCATTCTGATATTGTTTTGTGTTTTGTGATATTGTTTTGTGTTTTCTGATATTCTTTTGTGTTTTGTGATATTCTTTTGCGTTTTGTGATATTGTTTTGTGTTTTCTGATAGTTTTGTGTTACATGTAAAAAAATCGCGTAGAAACTTCTTGTCATAACGTTTTGCTTTTCTTTTACTAAGAGCCTTTGTCTGGCGAGGTTTTAGCTTAGTTTCTTATGAATAAAAACCAAATATCTAAGAAACCTTACTGCTCCTCGGATAGGAAAAATGAACAAACTAGACCTACTAAAAAACTAAAGTTTAGCTATTGTTTAGCTTCATAGCTAAACAATAAAACGTAACTCTTCTTTAAAGTTTGGAAAATCCGCACGAGACGAACGACAGGACAGACCAGGACTGGTTCAAAACTTATCATTATTATTTATTTATTTAGTATCTTAAAAACTGCCCGGTTTACGGGCCTGGAACCAAACCAAATATCAGATTTATTTGACGGGCTGAAAACAGTCACCTGCAATAATTGAGACGACAAGCAAAAAACGAAATTTTGTTTTCTGGACTTCTGCATCAGAGAGTAATTCTGCCCCAGTTTAGGGCCAAAACGTCTCAAAGTAACATATTGATGTTTTCAGCAAAATAATGGACATGGTCGTCAAACGAAAAGAGTTGTCACAATGGTCATTAGGAAGTTTCAAAAGGCCTCTTTTGCATTCAGTATAAAATAGTGCCGATAGCCTGTTCTGCTCTCCAAGTATCGAACTCAAGAGCGGTCTTACAGCCATAGCAAAAGCCAAGGAGTGCATTAATGTTTATATTGTATTTCAAAAAAAATTATATTGGTTAGAACAAGCTCAAAGTGCTTTAGCTAATCCGATAAAACCATTACAATAGACAGTCTATAGATGCACATAAAATGTAAAAGTAAAAACGTAATATAATTCTAATGGTTTTGATATCAAACTAAATAATATAAACATTATTTATAAAAGTTCTTTTAGTCATGTTCGAATATGGCTAAAATGATGAGTAATTAGTCGTCCTTGCTGAATGAGAAGCTTCTATCTCCACGCCCATTACCTCTAAACGCCCCCCTCGAGTGGCCCCTTCGATCACCCCTTCCTTTACCTCGACCTCTATTTTGACCTCTATTTTGACCTCTATTTTGACCTCTATGCTGACCTCGATGTTGACCTCCACGGCTGCCAGATCTGTTTTGATGAGCATGGTCATCAGATGAATCGTCTTCTCGATGATGAAATGAACTTTTCTTCTGGCCCCCTCTTGGAGCCCATTGTTGTCCATGATGACCACCCCTAGACGCTTCCCCTCTCCTTGCGCTATCTTTTCTGCTGTCAGATTTTTGTCCGCTCCGATTTCCTCCTGAGAAAGAATCACCACGTTTTTTGGCCTCGTTGCTCGTTTCGAAACTGACCCCAGGACTCAGATTGAGTTGCGATAGAAACTCGTTGTTACTTTTCACATCAGACAGGTTTGTTTTCACCATCTTCGTTGAATTGTCTGCACTGGCTAGTTTGCGTTCGCCGGTTCCAACCATCGACGGCCTCAAAGTTGAAACATCTAATTTTGAGTCAAGTGACCACACATTAACCAATGGGCTAGTGTGTTGCGATTGAGAGGCGTCATTGTCAACCTATCAAAAATCAAAAGCAAAATCATCGATCACAGGCCTGTTCTAATTACACAATAATAATACTTATAAAAGCCCTCAGCGTTTATAAACTTTATTCTGGTTTCGAACGGGGCATTTATGGGACGTATAACATCAAGAGTGGTTATTAAACTGCATAGACTGGAATTAGAGATTTTGGAGTTTGAAGCTTAATTTGAAATGTAACGATACACCTTGTACAAATAACATTGAACAACAATCTACTCAAACACTAACTTTTTGCTTATGCTTTCTGTGCCTTTGTTTTGACTTAGGCTTCTTCGCACTCTTCCCAGCCTCTTTCTCGTGCTCTTTACCAGCCTCATTTCCATCCGACTCGCCATTTCGACTGTAGTTTCCTTGATTACTGGCGGCAACTTCAAAACGAGGCTGCTCCTCATTATTTCCTTTGTTCTTTTTGTTCTTCTTTTTTTTCTTCTCGGCTCCATCATTTTCTGATTTAGCTTGATTTCCACTGGAAACTGCCGCCAAACTTCCACTCATTCCACGTGGCCTGGCACTGTCATCAGTCGGCCTCGGTTCGGAATCTGGAAATCTCGCTTTCGATGCAGCAGAAGCAGTGATTTTCTTTTCAACAGCTGCAAGACTAAATTGACTTTCTAAAACTGATATTTCGTCCTTCATTTGCTCAAACTGTTTCCCATCATTTGTCGGTAAAACTGTCTGTGCCTTTTTCATCAGTTCGGCAAGTTTCTTCACCATATCAGCTTTATCAGCTTCATGACCAGACTGATTCTTCTCCTGTCCACCATCTTCATTCTGCCTCGTTTCCGCTCTTTCAATCTTGTCAGCATTCACGACTTCACTATCTGATCTTCTACTACAAGAAGGCGTCAGTGTTGTATAAGCACTCTCCTTTGCATTAGCACCATTGCTTGCACTTTCATCTCTCATCAACTTGAGAAACTTCTTCGCCATATCATCTTCTTCTTCACGATTAGCCTGTTTACTTACGCGATTCTCCTTCTGTCCCTCACCATAATTCTTCCTTGTCTCTACTTTCTCAGTCTCTGAAGCCTCCAATATCTCATGCCCTGGATTTCTTTCATTAGAGCCCTTTGGTATTCCATCAACACTCTTATTTGCATCGGCACCATCTTCAGCACTTTCTCTCATCTCTCTACTTCGTGTTTCTTTACCCGCTGCAGTAGATGGCTTCCCAGATTGCACCTGCACAGCAGAACCTTCACTCGCCGCCTCCGCAGGCTTTTTACCATCTCTTCCCTTTCTCTTTCGGTCTTTGATGTTGTTAACTGCTTGCTTAGCTGTGCAGTTTCGCCTGGTGTGGCCAATTTTTCCGCACCTTCGACACAGTCGATCTTGCGGCATTCGCAGATCTTTGATCAGCAATTCAGCGTCGAAGAAGTACCTTACAATGTCACCAATGCGTGGTTGCTTGGTAACATTCTTGTCAAGAGGGCTGCCGTAAATTCTACGGCCGTTGACAAGAATTCTGAAAATGTATTTGAAGACTTTCGTCGTGATTCCAGCAGCCAAGTTGTGTTCAAGCTTGAAAGGATCTTATAAGAAAAGAAATCAATCCACCATCAAAATTAGCAAGAATGTCTTCGAAAAAGACTTCTAGAAACTTCTAGTTCTGCTCAAACAGCATACGTCACTTCTCCATACACAGAGAGACATGATTCGTTTTGTAAAAAGTGACATAGATTTCAACTTTTCTTATAAGAAGTAAAAATAGCAATAGTAAGTCACAACACAAGTTAAGAAAGACTATAAAATAATTCTATTTACCTTCAATGGCCATATCAAATCTATTCCATGACTTTTCGAATTTCCTCAATGGTTTGCTCTGACGTATAGAAATGACGTTTCTTTTGAAATCAAATTCCTCGACATAATACTTGAAGAAACCGATCCAAAGTTGGCCTAGGGATTCCGTATTCTTTCCATGGCCTGGCCAAACATTAGGCTGCATGGAAAGGAAGAAAAACTCCTTTTAATTAACTTTGGACAAGCACAAGAGTGTGATAAGGAAAAATGCTTGTTTTTGAGCGCGAGTGTATAAGGACTAGAAAGCGTAAATAAGTGTAAAAATGAGAGAGTGGAAGAGTAAGAGCTTTAGAGAGTTACAGAGTGAACGAGTAAGAAAATAAGAGAGAAAACGAGTAGAAAAGTGAAATAATAAGAGAGAGTAAAAGAGTGAGAGAATGATAGAGTGATAGAATAAGACTTGGAGAGTGAGAAAGTTGGAAGGTGAGATAATGAAAAAAGGACAGGAGCATAAAAGAGTAGAAGAATGTAGAGTTCCTACCAATTCCTTGCAATTGGAGAAGAACGACGTGTCCCATCCATCGACAATATTGACTGGTTTTGCATCTGTAGGCGTCCAAAGTTCTTGCAAAACTGGCAAGACAGGCGGATTGCGCTGTTGCAAGTAATGTATCAGCATTAAAATGTGTGCGTAGGATGACAGTGTCCCTCGTGATGCATCGCCGATCTCACATCGCTGCAAAATGAAACAAAAAACCAATGCAATGAAACGTGCTTAACAAAATAACATGTCATAACATGTGCCGAAATTGTACAACCTCCATGAAACAGATATAATATTGATCGAAAAGACTATCCGTTTTACATAGAAGATTTTGGTGCTGTCACAATCAATTCAAACAGAAATTACAAATGATGGGCAAGGGAGTTGCACCAATTAAAAAAGTTCAAAGGAGCTAGTAGTGAACGAGGCTCGATTTTAAAGCTATTTGAGATGCAGATAATTATATCAGTTTCAACCAGAAATCATACAGCTACTTTTCAAGAGAACTATCAGCTGACGTAGATGCCACAAAGGGTCTTTGAAAAAAACAACACATTGCATCTTACCTTAGCAAAATATTTTATGGTATAACCAAGCTGTCTTACTCTCGGGTCGATACGGCAATATGTTAATAACAACCTGGTATTCTCCAAAGCAAGTAGGTTGTATAGACTAATGTCAGCCTCAATCGCTTTGGAATAAATTGTTGGCTTGAAGGAGAATTTTACAATTGGTACTTTGGCACTTCTTATGACGCTGATGTTGGTGATGAAAGCGCAATGCCTCAAAAGTTTCCCAAGGTTGCTGACACAGACCTTTTGGTCGATTTCTTTGAATGATCTACCTTCAAACACCATGCTTATATCCATGTCAGAGTCACGAAAGCCAAGTCCATTGTTGGAAGAGCCGAATAGCGAAAGCTTTGCATCTGAAAAGATAACATCCATGAGGATGATTAGTGAAAATGAAAAAAAACTAACATAACCAGCCGATTAATGTCAAACAACCAGATAACTAAATTATAAACTAAGCTGCAACACAATCAAAAGGCATAATATGTATTATTCATAAAGTAAGCTTGAATACAACTAGCCACAAAACTATATAAGCTATAAGCTAATAGCTAATAGCAGATTAGCAAAAGGATAATTAAATGCGGTGAAGAAGATACTTAAATGTTATCTGGAAAATGATTCAAATGTGATCTAGAAGATATTAAACGATCTAGAAAATGACTAAACGGTAAGCCACAGGATAATTAAAAGGTAATTTGGACGATAAATAAACGGTGAACTAGAATGGAGTTGAACTGCAAAAATTAGAAAGAAAGAGAAATGAAGAGTGAAAGATCATTTTAAATTTCGTGGAATTTACAAACCACGTTCAGTTTTCCTTACTTGATGGACAGATAGATTGTATGCTTCAAGATTGATCATATCTAGCTTAAAATAATTTCACATTTCATGGTGTGTGTGTGTGCTATGACTAATGGAGTTTCACCTGTATAGAAACTGGATGAAAACAAATCCAATGCTTACGTACCAGGACAATCTCTTCGGATAAACTGTTGAAGCTTCGTAATCAACTCGAGGCGGATTTCCAAATCTTGACCTGTCGGCTCCAAATCAGCAAGCACATAGTTGCAAACATTACTGAGCACATCGCAGTTATGTATCGGTATGTCATTCATAGGCTCTATGGTAACCTTATCCTTAGGGCAGACATCTTTGCGATGGCCTAGCCCCTTACAGTTTCCACAGAAGATCGGCGCTGGCTTCTTGCAAAGATTCTTTCGTGCAAACGCGAATAATTTGCCTTCTAAAAACAAGAAAGAAACACATGACCATGATTAGATAAATACTATAATAATTGTAGCTGTAGCTGAATTTCGATATGACAACCCCTTCCTCCATCCTAGTTTTCACGAGCCTCCCAGTATAACACAGAAACATCTGGTCCCCTGAGCTGAGATATTTGGCATGGAAACAGTAGAGTCCAATGAGCTGCTTGCTAATAAGGCACTCGCCTTCCAATTTCCTTTCAGAACTACCAATGTAATGAAGAAAATCTTATTACATTGGTAGTTTTAACCCAAAAACCTGTTGCATTCACTGTAAAATAAAAAACCACAATACCTCGTAAACATAACAATTTACGTAACTTTTTCTTTTGGGAGGGGGGGTAATTATAGAGAGTAAGCGATAAAGATCCCTGGAACACGATGGATATACTAGTGAATAAATACCGGTTTTCCAGGGATGAACAATGAGGATCATTCCAAAACATTGTCATCATATGACCCGATGTTTGTCTATCGCTACTGCATTCCTTCAGTAGACTGGTCAAATATTATGTGCAGAAACAAAACTTCCCTTAATCTAATATAGCCCCCCTGTAATATCCCCAAGAGCAATCAAAATCAATACAACGTGCCAAATGAGATGGGGGTCAATCCAAAGCTTGGAGAATTGGATAAACATGCTGTGTAAACCGTAAAAACACCAAAATAAAAACTTTCATAGATACCTTCTATGCAAGATGCATTGATTGGTTCATTCTTGCCCTGTTGTTTTGGTAAAGGCGCATTATCACCAGCTTCCAACAACGCCTGGTCTTCTAATCTTTCAATGAGCAACCGACTGTTATCATTATTCCCCTGTTGTAGTACATCTTTGGTGTTCACTACACCAGGTTCTTCAAGGTCAATCAAGCGCATGTCATCGTTAACTTCTTCGACAACTACGTAACTATCCGACAATTCCGAATCGCTTTTCGTTGACTCGTTTTCGTCCACCGACAGCTGCAAGTCAACCTCGGCATCTTTCGGCAGAAAATCGTCGGAGACATAATCATCGTTTTCGCTTTCGTCATCACTTTCGTAGTCGTCGACTGTGGAATCGACACTCTCGAATTCAATCTCTGATTCACTTGTTGTTATTGTGCGGCGACGAGGCTTCGCAGCTAAAAAGGAAAATAATAGAACTCATGCAATAAATTCCCTGTGTATAACCAGGCCTCGCATAACACAGTTGATAAAGTTCATCATAATAAACCTTCACGAGAACCAAAATCTTTACAGGAAGAACAGCACAAACTGTCTTTAACTGCTTCAAAGTATATCTACCTTACCCTCGGCTTAAAACAAGCCAAATAGCATCAAGTCTTATTTTGTTATTTGTTCCCTTCAATTTACGTCATATCAAAACTTCACATAATTTATTGCGATGTAATGACATTAGAATACCTCCTTTAAACATACAATAATTGTATATATATATGTTTGCCGTACCACGGCAAATTTCAAAGCACTAAGTTAAGTGCAATTTTTTATTATGTGCCCCCTCTCTCTCGAGAAAATGCCCCCTCTCACTCTGTACCCCAATCTTTGAAATGTTTGTGTCCCTGTATACATTCATTCGAGTTCCGCTATCCCGAACTCGCATGGGAAATAAACATTTGTGCGACATAGCGAGAGTTCAAGATACACGAACTAAATTCACCCAGCTAGAGAACGAGGGGAAATGGGAATCTGTTCGAGATAGCGAGATTCGACTGTGATTGAAGCAGGAAGCATTGCATACCTTCACTGGCACCAGACCAACCAGGCCGCATCGTAAAATAATTCAAAGAATCGTTGAAACAGCGAAAAACGTAATCGACGACTAAAATAATAAAACAACAAAGTGTTAGATCGGGAGAAATCTTTCGGTTGAGCCAGCTGGAAAATATCAGAAAATTAAATTCTCCAATATCGACCTTTCTTTGATAGCGAGAATGCCACATTCTTCCAGGTTATGTTTGGATCTAAAAGAGAGAGAGGGGGGAAAAAGTAAATCGTGAATATGCAACTCAATTCCAAACAGCAAATAAATAATATAATTCATATGCCTGCTCCACTCACCCAGCACAGCCAGCACATGTGAGTACCATTTCTTTGATCGCTTACTAACTCTGTGCAAAGTTTCAATATTGACAACGAAATCATCCATCTTCAAAACTGCTTTGTAATATCTAAAAATTCAAAAGAAAAATAACAATAATCGTATTCTACCATGCAATTATGTGATAATTCGTAACTCATAGCTGATAACTGTACCATAGCTTTATACTGTAAATCCCAAAAACAAAATTTCGGCTGCATGTTTATTCGGTGTTAAGCTTCATAAATGATATAGTTGACTAATAAAATTATCCTTGTAAATGATCCTTAGGATGGGGGCTTATTTGAGGGGATGGAGGGAAAGAGAACGCAATGCATTACCTCAAGAGACCTATCCACAGTTGGCTCAAACTCTCCTCGCTCTGTCTATTCAACTTGAAATTCTGAAACAAATTTAATACCAAAAGGTCAACCAAAGCTTGGGGCAATAAATTCAAAGACAGATGAATGATGAAGTCCAAATGACGTTATAATTTCCAATGAAAAAGTTGAAAATTAAAGGAATGGAGAAATTACCGTAAAACCTTTGCAAAAACGAAATTTTAGTCTGATTATTGCTCAATATTAAGCAAAATAAAAGCTATACGATGCAGCCAATCAATGAAGTTATTGGCTTAAACTTGCTGTTATTTGCAATACATTCACTGAACAACTTCAATGTCTCGAAACATGGGCTCAATATCCCTGCAAATGACTATCAGGATGGGGGCTTATTCCAGAGGAGGGCTTATTCGAAGGTGGGGGCTTGTTTGAGGATTTACGGTAAGTAACACCTCCCATTTTAAATTTATTTTTCAGGGAGCCAGATGCCCTGACATTGAAAGGAAGATAAAACTTCTGTCACTAAAAACTTTTTGAGACACGAACAGCTTTCACTTCTTTGTGACATCATAATTATGGTTAGACAAGGGAATCCGTTTTTAGAAATACAACACCCAAAACAACCATTCTTAAATTTTATCCTTGTATTCCGTTTCTATTTATTTTTATCACATGTAATAACCTATATCAAAAACTATATTGACTTCTTCAATTCATCAGTCTTTGAAATAAGCAATATTTCGAATTACAAAGAAAAAATCAAATTCCGAAAAATATATTTATCTATTTACTCACTTGTCCATTTGTGATTATAGGTAAGAATTGTTTTCTCTGTAGAAAATGAATAAGCATCAGAGTGAAACAGTACGGTGTTAATGTTCCTTCAATTTTTCTGTCGATCTGGCAAACCTACAAGGTAAAGATATAAGTAAAAGACAATGTTGAATAAATAATAAAAAAAACTAAACTACAAATAAAATGAAATTGCAAGTAAAAGCTCATAGAAAAGCAAATAGAACTCAAGACAATCAACTAAACAATTAATGATTAAATCTTTGCATGGTGAATGATTAATTATTTAATGATTATTTAATAAACCTTAATTAATGATAGTTTATTAAAATGGTCTAATTATTACAGATTGTCCCAAATCGCAATTCACGACTAACTGAGCTGAAAAATCAAAATCCCACAAACCTTTGCCCAATATCGAAAGCAATGAACAAGAACCAAAACTTTCTTGTCTAATGCCATGTATTTTTGTACCAACTGACTTGATTCCAAAGCACCTTCTGTGTCACAGCTGATTGTACACAGGAAACCACTGGAAAGAGACATGGTGGAAAATTAGTTGATCTTCGTCAAGCCCCTTGAGTTTTGAATACATCCTGGTATTGTCCATTACTGCAAACACTTTAAAGTTGCATGTTAATCAATGCCTCAGGTTAAAGTTCATGTGTGCTCATGTTTCATGCACGATATATGGTGAGTATATTGTAAATGCATATCGACTTGTCGATTTGTCAATGAATGGAGACTGGTTGATTGGTTGGCAAGTATGCTTACTATCTCCACAAGGTATTAGTTTATGCGCTACCCATAGAGGGACCACTAAACAGCCCAAAACAAATCTAAGCAGTACAACCCTGGTACTTTCTCTCGGTGTGACCGCACCCAAAATTCCTTTTGTCCTGCCTGGAATAACAGAGAGTTGGCAAAAGCTCTCCTTGGACTTTTTGCGACAAATCAGGACTGCAACTTGAATTTACAACTTCTTGATAAAGAGTTGAGCAACCTAACCACTTGGTCATCCTTGGCTTAAAACGGAACATACCTTTTATTGTCAGTAAAAGAGAACCTTGGTGGCGTCTTCTCCAAACTGTCTTTCACATCAGTGAAGGCATCTGCATTTAAAAAAAGCAAAAGCAAGTGATTAGCAAGTGTCTTAGGAAGGCTAACAAATAAATAAATGAAGATGTTAGTCATTTGCATTGTTCACCATTTCCTTCAACCTGTGATAATACGTCCATCATCACCTTTGGAGTTGCCTGTGGAAAAATAAGTAGCAAAAGTGGTGTAAATTAAATGGTATAAAATGCAAAGTAAACAGGACTTATCACGTTGAGCAAACACAAAGCAAATTACTTACATTCTGAAGACAGATATCAATGTTTGAGTCGAACAAACCAGCCCCAGTCAATGAAGAACCAAACATTGATAGCTTGCAGTCAGGATCTGGAAAAAATGCATCTTGGTGTCAGAATGCTGGTTTACAGGGGCATAGAAAGATACCAAAAAGTGGAGGGGGCACTGCAATAAAAAGGGTCTGACACAGCACACATGGTTACTTTCAAATCTCAAGAGGGGCAACTTTTTATCAATAAAAGGGACATCCTTCATGATCAGCAAAAAGGTGGCAGGGACATGTGCCCCTGGCTCCTATGACATTGTCAGTCTATCAACATGTTATATCAAATATAAAATTTCTTTGATAATCAAATATAAAAAGAACTCCTTAAGAATTAATAATTATCAATAATTAATAATAATTTTTAATAATTAATAAAAAAGAATTAATAAAGAACTCCTTAAAAGTAGAATCTTGTGTGTCGATTATCAAACCTGATATCATCAGTGATTCTTTCACTTTGTAGAATACTGATCTTCGCAATTTCAAATTCTTAACACCAAGACCAAAGTCATTTGAAATTTGAACCAGCATTTGATCCAGCATTGGATTATTATTGCAGACTTTACTTGGTTTCTTTGGGGTTGAATTCATAGACCTTTCCCTGAACAAGTTTTTAATTTCTTCTTTTATATCTACAGCTTCTGTTAGTTCATCCATAGATTCTTCAACTGATACCTATAAAAAAAACATGTCTTATATTAACAACTTGCATATAATTTCTCATATCCTACTTATTCTGATGCTTGATATATGATAAGAGAAATAGCTTTATGACTTGATTCAAGAGGAAATTACCTTTTGAAGAGAATAGATGTCGTTATTCCCATCCATCGCATCAGAATTATTTGCAGCAGCCATCGTCGCCATTAAAAAAGCTGGCCTCGTTGTCTAGAGAAAAAAACAGTTTCTGATGCAATGACAGCTAATCATGGTGCAATAATAAACGCCAACATTTGTCTAAATGCAAGTCATTCCCGGGTAGTTATCTTGTTCATGAATTGGCTTGAAAATCTCGCAATTCTTGTATCTACCACTGTTATTAACAAACACCTGAGTGCTATATATACAAATATATACTTACTTAATGCTTTCTCTTGTTCTTGGCTGCTCTGCTAAAGCGATATATAGCATCCTTCCTTGCCTAATTATCTTCAATTACTAGCTGGAAATCGGTTTAGGCCACTCTTCCCTTCCCTCGCCTCGCGATCTTTTCTCAGAAACCTAACGACGTCACAATGGCTGCCTGCGCATCGTGTCATAACTTCAAGCCTCCAGAATGTACCCCCCCCCACCCAAAGTTTCATTTTTCCAAAAAAACCCGTGGAGGTACCGTATTTCCTCGATTAAACGCCCCCTCGAATAAACGCCCCCGTATGCTACTAACTTTTAAAATAAACGTCCCCTTCGATTAAACGCCCCCCACACAAGAATTTTTTGTAAGTTGGTGTAATGTATTGTTGTTTGATAAAGGCAAGGCACTAACTAAATCAATTTCTCTTTTTCTGGATCGAATGACAGAGGCTATGATCTTGTACTTTCTAATAAACGCCCCCTCGAATAATGGCTCCCCTCGATTAGGCGCCTCCCCAAAAAGTGCCGAGATTAATAAACGCCCGGGGCGTTTAATCGAGGAAATACGGTAATTGAGTCTGAGTCGAGCAATTTTTCAATGAAAACCTTTCATTGACAATTATATCATGCTGGTTCAGATAGGGTGAATTTGAGCTCATTTGTCGGTTTTTCATATGACAAGTACACTTGTTCAAAAACTGGCATGCCAGCCTTTATTTATCATGCGAAAAATTGTTGCATCTGAAAGAAAAAGTTATCATGAAAATCGGTCCATCTTTAGTTCACAACCCCGTGCCAGAAGTTAGACGCGTACCCCTGCAAAACATAAATATGAAGATGTATCTTGAATTCATGCCGAACGTTGTAACTGAAATGTAGCGCAAAGAAATACTTTTTCAAAAGAAAAATCGCTTTTCTATCCACCTTTGAAGAAATTCTTCAACTTCAAACTTAGCATAAAGTCATAAATTCGCGGTTTTAGCATAAGGCTTATTATATAATAACAGCAACAGAATGTTTTCTAAAATACTCGCTTAAAAAAAGAAAACAATAATACGATTACATAGTTGTAAAGAAATTTAGTACATTAAACAATGCATATAAACATTAATCTATCCAAACTTGTACGAAAGTTTAAACAGCTTGATAACGGCTTTAGCTCAAAATGTCGTCAATTTTCATGTGTCCCTGAGAAATTTATTCTGTTGTGAAAGTTTAATTATTACTGGATAATTGTGCAAAACGCTAGCAATATGGAAATCAACCAAATTCATTTCTGTTCCACGTGAAATAACTTTTGAATAACGCAAAAGTAGATGCAACCCGTAGGAAGTAGAATGGCAGACAAACTAAATTAGAGACTAAATGTCTACGAAATCACATGGGCGTAAAAACAAAATTACCCCTTACTTTCTGAAATACTCCCCTCTCTCGAGTCCAGTTTCCTCCTGTGAATAATTTCCGAGTACTTTATCGCGGATATCACTGCCAAGGAATTGACAAACGTTTCAAACAGGTACTTGGCATGCCTCAGTGTTGTGTGGTCCCTTATTACCTTACCTTGTTGCATTTGATAAAGTAGGTCAAACTGGCGAGCTTTTCGTCCTTCTTCATTGAATCATAAAAAACGAAGGAGAATTCTCAAAACAGGCTGGGAATTAAACGCTGTTGTAGATCTTCGAAGTATGGGTCCTTTCAATTAATATTCAGCCTTTGTGGAATGCAGGGCATTTGAACAGCCATGTTCCATGTATTACAACCAACGCATAAAGTGCATAAAACAAAGTCAACAGAGTGAAGCTGATCACGACACAACAGAGACTGCTTTAAATCTAGTTTCACAACACCGACAATGAATCAACAATGAAGTGAACAATGTGTCGCTTTGAATTGAATTGGTTGACACTGGTTCGGTTTCTCGAGTGATGAGCAATTCAATTCAACAGCCACACAAACTAGAACATCTGATTTGAGTCCATAACAAAGATCAGTCTCATAGAATTGATTCGATCACAACAAAGTTGATACACGTCAGAACTCCACCCGCCAAATTTGTAAGAATTACGTCAGATATTCATCACATGCCAATGAATGTTGTTCGAGATTGAAGTCTGCAGATATGCAGATGGTATATCTTGAGAGCTGGCCCAAGTTTCAACCTTAAGCCTGTTAATACGTCATTTCTTGACATGAGAAGCATTGCTTTACCATCAACCTCCTAAAGAGAAACAATCCAAATTAAAGATGGGAATATAATGATCACAACAGTAAAATATTGGCTAAAATAACAAACCATGCTCTAAGCACGAACAATATGTTGCGGGAATCGAATTGTTGGACTTCTGAAAGGGGCTTAGGGGCTACTAAGAATGTTAGTCATTTTTACACAAGAGATCCTACACTTACGGTGATTATTCAGTTTAATCTAGCATGTTGTGGCTTCGAAGAAAATGTAAGCAAAACAAACAAAACAAGATAATAAGCAAATTAACAGGTTTTAAAATCGACTAAAATGTGTTTGCCAGCATTATAACTACGCTGTGGGTATACTTAGGTCTTGGGCTTTCGAATTTCGAATGATCCCAGAGCAGGAGTAGTTGCTAAAAATTTGTCACAAATAAAAACACGCATATATAACAAAGCCTTAATATAACCAGCTAGGAAAAGTATCGCAAATTACGTCACCTGTTCTTGAAACAACTTCGCTTCTCCTGGAAAGCCGTGCGATTTCACGTAGAATCGGACGTCTGAAACTGTCCAATCAGCAACGTCAGCAGGCAGCGCCCTCAGTACGTCCTCACGCATGAAAGAATTAGCTAAGAAAGAATTGAGTTGAATTAAGCAACAATCACCCTCGCTGCAGGACAGCACCATGACGTAGCTTGGGACTAAAGCCATTGACACAAAAAGAGACTAGGAGATCGTCTGCTAATGGCATACATCGCATAATTATGCATTTGAAATACCTTGTTGGTATTTGTTTTTAGTGTGCACGGAATTAACTCCTTGAATTTGCGCCTTCGCATTCACGGAAGATGAGGCTAATGGTACAGCGTACGATGTCGTATTGAGAATAGTTGGCTGTCCACGCAATATTCCCGCGCTTGCATGCGTGGTCGAGGCTGCCGGTCGCGAATGTGAGGCTTGCGCTGATCCTCCCAACGTGATCATCGGTTGCCGAAATTGCGAGCTGCCAGAATTACGAGGTCTGACTATCAATTCAGATTTTTGGCGATTTTGATAATTAGCTCCAGGAGATGTGCCTGACCCAGGGGACATACCTGTAATAAGCAAAAACAAACATCATTGCAAGTTTTAATCAAACATCACTCTGGATCATACTCTTCATCTACGTTCTCAAATGTTTCAAAGCTCCAAAACACGAGGATATAAACCCAACCAAAACAATTCTCCACAAGCTTGCTGCTCCCTGTTAAACTTTTCAACATAACAAACACTGCTATTACTAGTGATTGGTTTTTCTACAAGCTTAATTTAGACACACAAACCTGTCTTGATTTGCGATGTCCGTTGCAGTTGAACCATTGTGGGTGGACTGTTGTTCGAAATAGCAATTGGGGTGCTTCCATTTCCAGCACTTCTGATTGTATTGTTCTCTTCGTCAATAATATAAACATTGCTATTACTAGCATTATTATGGACAGGGTTATTATTATTATTATTAGGAGTATTTGCAGTGGTGTTATTCGGGTTGCCATTTTGACCATTTGGTATCCTTTTAATAGAGCAGCTGTTGCACATCCATTTACCAGAAGGCATTTGATCCAACTTTGGTGTGTGACAATTCATGTGGTACCCTTTGTCACAAGCATCACAAAAGAGCAGCGAGTCCTGAAAAGTAATTAAGACAACAAATCACCAATGCGTTCCCAATTCTGCTAATATTGGCCTCAATTTTCATGCCTCCATTTCATCAGTACATATTTGCTATGGCTTGAAAAAATGAACGGAGACAACAGACAAGTTGTGTACCAGTCACGTAACAAGTTGTGTGTCAGAGCCCTTTGAAAAGCTAAAAATTTATAATTTTTGAAATTGATGGAAAAATTACCCACACGTAGAGTACAATCTAGTGCAATTAGGATATTTCGACTAATTTATGATCATTTGGAGGTAACCTTGAAAATAATGGACATGTGAAGCCTGTTGCAAGAATTGCATCTTATCATGCTAGAATAGACATATATTCACAAAGCCCTAATTGGATGGCTAATGGAAGATGAGACAAGAGCATGATAACAGAAGCTGGCCCTTACCGGGTCACTTGTCCCATCACAGATTGTGCAAGCTTTGCAGTCAATGCATTGCCATGAATCATCTGCACGAATTTGCTCAACAAGTTCTGCTGAATAGTTCAGGCACGATGGATGGGCTGCAAAAGAAAAACTTCCCATGAAAGCAGTGGTACTTCCTTCAATGACATAAAAGCAACATGGAACAGATTCATTTACAGATACCCAATAAACAAACACAGCAGATAGAGAGTTGAATTCTGGCATAATGAGCCTTGACGCCAGGAAACAAATACAGTAAGGCCCGGCAATTAAGAAACACATTTTTCAGGTTAAACCCTTTTGTCTACAAGGATTTCTTATTGTTTTCCCATTGTTATTTTGAAAATATGAGCCTGAATGTTTCTTATAAGTAGTTTCCTGTTTGTGGGGTCTTACTGTACTCTTTCTCAAGTGAATATAATTGAGCCATGAGCAATCTGAACTATGAAGCAATTCAATATGGAACAGCTCAGGGTTTGTAGTGGATTGTTCAATGCACATTGTTTATAGGTACAATAGAGAATTCCATTATCAAGATTCCATTATTCAATTTCCCAATGAAGAGAGTTTGACATGTGACATCTCAGCTCCATGCATTAGGAGTTAAGAACAATCACCTTTGTTTCCACAGTCTTTGCAGATGAGAAGCTCCTCTGGTTCACCAAATGGATTTCTGTCTGCATTTTGTTGGCAGTAGTCACAAAGAAGATCATCACCATTTTCTTCAATGTTCTCTTCTGGCATTTCTTCTTCGGTAACCTGGGGATCGGAGTTGACAAGATGACGCTAAAATATTTATTTTGGTCCATGGCGAATGGCACTTTATGTGGTGCCCGCGCGGGGAGGGTGTGCTTAGAGCCGTCAGGTTGTGGGGAAAACACCGAGCCACGGTTCTTCCGGGGCGAGAATTTGCCTTCTTGCCTGACGTGCTGGCAGAGAAGAGTCCACTACGATCTGGCCTACTGTTTACAATTTCTCGCTACACATTTATGATGTGATAAACAGAAAAATTAAGTCTTTAGTTGGGATACGTACATTTAAATACACACGAGTAAAAATACGATACATTAATATGATTATTTGTAAAAGTTTAAAAATGCAAAATTACTGCAGCGACACGGAAAATGAAATACGGCAGCGGCCACGAGGGCCTAAGAGGCAGGGAAAAATAATAACACCTCACCTCCTCCACGCCAAATTGTGACAGTCCAAGCTTATAGCAACCATTTAAAGTCTTGGTAAATCTTCCCTCTTCAACCCCATCGCGTAAAGATGATCTTAAGCGAACCCTCAGACTTAGAATTGAACAAGTAAGGGGCCAGTGTGTTGTGATATATCGCTCGATAGAGCCGAAACTTACGCCGAGGCCATGGGGATCAAGCGCCGATATGGCCTTGGTGATCTTTCTCACGTTACGAAAATATCTCACATTAGATTTGCCAGATCCAGTTTTCTCGTCAGCGACAATTCTGTATGAGACAGCTCCCTTGAATGGCCTTCGAGCAACAATGCCCTTATCGCACAATAAATCTAGCCATTTCTCAGTTTCTTTAGGCTCCACTCCATGGTTCCGTTGCATAGTTTTGCAAATGCGCTCAAGGTCGGGTCTAGCCTTCCGTGAGCGAACCAAAACGATAGTTTCCATTATCAATTTACTTTTATCAGACATGTTTACAATTTTCGCAAGAGAACGTCTTTTCCGTCAAATTTTCAACTCTCAAATTCACCGAACTCTCATTCACAACATTTAGCCGAGAGCGAAATGTTTTCAGCGACGACAAAAGTGAAACTTCTCCGCAAATTTGCATACACTTTTCCATGTTCCGGAGACTGCCTGCCGCAAGAACGCATAACAGCGAGATAAGGCAGATGTTTTCCGGGGAACAGTCCTCGTTGCTCGGCGAGACAACAAGCGCTGTCGTTCGAATAATGTTTGCATTTAATTAAATACTTTGTGATATCGGAAAAATACACTTGAAAAAAAAGCCAATAAACTTAATTTATGATCGTAAATTTAGTTCTGAAGCTAAGTGCGAACGTGAAAAAGTTTAGCGTGATTCCCAGCATGCCCCCCTGACTGAGATACTCAGTTGCAACGTCATTTCCGCTGTTGACGCACGTCGCTCAATTCTCTTTTATCGGAACGGGGGAAATGTCAAGCGACAGACAGAAATATTTCCAGCGTCTTGCTTTAAAAAAGCGGCGAATTTCAAACTCCAGGTATTCAAACTGAGCGAGAGAATTTTAATTTAATTCTCCCAGTTATCTTTGTTTCAAACGTTTATTTCGCCGCGCCGTATGCTATTATACAGCGCTTGGAAAATTATCTGTAAAGCAATACTCCACTCTGAAGGTTTGCGGCAAACAGAGTCATCTCAGGCCGACATTTTCGCCACAGCACAGAGGGTCGCAAACAATATATAATCACACGGCAGAAATTCTTTGAAAGCAAAGCGACAGATAAAGACAAGCGATGATCGTGTTGCTCGACTCGATCGGTTATCAGCCCACACGGAAAACTTCGCTCACAAAGCGAAAACTTTTCTTCGACAACTAAAGTTGAAAATCGAAATTTTACGCTTATTTCGCCCTTGCCAAGCCATTCTTTTCCCGTCCTCCAATGAATTCATTCATCAGTCTCGATGTGTGGTCAAGCAGCAATTTCGTTTGTTTTCACGGCAATTTCTCTAAATTGAAAAGCAGTACAAATCGCAAACCACACTGCAAACTTTCTGCGTGGTTGCTGCGTTGCAACAGCAGGTTACCATCTACATGGTAATTAGCAATGTCAATGTAAACGAGGCAAAACAAGTGTACGGAAAAGAGGCCGAGAGAAACAACCAATCGGCACTTGAATCATTTGCTCAACAAATTGCTCGGCAACTTGTCTTAGGGTATGTTTACAACCAGGAAAAATGCAGCTTTTGATAGGGGTGATATTTTCACTGACAACAGATGTGATCCCAGAGGCTTCCCATCGATGGGGTAGTATCCCCCCTTGATTATGCCTCTTCCCTGTCCTGATCCTCCCCTGCTTTGCTGCGTAGCAACATGGTCTGGCAAGAATGAAGATTAACTGTGCAGCCAAACCTAACTCGATCATGAAAGCAATCACCTGTATAGATTGTCCTTATCTTGTGATCAAACTGCTGTAACAATACGTGCACCAGTCAGGGATGCTACGAATTACCTCCAACAGGCCGCAGTGCGTTTGTACACAGGTCTGCAAACACTGCTCTTGCATTCCCATACCTCACATCGCATCAGTCTTTGTTTGCAAACTCGAAAACCTCGGAAAATCAGAATAGAATATTTGGACATCCTTGCGCGGTGAGTTGAAGATGGTTCCTGTCGTTGTTGGCCTCATGTTGGTTGTTTGTGTCTTTGCTGGGTTTATGGTGGCAACAGATGAGTGTGTACGGCCGAAAGGAGAGTAAACAACAACAAAATATAAACAGGTGATCGGAAGTAAAAATGCAAAGAGGCAGTGAAATGTTCTCTTTACAATCAAATTGGTTTTACAATCATAACAAGCTATTATTTTTAAAGAATACTCTGGTGACAACACGGGGCAATGCCTTCTTGGTTTTGAATTTACAAACATGAAAGATGAAAGTCAAAATGGAATGACGAGTTGATGTAGAGTTAGATTTGCCTCGTTATCAGTATGATGGACGAATCTTGTAATTTCATTTTTCAAGTTCACGAATTTTTTATTTACCAAGCTGAAGAAATGTACCATAACGCAGTCTGAAAGAACCTTCATTAAAATAAGCCCTGGCTGTTTTATTAATTGCTTTGAATAATTATATTTGAGAAATGTTTATTATCACTTATTTCTGTTAGAGATATATTTGAATATATTGCATGAAATGCATTTGATTAGAGACAATTTTCAATACGTAAAAATGCAAACAGCATATTTTTTCTTAGCAAGTCATGTTTATCATGTTCGTGTTAGTGATCGTGGATCAAACGGTAGCGAAATATGTGTGGTGTAAAAGTTGATGTGTAAAGCTTTTGATGTCGTTTTTAATAATATGTGAGCTTTGTGGATTTTCTTATCCATTCAGTCTAAAATCGTGATTATGAATCCGTGCAATATTTCCAGTTGCGTTACCAAATCCCTTTCCGTTCGCTTCAATGATTTGCACGATAAAAAACGTGGAATCATAGAAATAATTATCGTGCAATTCAGATTGAAACGGGCCTTGGTAAAAACCGAAAATTTCATCACAGACATTGCGGAATAGATTTGTCGCACTGCATCTCGTGAATTAGTACCATATCTACTCCATAAAGCGCCCTGTGCGAAGTTTACTTAGTGCGCCGGCGCATGCCCGCATGACGTTGTCTCGCGGCATGATCCATTATTATGTTAATTCAGTATTGGTATTTTGTGATTTAAATAAATAATGCAATTCTTCTATTCTTGTCATCACTTGGTGACAAAAAACAGTTTTTTCCGTGTCGAAGTTAGAGAGTTTTATTGATGTGAAATGCGGTAGCAAAAATATGTGAAATAAAATAGAGAAATGAAATTTTCTTCCATGAGTGTTTCACGGTAAAGCTAAACGAACGAGTATTGAAGATCGGGTTCTTCAACACGCCCGGGCGCTTATTGAAGGGGGTCATTTAATCCAGGAAATAAAGCATATGGGGAGATAGGTTATAAACAAATTCCACTGTAACCTTAACGTTCACGCAATTTACCATAGAGTAATTGTCCAATAACCTTCGCCATTCCGAGCTTTTCCAAACACAAGGCATCGTAAATTTTGTTATTTTTCATCTTTTATTGGGTTTGGCGTCCAACTTTCTGGCCGAAACGGTTCGGTTTCCTCAGCACCGCGTTGTTGATCAACTTTGTTTACTGGCGCGGTTGGTTTCCAAGCGCCGGGCTCAAATGTCGCACCATGACTGGTTGGCTCGGTACCTTGGTTCGGGTGTCCATAAAATGGAGTAGAAGCGTGGCCGGCTGACAAAAAATAATGGATAACACACGGTATTATATCTGGACCTCTATGCAACAAGTAAATGCATATAACCGATTTGCAATAAGCAAACCAGTTGCAAATCAGTTATCCGCACAAAAGTTCACTAATCAGGTCTTCATTGTGTTCTGTCGTTTCTTGTCAGGTTAGTTATTTCAGGACTGCACGAAATTGATTGGCTTCCTCTAAGACTCACTATATCTGAATTCGTAGCTTCTTAAGAAAGGGTGACAGTGTATGGTCTACAGTGTTGGCATAGAGTAGCTGGGGAAGAAGGCAAGGCAATATGCTCCTATTTCTCAGCCTTGTCTTACGATGGTATCCCTTAAAATTTCATTTGACTCACCAGGTCTTTGTTGTTCACTAATTGATGGTTTTGCACCCTTTGATATCAGTCCTTCTGCAATTCAAAACAAATAGATTGTTGCATTTTAACAATAGGGTTCATGGGAAATTCACAGGTCCTTATATACGTGAGTGTTTACTGTAATCAGCGCAACATAATGAAAACTGAAGAAATGGACAATTCAAATATTGCATGATCTTTATTTGATTGATAAACTTACTCGCCGAAGGATTTCAACAATTCGGTACATACATAGAGTCCATGGGCAAACTCATAGGGTCCAGTTCCAAAATCCATTGTTTACAGGCATCTGTTCCGCTGTTGTAATGAACGGCTGTTTCGAAACGAATGTTTTGTCGCAGAGCGTTCCGCATAATGCACGTGTCCGTCGTGACCGAGGTTATAACAATGCGATGCAATTAAATCTTTGCGCATTAATGAGGCCTAGTTTAGACAGCGCATTTTGAGCACAGCGAATTAAATTCGATTAAAAGCGCCCAAAAGCGCCCTTAGAGCGCTGCTAATTACTTTTGGTTTTAGACAGCGAAGGGAACTGAATCGAAGACGCATAATGCGCGGATAATTCGCTCGGCAGAGCACATTATGGGTGAATTTAATTATTCAATTCGCGGTTGGATTTAGACAGTGAATTACCGGCGCATTTAATTGACATTTAGATTTTTCGGAGCATTAATCGAATTCGCTGCGCTCAAAATGCGCTGTCTAAACTAGGCCCGAATAACAGCACACAAAGTGAAATACAAGGTACCTTCAAATGCCTTCCTTTGGGCCTGAAAAGAAAATAGAATATCAGAGTTCCAAGTGGAGCATGAAAATGTTCAAATTACCAAAGCTATAGAGCCATAGAGGTTTGTTTTTAAAGTTGGCTCTTCGGTGGCCTTGCAGGGCCAGAAAATTTCGTTCAAATAAGATAGAGCTGTAGCAAAACAAGCGAGATAGAGTTCGAGCCAGGCAGAATTAAGAGCACGTGACTTGTTTAATGACACCACGTGACTTGTTTTATGACACCGACCTCGTCATCCTTGCGCTTTATTTCAGCTGCCTTTTCAATTATAACTTTGCGCATTATCTCCTGTTCTTGTAATTCCTGGGAAAGAGCGTTAGACTTCTTCTTAAAAATATTATTACGCGCCGAGAACGCTAGCAATTCATAAATCGATATATGAAAGCGATCAATGACACGTGACTCAAGACAAACCTGTAAGGTGGGTGGGTCCTTGATAGAGCCTCTTACCCATGCTTACAAAAAGAATATGACATCATTATTATTTACACCTTTTTTTAGAATAAGAAACCAATCTCGACAGTGAGTGCTCGAGTTCCTTGAGGAATTAGAAAAGTCAAGTTTCTCAAAAATTGCTCAGGATTTTTTTGATTTCCTCGAAATTACGTGAATAAAACCATGAAAAGGTATGTTAATCACCGTGTGCTTTTATTATTTATCTTAAGTTTTACTCAGCGCAACCAAAATTTTCATTGAAGTAATATGAATTCTGGATTTTTGTACTTTTTCCAAATGGAATGAGTTTCTTGAATTTTCCGCCTTTTTGAGTACCTATACTGCAGCTTCTTAACCTTTCCTGATTTTCGAGTATTGGTCTCTTGGTTTTTTATAAAAATAGGTGTAATCTCACTCAGTTAGCTTTTACATGCATTCGGCAAAAGTTATGGCAACATCAGAAAATATGACATCCACTGTCTCTCACCCTTTTACCCCATTGTCTTGCCTCTAGTCGAGCATTGATTGACCCTTTCGAGCTAGCTCGATCGCACCTCAGAGTCAGAAAGCAACTACCACTGGCAAGAGATATCCCCCCCTGTGTTGTGTGAGACAATTCGTGTGGGAAATGAAAATCAGTCCGTACTTATAACAACGGAATCGTCAGCCCAGGGTACGACGGAATCCAACTGTCATCGACATCCTTATTGGCAAGGACCGCCGTTGTCGGTAAGTGGTTGAAAGTTTTGTGTGTGCTTTCACACGACGTGTGAGAGCCAAGCAGACGGTTAGGTTCATTTTAATTTAATTACATTATACCTTCCCATTGTGTTGGAATCATGCCTTGTTCATAATCAGCTGGTTGCATGCTCGGGCACTCCACTGATCTTCTGGGTTTTCCATCAGCTATTTAGGAAAACAGTTAATTTTTCAAATCCTGACGGGAAATTGGGTCTCTATTTACATCCCGTTTCACGTTGTTTTGGCCTGATCAAGCAAAGCAAAACAATTTACCTCTTTCAATTTCAAAGTATTTATTCCCATACTGGTCTTCTCCTACCAGTCTTTTCGATCTCGAAGATGAGAAGAGTGAAACTATCCTCCTTAACATTGTATTTTGGCTTGCAGATATCGCAGTATAATAAAAATAAATTAATAACTCCTAAAAAAGCACAGTACAATTGCTATTTGACTTTGAAAAAAAATTTGCACGTGAATGGGTATCATCTTATAATGGCCTCGTTCTGGGTATTTAGCAGGAAGTTGCGAGATTAGCCAAGTGAAGGAAAGGGAGAACATGAGGAGAAGGAAATAACATGTCAAGATGAATAAACTCACTTATTTGATGACCTTTGGATTAGTTTGGGTTGGGTTTATAGATCCTTTTGCGTGTTGCTTGGAGGGTGACGGAGGAAGGTGAGAACGGCCGAGGAGAAGAAAACTGGAAAACTGAAGTTTAACCAAACTTGTGGATCAAATATGAGAGAAGAACAAGCCCGGAGTGTCACGTCTACAATATTTGATTTGTACCGCAAGCGTGGTGCAGACAATTACCTTGGAGAGGATATTTCGCAGCAAGACCACATGACCCAATGCGCCATGCTGGCAGAAGAAGCTGGCTATTC
Source organism: Sanderia malayensis (assembly GCA_013076295.1). NCBI lineage: Eukaryota > Metazoa > Cnidaria > Scyphozoa > Semaeostomeae > Pelagiidae > Sanderia > Sanderia malayensis. Next base: position 4,196,528 of record RQOL01000618.1, on the reverse strand, counting down.
GAATGAAGTAATTTTGGGAGCTTTGTTCCACGACATTGGTCATCTTGTTGGCCTTGACAGAAAACTTGAGGAAATGGGCAAAGGTATTGGTACAAAACGCCATGACGTGGTTGGAGCTGAATTTCTAGAAGATCTCGGCTTCCCTGTGTCGTTAACTCAGCTTGTCAGGCATCACGTGAATGCGAAAAGATACCTGGTTTACAAACATGCTGATTACCATGATAAATTGTCCAGTGCTTCCAAGCAGACGTTGATTCAACAAGGCGGACCCATGAAAGAAGATGAGGCAAAGGAGTTTGAAAAGCTGCAGAATTTCAAAGCCGTTATTGATATAAGAGAATGGGATGATCTTGGCAAAATTGAAGGCAAAATTGTACAGCCAATTGAGAAATATGTAGAAATGTGCAGAAATTATTTGATTCAACTGGCATGAGTTGCTCGAGAATGTAAAATAAAATATAATGTCAAATTGCAGTTAAGAAAATATAAAAATAACCATAAAAATCAGAATATAAATATTTCTAAGCTTAACTGATTTGCTCTACTGATGAATTTATATTGAATAGCAGATAACAAAACATTATTTTCAAACCAAAATTTCAGTTTATTGTCTAGTCTGTTTTGCTCTTTTTGTCATGCTTGGAAAACAGTTCTTGTGGAAGCTTCATAAAAGCATATGATAAAATCTTTTCAACCTTCAAATATGGATCTTCGATGCTGGTAAATATGAATGCGACTTGGAATAATACCAAGCATGCAATTATAAATATGACCATCACTTGCCTTGTAATATTGAAACCAGCAAAAGCCTCTGAATACAATAATGCACTGACAAGGAGTGCAGACTTTGTGGCACTGCAATGAAATGAAATAATGTCTCATGCAACTGGAAAATCACCATGGGTCCTTTAGGATAGATGGCTGAGGCCTGGGGGGGGCAGTAAAATATGTGACTTACAAATGTGGCTGTAGCAGCTCATTTGAACTGATCAACTCTCCTCTCACAATATGATCTAACGGTTTCATAAGAAACTTTGCTCCACTACCTTCAAAAACAAAACATCCTCAATCAAACACCTGCAAGCTGATTTACAAAATTTCATCTTATATTTTATTCCATTAATCTGAATCTTTTCATTTCATCCGATTAAACTAATGTTGAAGTTACAAGGGGAATAAAAGTCTGTGTTATCCAGTGTAAGAATTTACATAAGCTAATTGTATCTAATGACTGCTGGATGGAATACAACTGCGTGGTACAAATACCTCTTACTGCCCCAATTATAATTATGATTAGCCAAGAATCTGGGTGAAGTTTTGCGGCTAGAGCAATACCATTTTGAATCATTCTAACTCTGTGAACCTCTTTCAAAACACGAAGTAGAGCCTGTCAAAACACACATGAAATGGGGCAGGTTTGGTCAGAATATATGAACACACTCCTTACACAACATGTAAAACTGAATACGTGATCACAACAGTTTTGCTTAACAAGGATGAATCAAAATTTTGCATACCCTTGAGATCTTAAATTCAAGAATTTTCCACACAATATCAGCTGGACTAAAGAACACCAAGTACCTGAAATAAGCAAAGGTGAATTAAAAGATTTTCAAGATGGCAGTGTGGTCATTGTGAGATAATGAATAGACCCTAGACCCCAAACCACCATCGTTGTATACAACTGGGATGAAGTCTCTACAGGCTACTGTTAAAGTAGACAATATTAATGCACTACCATATCAGTGAGCCAACAACAAAGTTTCGTTCATCTTTAAGCACAATCATAATTGGTTGTGCCAACAGAACGTTCTGAATGATACTTCCACCATAACATGATGTAATACAAACAAACCAGCTGGAAAGTGGGTGGACTTTGGCAAATTCATGGGAACCTGTTAAGGCAAGGAATCAATGCAAAACAATTATTTTGAAATTTTAACACTGGAGAATTTATTGATCTTGTAAATTATATCACCAAAGCGTTTGGCAAAGGATACCGTGATGCTTCGATTAAACACCCCCCTCGAATAAAGGCCCCCTATTTCAAAATGTTTTTCAATAACCGCAGCCACTTAATTAATAAACGCTTCTCTTTTTTAAACGCCCCCTCGAATAGACGCCCCCTACAATATCGAAAAAATTTAATAAACGCCAATATTTCTTTTGCTAACATTTAGCGCTAGCCTCTTTAACAGATCGCGTGTGTTGTAGGACAAATTATATTTTGGTAAATTCATTTTTGCACCATAATTAAACACACATAACATGTACTTACATTTTATTTTTCATTTTTCCTCAAAAATTTTTCGCTGCCCTTCGGTAGCTACATCAGTGAGAACTCACTGATGTAGCTACCGAAGGGCAGCGAAAAATTTTTGAGGAAAAATGAAAAATAAAATGTAAGTACATGTTATGTGTGTTTAATTATGGTGCAAAAATGAATTTACCAAAATTTAATAAACGCCCCCAAGCGTTTAATTGAAGCATCGCCGCAGTTGGAAAAAGTCATGGCACCTAAAATTGTGCCAAAATGACGTCATTAAATAAAACATCCGGTGGTCATTTGGTGGCCATTTGCAGCAAAATGCCATGAAAACTAAGGTAAAGGTTGTATTTATTTTGCCCATTCCGCTCAATAAATTCAATTCTAAATAAAGGAAAAAATAAAAGGGGCGGGGAGAAAAGGGGCCTAAAAAGGTTATTTTACCTGAACGAGATCTTAGAGCCACAGCAATAAGAATAAGATGAGAAATTTGAAAAATAGGAAACATGGAAACTGTTTCCAAATAGCTTCCAAATGACTGCAAGTCGTTGACATCTTTTAGAAAGCTGTTTAACGATTCCATTATCATCAGCATGAAATGTCCACCTCTCACCTATAGAGTTAAATACTGGACATTGGTGTCTGGTGTATTATTGTCGTTTCGTTTCGTATAGATATAATAATAATAATAATAAAACGAATATTTATACAGGATGAACACTTCAACTGTAAACTGCTGTTATTAATGTGTGTCCTGTGCCCTATGCCTTAACTTTACTACCCTAAATATTTACAGTTAAAAAATGTACAGATATATAAAATAATACAGATTTATAAAAAGGGAAAAGATTAATTGTTTATGTCCAGAGCTTCCGATGTGATATTTCATTTAAAATGTTCTTTAAGTTGTTTCTCAAATTCACTGAAACTCTCAATTTTACGAATATCGAGCGGTAATTCGTTGTACACTATCGCACCCATATACATAAATGATTTTCTCGCGTACTCAGTTTTTATCCTTGGTAGTTTTAACGTATAATTATTGTTTCGAGTCTGCTTTTCATGCTGTTGCAACGTGAAATGATTCTGCAGCTGATCACATGCCTCCTTCACTATACATTTTCGTACCAGCTTGCATGCCCTAGTCTTGTTTGCATTGATGACTAACGTAAGCTTCTGGTTTGGTGTTACATCTCGCAGGACTATTTTATTGGCACGTGAGTGGAGTGATGAGAGCCTGCTCAACTGGGTATTGTTGTATTTCAATTGTAGAATGCCACAGTATGTGAATGATGGTAGTATCATTGATTGATAAATTGTGGTAGCTGTGGCTTGATCAATATACGATCTTATTTTTGCTAATATTCTTAGCCTAGAGGACGCTTTTTTGTAACAAGTGTTGAAATTCGAGTTCAAGTTTAGCGAGCTATCTACGCGAACACCAAGATATTTGTATTCCGCTGTGTTGTTGATGACAGTTTGATTCGAGAGTTTGACTTCGAGTGGCTCAGTTTGCTTGGCAATCCTTTGTGACGTGCCGAAGAGAAGGGATTCTGTTTTACCTTTCTTCAAATTTAGAACCAGTTCGTTGCTCTTTAGCCAGTCTATTAAACAATCCATGTCCTTTGACAGTTTGGCGTTGATAGACTGTACGTCCTTGCCAGCCACATACAAGACTGTGTCGTCAGCATATTTCAAGATGCTCGAGTGATCAATTACGTCTACAACATCATTGAGCAGAATCAAGAACAATAAAGGACCCAATATTGACCCCTGTGGTACTCCGGTCAGCAATGCATGCTCCTTGGAAAGACAACCGTTATAGGCTACTTTTGCTTTCCGACAGAAAAGGTAATCCTTGAACCACTCTAGCTCTTTTCCTTCAACACCATAAAGAGGGAGTTTATTTAGCAACATTGCATGACTTACGGTGTCGAGAGCTTTGCTAAGGTCGACAAATATCGCTCCGACCAACATGCCTTTATCAACGTTGACTCTAATGCTATCCAGCAGTATAGTTACTGCATATTCCGTGGACAGTTTCGGCCGGAAGCCAAACTGAGACTTTGTAAGCAAATTGTTCTTGTCAAGATAGGTTATGAGTTGGCGATGAATGATTTTTTCAATGACTTTAGAAATCACAGGTAGCACCGATATTGGTCTATAATTATCTGGGTTAGAGTGTACGCCTGATTTATGGGTTGGAATAACCTTTGCCGCCTTCCAGTCAGTTGGAAAGATGCTGGTTTTCAGCGACAAATTTATTAAGTGTGCTAATGGAGCAGATATCAGTTCAGCTGAATCTTTGATAAGGCCTGGAGGTAGATCGTCTAATCCTGTTGCTTTGTTTCTTTTTACTGACTTCAGCTGTTGTTCGACCTCACGCCGCGATACTACTTTGAATATGAAATTTTGATCAGTTTTCTTTGACATTTCCGATGGTATTTTCCAACTAAAATTACATAATGGAAAGGCCTTCTCCTTTAAGGTTGTTACAATGCTTGTAAAAAACGAACAGAAAGCGTCGGAGATGACGTGTGGATCTTTTATTTTGACACCGTCAACATCCAAAGTTTTCATAGCCTCCCTTTCGTTCACCTTGGTGGGATATATTGATTTCAATGCCCTCCAGAATTTTTTTGGATCATTGGCACCCTCCTTCAGTAATTTCTTGTGGTAGTCGGACTTTGCTCTCTTGACTGCAATTTTGACTTCATTTCGCTTTCGCTTATATGCAGAAATGTCGGGTTCTTTCCTTGTACGCCTTGATCTCCTGAGCAGTTTATCTCTATCATTCATGAGAGCCTTTACCCCATTGCTAAGCCATGGTGCTGGTTTACCTTTGACTTTCTTTAATATCATTGGGGAATTACGCCCGAATTTCTTGAGATAACATTAATCACAGAATAGGGAGAGAATTATTCTCTTCTTATTCTGTGTGATTACATATGTCCAAAGTCCAACCAGTTCACATCGTCGTGCAGAGCGTTTGATTGACAGCTGTAACAATCGGTGGGATGGGAGAAGTGGGGTGGATCTAGCTATATTATTACATCCACCTCAATGTCAATCTTCTTGTGCAAGTCAAGGGGGCTCTAATGTCTAGTATTTAACTCTATACTCACCACTTCATTTGATCGTAATCGTCACAAGTGGAATTCATTAGAATGGCGGTGTTTCCACAACACAAGTGAAAACAATGTTTTCCTCAAACGAGGCTGAATGGTCTCCAAATTTCCTCAGACTTCCTTGGAAGTCACTGGAGATACAATAGCGCCCCTTTTGGTGAATTTTCCTGAAATGATTTCCGATGTACAAGAGGCTATTTTGAAGCTGGATAAATGCCATATCGAAAACAAGACGATGCGTGTGAGTTATTCAAGGCCTTCTTCATCTGATATAAAAAATGCTAATTTATATATAGCCGGTCTTCCTTCAACTGTAGATGAAGATAAGCTGAGCATTCTGTTTAGTACCTTTGGACAAATCATAACTCACAAAGTTCTTTACAATTCTGATGGAACGAGCAGACGGGTTAGAGTTGTGATGTATGATAAATAAAGTGTAGCACATAGTACCATTAAAACGAATCGTATTAGTGGCACTTTGTGGTTCACTTCTTATCAAACCCCACAAATTCAGCCCGCCACTCAGCGCGTTACTCGGACATTTATACTCATCGCTTTTGTTGGGGTTAGGGAGCCAGAATACTATGAAAATCACGAGAAATCAAACTATGGCACAATTGAATGCAATCTAAATTGTATTGATAGATAAACATTAGTATGATAACAACAAAGGAGCAACAATAGATTAGGCTCTAACTGACAAAGGAAATGTTAATAAGCTTCAATTGTTTCAGTATAAAACATGGGTAGCTCGAAAGGGAGGAGGGTGGAAATAAATAGGTATAGGTAAAGCGTGTGTTCACGATGTATAGGTAGGTAAAGCGTCAGCTGGAAACAATATTTCAATAAAAAGATAACAAGGAAGGTTTGTTTTGCTGCTCATTTAACAATTTGAGCAATTGTAGTGAAGAGCACACTTGCTTCCTATATTATAATACTGCTATCTTACAGGGCAATCTGGTTAGAAAATAAAATGGCATTTCTAAATGATACGAGATATTTTCCTTCCAATGGTTGGTCCTATCAATTTCCAAAATGTTTCAATTTCTTTAGCGTACTTGACTGGCTTAGAGAATTGTCTTTCTTTTGTCAAATTATTTCATGAATTTCAGCGTGCGAGCCAATGGCGGAGACACTGGCTGCATAATAATGTTTTTTGTTTATTGATTTTAGAATATGGAGACGTAGTTGAACACCAGAACAAATGAGCCCCCGAAAGCACTTGGAATTTGTAGGAAATAATTCGTAGAGTACAGCGGTATGTGAAAATTAAAGATTTGCTACTACTCCTTTGTAGAATCTCCTTCAACACAGCGGCTGAACTTTTCCTCTCCTTTTCTATAACGCTCTTTGGTCATAAACAGGATATTGAACACTTTGAGACAATTTATGTGTCAAAATCTGTATGTTGCTTTGTGTGTGACAATCCTACCAGAATCGCATATAGCCCTATGGAGACTAAATATGTTACCTTGTCAATATGGGGACACAAAATGAGCTAGTTCAAAGGAAGACCTCTTTTTCCTTTTTTCTGCAACTCCTGCCCTGGGAAACTTCTACATCCTAAAACGTATTAGTGTTGATTGAAACACATGTTCAATGGAATGGAAGAATTCTTTTGATGAACCATAGAACGAGGAGAAGTAGTTGTGAATACATGCTTGCACGGGTGCTCGCAAAACCATAAAGCCCCATTCGGCAAAATGTTCTCCGGCTCCATTGGTCACTATATCACTAAATAATCACATTTCTGGGCTATTGCTATATTTGATTCCTTTAAATGCCTGGCTAATACTCAAAAAGCATTGGAGTTATATAATGTTAAGAACATCTTAAAAGTTTGAGAAAATACTCAGAACCAAAGGCCTTATCCAAACCAGTTATCAAGAGTCAAGCCCGAAACGTCGCAACAATCTTTCAAGGAACTAATTTTGATTCGATAAATTATTTTATTGTATCAATAATAGTTATATGCGCAAATTGGATATATTGTATTGTGTCTTATCCAAACTCAGCAACCGAAATGCTTTATGACGTCACATTGAAATTGTAATTAGTATGACGCAACATTGGTTTTTGTAAGGCTGTGCCATTGTTGATTTACTCAGTAAGTTGATTATTTGCATTCGAGTTTGAGCTAGAATGTGTACAAACAGCGAACTTTCATCGATTAATATGGAGAGTGTCGAAGATACCCTTTCGATAATAAATGAAATTGATAGCAACGAGATGGATACATTTGATGTGTCTCATATATGCAGTGAGGAATCACAGACTGCATTCAAAGAAAGAATTAAAGACCTTGAAATCCAACTTGCAGAAAGTAAGTTTCAAGTGTGTGTTATTTATCTAAGACGCAACGATATCTGTATTACTTTGATGGGTATTTGAGCAAAAAAGTGAAAGTAGTTCAAAGGAATAACATATAATAACATATAAACCATAAGACATTAACTAAATGTTTGCCATTCGGATTTGTTATGCTGGAGGAAGATTGTTACAATTGAACGGAAATGAATTTGTTTTTTCAGGCAAGAGAGATGCTAATAGGTATCTCAATTACTGTGGTTTGATACAAAAGCTTGCCAAAGACAATGAGAGGCTCGCAAAAATTGAGAAAATGTCTATTCGGAAAGTTCGGAATTATTCGAGGAGCTGCAAGAGCCTGCTACATGCAATAAAATACAACAATTGGCAATATGAACAATTGCAGATTTATGCAGCTGAACAGGAAATAAAAATGACTGAACTGCAGCACAGTACATATGAAATGGAGGTGTACCTTGATAAATGTGATCAAGATGAGAAGCTAATTGCTGAAATGTTGGAAAGTGCATGTCACAACGTCTGCAATGTGGGAAAGAAACTTGGAGTTCTACCTGGATCATGCAGTGATCAAGAGCTGGATGGCATCATGAATATGGCCCATACAATATTTTGTGCCTCTGCCAGAATCAATCATGAAATGGAGCAAAGAGGTGTTGCCTGGCAAGGAGAGCAAATGCAAAATAAATATTCATCTTTGGTTAATGCTGCAGAGCAATTGCGTGTTGCCACGGAGCAACAAGGAAAGGCAGAATCATCATTGCCTGTTGCCACAGAGCAACTAGTAGAGGCACAACCGTCATTGCCTGTTGACACAGAGCAACAAGGAGAAGCACAACCGTCATTGCTTTTTGACGCAGAGCAACTAGTAGAGGCAGCAGCGTCATTGCTTGTTGCCACAGAGCAACAAGGAGAGGCACAACTGTCATTGCTTTTTGACGCAGAGCAAGTAGTAGAGGTACAACCGTCATTGCTTGTTGACACAGAGCAACAAGAAGAAGCACAACCGTCATTGCCTGTTGCCGCAGAGCAACAAGAAGAGGCACAACCGTCATTGCTTGTTGACACAGAGCAACAAGGAGAAGCACAACCGTCATTGCCTGTTGACACAGAGCAACAAGGAGAAGCACAACCGTCATTGCCTGTTGCCACAGAGCAACTAGTAGAGGCACAACCGTCATTGCCTGTTGACACAGAGCAACTAGTAGAGGCACAACCGTCGTTGCCTGTTGACACAGAGCAACTAGTAGATGCACAACCGCCATTGCTTGTTGACACAGAGCAACTAGTAGAGGCAGCAGCGTCATTGCTTGTTGCCACAGAGCAACAAGGAGAGGCACAACTGTCATTGCTTTTTGACGCAGAGCAAGTAGTAGAGGTACAACCGTCATTGCTTGTTGACACAGAGCAACAAGAAGAAGCACAACCGTCATTGCCTGTTGCCGCAGAGCAACTAGAAGAGGCACAACCGTCATTGCCTGTTGACACAGAGCAACAAGGAGAAGCACAACCATCATTGCCTGTTGCCACAGAGCAATTAGTAGAGGCACAACCGTCATTGCCTGTTGACACAGAGCAACTAGTAGATGCACAACCGTCATTGCTTGTTGACACAGAGCAACAAGGAGAAGCACAACCGTCATTGCCTGTTGACACAGAGCAACAAGGAGAAGCACAACCGTCATTGCCTGTTGCCACAGAGCAACTAGTAGAGGCACAACCGTCATTGCCTGTTGACACAGAGCAACTAGTAGAGGCACAACCGTCGTTGCCTGTTGACACAGAGCAACTAGTAGATGCACAACCGCCATTGCTTGTTGACACAGAGCAACAAGGAGAAGCACAACCGTCATTGCCTGTTGACACAGAGCAATTAGTAGAGGCACAACCGTCATTGGCTGTTGACACAGAGCAACAAGGGGAAGCACAACCGTCATTGACTGCTGCCACAGAGCAACTAATAGAGGCACAACCGTCGTTGCCTGTTGACACAGAGCAAGTAGTAGAGGCACAACCGTCATTGCCTGTTGCTACAGAGCAACTAGTAGAGGCACAACCGTCTTTGCTTGTTAACACAGAGCAACAAGGAGAAGCACAACCGTCATTGCCTGTTGCCACAGAGCAACTAGTAGAGGCACAACCGTCATTGCCTGTTGCTACAGAGCAACTAGTAGAGGCACAACCGTCATTGCCTGTTGACACAGAGCAACAAGGAGAAGCACAACCGTCATTGCTTGTTGACACAGAGCAACAAGGAGAAGCACAACCGTCATTGGTTGTTGCCACAGAGCAACTAGTAGAAGCACAACCGTCATTGCCTGTTGACACAGAGCAACAAGGAGAAGCACAACCATCATTGCCTGTTGCCACAGAGCAACAAGGAGAAGCACAACTGTCATTGCCTGTTGCCACAGAGCAACTAGTAGAGGCACAACCGTCATTGCCTGTCAACACAGAGCAACAAGGAGAAGCACAGCTGTCATTGCCTGTTGCCACAGAGCAACTAGTAGAGGTACAACCGTCATTGCCTGTTGACACAGAGCAACAAGGAGAAGCACAACCGTCATTGCCTGTTGACACAGAGCAACTAGTAGATGCACAACCGCCATTGCTTGTTGACACAGAGCAACAAGGAGAAGCACAACCGTCATTGCCTGTTGACACAGAGCAATTAGTAGAGGCACAACCGTCATTGGCTGTTGACACAGAGCAACAAGGAGAAGCACAACCGTCATTGACTGCTGCCACAGAGCAACTAATAGAGGCACAACCGTCGTTGCCTGTTGACACAGAGCAAGTAGTAGAGGCACAACCGTCATTGCCTGTTGCTACAGAGCAACTAGTAGAGGCACAACCGTCTTTGCTTGTTAACACAGAGCAACAAGGAGAAGCACAACCGTCATTGCCTGTTGCCACAGAGCAACTAGTAGAGGCACAACCGTCATTGCTTGTTGCTACAGAGCAACTAGTAGAGGCACAACCGTCATTGCCTGTTGACACAGAGCAACAAGGAGAAGCACAACCGTCATTGCTTGTTGACACAGAGCAACAAGGAGAAGCACAACCGTCATTGGTTGTTGCCACAGAGCAACTAGTAGAAGCACAACCGTCATTGCCTGTTGACACAGAGCAACAAGGAGAAGCACAACCATCATTGCCTGTTGCCACAGAGCAACAAGGAGAAGCACAACTGTCATTGCCTGTTGCCACAGAGCAACTAGTAGAGGCACAACCGTCATTGCCTGTTAACACAGAGCAACAAGGAGAAGCACAGCTGTCATTGCCTGTTGCCACAGAGCAACTAGTAGAGGTACAACCGTCATTGCCTGTTGACACAGAGCAACAAGGAGAAGCACAACCGTCATTGCCTGTTGACACAGAGCAACAAGGAGAAGCACTACCGTCATTGTCTGTTGCCACAGAGCAACTAGTAGAGGCACAACCGTCATTGTTGGTTGACACAGAGCAACACGGAGAAGCACAACCGTCATTGCCTGTTGCCACGGAGCAACAAGGAGAGGCAGAATCGTCATTGCAAGCAGAAGCTGAGAAGCCTAGAAAGAAAAGATTTGGATTCTTCAGGCGTTTGCTCTGTTGCAAACGGCAGGATAACTCTGATGAGGCCTGAACTTGACTTAAATAGATCGACTTGCATGGAACCTGTATTTGATTTGCATTTAATTTGATTTGTTCTGTATTTGATTTGTATCAGCATGTTGCTGGTATCACATATTATTAACATGAAAGTACATTTCGTTACTTGGATGTAACCTTGATCTGTAAATCATCGGTTATAATTTATGTTGTTCTTTGTTTGACCTGTTTGAGTATTTTCTTTAGTTTCCATTGCGCCACTGGATGAGGATAAGCATTGCTGTGTAGAGTATACCCTCTAATATCCACACACAACCATTGACAAAGAAACACATTTCATTATTGCGACAATATATCTCGACAATTGCACCAGATGAAAAGGAGGCTAGCGAGTTACGAAGAATTTTGGTTTTGTTTACTCCAAAGGTCAAATCGTTTTTTAGAAGTAATTTAAAAAAAATGTGAATAATTATAAGCTAAGAAACTCTGGTACGACGATTTTGTATGGTTTCTTATCAAAAAAAGAGTGCCTTTTATTATTTACTTAACTTCTCTGAGGTTGTTTTTGACATACTTGTTGTATTACTTTCTGGGTTACTTTGAGTCACCTGATACAACTTTAAGCTATCTTGAGCGAGTGCAGTGAGGGCAGCACTATTCGTTCTGAAAAAGGTTGAGCCTGTATGCGCACGAGTATTTTGAAACATACCAAGCCTCATCAGCAATTCATTGACCACTGTGGTGGCGCTGGCGTGTCGTGTTTTGGGTTGAGTTGCTTGCTTTTTTCGGTGTAATATGCGTTTCGGTAACCTTATTCGGAAGTGTCCGGGTACAGAAACGCAAGAAATTAGATCATGCGTTTGTGCCCCCTACCCTTTTTTATAAGAAACCGGTTTATAAGAAACCCAGATCTAGACGAAAACAGTTTATTAATTATTATAATAGAAAACAAAAATATATAGATTACGTCACAACATGGAAAATTGTTTTGCAATGCGTCCATTACTGCCTTTGTCTAAGTGCCCCAAAATTTATGATTTTTGAGCACACCCACGGCATATTTATCCGTTGGGTTCTCTGGTTGTCTTTTAGCTTCTAAAGATTCATTAATTACAGGTCTCCATACACTTTGGTACACGTGATAACCTTTTACATGAGATAAAACGCTCCAATTTTTTGTAACAATAACCGGCAGTTCAGCATCGAAAGGAATTGTTATTTCGTTTATATTGGCCTTTACCTCCTCTGCATCTTCAATGAGCTTGACAGGTTTGGGTACTTCAATTAGTGCCATTGATAAAGTTTAGCTGATCGAATCTAACTTCTAGAAAGTGCCACGCTTAAACTGGGTCGTAAAAATCATTGTCTGGCATCCCGTACTAAGTCCCAGTAAGTCAATTTGCGTCAATTTGCCCAATGACGCAAGCTTCAATGGGCTTGCCAGAGACAAGAGCAAAAAAAGAAGTTCTGTCATCAGGTAATTGACTGAGATTAACACAAAGTTCGAATTACAGAGGTTTTTTCTTTGAGGGGACAAAAATAAATGGTCGAATTACAGAAAGTTCGAATTACAGAGGTTCGAATTATAGAGGTTTTTTATAAGGGTTTGTTAGGAATTTTTCAAGGGACCACAGAATTTGGTTCGAATTAGTAAAAGTTCGAATTACATAAGTTCGAATTAGACAGAGTTGTATTTGTAAGTGTATTTGTAAGTGTATTTTATGTGCTAAGCATAACATTGTCGGCTCCACATGACGACTTTTCGTATTGACGATTTTTCTTTGTTATAATACTAATACTTTGCTACATCCATATTTTTTTCTTCCTTTTCACTGCAACTTTTTTCATTAAATTAAGAAACTTTTAGAGCTAAAATGTGGCTAAAAATTTAGAAACTTTTACTACTAGGCCTTGAGCCAGGTTTCTTATAAAAAAACGTGTATTGTTTGATGATAGGTACACAAACGCATAACATAACATAACACAAATCGTGTGCAAAAGTGCCGGGTACACGAACGCATAAAAATTATACCATAGGGGACACTTCCGCACAAGGTACGCAAACGCATACTACACCGGCATTTCTTTTGACAGTACTTTAATCATGGAAGGATTATATGGACAAAATTTGGATGCTTTTGCAAATTCAAGCCACCTTGGAGAACCAATAACAACTGGAGGAGGTCCTAATAAGACAAATTTAATTGTCAATTAAATTCCGCAGAGTTTATCGCAAGAAGAAATACGGAACATGTTCAGTGCAATAGGTCCGGTAAAGAATTGCAAACTTGTCAGGGACCATGCTTCGAGCATCAGTCTTGGATACGCTTTTCTTGAATACGCCACCGCTGAAGATGCACAGAAGGCTATTTTGAAGCTGGATAAATGCCAGATTGAAAACAAAACGATGCGTGTGAGTTATTCAAGGCCTTCTTCATCTGATATAAAAAATGCTAATTTATATATAGCTGGTCTTCCTTCAACTGTAGGTGAAGATAAGCTAAACATTCTGTTTAGTACCTTTGGAAAAATCATAACTCACAAAGTTCTTTACAATTCTGATGGAACGAGCAGAGGGGTTAGAGTTGTGATGTATGATAAATAAAGTGTAGCACATAGTACTATTAAAACGAATCGTATTAGTGGCACTTTGTGGTTGACTTCTTATCAAACCCCACAAATTCAGCCCGCCACTCAGCGCGTTACTCGGACATTTATGCTCATCGCTTTCGTTGGGGTTAGGGAGCCAGAATACTATGAAAATCACGAGAAATCAAACTATGGCACAATTGAATGCAATCTAAATTGTATTGATAGATAAACATTAGTATGATAACAACAAAGGAGCAACAATAGATTAGGCTCCAACTGACAAAGGAAATGTTAATAAGCTTCAATTGTTTCAGTATAAAACATGGGTAGCTCGAAAGGGAGGAGGGTGGAAATAAATAGGTATAGGTAAAGCGTGTGTTCACGATGCATAGGTAGGTAAAGCGTCAGCTGGAAACAATATTTCAATAAAAAGATAACAAGGAAGGTTTGTTTTGCTGCTCATTTAACAATTTGAGCAATTGTAGTGAGGAGCACACTTGCTTCCTATATTATAATACTGCTATCCTATAGGGCAATGTGGTTAGAAAATAAAATGGCATTTCTAAATGATACGAGATATTTTCCTTCCAATGGTTGGTCCTATCAATTTCCAAAATGTTTCAATTTCTTTAGCGTACTTGACTGGCTTAGAGAATTGTCTTTCTTTTGTCAAATTATTTCATGAATTTCAGCGTGCGAGCCAAGGGCGGAGACACTGGCTGCATAATAATGTTTTTTGTTTATTGATTTTAGAATATGGAGACGTAGTTGAACACCAGAACAAATGAGCCCCCGAAAGCACTTGGAATTTGTAGGAAATAATTCGTAGAGTACAGCGGTATGTGAAAGTTAAAGATTTGCTACTATTCCTTTGTAGAATCTCCTTCAACACAGCGGCTGAACTTTTCCTCTCCTTTTCTATAACGCTCTTTGGTCATAAACAGGATATTGAACACTTTGAGACAATTTATGTGTCAAAATCTGTATGTTGCTTTGTGTGTGACAATCCTACCAGAATCGCATATAGCCCTATGGAGACTAAATATGTTACCTTGTCAATATGGGGACACAAAATGAGCTAGTTCAAAGGAAGACCTCTTTTTCCTTTTTTCTGCAACTCCTGCCCTGGGAAACTTCTACATCCTAAAACGTATTAGTGTTGATTGAAACACATGTTCAATGGAATGGAAGAATTCTTTTGATGAACCATAGAACGAGGAGAAGTAGTTGTGAATACATGCTTGCACGAGTGCTCGCAAAACCATAAAGCCCCATTCGGCAAAATGTTCTCCGGCTCCATTGGTCACTATATCACTAAATAATCACATTTCTGGGCTATTCCTATATTTGATTCCTTTAAATGCCTGGCTAATACTCAAAAAGCATTGGAGTTATATAATGTTAAGAACATCTTAAAAGTTTGAGAAAATACTCAGAACCAAAGGCCTTATCCAAACCAGTTATCAAGAGTCAAGCCCGAAACGTCGCAACAATCTTTCAAGGAACTAATTTTGATTCGATAAATTATTTTATTGTATCAATAATAGTTATATGCGCAATTTGGATATATTGTATTGTGTCTTATCCAAACTCAGCAACCGAAATGCTTTATGACGTCACATTGAAATTGTAATTAATATGACGCAACATTGGTTTTTGTAAGGCTGTGCCATTGTTGATTTACTCAGTAAGTTGATTATTTGCATTCGAGTTTGAGCTAGAATGTGTACAAACAGCGAACCTTCATCGATTAATATGGAGAGTGTCGAAGATACCCTTTCGATAATAAATGAAATTGATAGCAAGGAGATGGATACATTTGATGTGTCTCATATATGCAGTGAGGAATCACAGACTGCATTCAAAGAAAGAATTAAAGACCTTGAAATCCAACTTGCAGAAAGTAAGTTTCAAGTGTGTGCTATTTATCTAAGACGCAACGATATCTGTATTACTTTGATGGGTATTTGAGCAAAAAAGTGAAAGTAGTTCAAAGGAATAACATATAATAACATATAAACCATAAAACGTTAACTAAATGTTTGCCATTCGCATTTGTTATGCTGGAAGAAGATTGTTAAATTTGAACGGAAATGAATTTGTTTTTTTCAGGCAAGAGAGATGCTAATAGGTATCTCAATTACTGTGGTTTGATACAAAAGCTTGCCAAAGACAATGAGAGGCTCGCAAAAATTGAGAAAATGTCTATTCGGAAAGTTCGGAATTATTCGAGGAGCTCCAAGAGCCTGCTACATGCAATAAAATACAACAATTGGCAATATGAACAATTGCAGATTTATGCAGCTGAACAGGAAATAAAAATGACTGAACTGCAGCACAGTACACATGAAATGGAGGTGTACCTTGATAAATGTGATCAAGATGAAAAGCTAATTGCTGAAATGTTGGAAAGTGCATGTCACAACGTCTGCAATGTGGGAAAGAAACTTGGAGTTCTACCTGGATCATGCAGTGATCAAGAGCTGGATGGCATCATGAATATGGCCCATACAATATTTTGTGCCTCTGCCAGAATCAATCATGAAATGGAGCAAAGAAGTGTTGCCTGGCAAGGAGAGCGAATGCAAAATAAATATTCATCTTTGGTTAATGCTGCAGAGCAATTACCTGTTGCCACGGAGCAACAAGGAGAAGCACAACCGTCATTGCCTGTTGCCACAGAGCAACTAGTAGAGGCACAACCGTCATTGCCTGTTGCCACAGAGCAACAAGGAGTGGCACAACCGTCATTGCTTGTTGACACAGAGCAACAAGAAGAAGCACAACCATCATTGCCTGTTGCCACAGAGCAACTAGTAGAGGCACAACCGTCATTGCTTTTTGACACAGAGCAACAAGGAGAAGCACAACCGTCATTGCCTGTTGCCACAGAGCAACTAGTAGAGGCACAACCGTCATTGCCTGTTGACACAGAGCAACAAGGAGAAGCACAACCGTCATTGCCTGTTGCCACAGAGCAACTAGTAGAGGCACAGCCGTCATTGCCTGTTGACACAGAGCAACAAGGAGAAGCACAACCGTCATTGCCTGTTGCCACAGAGCAACTAGTAGAGGCACAGCCGTCATTGCCTGTTGACACAGAGCAACAAGGAGAACCACAACCGTCATTGCCTGTTGCGACAGAGCAACTAGTAGAGGCACAGCCGCCATTGCCTGTTGACACAGAGCAACAAGGAGAACCACAACCGTCATTGCCTGTTGCCACAGAGCAATTAGTAGAGGCACAACCGTCATTGCCTGTTGACACAGATCAACAAGGAGAACCACAACCGTCATTGCTTGTTGCGACAGAGCAACTAGTAGAGGCACAGCCGTCATTGCCTCTTGACACAGAGCAACAAGGAGAACCACAACCGTCATTGCCTGTTGCCACAGAGCAACTAGTAGAGGCACAACCGTCATTGCCTGTTGACACAGAGCAACAAGGAGAAGCACAACCGTCATTGCCTGTTGCCACAGAGCAATTAGTAGAGGCACAACCGTCATTGCCTGTTGACACAGAGCAACTAGTAGAGGCACAACCGTCGTTGCCTGTTGACACAGAGCAACTAATAGATGCACAACCGTCATTGCCTGTTGACACAGAGCAACAAGGAGATGCACAACCGTCATTGCCTGTTGCCACAGAGCAATTAGTAGAGGCACAACCGTCAGTGCCTGTTGACACAGAGCAACAAGGAGAACCACAACCGTCATTGCCTCTTGCGACAGAGCAACTAGTAGAGGCACAACCGTCATTGCCTGTTGACACAGAGCAACAAGGAGAAGCACAACCGTCATTGCCTGTTGCCACAGAGCAATTAGTAGAGGCACAACCGTCATTGTTTGTTGCCACAGAGCAACTAGTAGAGGCACAACCGTCATTGCTTGTTGACACAGAGCAACAAGGAGAAGCACAACCGTCATTGCCTGTTGGCACAGAGCAACAAGGAGAAGCACAACCGTCATTGCCTGTTGCAACAGAGCAACTAGTAGAGGCACAACCGTTATTGCTTGTTGACACAGAGCAACAAGGAGAAGCACAACCGTCATTGCCTGTTGACACAGAGCAACAAGGAGAAGCACAACCGTCATTGCCTGTTGCCACAGAGCAACTAGTAGAGGCACAACCGTCATTGCCTGTTGACACAGAGCAACAAGGAGAACCACAACCGTCATTGCCTGTTGCCACAGAGCAACTAGTAGAGGCACAGCCGTCATTGCCTGTTGACACAGAGCAACAAGGAGAACCACAACCGTCATTGCCTGTTGCGACAGAGCAACTAGTAGAGGCACAGCCGCCATTGCCTGTTGACACAGAGCAACAAGGAGAACCACAACCGTCATTGTCTGTTGCCACAGAGCAATTAGTAGAGGCACAACCGTCATTGCCTGTTGACACAGAGCAACAAGGAGAACCACAACCGTCATTGCTTGTTGCGACAGAGCAACTAGTAGAGGCACAGCCGTCATTGCCTGTTGACACAGAGCAACAAGGAGAACCACAACCGTCATTGCCTGTTGCCACAGAGCAACTAGTAGAAGCACAACCGTCATTGCCTGTTGACACAGAGCAACAAGGAGAAGCACAACCGTCATTGCCTGTTGCCACAGAGCAATTAGTAGAGGCACAACCGTCATTGCCTGTTGACACAGAGCAACTAGTAGAGGCACAACCGTCGTTGCCTGTTGACACAGAGCAACTAATAGATGCACAACCGTCATTGCCTGTTGACACAGAGCAACAAGGAGAAGCACAACCGTCATTGCCTGTTGCCACAGAGCAATTAGTAGAGGCACAACCGTCATTGCCTGTTGACACAGAGCAACTAGTAGAGGCACAGCCGCCATTGCCTGTTGACACAGAGCAACAAGGAGAAGCACAACCGTCATTGCCTGTTGGCACAGAGCAACAAGGAGAAGCACAACCGTCATTGCCTGTTGCAACAGAGCAATTAGTAGAGGCACAACCGTCATTGCCTGTTGACACAGAGCAACAAGGAGAACCACAACCGTCATTGCTTGTTGCGACAGAGCAACTAGTAGAGGCACAGCCGTCATTGCCTGTTGACACAGAGCAACAAGGAGAACCACAACCGTCATTACCTGTTGCCACAGAGCAACTAGTAGAGGCACAACCGTCATTGCCTGTTGACACAGAGCAACAAGGAGAAGCACAACCGTCATTGCCTGTTGCCACAGAGCAATTAGT
Source organism: Sanderia malayensis (assembly GCA_013076295.1). Classification (NCBI taxonomy): domain Eukaryota; kingdom Metazoa; phylum Cnidaria; class Scyphozoa; order Semaeostomeae; family Pelagiidae; genus Sanderia; species Sanderia malayensis. The sequence goes on along the minus strand of RQOL01000618.1, from coordinate 4,177,411 downwards.
AGAGGCACAACCGTCATTGCCTGTTGACACAGAGCAACTAGTAGAGGCACAACCGTCGTTGCCTGTTGACACAGAGCAACTAATAGATGCACAACCGTCATTGCCTGTTGACACAGAGCAACAAGGAGAAGCACAACCGTCATTGCCTGTTGCCACAGAGCAATTAGTAGAGGCACAACCGTCATTGCCTGTTGACACAGAGCAACTAGTAGAGGCACAGCCGCCATTGCCTGTTGACACAGAGCAACAAGGAGAAGCACAACCGTCATTGCCTGTTGGCACAGAGCAACAAGGAGAAGCACAACCGTCATTGCCTGTTGCAACAGAGCAACTAGTAGAGGCACAACCGTTATTGCTTGTTGACACAGAGCAACAAGGAGAAGCACAACCGTCATTGCCTGTTGACACAGAGCAACAAGGAGAAGCACAACCGTCATTGGTTGTTGCCACAGAACAACTAGTAGAGGCACAACCGTCATTGCCTGTTGACACAGAGCAACTAGTAGAGGCACAACCGTCATTGCCTGCTACCACAGAGCAACAAGGAGAAGCACAAACGTCATTGACTGTTGCCACAGAGCAACTAGTAGAGGCACAACCGTCATTGCCTGTTGACACAGAGCAACTAGTAGAGGCACAACCGTCATTGCCTGCTACCACAGAGCAACAAGGAGAAGCACAACCGTCATTGACTGTTGTCACAGAGCAACTAGTAGAGGCACAACCGTCGTTGCTTGTTGACACAGAACAACTAGTAGAGGCACAACCGTCATTGCCTGTTGACACAGAGCAACAAGGAGAAGCACAGCCGTCATGGCCTGTTGCCACAGAGCAACTAGTAGAGGCACAACCGTCATTGCCTGTTGACACAGAGCAACAAGGAGAAGCACAACCGTCATTGCCTGTTGCCACAGAGCAACTAGTAAAGGCACAACAGTCATTGCCTGTTGACACAGAGCAACCAGTAGAAGCAGAATGGTCATTGCAAGCAAAAGTTGGGAAGCCTAGAAAGAAAAGATCTGGATTCTTCAGGCGTTTGCTGTGTTGTAAACGGCAGGATAAGCCTGATGAGGCCTAAACTTGACTTAAATTGATCGACTTGCATGGAACCTGTATTTGATTTATGTTTAATTTGATTTGTTCTGTATTTGATTTGTATCAGCATGTTGCTGGTATCACATATTATTAACATAGAAGTAGATTTCGTTACTTGGATATCACTTTCATCTGTAAATCATCGGTTATAATTTATGTTGTTCTTTGTTTGACCTGTTTGAGTATTTTCTTTAGTTTCCATTGCGTCACTGGATGAGGATAAGCATTGCTGTGTAGAGTGTCTACAATTGCACCAGATGAAAAGGAGGCTAGGGAATTACGAATATTTTCGTTCTTGTTCACTCCTAAGGTCAAATTGTTTTTTAGAAGTAATTTAAACAAATGCGAATAATTATAAGCTAAGAAACTCTGGTACGACGATTTTGCATGGTTTCTTATAAAAAAAATGAGTGCCTTTTATTATTTACTTAACTTCTCTGAGGTTGTTTTTGACATACTTGTTGTATTACTTTCTGGGTTACTTTGAATAAACCTGATACAACTTTAAGCTATCTTGAGCGAGTGCAGTGAGGGCAGCACTTTTCGTTCTGAAAAAGGTTGAGCCTGTGATGCGCACGAGTATTTTGAAACATACCAAGCCTCATCAGCAATTCATTGACCACTGTGGTGGCGCTGGCGTGTCGTGTTTTGGGTTGAGTTGCTTGCTTTTTTCGGTGTAATATGCGTTTCGGTAACCTTATTCGGAAGTGTCCGGGTTTGGTCATTGCAAGCAAAAGAAGGGTACAGAAACGCAAGAAATTAGATCATGCGTTTGTGCCCCCTACCCTTTTTTGTAAGAAACCCAGATCTAGACGCCCTAAAATTTAAGAATCTTTTAGAACTACAATGAAATATTAGAAATTTGGGAAACACGTTTTTCCTCCATGGATGCAACAAATATCAACTACAGTAAATGTATTTTATGTGCTAAGCCTAACATTGTCGGCTCCACATGACGATTTTTCGCATTGACGGTTTTTCTTTGTTATAATACTAATATTTTGCCACATCCACGTTTTTTCTTTGTTTCACTGCAACGTTTTTCATTAAATTAAGAAACTTTTAAGAAACCTTTAGAACTAAAATGTGGCTAAAAATTAAGAAACTTTTACTACTAGGCCTTGAGTCAGGTTTCTTATAAAAAAACGTATATTGTTTGATGATAGGTACACAAGCGCATAACATAACATAACACAAATCGTATGCAAAAGTGCCGGGTACACAAACACATAAAAAATTAGACCATAGGGGACACTTCCGCACAAGGTACGCAAACGCATACTACACCGGCATTTCTTTTGACAGTACTTTAATCATGGAAGGATTATATGGACAAAATTTGGATGCTTTTGCAAATTCAAGCCACCTTGGAGAACCAACAACAACTGGAGGAGGTCCTAATAAGACAAATTTAATTGTCAATTAAATTCCGCAGAGTTTATCGCAAGAAGAAATACGGAACATGTTCAGTGCAATAGGTCCGGTAAAGAATTGCAAACTTGTCAGGGACCATGCTTCGAGCATCAGTCTTGGATACGCTTTTCTTGAATACGCCACCGCTGAAGATGCACAGAAGGCTATTTTGAAGTTGGATAAATGCCAGATTGAAGACAAGACGATGCGTGTGAGTTATTCAAGGCCTTCTTCATCTGATATAAAAAATGCTAATTTGTATATAGCTGGTCTTCCTTCAGCTGTAGATGAAGATAAGCTGAGCATTCTGTTTAGTACCTTTGGACAAATCATAACTCACAAAGTTCTTTACAATTCTGATGGAGCAAGCAGAGGGGTTGGATTTGTACGATATGATAAACGAAGTGGAGCACAGAGTGCCATTAATACAATGAATGGTAAACTGCTGGATGGTGCATCTGCTCCACTGACTGTAAAATATGCCATTCCCCCAGCAGTTAAAAACGTCAACCAGCCGATTCTTGGCATGCTTGCGAATCCGACAAATCCGGTAAATTCATCTTCTCGAAATCAAAACGTCAGATTCAACCCTCTGACTGCCACAGTTAACAGCTCGACGGCTGGAGTGGCTAGCATGATGGCTGCAGCTGCTGCAGCCCAGCAGCAGGTCCAGCAAACAATCCAAACACCGGTTCACAATGCTTTGGCTGTGACAACCTTGGACCAGACGTCGCCTGCAACTGGTCCGTGCTGCATCTATGTCTACGGTTTGCAGCCAACAGCAACTGAGACAACGTTGTACCAGCTTTTTGCCCCATTTGGTGCTATTCTGAGTGTTCGATTGATTCGGGATCTCACCAAGCCAGAACAACCATGTAAAGGGTATGGCTTTGTGAATTTTGTCAATAATACTGATGCGCATAGGGCTGTAATGCAGATGAATAATTTCTTATTCGAGGAGAAATATCTGCAAGTTTCTTTTAAGAATGCAAAGGGAGTCAAATAACTATCATATAGTTGCATTTGAATGCTGAAACTATGGAACCTATTAAAATGTGGGAAGACTGATAAACGATACTGTTTATTAGTATTTTTATTTTTTTGTTCTATTATTCTTACCATTTTTCTTTATATTCATTATCATTGCCGAAGTCATGAATATTACTTTTATGATTTTAATGATTTATTGAGTATCTATTTCTTACTGTTTTACTTTGTCATGACCAAGACTGAACAAACATTTATATGTGTTATTATCAAGTATATGTTACCATTTGTGTTTGTTTATTATTTGTTTATGTAATCTTAGATTTATCTATTACAATCTTTCATTTATTCATTGGTTTATTCACAATTTATTATTATTTTTTGTTGCTTCTTTGCATTGCTATTTGTTTCCTTATGATTCATGTTTATTTTTTATTTTTTGTTATTTGAAACAAATTAGCATATGCTTGAATATTATTTCTTTCTTATTTGATTCTTTATCTCGAACAACGTGACTTATAATTAAAGAATCTTATTGCAAGTGAGTTTATGTTTTACTTTCATAGTAAATCTAACTTTATTACTTAATCTTAACTTCATTATTTAGAATGTTTCTAATACCTAACATTCTTACTTTTTACTTATCATTATTAAGCATCATTTTATATTTGGTATGCAAAAGTGCACATCCAACATTTGAGACTGGGAGGGGGGACTTAAGATGTGGAGAGACTTTTATTATGTTTTTCTTTTGGGACTGTCTGGGAATAATACAATAAGTAGCAAGGAAGTGAGTTGTCATTGGGATAAATATGCAGGGTTGTGATATCAATATAATTGGAAACAAAGCTTCATTGAAACAGAACAAACAATGTTTATTTGGGTACTAAATTTGTGTATCTATTAACAGTTTTGGACTGACTCAGAAAATAATGAAGGGGTTGTGACATAGCCACCTAATGCGTGCGCCCCGAATAGTGCGTTTGCTTGTAATTTTATCTTCCAACGTTTAGCTTCTTCAAAGCTGTCAGTTTTCATTTATTATATTATTTTCTTTAGATCAGATCCAATGGTTAGCAATGAAGAAATGTGATTGGATTATTCTCAGAGGCATGGGCCCTAGCTAGAATGGAGCATGCGTGGTCTTTTCTCCTTGCACATTACTTCCTTCATCATTCGCGCCAATTTGATTCAAAGGAATGAAGGCAAACTGAGAAAAGATGGTAGAAGGAGTGAATTCCGGTAGAAGGAGTGAGTTCTTCATCTTGAGTCTTGTAATTTATGGACTGAGTTGACATCTCTGATATTTTTCATTGCAAAAGAGACGTTTCATCGAAGTAAGAAATGTGTCAGGCCTAAGTCTGCACTGCTGCCACTGAAAGCAGCAGAGTTCCTAATTTTGCAAACGTATTGGCTGACTTTCCACTCTGGCCTGTCACCCTGCCGGAATCTTCTTTTTTAGAAGGCAGGCAGTATCTGGTAGATGTAGATGTAGATGCTTTTATTTGATTTATTTATGTCATGCGTATTATCCTAATCGTTGATAATGGATATAAATATATATTTCCTCCTTCAGGAAATTAAGAGTTCAGAATAGCATCAAAGTCAAACCTGTGCGTAGAGATTGGGCCAACCGACAAAACATATAGAAGGTATGAGTTATAAAGGCAGTTAATTTCTTGTAAACAATTTTATTTGTGAGACGTTCTCGTAAAATAATTTCAACTGTAGCGTTAGGAGTCAAATTATTTCATTGGATAATAAAAAATATGTTGGGCCTAAGTCTGCAACCACTCCTGCCCTAATGCAGCAAAGATTGTTTCATTCAACATTTTTAGTGCGGAGTATTTTATCATTATTAGCTATAATGGACACAATTTTAAATTTCAATTTCTTTTCTTTTTCAAGAAACCAAAAGGTCAGAGTAGCACCAAAGTCGTGGAGAGGAGAATCCCGCCAGGCGTCAGAGGGGATAAAAGGTATGAGTTATAAGCGCATGGGTTTTCTTCTACCCAATTTCATTCGTGAGATTGCTTCGTAAAATAATTCCATCTGAAGGTTTGAGGATAAACATTATTCGATGATAAAGAGGCTCGAACTTATGCATGAACTCGCTCTTATCACTATGTTTTGCTTTATTTTTCTTATTTATTAATTAAAAAAGAATAGTTTTATGATTGACCCGAACCCATGACTTGAACTCATCGAGACAGGCTTCCTTGATATTGAGCACTTTTTGAACAGGCGCTTAACCTACCTATCCATTCCCACCCTCCTCCCTTTCGAGATACCTGTATTTTATACTGAAACAATTGAAGCTTATTAACATTTCCTTTGTTAGCTCGAGCCTAATCTATTGTTGCTCCTTTATTATCATACCAATGTTTATCTACTAATACAATTTAGCTTCCATCTGAATGTTTGAGGATAAACATTATTCGATGATAAAGAGGCTCAAACTTATGCATTACCTCCCTCTTATCACTATGTGTTGCCTTATTTTTTTTATTTATTAATTAAAAAAGAATAGTTTTATGATTGACCCGAACCCATGACTCGAACTCATCGAGACAGGCTTCCTTTTTATTGAACACTTTTTGAACAGGCGCTTTACCTACCTATCCATTCCCACCCTCCCCCCTTTCGAGATACCTGCATTTTATACTGAAACAATTGAAGCTTATTAACATTTCCTTTGTTAGCTCGAGCCTAATCTATTGTTGCTCCTTTATCATCATACCAATGTTTATCTACCAATACAATTCAGCTTGCATAACAATTTGTAGGAATGTCTTTATATGCATTGAATAGCTTGAAGAATGTGTTCTCTTGGTGATGATGATGCTCATGCAACTATTTCTTATAATTATGTAAACTTTATTATCTTGCGACATTGCAATGCATTCATTCAAGTGTGTCATTGTTTGATTTCTCGTGGTATTCATGGTATTCTCGCTCCCTAACCCCAAAGCGATGAGTATAAATGTCTGAGTAACGCGCATCTTTTCCTTTCAGTCTTTTCAAGTCGACGAAGCATGCGGATGCTGTCCTACGGAAAGAAGACTTTGCTTGTTCCAGCTCAACTCTTCGTAGGCCCGGATTTTGGTTTACTCGACCTACGACACAAATTAATGGCTTCAATTCAAGCTGAAATTAAAGTTGGCTTTCCGTTTAGTAGCCCTCTGAAGTCTGGTCCAACATCTATGAAGGATAAGTAATTAATATAGCTAAATCCTCGTATTAATATTCCGTTCGATTTTCTTTATGCATTTCAGTCTCTTTCTTGCCTCGTTATTCTCGTATTGCTTCCTTGCTTCGACTTGTGCATCAAATGGAATTTATTCGTCGAAGTTGATGGCGACATGATATCTCATTTTTTAAATACATTTTTTCTCTTTGCTTTTTCACGCAGATTTAATTGTACTTTGCTTTCATTTATCTCCTCTAAAATTGTTTTTCAGGAAGAGGGCGAAGAAGTCAAAGAAGAAATTATTTGAATTTCATATAAAAACATGTTGCTGTGTCTCTTTTTTGTCGTCTGATCTTTTTTAATGTTAATGTAAGCAAACATAAGACTAGATAAAGATAGATTATATTAGAATTAGAATATATGTAGTTGTAATCAATAGACACAAAATAGAATAACATAATTATAACATAGCATATACATATAGTAGATAGTTACAAAAGATAGATCATAAGATAGATGCGCGCGCAGCAGGGTGTTTCTCTCACCAATCCAAATATCGGATTGGATAAGGAAAAGGAGCGGGGTGGGAGAGAGCCTTTCTCCCCAATCAGCTCATTGGATTGGGGAGAAAGGGGAGAGTAGAGTGGGTGGGAGGGGGAGAGAGTAGAAAAGTCTTTCTTCCTCTCCCCAGCAGAGTGGGGAATAGGGAGGGTTTGAGAGAGAGAGAGAGGGGGCATGAGAGGGAGGGCAGAGAGAGTGGGGGGGAACAGAGAGGAGAGATAAGGGCTATGAACAGGGTTCTAGATCTTTGGAAATTTCAGAGTGGGTAGGGTTTTGTCTTTTCTTTCATTCCCTTCACTCCCTCTTATGCCCCACTCCCTTATCTCTCATCTCTGTTTCCCCACTCTTCACTCCATCTCTCTCTCTCCAACCCTACCCTATTCCCCAACTCTGCTGGTTAGAGGAAGAGAGACTTTTCTACTCTCTCCTCCTCCACCCACTCCGCTCTCCCGTTTCTCCCCAATCCAATGAGCGGATTGGGGAAAAATCTCCCACCCCAATTCTTTCTCTTATCCAATCCGATATTTGGATTGGTGAGAGAAAGACCCAGTTGCGCGCGCACCTATCTTATGATATATCTATTGTAACTACGTATCTTATGTATATGTTATGTAATAATTATCTTATTGTACTTTGTGTCTATTGATTACGACTACATATATTCTAATTCTAATATAATCTATCTTTATCTAGTCTTATGTTTGCTTACATTAACATTAAAAAAGATCAGACGACAAAAAAAGAGACAAAGAAAGACATGTTTTTATATGAAATTCAAATAATTTCTTCTTCGACTTCTTTGGCCTCTTCCTGAAAAACAATTTTAGAGGAGATAAATGAAAGCAAAGGCGAAATTAAATCTGCGTGAAAAAGCAAAGAGAAAAAATGTATTTAAAAAATGAGATATCATGTCGCCAGCAACTTCATCTTCCTTTCTGGCCATGGTTGGTAACGTTTCGCAATGTGGATGACGAATAAATTCCATTTGATGCACAAGTCGAAGCATGGAAGCAATACGAGAATACCAAGGCAAGAAAGAGACTGAAATGCATAAAGAAAATCGAAAGGAATATTAATACGAGGACATATAAAATACTTATCCTTCATTGACGTTGCAGCAGACTTCAGAGGGCTACTAAACGGAAAGCCAACTTGAATGTGAACGCGAATCACAACCATTAACTTGTGTCATCGGTCGAGTAAACCAAAATCCGGGCCTACGAAGAGTTGAGCTGGAACAAACAAAGTCTTCTTTCCGTAGGACAGCATCCGCATGCTTCGTCGACTTGAAAGGACTGAAAGAAAGAGATGCGCGTTACTCAGACATTTATACTCATCGCTTTGGGGTTAGGGAGCGAGAATACCATGAATACCACGAGAAATCAAACTATGACACACTTGAATGAATGCATTGCAATGTCGCAAGATAATAAAGTTTCCATAATTATAAGAAATAGTTGCATGAGCATCATCATCACCAAGAGAACACATTCTTCAAGCTATTCAATGCATATAAAGACATTCCTACAAATTGTTATGCAAGCTGAATTGTATTGGTAGATAAACATTGGTATGATAATAAAGGAGCAACAATAGATTAGGCTCGAGGTAACAAAGGAAATGTTAATAAGCTTAAATTGTTTCAGTATAAAATACAGGTATCTCGAAAGGGAGGAGGGTGGGAATGGATAGGTAGGTAAAGCGCCTGTTCAAAAAGTGTTCAATATCAAGGAAGCCTGTCTCGATGAGTTCGAGTCATGGGTTCGGGTCAATCATAAAACTATTCTTTTTTAATTAATAAATAAGAAAAATAAGGCAACACATAGTGATAAGAGGGAGGTAATGCATAAGTTTGAGCCTCTTTATCATCGAATAATGTTTATCCTGAAACCTTCAGATGGAATTATTTTACGAGACAAATCTAACGAATGAAATTGGATAGAAGAAAATCCATGCGCTTATAACTCATACCTCTATCTTCTCTGACGACTGGCGCGAATCTCCACGACTTTGGTGCAATTCTGACCTTTTGGTTTCTTGAAAAAGAAAAGAAATTTAAATTTAAAATTGTGTCCATTATAGCTAATAATGTTAAGATACTACACACAATTTAAAAAACTGAATGAAATAATCTTTGCTGCATTTAAGACAAGAGTGGTTGCAGACTTAGGCCTTATACCTATTATTTCTTATTTCGATAAAGTCATGGGACATTTTCAACCTCTATTTTTTACAAAAGTTTCCTTTGCAATGAAAGAAGATTCTAATCACCATCTGAGTCCATAAATTACCAGGTTTAAAAGAAGACAAAATAAAACTTACAATTGCAGTTGCTTTCGAGACTTGAACTTGTTCCTTTTACCGTTTCTTCCCAAGTTGCCTTCCGTCTTGTCCTACTTTCGTTAGTAAACCGACCGACTCTGGATTGGATTGGTCAAGCGGCCTGCTTTAATGAGCCATGCCAACAAAATTTCCCGCCTCGTCCAGTGAGATACTGAGCTACAGAAAAACATGCCATATTTCACAAGGCCTTCTTAGAAGCAGCCCACTCACTTTGCTTCATTACTTCGCATTGCAATTCTTGAAAAGAAATTTCATTTCAAGACACTTGCTTCTCCTTCTTTTCCTCCGCCTCGAATCGAAACACTGCAACAACAACAACAACAGAATTTGATTTCGAATTTCGAAAGTCCTCGCGAAGATTTCGCCTTTTTCTCCATTCACAAGCAAGCATTAAGCAAGTCTTTTCTTTTTCCTTCTGAATTTCGACACCTCAGTTGCTATGATGTGATAATGGCTGGTAAAAATATTAACAAATCGTTTAATGTAGTGGGTAGAGGTCGCACTTTGGCGCATTTGAAAAGAATTTCTGGTGAAGTTGTGCCGAGGGCAAAATGCGAAGTCTCGCATGTTGAAGGTGATTTTGACAAAAGCGAATTTTAAAATGATCTTAATTGTCAGCGTATGAACAACAGAAAATACTTACTTCTACATTTCTCAATTTTTACACAGTTGCCAGTCTATATATCCTACCTGTTTTGGTGACTGTGTGATAAATAGAGATTTTACTGTCATTTTCAGATCATCATGTGAACCCCATAGAAACTGTCACTGCTAAAGCTGAGGAGCTAGATCCCAAGGGCAATGCTGATGCTAAGAAAACTGATGCAGGGAAGAATTTGATTCATGGTAGCACAGCAGAGGAAAAGCCAGTAAATCTTTTCAGTTTTGACCCTGTTCTTCTAAAGAGTGTATATTGTGAAGAGTTTGTCCCACGACAAGGTGTTATTACTGACACCTTTCAAGATGCTGAAACTGAAATCAAGCAGGGTGAACATTTCAATCAGCAAGGTAAACCTGCTTATAACTGAAATTGAACCTCGAAAAGCAACAGCCTAAGGAATCCTTTTGTGGGGGCATGCGTAATAGATATTAACAATGAAGAAGCAATGGAATGATCAAATAAGAACTATGAAGAAATATGCTTGATTTAGAAAGGCTTCAAGGATCAAACCTGATTCATACAAAAGTATTTCAAAATAGAAAAAATGAAAAATTGATTTAATCATATGAAAATTTTGATTCACTGGTTGTCAATTTTTGAGGTTTAACTGCATATAGAAGGATACTTGAACTTTGTGCCAGTATTGCTTCAAAATTGCAATTCTTTGAAAGAATGGCAATTTTCAACAAAATATCTGATGTACAAGAGCTTTTAAACTTTTGTTGTCTTTTATTTTGTATTGCTCACTGCAGGGGTGAAATTCTGCAGTTTAATACTTGAAAGCATGGATATAAAAAGCCTTTTACGACTAGGGGGCACAGAAATGATTACTTTGCTTTGTTTTCTTAATATTTTGCGTACATGCCCTGGTGTCCTTCTTCTAAGATTCCTGCTTGAGAGATTATTTTGTTTGCAACAATTTGCAGCCTGTTGATATTGTTATTGTATTTTATTTTTATTTTATTTTTGAAGACAGCGATGATGGCTTTATAATTGATCTAATCAACAATACAGTTTGGACATTGACGGAATCTCCAGGCGATTACGATTACATAATCAATGATTTCACAGATAATTTACGTGGCATCAAAAGTATGGAAACCATGAATGCATTTGTTACAATTTTGATTGAACAGGTAAGTACTCCATATAAACCTCCATATGCTCCATGTGAACTATAATGAACACCTAGTCCATTATGAGGAGGTTTCACTTTAGCACATTAACTGAAAGGCTTTTTGAAACAGATGTGCTATTTTTAAGGGTGTCCTACTTGTGGTATTAAAAGCCTTTGTTTTAAAAATTGGAACCAATATTTTGACTTCCAGGCAATTTCAGAGCCAAACTTTCTTTACTCTGCTGTGAGAATATTTCGTAAATATGACGATGAAAGGACATTGGAAATGGAAGATAAAAAACTGAGCTTTCGGAGATGTCTTTATCCCAGGTATCATAACAAATTGATATAATGGCATCTATTTTCATACTAAAAACTAATTTTCAGATTATGCTGAACTAAACATATGGTCCTCTGCACCACTGCATGGTATAATTTACCCTCAACTAAAGAAATATTTTATTCTATTATTGTATTTTGGTCTTACTTAACATCTGCTATTTCGAACACACTATTAGTTTGCAAAGAGAATGTGAAAGTATTGGTAGTTTACTCAAAGACCCATCAGAAGAAAGTTTACCTCGAGCACTGGGACTATCAATGCTATTTGCTGATCTACTATGCAATATGCAGGTTTGTGTTGTTATTATCTGTTTCTTCACTTAAATGCAATTTACTTGCTATCAATTTATTTTGTCTTGCTAATGCTATTCTATGTCCTTCATAGTGATTTCGTGAACTTTATTCAACCCCACTATCTTTTTAGTTCCCCTGATGGCAATTTTTATCAGAAAGCCACCTTCTTTGATTCCTCCTTTGAAACTTCTGATTGCTCCCCAATGGCTTATTGCGATTGTTAATTTGATGTTTTAGTATATTTATTTGCAGAAAAATGGCCAATTGCTCAAAGCCTTCCTTCGTGGGGTTTTTGAAACCATTTATATTCTTCTTCAGCATGAGAATGAGACTACAATCAACTGTTTGGTCAATATGCTCAAGGTTGTCACCATTCTATTAATTTGATTAGTGTCTGTGTTAATCACACCGACCTTCTCCATCAGAGGGTAGTGTGGTAGTGACATGATGACATGTTGAACTGTTTAATCAAATCTCTTTGTTTGTGTTGCTTTGATTGAGTAGATGTTGTTGTTTTGTTTAGCTTATTGGACCGACCCTCGACGAGCACAAACACAACGAAAAAATAGCTGAAGTGGATATAATGTTCACAAAAGTATATGATCATGCTGTAAGCCACACGTGGCTTCAACATCTACCAAAGTAAGCATAGATGTACCATTATGTTCTCAATGAGTTGCCTCGCTGTTTAAAAATCAAATTTCTGCCTGTCTTTTTTTAAATTGCTTTACATAATATGCTTCAGGTTTGATCCATGATATCACAAGATCTTATTGGTTTGAATAGAAATACACTATTTTTACGTGTTGCATTAGTTGGTCGTGTCACACGTCAACTCCAATTGTGGTCAATGGAAGGGGAGGTCCAACCTGTTATTGGCTATGCTACAATACAATATATACATAAATTTCATATTATCTACCTATTCTTACTGTCTATACTGGCATCACAGTGCTCGATGTACAGAAGTACAGAGCAATAATATAATAGAAGCAAGAAAGTAGACTAGTTCTCTGTTACTCACTCGGAGTTTCATGCTTTTGCAATCATCAGACAGAGTGTAATGCATGATTCATCAGACAGATTCATCATACAGTCGCAGTCGCAAAACGAATCATCAGACAGATTTCATATTTCATGCGCATTATAGTCTGTCTGATGGTTGCGAAAGCATGAAACTCCAAGTAACAAAGAACTAGTCTACTTTCTTGCTTCTATTCTAAATTTCATGTTAAATTCTTTTATTGCAGTGGTGAAAAACTGAAATCTCGACTTGTGCATGTTTACAAGCTTCACTTACGAAATTGGGATGCTGAAGTAACTAGTGTAAGGAATTTTTTACTAGAGTAATCTTTTTTGCTATGTTAGAGATTATCAATTTCATGCGTTTTTATCCAATTTCTATCGTAAAGTTCCTTTTTTTTTTAGTTAAAGGCTGAAGCGTCTCACATTCCGCAAGTTGATTCGACTATTGGTACGTGAACATTTGTTGATGTATAAATCAATAATTGTCGAACTTTTCTTCGTTGTGCGAACACCTTTCGTTTAATTTCTCCCATTTGATTTGCAGATTGGAACGAGTATTATGATGGAGGCGAAGATCAATTCGAGTATGGCGTTTTATTGATAAAACTTCCGTACTAGTTGACTCTGCCGTCAATGCTCTTTGTTTTTGTCGTTCAACGCTTTAAACTGATATGGATGGCTTTCTATAAGAATTCTTAATTAAATATACTACACGACACTATGTTATACTGTTTTAAATTTTCCTATGGCAACTACGCTATGTCATGCGAAACGATACTGCCATATACTATGCTATACTATCAGCAACGCACGAACCGGGACACAGAGAGGCCATGTCCTCCTTTCCACTTTTTGGCAAACTATGCAAAAGTGCTTCTTTCAAACCCAAAATTGCCTCTTCTAAATCCAAAACTGAGTAGTGTCCATGAGCCCCCTTTTCAACCTCCCTCCCCCCTGTATACTATATTACACTTTTCTATGTTATGCCTTGCTATACTACACTATGCTATACTGTCCTTTGCTATACTATTCTGCCCTATACCTTATTATTTCTAATTATACTATTTTTATTTATATTTTTCTGTGCTTTATTAAAATATCCTTATCTTGTGTAGCTATTTCTCGACTCTATATACTGAATAATTTGATAAACAACTCACCAGTCTCCAAGAATTATTTTCAATTTTGCCTTGTTTCTTTTGCAGTCCAATCGACGACGATTTCGAGCAATTTCTCAAGGAGTCTGGTCAGTTATAGTGCATCTATGCGAGGCTTGATCGGTGAAACAGAGGCTGCGAGCCAGAAGACACCTGATAATGTGAAAAAAATACATCATCAAGCATTCTGAAGGCAACTCCAACATTATTTCAACATCGCACATTACAATATGCCTGTTAGAAGATCATTCCAGTTTTGATTTTTGATACATTGATAATTTATAGTGACTGTACTTGTTTCAACTTTAATCGTTGATTTATTGTTTATGTCATCTTTTGTTTTTGTTTTTACTCTAAATAAAGATATATATAATGCAAATTAGAGACAATCAAGAATGCAAAAAGAATTGTCACCATTGTCATCAGTGTTTTTTTCTCGAAAAATAGACAGATCGATGAACCTGGCAATCCAACCTTACAAAGCGCAGTTGAGTCTCGGCTATTTGCTCTCTAATCGGGTTTCTCTGGCCCGTTCAAAGTAGATTAACATGGGTGTTCGGAACAAATTAGAACAACAACTTAGAATAAATGTATTTTCAAATTGCTAAATCTGCTCCACTTTAAGTGTGGTTACTGGCTTAATGAACTAATCACCGCATTTTAGTAGCTTTGCGCCTGGACTTAAGTGCAGCCTGATTCATGCTGTGGTGTACATATGTAACGAATTTCAAATCGCTTTAAACTGATCACTGCTTTTTCTAACAACCCATAGCTGGCGCTTTGACCGCAAGTTAAGCCTAGTATCCATATAGTCGTTGAGGGTCGTTGAGGGTCGTTGGCAGTCTTTATGAGTCGCTGAAAATTAGGATCAGCGATGTGTATCCATATAGTCGTTGAGGGTCTTTGAGGGTCGTTGGCAGTCTTTCGCAGTCGTCGAGAGAATGTGATAAGAAAGCGCGCACAATAACAAAGTGGCGCCAAATTTATACGTTTGAAACATGGCAGAGGCACACACGGAATTTTTGTTGTTGTTTTTCGCAAATATCATGTGTGTAAGAAGACCGAATACTTCTGCCATAAATTTAGACAAAATTAAGGGTCCAAAATTGCTATTTTTAGAGAGTCAAATATCTCGAAATATCCCCACGTGGCATTTGGCATTTGTACTTTGGCAAGGAAACATATCATATTACCATAAATCAAAGGATTCTCAGTCGTTTTATAGGTGTTGACGGTCGTTGAGGGTCGCTGAGATAGAAACTTTTCTATCTCGACGACCCTCAAAGACCCAGTCGTTTTGGGTCGCTGGAAGGATTAAAATCAATTTTTGACAGGTCTCTGCGTGATTGTTAATCTTTTCAGCGACTCCCAAAGACTGCCAAAGACCCTCAACGACCCTCAACGACTATATGGATACTAGGCTTTATGCCTGAAGTTCAAAATTTAATAAACGCAGCCGGCGGTTAGTTGATGCCCTCTGCGTAAGTGACATATTGTGAATTGTCAAAAAATGTAGGTTTAGTGAGAAAGAATGATAGGTTGAACTGAAGGTTTACTTTGATGTATAACATTCTTGAAGCAGAATTTTTATTTTCGCCCTGGTATGAGGAAGAATCACAGATGCTGCAAATCAAAGCAAACTCATTTAACAGCAACAGGTCACGGTCACTGAGGTGAAGTATGAAAACAGAACTCTTTATAATTGAGCTATTTGACATGATAAATTGGAATTGCGCTCGATATACACATATTGATGAGAACAGATAATCGAGTTTCGCATCACATAATTGTATGTTTTTAAGATGTGTGCGGCTCGCATCGGGAAAGATAATAATTTAGCCACCATTGACAGATGGCTGTTCTTAAACATAATCATTGATCATAATTACTGTATGTTGATAGTGTGCTTGCACATATGGGAGCATTAATCTCAGCTCACATGAATATCTTGGTGATGCAGTTGAAATAATAATAACGAAAATGTGATTATGTTCAAGATGGTGTAGCGAAAAAGCAAGTGACAGCATGGAAAAAATAAATGATGAAATCATGATGGTATAACCATGCGCTTTTCATAAGAATGCCTTGACTTGTGTTGAGTCTCTATTTTTTCATTGTTATTCTTAAATTTCCATTGCATTTTGGTCATTTTGAGCCTCGATATTCCCTATTATATATCTTCTCATAGAAAAGTGTGTAGCTGGGGTTCTAAGGGATCAGTTTTCCCCCTGAAAAATGTTAGGGGTGGGAGCCCTCGTTCTAATTAGAATTAAAAATAGTGTCAAATAATATCAGCAAAAGCATTTAGTCCACATACTGCTTTCAAATCTTAGTCATCTAATGTTTATTCTCAGTTGCTCGATTAGAGCGCTCGCACACAACACAGCAGTAGCGTAGTGCTGTGTATTTTTTACCGTCTATACGCTGCATTCGGCAAAATTCTGCACGTCAGAAAACTATCCTTAAAGATCGAAGAAATAGGAAAACATCCCCAGCTGAAATGTTTAGCTGCTGCAATGCAAAATCGATGTAAAAAGAATAAACAGGAAATAATTGAAATCTTTTGCACATGTTTGATAAGAAACCACAGCTGCATTTGTCGTCGGCAAATTGTGCCGAACAATTTACAGGCCCACGTATGATCATCATGAAAAGCAAGGCAGATGTGTTTTGGATGAATTTTATTTCACTCGATAAAAGCAGTTTATATAAATAAAATAGTCATTATAGATATATTTATCTTTTATATTTATATTTAATTATATAATTCGATCGTTTCCACTCTGTCTAGATGCTCCAAGGGTAACAACAGGATGTACTTCATCAAATATTCAAATATATTTTGCATTAAGTATAAATGATTTATTTCTCCAAAAATGAAAACAAGAAACAAAACGGAAGTTCGCTGCTTGGAATATGAAAAGCAAATCATTTTGCAATCTTCCCCCAATCTTATTGCACAAAAGAACACGTGGTTCCAAAATCGTCATATTTCTATTGCATGTTATTCACAATGTACATTTTATCAAGTCATACAAAATGAGGCACGAAATGGCCAGAGCTTTATCAAATGAGAACGAGCTTCACTTTATGGCGATATGTTAACCAACGCCATGCCTTCTCTCCCCAGTTTTCCCGTTTACTTGTTTGCTTGGCTTGGCACAATGTGTATGCAGCACATCATTCAGTCACAACACCACAATGCAATGACAACACAAACCCGCACATGACAGGGAAAAGAAGGAATTGATATGATAAGTAATCGTTTTAAACAAAATAAACCCGGCCTAACGAGTGTAAATTTCTTACAAAACAACGACATACATAGCTGAGTGTTTGACACGTCCAGTCCAGCTGCCTTTTCCAGACAGTCTGAGGCAAAGAAGACAACATTGTTCAAAGCTGAGCCTTACATGCATTTTTAAATATCGAGTTCCGACAGAACCACAGAGCAAACACTTTGCTTGTTATTTCAATTTAAAAAAACTCGTCTGTGAGAAAGTTGACACTGATGGTCTCCCGAGGCCCAAATTGTTAAGAAATCTTTAGAATGTTATAAGCATTGAGAGCAACTTTGAAAATGTAATCTTACTGTGTTGCAGATTATAGCATAGAAGACATGTTATCAAGGACAATTGCTGAAACATGCCAAATTTGCATCAGTAATTGACTATGAAACTGATAAAATAACCTTCATTACCTAATCATTTTGAAAGTTAAGACTTTTGGCACTTGATAAAGTTCTTCATACAGTGGAATTTTTTTGTTCTTAAAATTCAGTGTACTTGGGTGCACTCAATTGAAAATAAACAGAGAAGAGCGTTAAGAAATAGAAAAGGTATTTTACTGTTGGTCTGGATTGGTCTAATGAAGCCCATTTCCACATATAGGCCGATTTTGAACAGACTTCATAAATATGATATGATACAATACATGGATAACAGGTATCGGCTTCTAAGGTACCTCGTCTTACATAGCATTTGAGAAGATGACGAGCTATTAGCGTACAAAAGACATAATCTAGATAAGATTGGCAGGC
Source organism: Sanderia malayensis (assembly GCA_013076295.1). Taxonomy (NCBI): domain Eukaryota; kingdom Metazoa; phylum Cnidaria; class Scyphozoa; order Semaeostomeae; family Pelagiidae; genus Sanderia; species Sanderia malayensis. The sequence continues at coordinate 4,159,186 of RQOL01000618.1, read as the reverse complement.
AAGAAGACAGCATGATGAATTATTAATTTATCATCAACTCCTACTTTACTCTTTGCATTCGATGGAGCGATTCATTTTGCCGTAGAAACACCTAATATTTACACAGGAGTTTGCAAGAGACATCAAATGGCAAGTTGAATAGGTTTTATCGTTTTCATTTGTAAAGCTACAAGGTCTTTTCATTTGGTCTTTTCCAACAATTTTGCTCATCAACTGACAAAGTTGCATAGAAAATTTGCCATATTTCAAGTTCCAGCCTTGCCAAAGATTATTGAAGGAAGTTCTACAGATTTGTGCTGAATTGAAGACAGGTGAGAAATAATTGATTTGATAATCGATTTTAAATGACCTTGAACACGTAATTTCCCTATTTTTCATTTTAAATGCATTTACCTGCAATGGCCGGTTAAGTGACCAAATAAAACATTTCCCTAGGTGCCTTTTCTGAGAGATTTTTATAAACAAATAATGCTATGAAATAGAATTGGTACTTCAAAAAGCTCCGAAAAGCAAGCATCTTGATAACATGATCATGGAATATAGACATCTTAGAATTTATCCTCCTCTCTATGGCAAAAGGTTTTATTTTTAAATGCATGTAAGCTGAATAAAACATTGTTAAACATTGCTTCGACTTATGAAAGGAAATTGAATAATAATGAAATTCAGACTATCAATCGGACTATCAGATAATCTATAAAGTATGCAATGGTCTATAGACGAACTTGGAATCAGGATATTCTGCGAGTAATATCTGTTCCAAGTTTTTCCTATTCAAGCATAACACTTTAACATACAATACGTGCACTCCTTCAAAATGTTTTGCTCGTTCCAAGCTTCTTTTTATGTTGAATAAAATGATACTGGGATGCAAAGAACATTTTAATAAATCCTATCCGCTTTGCAGACGACTTTGTTCCAAATTGAACGAATTAAAAATTATCAAATCTGTGCTAACATGAGAGTTCTCGATTGCCACAAACCGCTATATCGTTCCGCCGGAATCCTGGCGTTTATGAATTACTTCCCCAATAAATTATTACAGAAACACAAAACTTAGAACGCATGAGAAGATGAAATATCAAAATCAACGAATGTTATCAAAGAAATAGTTGAACGGGTGGCTTTGCAAGTACGCAGCATAAAAGCCTTGGCTCGCCTCAAGATAAATCATGCTTTTGCTTCTATTTTGTTTTACAAAGACTACCGACCAAATGATATTGAAATTAAATTGAACTAATTTGGTTTCTGCTGCAAATCAATCAATGTTCTCATATAATAGCACAATGAATATTGAATATTTATAGCCATTTATATTAGTTCTTTCGGCTAAAGTACTCTTTTATTCATGTTTGCTGGCACGATAACTCGTTCTTTAGTATCATCTTCAAAACAAGCATACTGAATTAATAGTTGCGGTGCTCAAACTGAAAGATGATTGCCAAAATTTTACTGTTTTTTTAATCATATTTCACGTTTCCTTGAGAAATAATTCCTTCATTGCTGTGAAAACCTCAAGTTTGCTCGTTGTGCACTGTTGAGTGAAGTGTTGGTCATTACTAACAAAAATAGGTCTGCAGGCCCTGCTGAGGCCAGAATGATAACAGGGGCAACACGTGATTATAATAAGCATCGAATTTCAAACCCCCCAAACGCACAAGAGTTGGCAAAATGGACTGCGTAACACATGATCATAAAATTATTCTTGCGGTGGTTACATAGTTCAATTAAATATAAATTTTATTCGGCTCTGTATAAGATACTTTTCACTTCTATTAGCTATGTGGCTACAGAAATTCCAGCAAAATCTATTCAACGTTGAAAAGCAAATTGAACTTTCTATATTAGCTACAACTTCTCAAATTAGCTCCTATCACCTATTACTGTATTGCATGCTTGCATGTAGGGTGGTATTCTAGCATTCGTCGAATCTTATCATGAAAGACAAACCACTGGTGTCTACCAGTGCGTTATTGTTAAACACGCCAAATGAAATTGTTGATTACAGATAAAAATAAAAACATTGTTTAGTCAGCCTACCCAGAGCCATAGAAACACTGTCATTCAAAGATGAAATTCATAGCAAGTCAAATGAAAGGCAATCGTGAAATAAATGAGGATTTTAAATAATGGATTGTTTTATTATTATTATACAGGAGAGCGCACCATTTTATAGAATGCACTGATCTAGCTTTTAACAACGTCTCAATATTTTCCATCTTTATTTTTTCAATTTCCGTTGTTTTGACAAATGTTAGCCTGATTAGCTATTAATTTGGGCACACGTTCGTTTTTATAGCAAGTTTTTTATAATCCAGAACTGGAACTTTCTTAACGTTTTGACAAATCCGGTTCTACTGTCTCACAAACCAGATTTTTATAAGAAAAACGTGTTACAGGAAAGCGTGTAAAAATGATGATTGAGCTTTAGAACTGCAAGAATTCTCATTCATGTTAACTTGGGAAGACATAAAAAGCATTCACATGGAAGAACCGAGTAAAGATTTTACCACTTAAGCAAGCCCAGCCTATTTCGTCTTGGTATAAGCTTCACATCGCAAACGATGACAAAGAGATAAAGATCAACGATAAGCTATTGAAATTTGCATTTATATTTCAAGCAAAACCCTTTTCGAATAGAACTGTGAGCAGGTCTCTTAATAGAGATCGAAATGAATGGGCGAAGACTGGAGAAGTAAATATAGATAAAGGGATTTGTACTAAACTCTACAAAAAGAAAGGTTTAGAAGTATCTTATATCGATAGGCAGACAGTGGAGCCAAAGAGACGAGGAGAAAGAGGGTTTTGCATATTCTTGCATAAAATAAATGATAAATTATTTATTCACTATACAAGAAATGTAAGACAACAGACATGTGGCCACGTGACTTGAAAAAACATCTGTAACTATTAAAGAGGGAGATTGTAAGGCAATATATCCATGGCAAGTGAGATAATCTAAATCAGAGAAAAAGCTCTCTTTCTTGTTATTTGGACAACCAAACTGATTAAATTTAGGGAGCCTTGAAATATTATTTATTATCTCTCCCTAGTTTCTATGATACAAAGAAGAACTGAGACGCCAATAATCAATTGGCATGATATTACTCAACCTTATTCATTTTTGCCACAGATTACTTAAAAAATCCAACTTTTTTTATTTTTTGGCCTTTTCTCCTTCAAATTGCATGCGTCTGGCTTGGTCACAGCTACCAGAGCAGCTGTTCTAGCCAAACATCTTGTATTATCTATATTTTTTCCTAAAGCAGTGTCCTGTAGAACAGAGTAAGGAAATGCTTCATTACATCATTGCCTGCCAATCGCATCGAACTGAACGAAACGTGTTTCTGAAGCACAACGTTAAAGGTATCTTACAAGTGAAACAATTAAACAATACTGAAATTTTGAAGCTATGAGCAGACAATTTTGCTTTAATAAATTCGCCCAGAGAAGTCTGTTTTTACGTGAGTAACGCCTTCATCTCTGTTCAACCATTTCTATCATTCGACATTTTAATGAAGCCAAGCTTAACATTCTTAGCATGTATTCTTAAAATGTCGAGTTTGGAAATACCATATCGCATAATATGGCATATAGAGAGTCTCTAAGACTATTGATATCAGTCCAAAGAGTTAAATCGAAGAAATGTTCACGAAACATTTTATTTCTTTATAATTTCTTGTCTAAGGTTGGAAATGTTCTCACGTTATTTGCAGTTTTTGGTTGATAGTTGATTTATCGTCGGCGTTCTTCTTAGGTGCTTTTTGTGGACAAAAAAGGAAGACTTTGATTGAATTATTTACCAGAAAGACCGAGGTTTGCAATAGCAAGTTTATTCAAGGAACCAAACCGGTCTTATCGTTTCAAGTATTAGCAAACTTTAATTACAGGTTGCGAATCCTGTTATAAAAATTCAAAATCATTTCCAATTTGTCGATATTTGTCTATCTTTGATGGATATTCAAAGATTTAAGCATATTTGCATTTGATTTTTCAATATAATCTGATTGAATTCAAACAAAATTGAATGGGCAGCAAATGCACCCCCTCTGGCTAATATAAATGAATAATTTTAAAGCTAGCCATCCTGGTTGGAATCTATTATCCGCCTATTCAATTACCACGACGTGTTGTCTTTTAAAGTTATCAAACTACTGGAAGGTTTTTACATTTTGCTTTGTTTTATAACATTTTACCAAGAAAAAGATAAGCTTTCCATGTAACATTTTACTTTGCCAATTGTTTTTGCCTTTGGTATTAAGTTTGGGGTGTTTAAAGGGGCATTCTACGAAAAACAAATGCATGCTATGATTTATGTGATTTTGACCAAGAAGCACATGGCAACAACTATCGAAAATCGTTTTCCGTCAATCGATCTTTCAACAAAAGAAAGAAATGGAAGAAAACATTTCGACGAGCTATAATTTCAGTGCTCCATCACTTTGAATGAATCGTTGTTAGCGATCGGTCATTTTCGTTATGGTTTGTCGGCACGAGTCGTCGTCAGCTGCATAGGCGCCGACTACGTGGGGGCTTGGGGGCTCAAGCCCCCTCTGGGAATTTCTATGGGGGGGCTCAGCCCCCTCTGGGAATTTTGTTTGGGATCTGAAAAAGCACGTTTATTTTATCAAAGAAACACTAATCAAAGAATTGAGCCGATGATACTGTAGACCATGATGCTATATCTGTTTTATTGCAATGCTTTGTTTCTTTATTATACATAATACATATGTATATTGTACGTTATTAAAAGTGACAGGGAATTTTTCTACCTTTTTACTTTTCCACTTTTTTTTTAATTTTGAGCCCCCCTGGGAAAAGTAAAAGTCGGCGCCTATGGTCAGCTGTTCTCGGTTTTGATTGGTTGGTTGCACGTCGCTCGTTCGAAGTGGTTGTTTGTTGACTCCGAACGTGATGACTTCATCAACATGGACGAAGAGTTTAGACATATCCAGCCTTACGTCTCTACAGTTAACTGCGCAAAAAAGGCCTGCCGATAATGCTTGTCTTCGGCTCGGATCCAAATTGTGGGATATGACTGAGCTCTCTGTCTTGATTTTTGAAAAATGCATGGTTGGTTCGCGGCAAGTATAATGTTGGTGAGGAAAATTTTTGAAAAAGTCCGTAGAGATGTGAACGTTCGCTGTGAATGGAAAAAACCCAGTGTACTGAAATCTATTTTTTTAAGAACCCCTTTAAAAATATATTATTGCCGGCTATAGTTTTGAAAAGTTTGCTTCCTTTAATGAGAAACAAGTAAATTCAAAATGCTCTGGAGTATTCTCATTTGACAACTGAGACGATTTTTAATCAATTATACGTTAGTGGTTGAAGCAAAGTTGTGACACTATTTGTACAGCTTATGACAGTATTGAAGAAACACAAAATAAAACTTCAAGTTAAAAACAAATGCTTTCACGTGTGTACATTTATGTTTAGAATGCATTGGTAATTAAGAGCCATAAATCATTTAATATGAAAACTTAAATATTAATAATGAAAGCATTTTTTCAACAGGGAAAGGAGTTGCAGATATACTATATCTTAGTTGATTAGTAAATAGAACAAGAAAGGATGAACACAAGCACCAGTTCGTCAATTGGGTTGCTTTCAAGCGGGGTAACAAGCACCCACAACATAACAACAAACTTCACATCAGCACAAACAACAATGCAACCAAGTCATATTCCGGTGACGCCGAAGGCCCTTAAAGACGCCACAAGAGTCATCTATGTCATTGTATTCATTGTCGGTGTGGTTGGTAACATAATGGTATGCTACATCATTGCAAAACGAAACAATGCAAGTAAAAGACGCAGTATTCATACATTCACACTTAATCTGGCATTGGCAGACTTGCTTGTCTTGTTCATCTATCTACCATCACAGCTGAAGTTGTTCGAGACAAACATGTTGTGGAAAATTGGCGATGCATTGTGTCGTATCACCTATCTGATTGTGCCATTAAGCATTTATGCATCAATTGGCACGCTGGTGGCGATAAGCAGAGATAGGTATATCGCTGTTCTCAGGCCTATGGCTTCGTTGGACAAACAAAACACTAAATGGATTCTACTTATCATTTGGATTGTTTCGTTTGCATTGACAATACCGTTGCTGCTCGTTGCAAAAGTTAAATGCGGCTACTGCACGGAGATTTGGCCGAATCAATTGATGTATGAAGTGTACTGGATTTTTGCGTTTTGCATACAATTCGCAATCCCAGTTCTTATCCTTGCAATTGCGCACATTTTAATCATCGCTCATTTGAAGTCGCTGGAAACGCCATCTGCTTATTTTTCCCGCGCTTTGGCGCGCAGACGACAGCAGCAGCACCTCATTCGCATGTCGATTAGCCTCGTTTTGGTGTACGTCATTTGCATGCTTCCACAACACGTGGTCTTCTTCTGGATAATGTATGGCAATTTGAAAAGCAACTCGTACAAAATGTACATCTTTCAAGTCTCAAATCTGATGCTTATTCTCAACAGCGCTTTAAACCCAATTGTGTATGGTACACTGAACAACGACATAAAACGTGGAATACTGAGTTTGTTCAGCTTAGGAAAGCGACAAAGCAATATAAAGCATAATGATTGGAGAAAAAAAACTATCGAACTGCAAACAATATCTTCCTTCACAGGCTCCTCTGCCCAACCTAAGCGACCCAATAGTCTGACCCAAAACGGCACATCTCCATTGCTGAATGATGATGCCGACACAGAGCCACCACTCACGCCAACAGCAAAAAGATATTTGGCAATACGACAGCACAAGATCAACGAAAAGAATGGAAGGGCAAAATTAATTCGAAGTAATAGCTTTAGAAATAAAAACAATCACTTACTTGGAAACAATAACGCGTAAATGGACTTGTTTTTACTCGATATTTTGTTGATACCTCGTTGTCAAATTACTGGCCTAAAATTAGCGAACTTTCTCGTGATATGACAGCAATATTTAGTCTAGTCTAACATAAAGTATTATACAAACAAGGACCTCAGGGAGTATAGTCACTTTAAAAAAGATATTTCACGTATTGCATTGTTTTTGAAATCCCCAAAGGGAGTAAAAGTTTTGCCATGTTATTATAGGGCATAACAGAACCTGTCAATCAGTAGTAGAGTGAAATTTATTAAAAATTTGAAAGTTAATGTTATAAAATTAAATCTGGCGAAGCTGGAAAGAAATCTGTGCTAATTGGGGTTTGTTCATTTGAGCCCGCTTACTGGGCCCGCTGACTAAGCAAGATTTCAGCTTCTCCTCAAATCCAGTTCTGTTCATGTGACAAATCTTGTCTCGCATGACGAGATGGAGACTGTAACCTGAAGATTGTTACGTGAGAAATTGACAATTGCATGCACAAAATTGACATATTGTACATGCGCAGTTGACTCATGCTTATTTAAGCAAGCAAGTAATATTTATTTGTTAACGCAGGCTGAGGGTTCTGGCAGCTATACAGCTGATGTGGGCCTTACTAAGTGGATAGAAATATTTATTAAGGGGATAGAAATAAGGTATAAGACATAGAGATAGGATAATATATAATCTATAGAATGATCTGGAGTGCGAAAGAGGCCCACCCTCCAGATGCCACTCGCCTAGACTCATTACATTGCGTCCCTGTGCTTCACTCGAGGCTCGCTCGCCTGCAGGGACTTATCACATTGCTATTACAAAAATCAAATAAATATGATTTTCCTCGATTTCATTTATTCTTATATTTTTCATGGCACGAGCCCCTTGCAAACAAAGTCCAGAACAATGATCTCCAGGGATGCCAGTCTCTTTTGCAGGTTTGGTTTTGTTGGTATTGCAAAAATTGTGGAATTGTATACACGGCAAGCAGGACTTTTCAGATTTCTCGGGTTGAAAACGCAGAACTCGTGAATTCAAATGGTTGAAAAAGTAAGGTATAATTGTTGTCACTTAATTGTGTATTCACTGCATCTTCAGATTAATGGGTTCCAGGAGTAATCTCAATATCAACCTCAAATCTATCTGGCAATGAACCATTTGAATAATTTTGATGTGTCAATGCCATAAATTGATGTGTTGATGCAAAGGAAAAGATTTTGTAAATAAAAAAGCCAAACCCTCAATGGGTGTAAAGCAAATTCTATCAAAAGTTTGGAGGAATATTTTCAAACTGCACAAAATACCGGCTTATTCTCAAGTCCGTCTAAAAACCATAACATTTTCATGCAAAACGCCAAACAAAATGTCTTTCCTAAAGCAGTTGTCCAGTTTGTCCAAGCATTACTGCTTGGACAAATTTTCCCGTATACAAGTCATTGAAAATATTTCTGAACAACTCCGTCCTTATCCATCGCTGCTTCAAAAAGTCATACATTTGCTTTCGCTCTGGAGAAATTCATTTGTAACTTCATTTGAAAATGTTATAGTTTCATGCCATGCCAAGCTACTCTTAAAAACAAGGGGGTAAGCATTTTTGACACAAACGCCGTTATTGGCCTCGATATCGATGAAAATATTTGCATAGACCAATCAGAACGACGTATTTTGAAATACTGCTCTGTGAATGGAGGAACAAAAATTTGTTGCCGAATTCCGATTTTTAATACTCAAATGTGATAAGTCCCTGTTGGTGGAGCGAAGGCATTGAGCAACAACATAGGGACGCAATGTAAGTGAGTCCACCCTCCAGCCCTCCAGAAATTATTTTCAACTTAATACATCGAAACCCCGTGTTTGAGCACAGGGACACAAACTTTCCACCCATAAAGAGATATATGGCCCTATAACTTGAACAATTGCCGAGGACGATACAATCTCTGAAATAGTAAAAATAATATTGTAAAACAAACCACGAACCTTCGAATACAATGAACATAACATAATATTTGAAAGATTTGAATGCTTTTTTGAGGCTCGAAAGTATCAATGTACTTCGTAAATTTGTCTAGGTCAGTCAGCTGGCCCTGGGAATTGCGCCCACATGAACAGACCCGGTTGGAAGCACTAGCTTGTCAAACGCAAAATCTGCATGCTAAACTTGGATAAGTTGACTACGACTTGAGTCTAATTCCAATCAGGTATTTTTATGCATCACGGAATTGTAACTGAAATGCATTAACGTCTCCATGGGAATTCTTTCAAAAGGTTCCTTCCATTGAAGTGGGAGTCTTATCTCTACCAATCCGTCGAGGCGGCTTTAGAATTCAAAGTTCTCATATCTTAAGTAGCTCGATTAAGAAAGAGGAATTCGTGTTTCGCAAAGCTAAAGGTTCTTATCACAACAGTAGACCTGGATAATCAAAGAGCTTAACGTTGCAAGACATAGTATCGGAACATTTGACAAGAGAAAGGACCATAGATTACAAGGATTTATTTCAAAAGAGTCGACTTGAATAATAGCTCAACTTCAATTTATGTCAAAGTTCGTGGGGTTCAAAGATATATTTAAAACAACTTCCATTACTTAGTCACTAAAAATCTGGATTCACATGGTCTAGTGAATATTTACTATCATGAATGTCTATCTCAGCTAATTTAATATTTTAATAAGCCTTACATTGGCAAGCTGAAATTGTCAACAATTCTGACCGCACAGCTAAGTGCCACAAAAAGCGTTTCAAAAGCAAAACAAAAATAGAAAAGATTAACCCTATTTATCGCACAATTTTCTGTAATCAGCCACAGCACAATTTCTATTTTTCTCCAGCTATAAATACACGTTTTTCAATAAGAAAGTTCTTTATAAGATAGTTGTAATCGGTTTTTCAAAGGGTTAAGATAGTTCAGAACGAGGTTGATGTTGAAGCTTGAAAAAGTTGACAAATTTGGGTACTCGAAATTTTTTAAAACTTCAAACAAAAAACAACATTTCAAAGAAGAAAATCCTGTGTATAAAGAAGCACTTACTATAATTGGTAATAACATAGCATCTATCTTTTGCTGTTGCTAAAAATGCATCAATCATATTCGTATCACAGCATTTCTGACAATGCGCATGCTCAACAGCGTAATGCTTTTCAACTTGTGCTGAGATAGCTGCGAAAACCTTAACAAAGTTTCAGCACTGAAGTTGGGAAAAAATTGACACGAAGGTTTGAATACTGATCTGAAAAGCCTTTCTTATAAATAAACGTGTATAGTGGATTAGATTATGAATGCAAGCGCAGGTAATAACCCGACCTTAGATGTATGTGTATCATGTTAAAGTTACATTTTAACCTTAGGACGCTTTGCACCTGCTCCAATTTCTTTTTCGATCTCTTTCGCAAGCTCTCCCTGTCTTTCCTGCTTTTCTTTGGCATGCTTCGAGCACATTTTAGGCTTGCACTCAGTCAAGTTCTTGTCTTTCGTTAGACTGAAGTATATGAAGATGAATTGAACGCAGATGATTACACCGAGAATTGATGCGACAACAACTGTTATCGTAAAACGACCCCAAAAAGTGTCTCTTCCTTCAATATCTTGAAAAAGCAAATAACTCATTAGTGAATCGTAATAAAACCTGTGACAGCCCTCCCACCCCGCCCAGAGGTTGGGCTGCATCCAGCCCTGGGAATAAACTTGGAGAAAAGAAAATATTTTGTCACATGCAATAGAAGAAGTATATAGAAGACAAAACTCGAGAGTTGTTAGGTAATTTTTATAATTAAGTTGATTTTAGTATTGTTTTAAGGGAGGACCCCTTGAAAATCAGCACACGTATTGAAGGGTTATTCTCCCAGTAGTAAATATTTGAAATAAAAAGCGAATGAAATGAGAAGGGATTAGAACATCTATAACAAACGATAACTCAAGGTGTTTATTGAGCAGCTACCATAAAAACACTGATGAGTCGAGAGGCTCAGCAAAATATATGATACACAAAGATAGTATGGAAGAACCAAAATTGAAACATAATGAAATGATACCGTGAAAGAAACAAAAAATTTGGCAAGGAAACTTACTTTGAGCGACAAATTGGATATCTCTACTTGGGTCATTGTAAAAATGTTGGCACACAGGGAAGCCAGGAGGTGGTGGTGGACTTTGATCGACTGCTTCGTTGAGAACCATTGCCATGCCATCCAAAGCATGAACCTCGATATGACAATGCAGGAACCATTTGCCTGGATTATCAGACCGAATCCGCACAACAACGTAACCTCCGGTCGGAACAATGACCGAGTCTTTGCGGGGTGGGTTTTTCAGGTTCAGATCAGGTAAGTTGCCCCCTCTCCAATCTGGTCTTGCCCATCGTGCATTGTTGCAGAAATTTAACTTCGGATCACCACCACATTCCACGTCCGGATTATCCGCTGTCAACTGACCGGTAGCTGGATCGTAAGCCGGATAGCCCATTTTCAAAAGATAGAAACTATGCCCGTGCAAATGCACTGGATGAGACCAGCCTTTGCCGTTACCCATGTTAATCCAAACCATTTGTATGGTCTTGTTAAACGGCAAGTCCAGACCATAATGGCAGTAGCAGATTTTGTCCTCCCCACAGTTTTTGTTGTTACAGTCGAAATTTTCAGCTATCTGGTCCGATTGGGTGAGCGATGATATTCCGGGCATTTCGAATTTCCGGCCATTCACAGCCCCGGGCGTGACCACCGTTCCGGGGAAATGGAAATTAAGAAAGTATTCCTGGGAATCCCCTTCGACGTATTCCGGAGTGGATTCGGGATTTTTCGATTGGATGTCATGAAACGTCAGGCATTGAGTGAAGTATCCGGTTGGAAAGTACAGGAAAGGGCAGTTGACAACAATGCAAACGTTACCCTTTGTGCATTGTCTTCTTTCGGATGTCGGGTCTCTTACGTTGGCTCCTTCGTAGTGGAGAATTGCAGAGACAGAATGATTCGCTACGTTAGCCTGCAAAATATGATAAACATCTCGTAAATAAGTTGCAATACATCTCAAGCTAGCAATAATAAAACATAATGCAATATACCAATATTGCTCAATAAAGATAGTATAAACCGCAATAAAATGGAATATAGTATGGTATAGTATAGTATAGTATAGTATAGTATAAAATAATATAGTATAGTATAGTATAGTATTATATAGTATAGTATAGAATAATATAGTATAATATAGTATAGTATAATATAGTATAGTATAGTATAGTATAGTATAGTATAGTATAGCATAGTGTAGTATAGTATAGTATAGTATAGTTTACCATAGTGAATTATAGTACAGTATAGTATAGTTAGCATAGTATAGTATTGTATCATATATTGTTTCATTGTGTAGTATACAATTTAATATAGCGTAGAATAGTATATCATAAAATCATAATAAGCATATAGCATGAAGTAGCCTTATTATTTGCATGCAACACCAACCTCCATGCTTATGGCTCTTATCCAATAATTTGCGATCTCTTGATTAGCAGTTAGCAAAAAGTCGAACCTCTCCCCAGGATTAATGATAAAAGATTCGCATGGTACTGGTTCAATGTCCCAGGCATCTGATGCAACCAATGTCAAGTTGTGTTGATCAACAGAAATCCGCAGAGGGTAGATAGCGCCCACTCCAATCACCCTGAACCGAACTGTTTCTCCCGGTGTCACATTGTACCATGTCAATGGTGTCTCAAGCAGGATACCTAAGGAATAAATAGTAGTTATAGAGTTTAATCTTTATGGTTCAAATGAAAGAGAGACTTAATTTCAACGTTAAATAACTCAATTGATTTACATTCCCCTCTTAGCATCCTAGATCCTGGATAATATAGACATTTAGCATCTCAAACCACATTTGTTGTTGCTCGAATAGTCAGGTTTGTTAAGCATTGTAAATGGTTTCTACTGATTAGAGTCAGTGAAAAATTTAAGCTTTAATTGGTATCAATCAAAAATCATCCGAATCAGTCAAAACGTAGGCACCATATTGAATTACTTTGAAACATATGCACCATTTAACAGATTTTTTCATTTTCCTACTAATGTTAAATTTTCCTACTAAGTGTGACTTTTGCAACAATGTAGTTCTACGGCATCATCCCACGAAAAGAGTGACAACAATGAAGTTTTAACGAAAGAACTGTTCAAAATCTTAGAATTATAGATTTGCTACCTGTAGTTGGATCTAGGAATCGACCTCTTCCTTCTATCAAAGCAGAGACCCACGGCACCCCACTGAACTTTCCACCATCCAATGTTTCAGTTGTCCTGTATTTCTTATGGTTTATGAAGTTCCCGTAGACCATTCGAACATATACCTGGTACGTTGAAGTAAGAAAAAAATAATAAAAATAAAATTAGAAGCTTAAGTACAACTTTATATGAAGACACTTCTTAAAACGATATTCAAAATCTTGTTATTAAAACCTTGTTACTTGAAATTGCATTTTTACTTTGGGACGTGTTTAAGAAAGAGACTCAAAAAGCATCCATGAAGTCAAGTATAACATGGCAACCTTGTAGCCAATCAACTAATCAATTAACCAACCTCGTTTGAATCATGGTGATGCCAATCACCAACAGACATGATCACATCCCTTGGTTCGACCACACCATCCCGTGGTCTCTCTTTGATTATAATCGCGCCGTAAGCCCCATTCGTTCTTTGAGCACCTACGTGAGAGTGATACCATTGCGTTCCACGTGGCTCGGCCTAAAAGAAGATGACAAAAGCGAATTATCAATGCTATTTTATTTGCACATGCGAAGAAAACGCTTGTGTTAGAACAAGCGGAGCTCTGACACATAGTTTACTAGTTTCCAACATTTTGAAAGCTAATGCCTGATCAAACTCCTAATTTCGAATAAGCGATTTTCGAATTTCGAATTATCAATGCTATTTTATTTGCACATGCGAAGAAAACGCCTGTGTTAGAACAAGCGGAGCTCTGACACATAGTTTACTAGTTTCCAACATTTTGAAAGCTAATGCCTTAAACCCTTGATCAAACTCCTAATTTCGAATAAGCGATAAGCCCCCCCCCCAAATAAACCCCAAGAGGGCCTTATTTAAATGCAGAGAACATTGAATTTGCTGCACAACAGAAACTGATGATTGGTTTTAGACAACGGTAGCAAAAAAGAAAATTCAAATATCAATTCAGGCAATCAATTTAAATTATGAATGAAGTTTACAAAAAGCTTCATTTGTTGCGAAAACAAATAGAAAAAATAATATAAAATATAAATGTTGAGGTGATATTGAAAATTTTGAGATTACGTTTTTATTATTCTTAAATGAATGAAGCTCCTGGTGACTTTATTCATATTTCATTGCGCTACTTTTAATTAAAAAATCACGAAAAACTAAAAATAACAATTTTTGCAATTTCGAGGACTAATTTAGGATGTATGAAACAATAACATTTATTGAGGAATTTGCATTTCTTTTGCTTCTCTATCCAATTCATGTTTTCCAGTAACAAAAGATAAAGATAAGGACGATGAATTAAGGAAAATTAGGTTTGGATGTGAAGAAACTTGCTAAGGACCTTTTTGTACCATAAACAGGGTGAAAAGAAAATCTGGTACGAGAATTTTGCATAGTTTCTTCTAAAAATAGTTGTAAATGTACTCTGGTTGAAAATTCGGTTGCATAGAGCAAATACCCACTTTGAATTTATATGTAAAAGTTTGACCAGGTCCGATTGGGCACTGAGTGATGTAACCAACACCATCCATCCATGGGGTGTATTTCTGATGCAAACCATGCCAATGAATCGCCGTACTGTCGCTTAGCAATTTATTTTTAACATGAACCACAACCTGAAATGTAAGAAAATTGCATTTGATAAGATGATTGTTAAAGTTTAAGATGTTCTGGCCACAGCGCATGCCTTCCAGACAACAAATGGACAAGCATAAAGAGACAGAATAGAATGAATTTGAATAGTTGAACTTAAAACGATGAGCATTAAATTATATTCCATAATAAAATGGAATCATCTAGCATAACAGAGAAGTGCATTTTCTATACTGTGAAATTAAAAGGAAAGCAACAGCAAAAATGTGTTTTTTCCTTTGCCTCTGCGATTAAAATTCAAAGTAAATCATAATACTCGTCAATGAACGTGACGGTCAGCTTGCTGTATTAGGCCAAGTTTGAACATCGCTTTTCTGGTGTACCGAATCAAAATAGAATTAAGTTCGAAGGAAGAGCAATTTGATGCGTCGCTCCAAATCAAATCTGCTTTACCTAATCAAGTTAAACGTCACACTTGTAATTTACTTAACTTACCAACCTATTAGATTCGGCGCATGAGAAGAGCGACGTTTGAACCAAGGCCTTAATAAGTTTGTTATACAGTTGTTAGGGGTGGTTCGTTAAGTCAAGATTGCAATGTACATATGACTTACAGTTTGGCCTTCGTACATAACGAGTGGTGGCCCTGGGACTGAATTGTTGACAGCGAGGACCATTCTTTGATGGCCATCTGCGGTAATGACCTCATCGGGAGAGACAGTGCCAGTTGCATTGGACCAATGTTCATTATACCTATACAAAAGTCCCTCGTGGCCATATACGAGCTCCGACCTATGTACCATTGTGAGCTTCTCTTCCAAAACGAGCCAAAACTCGCATACGTCGTAATTGGGATTGCAAATTTCATATGTTTGTTTCCTGTATGACAACACTGCACCACAACACAATAACAGGATCGACACTGTAATAGCTTCCATTCCCAACATGCTTGCCGTATGGGGCCTGTAAATAAAACAGAATAATAGTAGCAATAAGAGTAGACAAATGAGGGTAGACATAAATGGCTATATTAACGCTTTTTCAACTATCAAAATTTCTTTGTTGGGTTCAGGCTATACGTCGCGTTTCGCGTTTATTTTTAATTACGACTATTCTTAAATTACGACTTATTAAATACGGCGTTTGGCATGCATCTATTTTACTCCACAAAAACTCTGAATTGATCTCATAGGTTCCCTGTGAGTTCATTCATGCTATGATTATGCAAATTATGTTCTTACAATCTGCAATCTGTGGTAAGTTCCTCCATCATGTAGAGAGCAAGGGAGAACAAATCAACGAAAAAATTTAACAGACCAATAAAAGGAGCATTCTTCATATTTTGCAAAAAAGTGACCTGGGCCCCTGGCTCCTACGCCAGTGATCGCATTACCCTCTCCCAAGCGCATTTTGCTCCATTTTCTCTTTAAAAACCAACTTCCTACTCAAATTCCTTCCATGGCTTCTCACAAATTCAACTGCACAAAGGATAGTTCCTAGAGGAAATTCCCAGAGGAAATTCCCATCCATATAACACCCACAACCAGGATTATTTTTCTTAACATTGCAAAAACTTTATTGTATTGCTGTAATTTCGTTCTTTTAACCATCTCTTAAAGACACATGCAACTCTATGCTAAACAAATCCATATATAAAACTAACTTTTGCTCAAATATTTCACCGCCCATCGGCAGCCTTCTGAGATACTACGTCTCATTGAAAAGGCGAAATTACCGCAATACAATTTATCGTACAAGACATGGGATGAACTAAGATCTTTTGCGAATGCAATCTCCCAGCGTTTTAAAAACTTTATTGCCTGTGAGGGAAAAACCATCTTTGTTCTGTTTCGCTAAATTTACTCTTCTGAAAACGTTAACAGAACCTCAAGTCAAATTAAATTACATACATGCAGCTACTTGAACTTGCAAATATATATTGTGGGTTGGTTTGAACCAAAAACTCCTTGGGACACCAGAGGGCAGATGAATCCTTGATAATTTCCATAACTAAATTTGAGAATTCTTCGTGATTTCAATCTGGTATCAATGGATGAGATCCCTTGTGAGTGAAGTTGATCCTAACATTGTACGTGAGTATATGCATGTGACTTCATTGCTCTATTCTTCGATGCTTTTTTCAGTTTTTGTAATTCTTGTTGGTGCGTTAATTTCATGTGGAGTATTGTTATGAGCTTTATCAAAAGTGCACTTACCTCGGTAACGGCCAAGATGTTGTAATGGTGTCACTTTACAAACAGATATTCCCCAAAGAGAAGAAATCAAGTGCACATTAATAAAGATGTTAGCTGAGACAAAAGAAGACAAATTAGAAGTGGTGAACTATTGGAATAACGCAGTGCATGTTTAAGTTGAAATTGCCAAAGACTTTATTGACAATAATAACAATTAAATTTTTTAGTGAGAAGTTGTTAATGTATGAAAAGAGATTGTATTTGATAATTTCTATGAGTATTCAGAAATTTAGTTTTGTAAACGTGTACTTAACACGCATAATTGTTCATCAACCTCCGATCAAAGACCAGACTGGGTAAATTAATGACTAATGAAATATCAAAACGGCCGTACAATAAAAGAAATGCCTCACCATATAATAATCCTGATGGCTTTGATCGTTAATGAACCATAAACATTTTCATTTTGCTGCTTCTGAGAATCTATGAAGAAGTTTTGTCGCAGTCAAATTGAAATCGTTGACAAAGATACTGCACTGTCACAAATTTTGCGAATGAATTTGTGGAGGGCGCTGGTTGTTGACAGGTATAGATCACGTTTGATTAAAGTTAAGAATACCCGCGCAATTAGCCGCAAGTTCTGCGGGATATCCCAGGGCTTCTCGCGGAATAACGAGAGAGGGAGCAGTTGTGTTATTTGATTGGTTAATGAAGAGATAAATCCATAAAGGTATTATCAAAAAGGTGTTTATGCTTATGTTGCAAAGTTGAAGATGGCAGTGAAATGAAATTGATAATAAATCCGAATCCAGTCATTTCAAAAATGAATATTTTCTCTAAGAAATGCGACTTGCTGCCCGGTTTTTCACCAAATGGAGCCGAACCAGAGAAATCTCGCGAGATGTTGTAACCAGGCTGCAGTTCAATTGGTTGGCACGTGGAATCTTCTTGAAAATTGCATCGATGAGCAATGCGTACTGTTTTTCGTGTCCATTTATTTATTATAAAATCACTCGCTACTTTAATATAAATCTTGCAGCATGCTAACAAAGTTGAATCTCTGATATCTAAATTACATCTATCATATGCGGCTTAACCCCTTTCCTTCCCAAGATACCTGGCAACAATGATCAAAGAGATGAGTGTGTTGATTTTGCTGAGTTACGGTTAACACCAAAACTATAAATTCTTGAACATAATACGAATAATACGAAAATATTGATTGAATGACGGTGAGTATAAAGAATAAGTATGAAAATAAGCAAGTTCCAAACCGCTAACTGCTACCGAAGCTCTCATACGTACATACATACATATATCGTTGCCATTTGCCGGACTCTGTCTACCAACTCATTGGTCAAACCCGTCGGCCAAAACCCGTGGTGAGACTCATTACAAAGGACATTCGTGACGTTTACATATGTTATCAAATTAGAAAACTAAATAGTTTACGAGTTCTTTTTGATCTGTTATCGTCATGGGCATATGCGATAGTCCATTTCCAAGGTTGCTTTTTCGGTTCCATTCAGCTTCTCTTACGCACATGTGTAATAGAAACTGAATGGAGACGGTTGTCAGAGCCGGTTCTCTCTTTTTTCTGTGAATTTTATACTCTATGTACCGTATTTCCTCTAATAAGCACCCGGGCGCTTATAAAATATTTTGCAAAGTTAGAAAAATATTTTGCAAAATTATTTGAACCAAACAGTGAAAATTCAAGAATTAGTTCACCCTTGTTGATTTTAGGGTTGGCGCTTATTGGAGGGGGCGGTTAAAAGAGGGTGGGCGCTAATTAGAGGAAATACGGCCTATGTTTACAAGGGTGCCTCTTTCTTGTCTGCACCTTGTGTTGTCACGCGCTTTCAAACTATCAAACGAGTATACCAGCCAACCACGCTCATGTAACAATACTGTAAACATAGAGGTGTCAAATACAAGCTAACCATTTACAATTAAACAACGACCCACATAACACATGGCCATTATCTCATTTGTTTCAGCACCATTTGCCCATTACGGTATTATGTCCAGTAAGTAAATTCATTATTTTATCTTCAACTAATTTTGCTTTCTGCAGCTATGGTGGCGTGAAAATTTACGAAAATTTTCTTCTTATCACTTTCACTTTTTCTCATTTATCTTGATTTCCTGTAATTTCACGAATATTTCGATGCACATATTTGCAATGGCCTTCATAAAACACCAGCAATCTTCAGTCTTCCTTGTTGGTCATTTACTGGACTTTGTATATATTTCTACTGTGTTGGACTCCGGAGCTCAGCAATTTGCATTGGCCATCAAGACTGGACAACACAACAACAAGCACTTGTTCATTTGTCATTTTTAGAGCCATGGATCTTACGCATTTCCCAAGCAATGCCGCTACACCCATAGAAGGTGGAAGGTGCTGTGGCGTCGTGGTGTAATCCAGCTGACCCGTGGTGTCAAGAGCTCAGTGTGGTCAGGGTTCGAGCCCAGCCACGGTAGCGTCACAGCTAGGGTCGAGGTCTCGATTAGTTAACCTACTACTGAGATCCTAGCAACTGGCGCTAAAACACCATTTCACCTTCACCTTTCACCTTCACCTTCACCCATACTTGTAGTTTCTGCTGGGAAGGAGGGAGGCACTAAGTTATTGGGTGCCTCACAAAGCCAGCCAGCGCTCTAGGGGATGACAAAAAGGGTCGCAGATCACCTTCGCAACCACCAACAAAGGAGCAGCTACTATTGGTGGTACGGAGGAGCTTGTTCGGCTTCTACGTGAAATTGTCATAATAAATATTTCATACCATTGTTTCGTCGGGTGAATCTAACACGAATAGGCCAGCATGTTCTTTTACGAGAAATAATAACAATGTGAATGATGATAAATAACAAAAAGATTATGAAACAATGACACCTTTGATTTCCACTATATTA
Organism: Sanderia malayensis; assembly: GCA_013076295.1. Lineage (NCBI taxonomy): Eukaryota > Metazoa > Cnidaria > Scyphozoa > Semaeostomeae > Pelagiidae > Sanderia > Sanderia malayensis. The sequence goes on along the minus strand of RQOL01000618.1, from coordinate 4,139,396 downwards.
GTTTTTGAATCCATAAACAATTTTAAGTGCAGATTAAAGTGCACAGAAACAATGCCGACAGGTGGTTTGCGCATGCGATGTAGTGTATTCTTTTAATCGTCTTATGGTTATGGACACAATCAAGAGTATATTCTGCTTATGGTGTGGCTTTGGCCTGAGAAAATTACAATTACAACACTAGGACTTTCTGAAGATAGAAATATATGGCGAAAGTTTGAGAAATTCGGTGTTGCGACGACTGACCATTCATAATATGGACAAAAGGATGAGAAAGGAGTCTTTGTGAAGAAATATCTTGCAACTGTGGAGATATTATAAGAAATGTATATCAAGTTATCAAAATATGCATAAAACTGAAACCAGACATTGTCAAGTCAAACATAACACGTATTCTTCCATGTCCGACAAATGAAAGACGATCACTCTGGACCTTCGCTCGAAAGAACACAAAATTTCTTCACAAATCTAACAAGCAAAAACAAATACATTCATGATGAAGAAGATAGTTTACTCTATGTTGGTTGCTTTCACTTTGTTAATGATCAACTTGTATATGTTTAAAATTGCAGACTATTTTAGGGAGCGTCGATCTCCATTTCAACTTACTCACCATTCAAACGAAGATTCAGAATTTGAAATCTATATTCGTCTTACGACAGTGAACAAGGAGTTTACAAAGCAGATCGAAATCTGGCCTATCAAGAGCATGAAGTTATTCTTTCAGAAAAAGTTCGCTAATCTTCTCGTCGTCATGGACGATGAAAATAAGCAAGATCACGAATACGGTGATAAATTTCACGAACTTCATCCCGATATGAACACTAGTGTTTGCTACATGAAGTCTCTTCCCAAAGAATATTATCACGGCTGGGGAAAAGCAAGAATGTACATGGATATGATGCATGCGGACGTTTGCTCAACAAAGGAATACGTCGGGTTAATAGATGTTGACACGCTGTTTGTGACAGCAGTTACAGAGAACCTACTGTTTGAGGACAAGAAACCGATAATATCTGGGAGAATTGGGATACCAAGAGTTCCGTGTTGGATTCAAACTGGTCAATACATTCTTGGAATGAAGCAAGTAATGCAATGCATGTCTTATTTTCCAGTCACCTTCAAGGTTTCTCACATTGTGGAAATGCGAAAGCACGTAGAGCGTGTTCACAACAAATCATTCGCACAGGTGTTTAAAGAGGCCCCAGAAGCAGTTAAAGTCCATAAAAGTTGTTATTGTCATTACAGCATAATGTGCAATTACATGTGGTATTTCCATAGGAATGAATATGCATGGCACCTTCAAATGGTGCCACATGGTAAGTGGAACAACGAAGGAGGCATACCTTCAATGGTTGATGCAAATTATTTCAATCATGATGTGAAAGCAAGTGAAAAGATCCCATTTCCAAGATCCTCAGTTCACACGAGACATTTGGTATTTGATGGAAAATATCAAGATGCAATTGTACCATCAAAAAAACTGACTGATAACTTAATACGGGAGGGCCTATGTTATTCGTTTGGTTTCAAAAGATGCCCAGAAAGCTGTTCAGATTTTAATGAAAGTGTATTGCACGATAGTCTGTTTGCCTTTGAGAATTATCGTTGGCAGTGGGACCAGAGGTGCATGGAAATGCAATTAAAACATTATCAAAACGTCCAAGAGGTTAGCAACAACAATCCTAAATCGTTCATTATCAATCTTGAGCAGCCGCAACTTTGTTCAACTATTAGGAACCTTGATAAATCAAATTAATTTGGATTGGAACATTACACGTAGGGTCTGTTTACATGGCAACCGGACTAACCTCGTTTACTTTCAATATGGCTCGGTAAATTTAAGCAAAATCCTGCCCAAAACGTGCACTTTCCACCATCCAATGTTTCAATTGGTCTCTGCTTCTTATGGTTTGTGAAGCTCCCGTAGACAAAGACCACCCAAACATAGTATTGTATATTGAAACGGGAAAGTGGATGATAAAATGTAAAATTTAAGATGCTTAAAGGGAATGTGCAAAGATAAAAGTCTGTATTTATAACAACAACAACAACAGGCCTAATGTTCACGTGAAAAACTACATCTTTTGCGCTTTTCTGATTGGTTAATAAACCAAATCTATTTTTAGCAGTTGCGAAAGCACGCCTTTTAACCTTGCACATTCCCTTTAAGTATTACTGAAAATCAGAATTTTGAGTCAAAATGAAATTAAGGGTCTATTTATTAAAGCCGTGTTTCTTAAAACTAATCTTCTGCTTTGGAACGCGTTCCAAGAGAGACAAAAACATCCCAGAAGTCAAATATAGCATCCTCGCTACCAACCAACCAACCTCGTTTGAATCATGGTGATACCAATCACCAACAGACATGATCACATCCCTCGATTTAGCCACACCATCCCATGGCCTCTCTTTGATTATAATCGCGGTAGGCACCATTGGCATCCACGTGAGGGTGATACTATTCCTATTGTGTTCCAGGTGGCTTGGCCTACGAGAAATCGCAAACGTAAATTATAATTATTGTTTCATTTATACACGAGAGTGAATTTATTCATAACATAACATTAATTTGAATAAGAGAACTTCATTCATAACCATGTAACCAACAGAACTTATTCATTCATAACTTATAACATTAATTTGAATAAGAGAACTTCATTCATAACCATGTAACCAACAGAACTTATTCATTCATAACTTATAACATTAATTTGAATAAGAGAACTTCATTCATAACCATGTAACCAACAGAACTTATTCATTCATAACTTATAACATTAATTTGAATAAGAGAACTTCATTCATAACCATGTAACCAACAGAACTTATTCATTCATAACTTATAACATTAATTTGAATAAGAGAACTTCATTCATAACCATGTAACCAACAGAACTTATTCATTCATAACTTATAACATTAATTTGAATAAGAGAATTTGGACACCTAAGTTATGAGTTGAGCAATTGTGCAAAATAATATTTAATAATAAACATAAATAAAATAATAAACAATTTGTTTACTCAGCTTTGAAAAACTCTGAGATTAATGTAAAGTGCATGTAGCAATAGCATTTACGTTGCGTTGCTGCAATAGCAATAAATTTAGTTGGATGCAGCATATAGTGCAAATACTCACTTTGAATTTATATGTAAAAGTTTGACCAGGTCCGATTGGGCACTGAGTGATGTAAACACCATCCATCCATGGGGTGTATTTCTGATGCAAACCATGCCAATGAATCGCCGTACTGTCGCTTAGCAATTTATTTGTAACATGAACCATAACCTAAAATGTTAGAATATTACATTTTATAAGATGATTGTCACAGTTTAATCTGTTGTGGCCACAGCGTATGCTTTACAGACAACAGATGAATGTTTTCACATCTTCAAGGGACAAACTAGAGAAAAAAGACAAGGTAAATTTGAATCATCAAATTTGAAACAATGAGCATTGAGTGAAGTTGTGAAAGAGAATAGAAATTTCGTGGCCGCCTTCATTATTAAGTCCCATGTTGTTTTCATAAATTGCTATTTTTTTACGAAGTTTTACGAATTTGTTGACTAATCAGTCAACAAAATTCGCAAAATTATTTAGCAGTTAGTTTACAGAAACATTTTTTGACATTTATTTGAGAGTTTTAACGAGTTTTATTAAGCGCCTTTCTCTAATAAGGGTCCCTCTGGAACATCAAAAGTTAAAAAAGCGGAAAGATGTCTCTTAAGATTATTCAGAAGATGTTCATGCGGAAAGAAAACTTTTAGAATTCTTCAGAGGATGTTCATGCGGAAGAACATCTTTTGGAATTCTCTAAGAGGTGCTCATGCGGAAAGATGTCCCTTGGAATTCTTTAGAAGATTTTTATCCTCATATGGCAAATTGGAAGAGACATGCAAAGCAAAAATGAATAACATATGAACATATCCAAATTAACTCAATGTCAAAACATCTCTATATCAAAGGCTGTGATTATATTGATTTATATTAATTATTCTATGCATTTCGTTGTGTTTCTATTAAAAGTAGCTTTTGCTTTACTTCTTTCTAACGTGCTTAAAATGGTATGAGAGCTGTTAAACTGTGAGTTGTGGAAAAGTAGCAAGTTTTTAACGACACAAGAATGCTCTGACAAAGTGCATCAGTTTCAATTGATCCTTCTCGTTCAGCGATTCAACGCCGTATTTTGCTTCTTGTTCACTCAAAATCTTCGCATTTTTCAGTCTTGGTAGCAGCTTTGTCATCATTTCTTCTCTGACCAGTTCAGGATGGCCTTGCAAACTAAGGGCCTTATCACCATACATCAATATCTCAGATTGGCAGGTTGCGGAGCGGCCGACGCAAACGGCGTTGGCCGGCAGAACGCTGACGCATTCACCGTGCGACTGCATTATCATGAAGTCATCTCTCCCAGCTCCAAGGCTCTGCTTGTAATACGTCTTATCAACCAGGATCTGGTCAGCCGAAATCTTCTCGGTTCCCCAAACGAATTTCTTTGACGGATTATCTTCCACTTTGCCATGCATTGCCTTGGCGATGAGTTGATGGCCGAAGCATATCCCGAAGAGGCGAGAACGCTCGTTTTTGAACACGAGCTGCACAAAGTCAAGCAGTTTCCGAATCCACTCCTGATTGTCATTGACAGAATGATGTGAGCCAGATATGATGAAGCCATCGTAGCCATCTATATCTTCTTTTCCAGGTAATTGGCCAGTAACAGCATGAATAGGGATCATTTCACACTCGCCAAACTCCGCATTGGCTTCTTGAAGTTTACTGATTATGTAATTGGTGATGCCTCTCTCTCCTCCCCAGTGGAGACCGTCCTCGCAAGCAATCACTCCGATCTTCATTCTGCTCTGATGTCTGATGTTGATTCGACAAAAATTTGCAGCCTCACAAAACTGCAAATCTTGAAGCGATTCAGCCTCCCGCGCAACTGATGTCGATTGAAACGTTACAGAGATCTGCAGCAGTGGAAGACTATTTGTTTTCGTTGACTCGCAGCCTTAAGCTTATGCGTAGCTATTTTTTCAACTATGGAACAAGCTAACTTGTCCTCTTTATCGCCCTAAAGACTTACAGACTCTTTATTTATAGCCAATCTCCCGTTCACGCAGGTTTGCCACCAAAACTTTGACCACAAGTCCTTAAATGTTAATTTGTTGCAATTTGCTTGTGTTATACTTGGCAACAATTGCGCGGCTAGAAAACAATTGCATAAACACAAAAGTCCAGTTAAATAGAAGACTGTTCACGGGGTGGGAAGCATCCGAAAATTAGCCAATCATTTGTTCCCAATTATCAAGATTCACAGTTTTTCAAAGGGTGCTTTTTAAAAGAAAAATCTAAAATGGACATAAGATAGCTTTTTATTACCAATTGATTTGAGTGAAGCATCAGAGTGCCAATTTAATGTTCAAAATGAATGCTTTTTCCCGGTTCAAAATGAATATTTTTTTCACAAATTCACCTCCCTTATGAAAGTTAAATAACATGCGACTTTTGGATAGCTTGTTAACAGCGTCTATTTTAAACATCTATAATTTACGCGATGATTAAATATTCAAGTTTATTCTTAAATTTTAAAAGTATCAATTTGGGCAACCAGTTAAATTCCGAATAAAGTCACCAGAAGAATTATATTTGATGAGAAATATAACGGAAAATGTTATTTTAAAATGACAATGATAGCCATTAAGCGCAGATGAATGTTATTGCTAGAAATTGTTACAGCAACTTCATCACAATACAACAATACAATACAACATATACAATACAATACAATACGATACATATACAATACAACTGTGTCACATGCTTTAGTTGGGTAAACTCTCCAAGGAAGGGAACATGATACTGTTTGAGTCATGTTTTTGGTAGCCAGTGATATCTCCTTATGATGTGACATTTCTATTTTATGTCAAAATCCAACCTATTGCTATCGTTGAAACGTGGTATCAAATTCATAAAATTGTGCTCTTGTATTCTAACAAAATTGTGACTTGAATTTATAAAATGACCCTCTTCACCTTTAAAATAGAGCTATAAATATTGTAAATTTTGCGAGTGTAGTTTCTTTTATGACTTGAAAACTAATATCAAATATTTTGTCTTAGTGCTACTTTTTATTTTTTCCATTACAACCATATTCAGGTTACCCATGATTGAATCTGAAACTTTCAAAAGTTACGCTCAATGTATAAGCCAGTATATGAGCAAGGTAAATTAGATCTTTTGCTTATGTTCACATCTTCACAGCAGAGCCATATAAAATGTTAGAAATGTAAAAAAATGTAATATAATGTAAAAAATAAAATGTAAAAAAATAGAAACTATATTTTTAATTATCAATGACAAATAAATGTCACAATTTTCAACAGAACTGGAGAACTCCTAAGGGTTTTGTCTTTCAAATTAAAACTTAAAATTACTTGAATTTGAAATAAATAGCCAGGAACTTTACTTGCTTTTCCTTGTTTTCATTTATCTTGTTAAGAAAAATTTGAAAAATATGTACATCCAAAAAAAGAGTATTTTTCTCTTAGGAGGTGTACTGGAAAAACAGATTTTAACCTCCTCGTTAGCCCAGATGCTTATGGAATTTTATCTCAATTAAACAGTAGGCAACTTGAAGTATTAAGTCAAATCAATAGTCAACTTGATATTGTAATCTTTCTGTTAGGATCGATATTTCAATCTGCAGATTATCACTGCATTAAAAATTATGCAGCAGAGCAGCATACTGGCGTTATGATCAGGAAGCTTTCGTATTAATGTCCAGTGCGACATTAGCGATGAGAGCAAGAGACCAATCTAGCTGTATTCAGACGTTTGATGCACTTTGTCCCCAAGGAACAAGAACAGCTTTATTGGCCATCTGTCAACTTGCTAGAAGCAAAGTTATGAATGTTTTCAGACGACGACCTTTTGTCTGACATGGAAGCGAGGCTACAACACATTTTCGAATTTAAACCGACTTTCCAGTGTGAAGTACTAACAAACCTTGGAGGAGAAACCCAAATTGGATTTATAATACATCCGAATGTGCTCTTAATACAATCATTTGGGACCCATTAGAGGACTCACGACCAATACCATCTTAGCTGAAAGAATAACAACCAAGAGGTGTCACCGGAAACAAGTTCCATATCTAGCGTTGAGTGACCTAGAAATGGCTACAAATTGTTTTGTGTGGGCTAGTAGTTTCTAAAAATAAGAGGAATATCTTGCAAATTATTCACTGATGGTTACGCCGAAAGCAGATAGATGTGGTTGGATTAGAAGCTGTGGCATCATTGAAATATTTGCTTGGAGGGTATCATTCCGCAATCTAAACTTCAGTTAATTAGTGCTCATACATAATTGATAGCCCAGAGGTAAAGCGTCACTGAATAATTGGAAATCCGTTGGAAGACATTAATGTAATGCCTTAAAAACAGTTTGACCACCGTTCACATGTCTGAATTCACGGCCTACTGATATGTTCTCCTTTAAATTTTGCCCCGACGAGCCCAAAATACCAAGGTGTATGTCCAAATTACATAATGAAACAAAATAAAAGGCAAACAAATATAACAAAACAAGCCAAGAACTTTTTTGCATGAAAAATGCACCTCCTCACCAATCAGACGCAACAGTAACTAGGGCGCAACAGAATTGCATTGTGGAATGGCAAATCGAACCTGCAATTCCATGCTTAAACATCGCGAGCCAGATGTCGAAGCAAAAGATTTTTCCCAACCAATCAGAGGAAGTTACCTAAATCGCAAACAAGAACAAAGCAAATTTCCTAATTTGCATGACAATACAATTTTACGCGCTACTTTTATTGCTTCATGAAGGATTTCATGCCCTGCATGTACGGGCAATAGAATATAGAACAATACACACCCGGTCCAATCCATGGTACCGACTACACGACACCTGCGTCTGTGCAAAATAAGGAATGCCATCATTAGAAATAAAGGATTGAACCAGTTTGATAACTCGCTGAGATATGATAAACAAATGCTAATTTTGCAATGTTAAAATAAAGAGTTTGACGGCAGGTAAACAGCATTAGGTTATCATAATTTGAACGAATAATATATAACATGAATAAGCAATAATAATATGTTAATCCCCAAAAACTTCGGATGGTTTAATTTTCCGACAAATAAACGGTCCGAAAATTTACTGACAATAAAATACATAGAAAATTTGTGAATTATAATTGTTTCAGATTCCGAAATGATATACTGACGAAGCAATAAGTTAGAAAGTGACTGGGGTACCCTGTATAAGTAGGCACGAAATAGAAATAGCAAGAGTGAAGAAAAATTGTTTGTTTTGAAGCCAGTACATGCAAGGTGGTTGATTGGTTTACATGAACGTGACCACTTGAGAAACCAAACTAGATCACACAAGGTTTCAATGTTTCTGGAACTAATGACGTTGTTACCTTAACAGTAGAACGAAAGGAGCCTTTCCTCAATCTTGATCTTGATACAAATTAGAACCGTATTCATATACTGGATCATTGTGAATTAAGTTTTGTTCAAGTTCACATTGCTATGTTGTGTTATGAACTGTAAAGATGTTCTCCGAAAGTTCTTTTCTGATATGGTCCAAAATCAGGATATTTTGACCCGAAATTTTATGTCCGAAAGTTAGGCGTCCAAAAGCAAACCGTCCGAATCTTTTGCAGATTAATGTGATCGAAGTCTGAAATCTAATAGTACTAAAGTCAGCAGGTTGTATAGCAAGTAACTGGAGGTAAATATGCAAAGGACATAATGTCAGATTTCTATGAAACTGACACTTTTGTCCTATTGAATAGGTTAGTTCTTTTATCAATGCAACCAATGCGAGAAAAGAAGACACCACACTGAGTCGCAGCAATGAGACACCCGATGAAACAATTGAAGGACATGCTAAAAAAACATGTGGCGAACTTTGGTGAAAAGCAAGGTCATTAAATATACATAAACATGAAGATATATATCTCAATCTAGAAAATCAATCTGGAGCGTCTTAGATTTGTGGCGAAATTTAAGCGAACTGATCATGTGATTTGCAGTATCTTTCAAATTCTGGAAATTTGGGTATGCGTGTGTCAATATCCAAAAAGTTGCCAAGAAACAAAATCCAGACTTTTGCTCAAAAGATCACAATTCCATAATGATAATGAAAGCACTAGCTTTTTTGCTCGTTGCTTTCACTATGTTAATGATCAACTTGTATATGTTTAAAATTGCAGACTATTTTAGTGAGCGTCGATCTCCATTTCAACTTACTCACCATTCAAACGAAGATTCAGAATTTGAAATCTATATTCGACTTACAACAGTGAAAAAGGAGTTTGCAGAGCAGATCGAAATCTGGCCTATCAAGAGCATGAAGTTATTCTTTCAGAAAAAGTTCGCTAATCTTCTCATCGTCATGGACGATGAAAATAAGCAAGATCACGAATACGGTGATAAATTTCACGAACTTCATCCTGATATGAACACTAGTGTTTGCTACATGAAACCTCTTCCCAAAGAATATTATCACGGCTGGGGAAAAGCAAGAATGTACATGGATATGATGCATGCGGACGTTTGCTCAACAAAGGAATACGTCGGGTTTATAGATGTTGACACGCTGTTTGTGACAGCAGTTACAGAGAACCTACTGTTTGAGGACAAGAAACCGATAATAACTGGGAGAATTGGGATACCAAGAGTTCCGTGTTGGATTCAAACTGGTCAATACATTCTTGGAATGAAGCAAGTAATGCAATGCATGTCTTATTTTCCAGTCACCTTCAAGGTTTCTCACATTGTGGAAATGCGAAAGCACGTAGAGCGTGTTCACAACAAATCATTCGCACAGGTGTTTAAAGAGGCCCCAGAAGCAGTTAAAGTCCATAAAAGTTGTTATTGTCATTACAGCATAATGTGCAATTACATGTGGTATTTCTATAGGAATGAATATGCATGGCACCTTCAAATGGTGCCACATGGTAAGTGGAACAACGAACGAGGCATACCTTCAATGGTTGATGCAAATTATTTCAATCATGATGTGAAAGCAAATGAAAAGATCCCATTTCCAAGATCCTCAGTTCACACGAGACATTTGGTATTTGATGGAAAATATCAAGATGCAATTGTACCATCAAAAAAACTGACTGATAACTTAATGCGGGAGGGCCTATGTTATTCGTTTGGTTTCAAAAGATGCCCAGAAAGCTGTTCAGGTTTTAATGAAAGTGTATTGCACGATAGTCTGTTTGCATTTGAGAATTATCGTTGGCAGTGGGACCAGAGATGCATGGAAATGCAATTGAAACATTATCAAAACGTCCAAGAGATTAGCAACAACAATCCTAAATCGTTCATTATCAATCTTGAACAGCCGCAACTTTGTTCAACTATTAGGAGCCTTGATAAATCAAATTAGTTTGGAACATGTACACTAGCATGTTTGATCATAAAACAGTTAACGTCCGAGGAGAGATTGTCAGATCTTCACATTCTTCCCTTTCCTCGGGCCTTTCCTCGACTCGAGTAGAAACAATAAAATGATACAAACTCAAGTAGAAATTATGTGAACACAATTACAAATGATGCAAACAAATTATCATGTTGTGTTGTATTTTAATGACACCATTACCAATTAAACAAATATTTTTCACATACATACAAGATTCACTCTTCATACAGCAAATGCAGTTTAACTCACAAATCGTATTAATGCGAGTCTATACAACATTGAATTGAAAATACATCGAAGAAGTTCAAATTAAAATAAGTCAAAAGTTGTACCCAACAACAAGCCAAAATCAGATGAATTAGCTAGCTGGAGACAGGGAGTTTAGAAATACATAGAAAAGTCATAGAAGGTTCAACTCTACAAGAAATAAGCAAACCAAATCTCCTGGGATTGCGTCAACAAGAAGCCAATTGAAAAGACTTGCAAGAAGCTGAGTAGAGTTGATATAATAAAGCCCTGGCAAAGATGATTATTGGCAGAGCATCTGTTGGTCACTCAAAATGCCCGTTTCGAAAGAACATCTTCACGCTCGCAATTCATGGACAAATCTGGTTTTTATAAATCTTAATCGCACTCATTTCTGGGCGCCAAATTCATTTTGCGCAACTATATCCAACATGCCAAGAACTGTAAACCAAAGAACACTGGGAAAAAGTTTTTCAGAAAAAAATGCTGAAAAAAGGATATGGATGTAAGAAAGACCATCAAAGCAATATTATCAATTTGATTTTCTCTACCTGTTTCTTGAGTCGCTATTTTAGATTGATTGCGAAAATTAATAAGAAGTCTGAATTGAACTGAATATCTGGGTGGATCACAGAAATTATGCGCGAATTTTATAAAGTATTGGCGATGATCTCCGATCAATGGTTTTCATAAAATAATTATGTCTGAAGACATCGGCGATCGTGGACGATAAACCAGGGGATCTTTTAACATACAAACTAGTGGGGAAAATCCCCACCAGGCCCATAAATTTCCCCACTAGTTGGCCCATGATTCCCCACTAGCAAGTGTCCTTTTGTTGAAAATTGTTTTAAACACCAATTTGACTTATCTCCAATTACTGTTCGTTGTGTCGTTGTGTCGTTGTCGTGTTATATGTGTCAAATTATTCGTTATTTCTTTGGTCTTATTGCTGTCAGTCAATCTCTGTTTGACGTTCTTGCACTACACCAAGGCAAGGCAATGAAATCCGCGGGAAAAGTCCTTTACTTTTGTTTTTGCCGTCAGTTGCGTTACATTAAGGAAAGTGCCCTTTTGCGTAAATTCCCCACCAGTAAAAATTTCTTAAAAGATCCCCTGCGATAAACCCTAAATTGAAATCATTTTGAATTTAAGCATTAATTGCCGACAGTACCGTAATTCCTCGAATAAGCCCTCCCCTCGAATAAGCCCCCGTCTTGATAATCATTTGCAAGGATATTGAGCCCAAGTATTGAGACATTGAAGTTGTTCAGTGAATGTATTGCAAATAACAGCAAGTTTAAGCCAATAACTTTATTGATTGGCTGCATCGTATAGCTTTTATTTTGCTTAATATTGAACAATAATCAGGCTAAAATTTCGTTTTTGCAAATAAGCTCCCGGGGCTTATTCGAGGATTTACGGTATGTATAGAAAATCTCGTCATGAAGGTAAGGGTGCAAAATGATTATTTTCCAAAACAAAAGGGGCTGCAGCATACAAGAGATTGAAACAAAGAATAACAATTTTCAATTTATGTTTAAACAACGTTGATAAGAGAAATTCCTAAAAACTGTGGCAATTTAACTTTAATCCCAATATGCTGAAATCTATAATATACAGCTAAAGTAAAAAGAAATCAAAAGTAAGAAACTAAAATCTGCACGGGTTTGTGTGGATTAGAAACTGAAGGCTTGTTTGGCTCTACTCCTCAGAATAAAAAGAACTTAAAATGTCAGAAGAAAATTTGAGTTTGTGTGGGGATTCATAAAAGCTGGAAAACATTATTCTTCAGTATGTGTAGGGTACAAGGAACTCTTTAATAAAATCATTAATAAAAATGCAGTAAATAAAGCCATTAAAAGATTTAAATAAAAACTGAAGAAATGTTGCTACATTGCTGATGCTTTACTAAGTGGTGCAAAATCCGATGTTTCTCTTATATTTTCCAAGCATTTCTCATCATGAGATCAAAGTATGCATCATCATCAATGCTGTTGCTAACACCAGCATAGTAATTGGTAAACTCATCAAGGGTCACCTAAGAAAATTTCAGTTAACATTCTCAGAAATGTAAAGAACAGAAAGCAAAAGAAATCATAGAAGTGAAAAACTGAGAAACTGGTCAAACTTTTTCAATGCCTCTCAAAACAAATTCGTAGTTCAATGTGTCATTGCCTTCACAAACGTCAGGTAACATATTTTGCTCAATCTGACAAGTTTGTGTCATTCTATGACACGTCACAGATAACGTAAATAAAGAATAGAATAAACTAAAACAATAAGAACAAACCCTTCCGTCACGACTGGCTTCATCTGGTTCAAAAGTCTTCAAGAACTCGTTGAAGACTTGACCTTCTGTCCACTCGCCATTCAGGTATTTGGGATGCTTCCTGGCATTATACACTCTCTTCATATCTTTGGCATCTAATATCCCATCACCAGTTTTGTCTGCTGACTTGAATGCCTTGGCAATCAAATCTTGCCTTGTTTTTGACATTGGAGGCTGTAAGAAAAAATAAAATTAGACAATGAAAGAAAATTGTTTCACTACATAGGCCCATTGAGCACAGAGCCTCTATTTTCACCAGTGACAAAACAAAAAAAAAGTTGTAGCTCACCCTGAGTTTTCCTATGAATTCATCAAATGAAATTGTTCCCATGCCATCAGAATCAAATGCTGCAAAAATTGCTTTAGTTTCCTGAAATAAAAAAAAACCAATTAACAATGTGTTAATCAACTGCATCCTATCAAAATTTGTTATTTTTTGTCACCACTCATGACAAATAATGAAATTAATTATCATGTAAAAATACTGATGCTTACGTCTTCTGAAATAACAAGACCAAAGTCATGGGTTCCCTTTCTGAATTCCTCATAAGTCAAACTCTTGCTCCTATCATCATCCATAATTTTGAATTGCCTAAAAATTGTAAATTACAGTAATACAATTATCAAACAACTAACTTTGAAGATGAAAAATAAGTAAATTTTGCTTCAATGCCCTTTTAGAATTAGCATCCGTGAAAATTTGGCAAAAAATAACAATTTTCAGAGTTAGGGTTGGAGGTAATATCCTAAAAAAACAAACATGTTCAAGGCACCGCCGGGAGTGTACACAGTACAATGAGAAGCTTGTAAAGTCTCCAAAATAAATGTTTATAATAAAGGGTTGTTGCTTTGCATAATAAAAGGTTGAAATTTGCATTTTGAGCTTCCCACAGTACCACAATGAACATTTGCATTGAATACACAAAAATAATGGATATTTAAACAAATTTTCATAAACAATTTAACTGAACACAATATTATCAAATTGGAAACATTGTTAAAGTTTGACACAAATTCAAGTTGATTCCCTATATTTCACATGAAGAAATGTGAAGACCAATCATGCATAATTAACAATCACAAAAACATATTTTCAGCTTGACAAGTTAAGCTTGTTATTCAAATGAAGAAAGCTGTAATAAAGAAAGAAAGCTGTAAAAATCTGTTATGTAACCCTGAATTAATTGCAGAGTTACACATTTGAAAGGACGAACAGGCTGCATTCAAAGTGTGTCTTTCAATAAACATGATCACCAAGGTCATTAGTGTGAATTCATTGAAATTACCCTCTTGTCATAAATAATTAAATTTAGATTTCATGGTAGTCATGGTGTTTAACCTCATACTAAGCTAACCTGTAAATTGTTGTGTATTGTCAGGAGAGTCAATTTTAAATAATAAAAAAATGTTCCACTGATCCTATCTTCATTACTAACTCAAGTTGACACAATTCGCAAAAAACAGTTTTGTCTACGTATATATACATACATAGCTTTAATTAATTATAACCGCGTTGAAAAGTCTGCTTTGTGATTTCGTTGTCTGACCAGCTGGGCTGGTAATTTTGAGGAAAAACTTATCACTAAAATACTTTACGTACACGCCACAATGCAGGAATTCTGCTGAGCCTAGCCTACTAGTTTCGAGGAATAACCATTCATGTGTTACCCGTTAATAAAGTTTAATTAGAGAAAAATTTCGGACACTCAAATGGGACAAATTAAAAATCATTTTTGAAATATCAAATTTTTTAACGGTAAACGCCCCTTTTCTGCAAACTAAACATGTAACATAAGGAAATAATAAAGCGAGCAAATAGAACTTCAAAATAGACAAAAAACTCTAGAATCTATAAGGATGTGCGCAAGAAAATTGAGTATAAACCAGAAGCACAGTTTTCTAAGGAAGACTGACACGTTGTGGCTGAAGTAGCCAGTCAGGCCATGCCTTCCGACTTTCGACAACAACAGGCCTTACCTGCCCAAGCCTTTTATTCCGCTTGCACCACGTTTGAGGCAGATATTGCGGAATTGGGTAATAGCTGGATGTTCAGACATTTTCTTCGTCAACAAATTGGATGTATCGTGACTTCTTTCAGGTAATTATCTGGATGACAGTTGGTTTGCTTGCCAGTTGCTAGATGAAGAAAACAAAAAGCGAAGTGTGTGGTGTGGTTTTTAACTCCTTGGAAAACAATAGAGATTCACCTCGCCTATTCAAATGGAGCCCAGTCCCTTATCCACGCACAGGGCAACCCAAACACATTAGTACCGTTGGGGATATTCCAGGCACATAAGATTTATGTATTAGTGTCAGCAAAAAAATCGTGCAAAATGTGATATAGGCTTGAAACTCGGTAAAATACACAGTTTGATAGTATGAAAAGGATAGGAGGCAGACTCTTTGTAAAATATGCCTAGAATACAATTTTTAGATTGGAGTACTGGGCTCCAGAGCTCTCTTATGCTTGTTACCATAACTACATTTAAAATTCCGATTCAGGCGTTTGGTTTATAAGAAACCCGAAGCTGTAGTACTACTTTCCGTCAAGCTTAAGAAACACACTATTATACCTGCACCTGGTACAACAGGCAAATGGAGTAGTTTCGATTGTATTTTGAAAATGACAGTGATGATTATTTAAATACGAAGACTTGGATGGAATTTACATGACATGGTGTTGAGAATTGCTTTGTTACTGCTGTATTTGCATCGAATTGTGATGTCTCTTTGAGTTTCCTACCTTTTTGCACTTCCAAATTTAAGAAGCGTTTAAGAAATTTTTTGTACTAAAATGTGGCCATAAAGTTTAAGAAACTGAGCACTGCTTTGGAGCTTAGTTTCTTATAAAAAAGTGCGTGTATAGCAATGTAAGAATTTATAAATTAATTCTCAGAGAAAAGGTTACCTTGGGCAAATTTAGATGTAACCACTAAAAGTGCCTCCAGCACTGTAAGCCAGCTATTTGATTCTTCTGAATGTGAGAGATATTCATCATTGTATATCCATATAAGAAATTTTTTGTATGCATGTATGTATGAGGTCTTGAAAAACTTATCACCTTTAAACCTAAATTAAAAAGAGCATTTTAAATTGAGGTTAGAGGTGGCGAGTTACGCATCAGTCCATATCGGACTCAAGTAGCTTTCCATAAATCCTCGAATAAGCCTCCAATTTAAGCCCGTCTCAAATAAACTCCCATTCCCCTGCCTGGAGTAATAATAAATATAATGATGTTTTAATGGCATCTTGCTTTAATGGAAGAATTTCACAAACATAATTCTTACACTTTTTCTGTTTTGTTCAAAATTCAAATAATAACGTAGAAACGCTTTAAGGCTGGCAACACACTTTTATCGGTTCGTGAGAGTTTGGAAAATGCAATGCAATTCTTTTTAGGTTGTTTGCTTTTAAAATTTCAGGACACTGAAGTAAGCGCCCCCCTCTAATAAACGTCCACCCAAATTCGCAAAGTTTAAACTAATAACTTCATTGATTGGCTGCATCGTATAGCTTTTATTTTGCTTAATATATATATATATATAATTGCAGTTCCGCATTTACAGCATGAATGTTTTCATGTGGCTTCTGCTTCTGCTGCTTTGCAAACTATTTCTGAGATCCTTCTCCAATCATTTCGATCTTGTGCTTTTGATCTAATATGTTCAAAGTCTTCCTTTGTCTTCAAGCTTTGTATTTCAAAATTTCCATTCATTGATCTTGATCTAGTGATGTCTTTGTTCAATGTTGTTACGATGCTTTCTCGAGGTCTACCTCTGAATCCTTTTTCTGATCGTTCAAAATAGAATTTCATTGCCTGTATTGCTGGCGTCTCATCTGATAAACGTAATATATGACCAAGCAACCGCCATCTGCCTTTCAAGATATCTATTGAAATTGGTCGTTCTTCGCATCTCTTGTACAAATTTTGATTTGAAATCTTGTTAGGGTATCTTTTTCCTATTAGCTGTCTCAGTTGCTGTCTGTGAAACGCATCAAGGCCCTTTGTATCTTTTTGTGTCAGTCCCCAAGTTGAGCTGTTATACATCAGGACTGGTTTTACAAGTGTTCTGTAAAGCTTAAGACGAAGTTTTTCGCTGACATGGTCTTTTCTGATCCAGATGTGATTTAATCTATTCATGGATGCTATGGACAACTGTTTTATTGAACAATATTGAACAACTTTTGCTTAATATTGAACAATAATCAGGCTAAAATTTCATTTTTGTAAATAAGCCTTCGGGGCTTATTGGAGGATTTATATTTGTCTTCAACTTCAAAGTTCCAAGTTCCAAAGCGTTTGCCCAGCCCTTCTGGACACAACATCAATTCAGTTCAATAGAAAAAAAACTTTCTGAGTCTGACGACTTATGAATTCTGTTTGAGAGCAGCAGGGACAACAACAAGCAGCTTTGCTTTACAATTTACATGTGAAAATGTTTTGACATGGAATCGACAGCTTCATTTCTGAAACGCACTCCAAAGAAAGGGAAAAAGAACGATAATCTAGAATTAAATAATTTAGGAACGCTTCTATCGTTTTCACATCAGCCTTTTGCATCCGAGCAAGCCCAAGCTCAACAGCAACCTTCTGCGGCGGACAGGGAGAAACTGAAAGACAAGGTTGTCAGTGCAACTATCAATGTTTGGAATAACGTCAAATACGGTAAGACCAATGGAAATTTTAATGCATTTTAGTGTAGGAAATTGTAGCAAAATGTTATTCGATATTGATTTTAATATTCCGGTGTCAAAGTTCAGTCCTATCGAAGTTGCTTGCCTGAGTTTCTCTGTCGGTAGGGTAGTGAGCTCTTAGGCACTTCTTTAACAGCTGGCTTAGGCCTTGCGTATAGAGGATAGCTTCACACATTATCTTTGTTGAATGAATGCGTTCCATATATAATAAACAATTTATTTTGCAGGTTTTTCCCTGCCTTATTACAGGCCCTCGTTCAGCGAGAGTTCAAATATCTGGCTTTTGGGCAAATGTTATGACAGCAGGAGATTAGGTTTGTGAAGACTTTATTGACAGAATTTTGATTTTTCAAGGCGAAACAAAACAGCAACAGTCCTTTATGTCATATTGAAGTGCTCCATTGCTCTTGTTTATGACTACCATGCCATGGATCAGCTTGCAACTTACTGATGTAAATTGTAAATTGCATCCACAACTTGCCCTGCTGTATTTGGGCTTATATTCAACGGTCCCAATCTAAGGTTTCTACTTACACAGAGTCTTGAATGAATGAAATGAATGAAGATTTTCCAATTCCATATGCGTTCAAGGGCCTGTTTACATGGTCCAACTTATTGGGGGGAAACTGCCCATATAAACATCGATAATTTTCACTTTGCGGTCACATGGGAGTTTTATCTCGTCCCATTTCGTCAAGTTGTTTTCATCTCGCTTCAGCGGGGGGTGAGATATCCAACTTTGCCAGGATTGTTCATGTGACCATAAACAGGTGAGATATCCTGCCTTGCCAGATGTTTTCTGATGTCCCAAGGTGTCCCGAGATGTCTTTGTCCCAAGTGTGATCATGTAAACAGGCCCTAAGTTTACTGATGTTGCAAGCAGCAACAGACCGAGATTCTAAGGGGATGCAGAAATAGCTTGTGAAGTAAAGCAAGTATGTGTTAACTAAGAGTGGGATTATATTTACATTGTTTCGTCTCTATATTTCCTTGTATCCCTACATTTTAAACATACAAATTTATAATAGCACTTTGTAAACAAGATTCTTGTTAGCTCAAACTCGCGTTAGCATCAACAAATTTTCAATTTTATTGGGTGTTTGTGACTCATTGTCGACCAACTAGATTATCCATAACTATGAGGTATTAAAAGCCTCATGTGGACACATTTTCCAAGACCATTTGGCTGTTAGGAAACATCTTTTTCTTATGAATTGTCTCATTATGTTTTTGTCATGCTTGCCCACAGATGAAGTTGACTATGCCATCTCCAGAAAAGAGGAGAACAGAATATTACAGATTGATGAGTTCTTTGAAGAATTTGCATCTCTCATTTGGCTGACATACCGAAAGGAGTTTCCACAGTTACAGAATTCAACATTAACAACAGACTGTGGATGGGGTTGCATGCTGAGGACGGGCCAAATGATATTGGCCAATACATTGCTAGTTCACTTTCTGAAGAAAAGTAAGTGATGGGTGATATCTTATGCTATATTCTTCTTGCAGCAGGCTCTAATGACCCCTCCCCAGCATAAATGGTAGCTGCCAACTACCATTTCTTTATGCTTCATTTGATGTGATGTTGACATTTGATGTGGTGCTGTTGTATTTCATATTTTTTAACAAGCCAATGTTCACAGGACTGATATCTGAAGAGGTAGTGTCATATGCACAACACATGGCCGTTCTAGCTAATTTGTTTTATGTATCTCTATAACTTATTTATTTTACATTTTATACTTGGTTTGTTTTATTTACTTACATTTTATATTTCTGGGTTTGTTTATATGACTTTTTTTGTCACCTTGTCTTGTGGTCTTTTTGCTTCAAAGACCATGAGACATTTTTTGCTTTATCGCATTTGTAACACACCATGCTTATTTGTACAACAGTAACCATTTAAAATCTGTTCTTCCAATTTTAATATGACCACTGTTTTCTTTTTAAGGTTGGAGGAAAGCAAGTAGAGAAGGCAGCATAATGGAACATCATTACAGAATGGTAAGACAGCTATTTCACTATTCAAGTATGCAATTACATATACAATTGTATATACATATGCAGTCAGATTTTCTCCACTTTACCACATAGGCATGACTGATGCATTTGTAATCCAAAGTTGCATATTTTAGTAAAATTTATTTATTGGACAAGTAACAAGTAAGTAACATGTTTTTAAAATGTTTTAATTTTAGATTCTTCGATTTTTCAATGATGAACCAAGTGACTGCAGTCCATTTTCCCTTCATCAATTGGTCAAAATTGGTCAAGAAATTGGAAGGAAAGCTGGAGATTGGTATGGACCTGGTTCTGTTGCACACATTCTCAGGTATGCCCATCTTATAACAGTATCTTTCTTTATTTTTCTTCAAAAATTTCCTTTCTTTTTTCATTGTTTCTCATTTTTTTGCTTCATCTTTTATATTCATCTTTTATATTGTTTTTCATTTTTCTTTGTTTTCCCTCTTTATCATTTTTTAATTTGCTTCTCGTTCTTTCTTTGACTTTCGTTCTTTATCTTGCTTCATTTTATTTCTTTATTGTATTATATTTTCTTTATTTTTTTCTCCTTGTTTTAACTTTTTTATCTGGTCCTTGCTCTCTCTCCTTTGCTTTTTAATTATCCAACTTGATCTTCTTCATTTTCCTTTTCTTTTCATTTTTTTTCTTCTTTCCTAATATGCCAACCAAGTGGTCTTAATTTTCAATTTCCTTTTACAGTATTGCACTGAAGAGAGCAATGCACCCCTATTTAGAAGGCATTTGTATATACGTAGCTCAAGACTGTACAGGTACTTAAAACATACTTCAATTTATATTTTCAATGTGCTTTAACGCTTACTCAGTCTCGCTTTAGACTTCTAGATCTTCTTTTACACGTCTTTCTGCAGCTAAAACAGCGCTAAAATTAGCTTCAAATTAAGCCTGGGCACAACTGTTATCTCCTTTTAGTGTATAAAGAAGATGTAATCAAGTTGGCCACGCAATGTGTAAATTGCACAGCTGCAGATTGTAGAGACAAAACATGGAGATCCGTTCTCATTCTCGTTCCTGTGCGTCTGGGCGGGGAGGGATTCAATCCCATTTACGCGCCCTGTATCAAGGTGATTATTATTCAATTTTTATTATGAAACATTTTTACATGCTGACTATCTTGGTATCTTTGATTTTCTATCTTCTTTCCTTTACTTGCTATCTTTTCATTCCCTAGTTCTTTCTAGTTCTCTAGTCTGCTCTAACCTTATTTTACAAATTACCACAAGTCCTCGATTGCTTAATCGAGGAGGAGGGCTTAATCGAGGATTTACCGTATGCAATTTATTTCATCGAACCTCGAGAAATTGACTACACTGTGAAAGTCCAATATTCACCAAAAATGTTTCTGTCTCCTTTAATTTGGACCTGTCTTAGCTCTGTCTTTTGTTTGACCTTCGATGATTAGAACGCCCGTTAACTCGAACACACGTTTTCCTGCATATTTGACGCATCGATGCCCAACTTTATTTCCTACTAATTCTTTAATCTTATTTTACTTTTTCATCTATCTCTTTCTTTAAGTTATTTCGCGCTGTTTCCTTTAATTTTTCGATTTTGTCTTCTTTCTTGTATTTTCCGTGAATTTTACTTCATTTTACCACATTCAGATATTTGTTCAATGATTTTTTTCCAAGTTTACTTATTCTAAAGCTCGATTTGTGAATTATTTTGCTACGGTGAGATTGACATGCAAGCTTTCTTGTTTGTAGACATTGTTAACATTGAACCATTGTATCGGAATAATCGGCGGAAGGCCAAAACATTCTCTTTATTTCGTCGGGTTTCAAGGTACGGTTAAATAATTTTTTTCGGTGTGTCAGTGTTACACCGAGTTTAATTTCCATTTTCCCCCTAATAATTTCCAAAAATACAATTTATTTTTTTTAATTTTTTTTCAGACAACAAACTTCTCCATTTGGATCCTCACTATTTACAACCAAAAGTTGATATGTCATCTGACGATTTTCCTGTTAACGTGAGCATAATCGGTTGTTATTTTAGGCCCCCTCTTCGTATAACCCCCCATCCTTAATCATTTGCAAGGGACCAAGTATTAAGACGCTGAAGTTGTGTGGTGAAGAATGTATTTTAAATGGCAGACAAATTACACCAATGATATGGATGAAATGCTCAATTTAACTTTTATAAAGCTTCATATTGAATAAAAATCCAACTAAATTTTCGTTCTTGCAAGTAAGCTTATTAGTGGATTAACGATATTGTCGCAAATAGATCTCCAGTTTGCTTTAAACTTAAGTCGTGGGCCTAGCTTTAACTAAATACAGCTTGAGAGCTAGGCACACTAAAGCTCGAGTTTAGCCCAAGGGTTAACTCAATCATAACCAAATTTATCTCTTGAGCTGCATTTTCAAAGTTTCCAGCTGAATGCTATAGCTGAATTTTTAGTGAAACTTTATTAGCTTCCTCTTATTTTGTCTCTTGGTTTTTCTTCAGTCATACCATTGTCCAATCCCAAAGAAAATGTCGATTCGAAAGATGGATCCTTCTTGTTGCATTGGCTTCTACTGCAGAAAAAGGGAGGATTTCGATGAATTTCAGAAAGAAACTGTCAACGTAAGTATAGCAACGTCTTTTTCAGTAAATACCATGCTGCGTTTGTTTATGGTGCACAAACTAAAGCCAATGGACTCTTTTTTAGGAATGGAAATTTTAAATTTTCTTTGTTATTCTTGAGTCTGGTACAAAAGTTTCTCAATATGTTGGCCATCCTAATTCTAGTTTTTTATAAGCCAGTTTTTTCATGAAAAGCGTGTACATGTAGCGAAATTTTTAATTGGTCAAATCGCCAGGCGGGGTTGGGGGAAATTTTGATATGAAGTTAAGACGAATCGATGAAAATTCCTTCGCCGTCTTTTCAAGGTATTGAAGCCACCAATGCAACGATTGGAATATCCAATGTTTATATTTGAAAATGGTTCAAGTAGAGCCAATGAATTGCACACTGGAGTTGGCTCAACACCTGTTGTCGAAGTTCCATCGGCTCTTGGTTCCTTTTCATGGGAGGCTCACCCGAAGGACACGCCAGATGGGGCCGGGGGCAGCAGGGGCAGTGGAGCAGAGAGAAGGGACAGGAAAGAGCACCACAATTATCATAGTCATAAACATTCGCATAGGAAACACAGGAAAAAGAAGGACAAAGAGGCTGTTAAACGTGATATTGATGATTATATTGTTGTTGAATAATGAATAATAGATAATTACGATTTATACTGTATTCATTTCAATTTATGCTATAGACGGTATGTATGAAGCTTTTGATACAGCATAGTTATGTCTTGACTAGTTAAACGGAGGAAAAATAAGAAGTCTGTTCGAGTTAACAATAGTTATGAAGACTCAAATCTGAAGTAATTCAAAGTTAAAGGATATTTGACTTATTGAGAGAGTAAATGTAATCGTTATATGTAAGTTGTGTGTATGTAAATATAGTATATAAATGTGATATAAATTATCATAAATGGTATTTCTCATTTTAATTTGTGCCGGCCATTTCCCGTAGTTTGTATTATAGATTAATGTGTTTCTAATTGTTTCTAATTTGTAAAAGGTTTTTCAGTAATTTAACAATTTTAAAATGATTTACAATAATGACTTCGCAGCAATGTGTTAATAGTTCTTCGCGGAATAACCATTGGAGGAGGTCTGGGTGTAACAGGCCTATCACGAGGTTGCTTCAAGTGCCAATTTGGGAATTAAACTTTTCTGCCACGAAAACAATGGCTTATTTAGCTATTATTTATATGTGGTTTTATTTTGAAGAGTCAACAAAATAATCACGTGACAATAATTAAGGAAATTATGCATCTTGAGTGTCCGGGTTGGTTTCAAGTAACATGACGCAAGGTGATGAAATTATAAGTCGCAGAAAAAAAGATGAAAGTTAGTGTCATTGAAAAGAAAGAGAGCTGATAATAGAGTCAATAAAGAACTGTAACGGGGAAGAAATTAAACTCAGTGTTAATTAAAGTTCAGTAAAATTTAATTTTCAAGCTTTTAGGCCGGCTGGAAATTGTTGATTTTGCAATGCAACGCAATTATCGATAGACTATTTTGACATTTGAACGAACAGCTGTTTCCAAGGTGAGTTGAATTTTCTGTAATTACTCTAAAAAGTAATTCTAAAATTACTGAAATATAGATTCTTCTGGATTCGGTCTTATTTCAGGTAGTTCTCAACTGCACTACTAGATTACTAGTACAGGTTGTCGCATCGCAATTGTTTAAGGAGTTAAGTTCTTTCAACTTCAATGTTTTTCTCCAAGCCGCACGATCTTCGTGATATAAACAAGAGTGTTTGGTCTCCTATGTAACCTCTTCGTTCGCACGGTTGTTTTATATTGCCGCTCTCTTGGCCCTTCTTACAGACTGTACATTGGTGTACATTATACCTAAAAAAAAAACTAAACAAGCGTGTCTTGAATTATATTCAAATTAAAGATGGCGCCTTCAAGGTGTTCTCAGTTTCAGGCGAAGTTTGTATGTTATTATCTATCTACTCCCATGCAAGTAAACCTTGATTTTATCGACCAAGAGTTTATATCCTTTTGGCCTATCTTATTTTGACTTAAGGACGGGCTGGCAGGTGAGGTTCTTTTTCTCGTATAAACCGGCCCTTGAATTCTTAGCATTTCATATCAAAACAACGATTTGACCACAATTCAAAATCCAGTGATGTGGTTTACACGTTTTTCTATAAGAAACCGGTTTAAGAAAACTTATTACTAAAGCCCCCGTTTGCAACAATTCGTAATTTTTAGCTTGGTTGCTGTTTTTATATAAATTGAGAAAGTGTTGTGTTACTGTTGTATGGCACGCCATATGTGTCAAAAGTCGTTTTAAAATTTGAAAATGGTTCTAAAATATGAAACCGGCTTTAAATTCCTCGAAACTAGTTTCAATAAGTGGAAATTGTTTAAAAAAACAGAAATTAGTTTTAAAAATCTTAGAAATGGTTTTAAAATTTGAAGTTGGTTTCAAAAGTTCAAAAGTGATTTTAAAAATGGAATTAATTCTGTATCCTTCGAAGTGGTTTCAAAATTTGAAATTAGTTTTAAAAATTCGAAAATGGTTTTAAAAACTTGTTTTAAAAGCAATATATTCATCAGTTACCACAATTCTCAAAGACACAGCCAGTCATGGATAGAAATGAACTGAGTGTCTTCTTTGAGTCACTCAAAAGTTATGTTGAGCAATTGTACGAAGGTCTGGATATTAATAGTATAAATCTAATTGAATATTCATGCAGAAAGATACAAAATAGTATAGATGTGCTGGGAAACATTGCAAGCTTTAATATCCTGGAGAATCTTGAAGATCTCGTAGATTCTTTAAATCGTGATTTGGACATGGCCTATTCACGGCTTGAAAGAATCAAGCATGATTATGATGGACAGCCACCACGCCCAAACTTGCAGTCCTACGCTACTGCAGGGCGGCCAAAGTTCTGTATAAGCAAGGAACTTTTAGAAAACTTTCATGAAACAGGCATGACTTGGACTAGAATCGGGAGGTTGTTACATGTAAGCCGCTCAACCATAATCAGAAGAGTAAATGAGTATGGAATCGAATCAACGTTTAGTAATATCAGTGATGCTGAATTGGATAATTTCATAAGAGAAATATTGTCGCTAACTGCTAATGCAGGCGAGACATATGTACGCGGTGGGTTGAAAAGTCGAGGAATAAATGTTCAGAGATGGAGACTACGTGAAAGACTCAGGTTAGTTGATCCTGTTGGGAGGCAACTGAGGAAACGATTCGCTATAAAAAGACGAACTTACAATGTTCCGGGCGCTAATTTTTTATGGCACATTGACTCAAACCATAAATTGATTCATTGGAGAATGGTTTTGCATGGATGTATTGACGGGTACAGCAGGAAAATCATTTATCTAAAATGTGAAAATAATAATAAGTCCAATACAGTGCTGTCACTTTTTGAAAATGGTGTGCGCGAAACTGGACTACCAATTCGAGTTCGAGCAGACATGGGAACTGAAAATGTTCAAGTTGCCAGATTCATGCTTCATAATAGAGGAACGGGGAAAGGAAGTTTCATTACGGGGAAGTCTGTTCATAATCAACGGATCGAGAGACTGTGGTCAGAAGTAAATAGGGTTGTTACCCTGCTTTACCGCGAGATTTTCCAGTATCTGGAAAGAGAGGGATACCTAGACCAGCTTGATGAAGCACATATAGCTGCTCTTCACTATGCATTTTTACCAAGAGTCAATTTGTCTCTCCAAGAATTTGTAGAACAATGGAACAATCATGGTTTGCGGACCATGGGGAATATTTCACCAAATAACCTCTTTCAACAATCTATGCTGATGCAAACGATGGGCGAAGAACTAGAATGTGAAGAAGCTGCAAGCCATTCCAACTATGGAATTGACTATGATGGAACATACGAAGATATTCAAACCGATAACAATGTTGTGATTCCTGATAATATGGTTGCACTTTCAGAAGAATTTCTTCAATTTCTCAGTGCAACAGTAGATCCACTTGGCGATGACGGCAATCACGGGATAGGAAATTATCTACACGTGCTGCATTTAATTGAAGATAACTTTTTCTGATGTTACAAGTTAGATATTCAAACAATAAACGATACAAATAATTGATACAAAATTCTGTTGAAAAAATTCCTTCAACCACCTTCCCCTAATTTTCAATTTCTTACTTTGGCACACCCATAATTATTGTAACGAAAGGTAACTATTATGATACTACGCCTATTTTATTGCTCTTTTGTATTTTCAAGGCGGATAGTCGAATTAATTTTCTATTTTTCCGCTTCAACAAAGATCACAGCTAAATACATAATAAATTTAGAAAAGTAAACTTAACAAAACAGGATTGTAACCAAACATTAAGTCACTATCTAGAAAAAGAGTGCCTACTTCATAACTTGACCATCATACCTGTCCAAAGCCGGGGGAACAAATTATATCCTCTCCAAAGTTCTTGTTGAATGATTCTGAGATGGTATATCTAGCTGTAACAGGAAATGTGATGTTGACAATGCATGTATTGACTTGTACACGTTTACCATGGTCTGTGTCATGAAGGAACATCAGCTTCCCACTCATTCCACCAGATGCAATATGTCGTGATCCACAGATGAATTGCAGGACATCGTGTAAGTTGAGCTGTATAACTTCCTCTGCCTCAGATTCCAGGTCTACTATGGTTTTGAAGCTGTTCCAACTGGGGCCTGCTTCTAGCTCATCCAAAAAGTTGTTAAAATTGAAAACAATGTCACATTCCATCTCACGTTTCTTTTCATCACAACTGTATTCTGGTGAAAAACTGCTGAAAACATTTGACGCAGATAGACCTGTAAAAAGAAACTCTTTGCATGCCTCATTGGGATGATTTTGCAGAGCAGAGAAGACAGACATAAGTTCCAAGCCTTTCTTGAATTGTTGCACTTCTTCCAATTGTTTTGAGACAACATAGTGATAAATCATGTCTTTCACAACTTCTGGTTTTTCAGTTATAGCATAAGAAACTTTGTTCAGTCCTGCATCAAAGCGCTCATCAAATGTACTCAGCGAAAGATTCAACATTAAGTCATCTTTTGCTTCTGATATTACAGATATTCTTGATCTTGCTTCAAAATCAGGGATCTCTTCTATTGTAGAATCGCCTATATCATGCCCTAGGATGTATGATACCAGAGTTGGTGCAAAACATTTGGGTCCAGGAAACCCATACAGGAATGACAATGATATCAGTTTCCCATAACTCTCATACATCTTTGCGTGAAGCTTTCCGGAATCTCTCTGGAAGGTAAGCTTCCTATCAGATCCTTGCATTAACTCATTTTCAGCCAACCTCATCATCTCTGCGAAGAACTCCCTTTTGGGACCACCATAATCTGCTCCTGATTCTCCTACGAATTGGACAATGAATGGGCTTTCTTGTGACAGAGTAGGGTAGAACAGTGAAATTTTCTTCATCCCATCCATCCACAAGTTTTTCCTGCGCACAGACATTATCTTCATTGAATCATGGTCAGGGAATTGATAAGAATGCGGAGTTAGCCATTTTATTTCAGCCTTCAGTGAGCCAAACCACTTTGACTCTACCTTATTTGTTCCTGCTGCAGAGGTTAGCTGATTATCTGTCTTGGATGATTTCCAGCTTTCCTCCTGTTCACAGCTTCTGTTCTCAGCAAGCTCCGGATCATCAAATGGATCATGAAGCAGCTCTGAGTCTGAGACATAAACATCTTCTCCTTCCTTTAGTAGATTGATATCTGGCAATAAATAAAGTGGTTTGCCCTTGAAAAGTTTGTGACACATTACACCATCAAGTTCTTGTCCTGGACCAAGAGGGGGTGTTACAAGCTTCTTATTGACTGAGACCATAATTTTGATCTTAGCATCTGCAGGAATATGTGAAGCAAATGCATCCCTGAGTGCATTAATGACTTGAAGGGCTGAATACTCTTTGCAAAGCTTCCATCCATATAATAAATGACCTTCTTCCACCAGTAGCTGTTTTTTTGCCTGCAGCGGCACAGTTAACTCATCAGGTCCTCCCATGAGAACAAGATCCAGAGTGAAATTTCCACTAACAACTTTGGTGTTTATGTTTTTTGCAGTTTTTAACTGTTTGTTAGTTTTTCGTGAGTAAGGTGTTGTGATCCCACGTCCACTCCTGTTGTGAATAAAGGGATTGAACACAGCAGGAGCAGACCTTGATGTTGTGTTGCCAAAAACATATCTTTCTCTTTGGCTTTGCATTGTTGGCAAAGGTGAATTAACACCAAGTCTAGGCGATGGAAAGGCAGGTCCCGGTAATGGAGAAGCAAGTTCAGGTGTGGAATAGGCACTGCTTGGTGTGTTACTCATTGACTCAGCACCACTAGTCCTACTGGGCCTACTAGTACTGGCAGCACTTGCAGCATCAGCAGTAGTAATATTATTAGGCCCGTGGCCGTCACTTCTTCCTCTTGTATGAAACAGCTGCTTCATTTCATCTTCCACTGGATTCGAGCTTTGACCAACATCCACATTCTGGTTCTGGCTGCTACCAATGACATTTGCTAATTCACCCAAATCTCCCAAAATACGATTTATCAACGAACGACTGCGGTTGCTGTCGTCCGCCATGCTTCACACTGTACTACGCTTTAAACATGTGACACGGTGGTGTGTGACAAAAGTTGACTTTAAAACCACTTTCAGATTTTTAAAGCCACTTCGGATTCGGATTTTAAATCCCACTTTTCAAAACTGTTTTCGAGGTTTTAAATAACTTTCGCATTTTTGAAACTATTAAAACAAATTTTAAAACCACGGCAGGATACAGAACTAATTACACTCTAGAAAAAAACTTTTTAAAACAACTTCTGAATTTTTAAAGCAACTTAGAATTTTTAAACGAATCCCATAAATTTTAAAACCATTTCTGAGGTTTTTAAAACTAATTTGTTAGTTTTGAAACAACTTCCACTATTTTAAAACTAATTTCAAAGAATTTAGAACTGATTTCATATTTTAAAACCATTTTCAAATTTTAAAACGACTTTTGACACAAATGGCGTGCCATAGTTACTGTTGTGTTAATATGCGAAGGAAAGCATAAAATTTGATATTAAATGCTGATCTAAAAAAATAAACTTTTAAGAAACTTTTAGTACTAGAAACTGGTAAAATAATTAAGAATCAGTATACTGGGACGGGGGCCCAAGCAGGTTTTTTATAAAAAACGTGCAGTGGTTGAAAGCACAGAGATATTGAGTTGAGCGTTTCGCAACTTGAGAGTTGAGAGAACAGAACAAACGAAATTACCCGGACAAAGTACCAAATTTTAACGTAATCGGTGTATTCCTGAGAGAGATTTCATTATCTGCATTTAATTCAATCTTCTTTACTTGACAAAAGTATGATAATAATCAAGAAAAGTGGCGTCCAGCCGCGGGCCTTTTGACCCTTGATTGAAAAAGGTTGGTGAGAAAAGAAAGATAGCCGCAAGTCGCAACCCACGTTGTTGCAGGGGCATGGGGCTATATACCCCCAAAGAAAATTGAAAATATTTGCCCCTCTTTTCTCGCACTTGCAGTTACTTTAAATTAGTAGTAGTTAATAGTAACCTGGTCTGCACACGCAGGCATATTTCACTGTATGATTCCACCCCTCCATCCTCGAACCCCAAGCTACGCGGTTGAACAAAGCCACCTTTTATCTCATCTCTCGAGTTGGCCTAAGAAGTTTTTATGTTAAAAATCATAACAACTATATGAACTTAATAGTTAATTAGGTTAATAACTAATAGATAATGAAAAATTAAATTTAAAATATTATCATCGTAAAATACTTGCGATTTAATTACATATGACACCCCCCCCCCCATTCAGCAAAAGTTTAATGAAACTTTGTTGCAAGGGCCAAGGGCCGGTGACTGGGCGCCATTTTGTTATAATCGTTGCCGCCATTAACATTATGGCGTGTGTATTTCTTTTAGCAACAGTGGTCGGTCATTGTAGAATCCATGCGGTTTGTTCATCACGGCTGTGGATATCGTTGAGTGAAAATTGAACTGGTCGGTCGCACACACAAGCACATCAACATGGAAGAAAGTAAAACTAATCCAACAGTAGAAGAACCTTCATCTACAAATTGCTGTAATAAAATCACAGATTTTATCGTTGGGAAATTTGAGAGTGCTTTCTTTATGTAAGTATTGTGTTTGTATTTTAACAATGTTTATTTATTTTCATTGTGTTTGCAAAGGAACTGATACTCGCAAGTGTGTAACATTAGGCTCGCAAATATGTTACATTTGCATCACTTCCCGATCTGAGAAATTACGATCAAGTTATTTATCAATGCAATTTTCATGCAACTTGCAAATATTTAAAGTATAAATACAATAATGTAAATAATTACTATTATGATCATAATCGACAAAATATTTTACAAGAAAGGGAAAATTTTACAAGAACGTTACATTTACTTTTCTCAAAATGTATGGAAAAGCGCCACGAAATGGCTTCAAGCCGCGGGCTTTTGGCCCTTTGGCAAAATGTGATTTAATACTTTTGCTCGTCATGTTATCAATTGCGATCACTTACATTTGGACAGAAAAGATTACAAGTTTTTT
Source organism: Sanderia malayensis (assembly GCA_013076295.1). Lineage (NCBI taxonomy): Eukaryota > Metazoa > Cnidaria > Scyphozoa > Semaeostomeae > Pelagiidae > Sanderia > Sanderia malayensis. Next base: position 4,108,483 of record RQOL01000618.1, on the reverse strand, counting down.
ATATTCTCCATCAAGAATATAAAAAAGGCTCCATCTTATCGTGTTATTAAAATAATTCACAAAAACTGTGTTTCCATGTCATGACAACATTTTTCAAAACAAAATTGACGTGAGCTTGAAAATAGTGAGAATCGATATGTTTTCAAAAGGAAAATAACACATTTTTTAATAATATGAAAGAGCAGTCCTTCGATTTCCGCAATCAAAACATTTATGCAATATTTGTATTCTTTACACAGACATTAAAGGTTTCACAAATTTATATACAACTTTTGCTAAAGGGCCAAGGGCTCGCGGCTGGACGCCATTTATCTCATTTTGGAAATCTTTCGGGAAATTGTTGTCGTTTGAAAACTATAGCAGGTGTATCTACGCTTCCAAACCAACATGGCTATTGATAATTTCAAAGAATTAATAATTTAAATAACCTCAATTTTTACACGATTTGCTCACTCTATTTTTCATTTGAAGATAATGATCTTTCCCTATGCCTATTTTAATTAATATTAATGAAGCTACTCAGGCCAAAAAGACCTACTTGAAATTTAACTACGGAATTTACTCAATTGAAAAAATATACAATTTTTGGATTATAACAAGAACTTTTAATAATAAAGTCAAATAAAAGGGCTTTAAATGTAGCCATTAGTCGAAATTCGGAGAGAATACTTCTTTTGGTTACTCCTGATCCCCAACCAATAAGTAGTGGACGCAACTCTAAGCACCCACATACTTTTCTCAATAATCCCACGACCATTGACAGCCCCCGTATCCTCTCCGTTATAGTTCTTAAATTTATTAATCTCAATTTCCATTGTTTGTCGGCAATTTTGAGGCTCAATTTTCTCAAAGACACGAATTTAATAAAAACGAATTATGCGTACCTGTAAACACTGTAAACAGATTTTTTAAATTGATTAATTCTACGTTAATTGATCTACCATTTGTAGCCTTGGTCGAGCAATTGGGCGTTCACCATACATAACCATTCTGATTGCCATTGTGGTAGCAGCATTATGCGGTATTGGTATGCTTAGATTCACGCAAGAGAACAGAGGAGAGAAGTTATGGAGCCCACAAGATTCTGAAGCACTTGCGAATAAAGCAGTTACTGGTCAACGCTTTCCAGTCGCTTCAAGAATCAACGTCGTCATCTTCGAAAGCAGCAATGTCTTGACAAGTCAAGTGCTCAAGGCGGTAAGTGAAAATTTTCACCTCTATATCGCAATAAACGCCCGCAGCGATTATGTTTTAATAGGCGAGGCCTTAATTGGAAGGGTGTACGCTATTCATCCCAGGTCTGTAAATTAGCTTCACCGAGCGAGGTGAAAACTACGTCCTGAATTCAACGAGGCTGGTGTTGTGAAGATGCGCTTGGAAGCGAGGCTGGATAACTCAACATGCTCGCCTTTGTATTGAATCGCGTAAGGCTAATTTGGCCTCATTCTCCTATTTACTTACAGATGATTGAATTGGACAAGAAAATCAAGAATATCTCATCTGGCACTGAAAGTGAATGGGATAAGATTTGCTTCAGGTACCTGAACATCTGTTCTTGCACACTCTCTTTCTGGCGACAGTATTTAATATTATTTAACCGCCAATGCCGGTGCAAATAAAAATGATCCTGTGAATGGTGAAGTAGGCAGTGAAGATTTGAAATAGATCAGTTCTGACTTAGATTTTTTCACTGTTTATTGTATAGGCAAGGGTCACATTGTGGTGTGAGTAGTTTGTTAGAAATTTGGGAATTCAACCAGACGACAATCAACAGCTTGACAGATGCTGACATCATCGATGCATTGAACAAAAGCCCTTTGATAAGGTAACGTGTTTTTACCACCTGGAATTATCTCATGCAATAGTGTTTTCAATTGCAACATCTGGCCCCTTCAGGGGAGACGGTGTAAATCTGTGAAGCTAACTAGTTTTCTGTTCCTCCAGGAAATATCTCGAGCATAATGCTTATCAACAAGAAATGTGGACCTTTGGTGGGGGGGGGGCATAATAGTCCAAGATTTATGCACCATTTCTGAAAACAGGGTATTTTGTGTTTGTTGTGAGTAAGACCATTCAATATGAGCTTGTGCCCTGCGATGCGATGGTTCCATGTTTTGCTTGATACACATGCGTATAACTTGTGCACGGCTGTCATTTGATTCGCACGATTCTCTTTTACTGACATTTTATTATTTTTCATGCGTGGCTGCCTTGCCCTCGTCATTTCCATCGGCCGCAAGCGAGGCGTGATCTATTGACACGACTCTGGTCATTCTTACTCATGTTCATTGTGTGATGCAGAATGGAAATATCTTTTGTTTTAGTCCGGTCACAAAGCGACCAATCGCAATCGATCGGAAACTCGGTGCCATTCAAAGAAATTCAACCAATCACATCATCGCTGCTGGTGCCGTATCGTCAACTTACTTCATTAAAAACCAAGCAGTCTTCGACAAGAAGTCTGGAGCAGAGGTACGCACTTCTTTGTATAAACTCAACACACTCTTGACGCAATCTCATGATGTTGCAAAGAGGTGGGCGTTCTGCAAACACGTGTCCATTAATGTCAATTCAACCCTTCAGCGATTTGAATTTCAAGGAAATGCTGAGAAGCTTTTAGTACGAAAATCAAGAGATTATTGCGAAACTTAGCATTAATCTCCAGCTTTGTTTAAAACTCGCAGAAGAATAAATGAAGCAAGCACAGGCAAAGGCCGGATGAACATCGGCTTGTGAATATTTGCTTTATCAATAATCCAGCGTGCACGCTCTAATACTGGGTTATTTATGAACACAGAGCCGAAAATAAATTTTTCATTGAAAAATCCTTGACTGTGTTTTCATTATGCCCACAGCACCTGATTCTCACAGGATTCCGAGCTTCGATCATGTCGGCGTATTTCCATGGCCCAGACACTGTCGGAAACATTAATATTAATCAAGGTTCACATGGAACTTATACTGTATGCAAATGCGATGTCAGTAAGGCCCCCTTTACACGGTACCGGTCAAGTTTTTAGCCGCTCAAGTTTTTGTACGGATTCAAGGGTACGGAGGAGGGTTGCGTTTAAACGAGATCAGCCTATGCCTATCCGTACAAATATTTGTCCTGACAGCCATGCAAAAACTTGTCCTGTTAGAAAGAGGATGAGTTGACAACTTGACCCGACAAATATTTGACCGGTACACCTATCCGTACAAAAACTTGAACAGGTAAAAACTTTACCGGTACCTTGTAAAAGGGGCCTAAGGCTATCGTTAGGTTATTTTTTTCGTCGAAAGAAATTATCGCCCATTAAATGCACCTGCTGCCTCGTACTTTGTGAAATAGAATAGTGTTTTCATTGTAGCCTCCCGAAACCTCTTTCAGTTCTTTGTACAGTGTTTAATCAGAGGTGCTTTTCCAAGGCTATTGTTTGAGTGTGATGACGAATACAGTTGAGGAACTCTTTCAGAGCCATTCAGAATAAGGGAAAAAAGACAAGGATTTTATTTTTGCCATTTTTCCTATTTCCTGGTTTGCCAGAAATTTCTGGAAATGAGAGATCTTTTTCATTGTGTCCAAACTCCTTGGGAAGGCATTCCATCCGTAGAACTTCTACAAGCCTTGAGAGTTGAGACAAATCTTTGAGAATTCCCATCGTTTCGACATAGATATCTGGGAAATTTCTCCACCAACAGTGAGACGCACCCATTCTATGCAGTAGTGGAAGACATCTCTGACACCACCTTTAAACCTTGAGTTTACATTTCGTCATTTGTTAATTTCCATTTCAGGAAGATGAGAAAGGCAAAGCTTGGGAACAGGAATTTGGAAAGAGTGTGAAAAGCATCGATAAGCAATACTCATTCGCGAAACTATTTTTCTACACAAGAACTTCGTAAGTTGACCATCTGAGTTGACCTTCTTTTTCTGTGATGAATTCCTTCTTCTTGCAGCCCCGCATTTAAGTCTGCTGGGTCCAAAAGTGGTTGGGCCCTTTGAAATATACCTTATTTGCTCCCTCGCAGAAGTAAGTCAGAAGGAATGAAAATCATGAGTCATCGTTTTCCGTTTGTACATATTTTGATTTGAATGGAACAAACCATTGTGCACGTGAAGGATCTCATAGAATGTACTAAAAGCACTAAAAAGGTTCTTCAAAATTTATGCTCGGGAGCTCATTAAATTTAAGAATTTTAGGAAGTCTGGGAAAGAAGCGGGGCTCCCACTATGATGTCATAGTTGACTCGATCCAGTCCTAAAAAGTGTGTGAAAGAATATGGCGAAATGAAGAAATATTTCCATTTTCACATGTAATAACTGGTGAATTAGGCGTCTGATTTAAAAATTATTTTCAGATTCGAAGTCAGCGTACCGAATTTTACTGACTTGCGAAATGTATTGGGTCGTGAATGTTTGGCCAATGCAATGTGAAACTCCGAAGTGGAATTTAATCCATTTGACCTGACATGAATCCAATATTGATTATAATCCTGAGAACGCCGTGTCGCTCTATTAATATTCTAAGCTTTCCAAGCAGCACTCGCGGAGCTTAGTTGAAAACGGCATTTTCTGAAGAATGTTCTTTAAGCGAATGGCGGCGATCTTTAAAGCAAATTCATATCAAATTTGGGGATCATTCGGATGACGTCGTTGAAAACGAAGATATCGATGTCGAATCAAGAAATTGTTGTTTTGCTTAGTTTTATTTCTAAATTTTTAAAGCTTCAAAATAAGCGCCTCTTTCCAATAAGCGCCTATTCAAATTTGCTACATATTTTATAAGCGCCCGGGGGTTTATCAGAGGAATTACCGTAACTCCCGCAACCCTTCTCCGACTGCTTCAACCTGCCTGCTTTCTCTTTCCACTTTTGATTTTGACCAATTTGTTCTGCTGACCTTACTTAAGCTTCATCACTTGGTATGCCCTTTCACTCCCCCCCCCCCATGAGCTGATACGATTTCCTTTGTATCCTCGAACATTTTGTTCATTTTACCCCATGTCTCTCTGTGTCTCCCAGTCTATTGTTTTAACTTTTTACAATAGGCTAGTAGGTATGGCCCATGTAACAACATTCTCAGCATAAATTATACCACGCAGGATTTTCTTCGTGCTTTGTCCCTTTAACTCTGTGATCATAATAATGATAATTTATGCAATTTCCAGGTTTCGAGAGGCTTCTGGTAGTACGATATCTGGTGATTTGACATTACTGTCAACTGGTTACATCCTCATCATTGTATATCTTGCCATTATGCTTGGTAGATTCACCCGCTTACACCATAAGGTAAACAGTTTGTTTTTATTAGTCACCGATATACTTTGTGACCAGATGGTCAGGCTAAAGCTTTAATATTCCTACCTATTTCAAACTTTTTGTTCATCATTAAATTGCTCTATGCTTGTTTGCTTTATTTTAGCACATAGTATTTGCCTGTTTACTTCCTTAAACCTCCTTGCTTACCTTTTTGCGCTTGTCTTCTTATCTCATTCTGTTTGCTTGCTTTCTGCATGTTTCTCCTTGCAATAATTCATCCAATAGATCATTATTAGCTACAAAATTTCGTTTCAGGTTTGGCTGGCAGTTATTGGCGTTCTTTGCGTTGGTTTATCGATTCTTGTTTCATTCGGTCTTTCCAGTGCCTTTGGATTCTTCTACGGACCTGTGCATTCCATCTTGCCTTTCCTTATCCTCGGTAAGCAAGGCTTAGCTTGGCTTTAGCATCATACGTGCAATGCAGCCATCACATATAGCGAACCCTTATTGGTTACAGACACCTTTATAAGATTGACACTTTGTCAATGCAATCAGTTTTCAAGTTACTTTATTAATCGAACTACAAGCTGAGGCAGACCTTTGGCTCGAGACTCGGGAACAACGAATATCAGCTTAGAGGGGGTTCACTGTAGCTCCAATATTTCCCAGATAAAACCAATGTTTTCTTGCAGAGAGCTATTTGCTGCAAGGAAGTTGGCAGAGGTTTTAATGTTGCTCAAATTGGGGTTAACAGATTTATCTACTGCCCAGTCTGAACTCTCTATAAAAACCTGTTTGATGATTCATTTTAGTGCAATTTTCTTGCTACTTGTCTCCTACAGGTATTGGCGTGGATGATGTATTTGTGATTATTCAGTCGTATGAGAATACTGTCAAGAAACTCCCCAGTGATTCTTCACTTCCTTATGTCCTTGCAGCCACAATGAAACACGCGGTAAGACGAATCTGATTCTGAAAACAAACTTGTTCATTTGAAGCCTTAGATACAGAAAAAGCTCTCTTTCCAGCCCTTGACGCATTAAACATGCAAGGAAATGAATGCTGTATTGCCCCTGGCATAACCAACAAAGGCCATGGGAAGGAGTCGTAGATTTGGGAGGGGAACAGCAGAATTGCATCGGTTTATGTTTTGAAACTGTTGTCAATGGCATAGATACGAAATTTTATAGGGGGGGGGGGGAATTCAGATTTTCCGAAAAAATTTAATAAGCATTTTCGTTTCTTCCAGACTATGAATATAAAATAAGGAAATTAGCTAGAACTGAACGTAAACAAAAGATATTTATTTTCCGGCAAGATCAGCAATTTTCCGACAAAACGGCAGTTTAGCTCTACAGGGGGATTTCCCCCCTGACCCCCCTCTATCTACGCCACTGACTATTGTATCATACCATTCATTGTTCTCGCACGGTTTACGCATCCATGGCCCCCACAAGTTTCCCACTTCCTGCAGGCTTGGTGAATCAAATATGCATCTCCTCCCTTGAACTGCGTCACATCGTACAATTGATCCCCTTTTTAAGCAAGCTTCTGATTTAATGAAACATCTAATCCTCACCTCTCCCTCCCTTATTCCAAGACCTGTGCTATATACGTCACTGTGATCCATTTAATTACGATGTTTATCATTTGTTTCGTAGGGTGTTGCCATCTCTGTAACATCAATGACAGATGTGATTGCATTTCTAATCGGTGCAACAACAGTATGGACATTAATAAAATAATTCTTTAATACGCACATTCACTATACTTTGTGCACTACTTGGCTTTATTAGGTTGCTTTCCAGTGAAGTCTAAATCACTTCACGTCAAAGTAACTTCGCTTTCAACGCGCAATATCACTACATCTGATGGAGACTCTCATTCATCAAGTGTTGTAGACCATGCATGGGTTTGACCATTAATGTTTGTTTTCTTTCGTAGCTTCTACCTGCACTTCGTTCATTTTGTGTCTATGCTGGCCTAGGTATGTGAAAGGTCTTTTCGCGTTAGATATCTCGGTCTTCGACAGGCCTCTAACTTAATAACAACAACGTTTTATATTTCAGGCATTCTTGCTGTATTTTTCTTTGCCTGCACTATTTTCACTGCTTGTCTCGCCTTGGACATTAAAAGGTACATTGGTAAATTTGTCTATATATTTCTATTTCTTTTGCCTATACACTCATATAGCTATAATACTATACACTCATAATATTAAATTATGTAACTATATCTGCACTAATACGCAATACATTTTTCTTTGAAAATTATGTTCTGTCTTAAATTTACTTTATACAACAACTTTATGCAAATTCTTTTGCAATGTGCACTGACTTTATTCAGCGATACTACTGTAAAATTATATGTAAACTATTGCATTCTGTATGCAAAGTACAGAAATACAGACATAGACGCTATACTTAGCTCTATATAACCTGCTATCCTTCCCTTTATCATACCTCATACAACTCTTCTAAGCGTGCATTGTAATCGTGGCAGACATTATCGTTGCTTATTTTGTTATTTCGTAGAGAAAGGAATCGTAAAGATGCGTGTTGTTGTTGTGTCAGAGTTTCTGACAACTATAACCCTTTCAATTGCGCTAAAACAGATCATTTGCAATCATTCTTTGAAAAAGTCCTCGCTCCATTTATGATGAAATGGCCTGCCAAGGTGTGCAAACGTTTTTCAAGCCTCCTTCTGAAGTCTTTCTTAATAATTTTAGCCATGATCTTTACTAGTTCCTAGTCGCTTGGCTTTGGAGGTCTATTTGAGGATGACGTTATTGTCGAATATTTGTGATATACGTGGTATATGTATGTGAATAAATGTGATATATATAAAATATTCGCTGTAGACACCAGGACAATATTACAAAGTGATCAGAAGATCCGAGTTAGTTGGAGTGGAGCTTTTTTGAATGAAGTTTTTAGCAATTTTAGATGCCTGATTTTTGACACTCCATACCCTAGTTAGTTTCTGTCCTCTTCTCCGCAGTTGGCTATACATTACTGGTTTGAAGTAATTGTTTATTTTCACTGTCATAGGTTTTTCTTCTGCTTGTAACCGCGGGCCTGTTTGCTGGAGGCTGCTATGGCACTGTGAAATTGGAGCAGAACTTTGATTTCAACTTGTTTTTGCCGCCAGATTCTGACGCAACCCGCTACAATAAAATAGTTGCCAAGGTAAGATCCATCAGAGGGAGCACCTCCATTCACTACGGATTGATTCAGGTAAACCTAAAATAAGCGACAAAAGTTCTGGGACATTTACGACTTGGCCAAATCTTGCACGTATACTCCCCCCCCAAAAAAAACAATGTTGTAACCAGGGACCGTCTTATAAAACATGGGGAAATTCGTTTTGCAAGATGACCACAAGGGTCTGATTGAGAAAATAACATTGTTTTATGGGAGTGGGGGTTGAATAAAGCCCACAACAATGAGGTTTACGAGTTAATGACCTCCTTCGTATTTTAGATTTGGTACAACTGGATATTAATCGCAATTCAATTCTTTTTCAGTACTTTCCAAACGAAGGAGTGCAGTTCACAATCAATATTGGTAATCAAAATACTATCAAGCAAGTCTAACCCTACCCTATTGTGCCAGCTGTAACATCTGCCACATGAAATTGAAACATAGCTCATCAAATACAAAGAGAAAAATCGCGACTCCGATCTTTGATCGTTTGCTTAATTTAGAAACCGCTTTAGTGGTCCTTTTTGGTGGAACAAGATTTACTTACCCAGTCTTAACGGCCTGTTCATATGAGCCCGCTTGCCGGGCCAGCTCACCAGTTGAGACAGATGTAAATTCCGTTCACATGAGGAAATTGTGTCCCGCTTACGGGGATAAAAGTTGTAACTTAATATTTGTCACGTATAAAATTGACAATTAAAACAATGGTTGTGCATGCGCAGTTGGCACGTTTCTGGCCCGGTAAGCGGGATGGAGTATTCATATGGGAAAATTTGCAGCCCGCTTGCCGAGATCTCGGTAGTGCTGCAGTGAGATCTCGCCTAGTGGACCAGCCCGCTTTCTCATATGAACAGAAAACAAATTTTGTATAGGATTTGGGGAGTAGGTGAGATTTCGCTTAGTGAGCTGACCCGGTAAGCGGGCTGATATGAACAGGTCCTAAAACCACTATGTATAGACCAATATATTTTATTATTCATTGTTTTCTCAGGTGATGTGAATTACTTCAAAGAACAACCTTGCCTTCATGATGTGTATTTGAAAACGTATCAAAACCAATACGTTGTGAAATCTTCTGTGACAAGTTGGTATGAAAAATATACGCAATGGATTTCTTCGACATATACAAATAACACATATGTTGGTTCTGGTACGTTTTACTTCATGTACTACATATGCACAAACCATCTTTTCCTCCGCCGTTCACACCACTATCCCTCGATCTGTAAACACTGAAATGAAATTTCTATTCGCATATTGTGTATTGTCTATCTGTCTTCAGGCAAGGCATATTTTGATGTTCATTTGATCCCTGTAGGTGGCCGTCCTACTAATGAAACCCTCTTCTATGATTGGCTGGTCATCTTCCTCAACAGCCAGAGCGGAGCATCTTTTCGCACGGACGTCAAACTCTCCAATTCAACTGGCAGTTGGAGAATACTTGTAAGCAATGTGACTAACATTACTTCCTTGACAGTTGTAACAATTCTCCAAGAAGTACATTATTGGAGAATTGTTTATCTCAAAAGGAATGAGTAATAACTGTCTTGAAATGCTTTGCCACCATCTAATACTATTTGCAGGGCCTTGGCGTAGTAGAAATTTTTGCAGGGGCTGCAAAATTTATTTGGTTGGGTCCTTTAAATGCTCGCAAAATGTTGACTACGGCCTTTATGCTGAATAAAGCTCGGATTGTGCTTTATTAAGCATATAGGACTAAGCAATTGTAACACAAGTTCTCTGGTAAAAGTTCCAGCGTATGCACCTTATATTTCCCTAATTATTGGGAGGTTGTCCCCGGCCCCTACAGCCGCTACGGGCCCGATTTGTGCCGTGGAAAGTATTGGTTGAAATCAAAGTAGGCTATAAATCTCGAACAAAGGATTTATAAAAATTTGGTGGAAATCTGTATATAGTATCTACACATACTATAGCCAAAGATATTTTTTGATTTTAGTATTCAAGAATGCACGCGACTCATACGAAAATGAAGAACTCCCCCGCAGAGGTCAAGGCCATGGACAGCATCAGAGCCGCAATGAAGAGCATACCATTCAGCAAGCCAGCATTCGCCTACGCAAGGGTCTACGTAGGCTGGGAGACTAACAAGGTGTGACGTATAACAGTATTCAATCCATACTCTCCTTTGCTTTTCAGAATCCTTTGTTTTATACTCTGGATTAAGAATTTAAAATTAAACTAAACAAAACAACAATTTCTTGATTCGACATCGATATCTTCGTTTTCAACAACGTCGTCCGAATGATCCCCAAATTTGATATCAATTTGCTTTAAAGATCGCGGCCATTGGCGTTTAAAAAGCGCCGCCAGGGGCGCTTAAAGAGCATTTCTTTAGAAGGTGCCGCCTCCGATTAAGCCCCGCGAGTGCTGCTTGGAAAGCTTGGAATATTAAATGAGCGACACGGCGTTCTCAGGATTACAATCAATATTGGATTCATGTCAGGTCAAATGGATTAAATTCCACTTCGGAGTTTCACATTGCATTGACCCAATGCAAGCGTCTTGAAGATTGCTACGTCCGAGCATATAACTTCGATTTTCATTTACACACTTTTTTATAACCCACGTCAAGGCCTAGGTTTTAAAGTGCACCAATGTTTTTTGACGCCTAGTTCACCAGTTATTACCCATGAAAGTGTCGATGTTTTGTCATTTTCGCCATTTTCTTTGTCCCACTTTTAGGACTGGGTCGAGTCAACTATGACATCATATTTGGAACCCCGCTTCTTTCCCAGACTCCCTAAAATTCTTAAATTGGGGTTAAGCATTTCTGACACAAGTACCGTCATTGGCCTCGATATCGATTAAAATATTTGACGGCGTATTTTGAAATCCTGCTCTGTGAATGGAGGAGCAAAAATTTCAGATTTTTTATGCTCAATTGTGATAAGTCCCTGTTGGTGGAGCGAAGAAAATGAGCAAAAAACACAGGGACGCAATGTAATGAATCTAGTGTTGTGCCAGAAAAATGCAAACACGACGACTTTTCCAGGGAACAGAATCGAGTTACTAAAGTATGTTTAAGAATGACACACAACAATGGGCACTTCTAATAGCGTATAATAAAACCTGGAAGGGACCGAGTGTTTTAAAGTTCCAGTTTCATGCCTCTAAGATCTAAGCGAAAGTTTCTTTTCTTTCAGATAATTGGAGAAGAGCTGTTTCGTAATCTTGGATTAGCTGCAGCTTGTGTCTTCCTTGTTACATTATTTCTCATTGCAAACTTATGGACTTCTCTCATGGTATTCACTTGCGTCGTTTTCACATTGGTGAGTTTGCCATCACAGTATATTTCTAATAAACTCAACTTTTTTGTCTTTTAATATTACCCGGTGCGCTTCTTCCAGGATCAATTTCACGGTAGTTCGAACAATCATACCTTGAACGATTTTATTCGCTCCATCTGAGGTTTGAGCTGGGCATGCTAAAGACAAGACCGTAAAGCTTCGGACCTGGATCAGGACCATAAAGTATGATCCTTATACTAAGATAAAATAGATCCCTCATGGCAATGGGGTCATGTGCATAGAAAACAATGCCAAGTGACTGACGTTGTGATGTGCTTGTGGCTTAGGATTACATTAAGTTGCCTATAGGGAACAAACGAAACAGAACATGGAAGTTTGTGTTTGGTTGATGTGTTTGGGCTCGATGGATGAGCGTACTTACTGATAGCCAGCACCTTTTTTTTTCATTTTCATCGGCTGCCTATGCGCATTTTTTGTGTATTGTCAGCTCGCATGCGCAGGATTGACACGTCACGTGTTCCCAACTTCAAAGAATAGAACTTACCACTAAAATAGAAGTGTGACTGGATAACCCAGTGGTAGGGCGTCGGCGTGAGAGGCCGAAGGTCACCGGTCCAATCAATATGTTGTGGTGGCAGTACAGCATGTTGGATGGCTGGTTGTGAGAGCCCAACTTTCAGGCAAAGAAAACCTTTAGTGTGTTTCAGCGGCTCTGCCATGATGCTCGAGAGTTGCATATATATAAAGTTTGATCATAGATGCAAACGTTGTGATGTCGTCGTTGTTTCTCCAGAACTGATAAATACCACCACCAAGATTACAAATTTCCCTGTTTATTCTGAATCCCCTGTTCGCCATTGTAAAACTTGCATTGATGTACGAGTGTTTGTGTTGCAGGCTGACGTGGCTGGATTCATGCACTTCTGGGGTTTGACCATAGACACTGTGACGTCAGTGATGTTGATACTGGCCATCGGCTTGTGCGTTGACTATGCAGCTCATATCGGTCATGCCTTCATGACTGCTAATCTCAGAACGAGAAATGGTTAGTATGCATCCAATGTTACAACACAGATATAAAGCAGAGGTAAACTGCTTTGTGGACCGTGGATTATTAAATAAACAGATTATGAAGGCTATTTTGCCGTGTTGCACTTCATCAAGTCTCGACAAGTTGTTTTAAGCGCCCATGATGGGCTACTATTAAGTATGTGTTGGCTATACTCACTATTTGGTGACCCGACCCGGCTAGGCTGTTTTATAGTCGGCTGTTTTAGTAGCTCGGGCTGTCTTTGGTATATCAATATAGGGGCCCCTGGGCTTCTAAATAGTACATAAGAAGTTTGGAGATACCTGCGTTGCATTGATAGTGACACATTGATACTATTCACTTGGTTTTTCCTTTCAGAACGTGCCTCGTCTGCTTTGACTGAAATTGGTCCTGCAGTATTGAACGGCGGTTTCAGTACGTTCCTTGCTTTCGTCTGCTTGGCATTTTCAAGTTCATACATCTTCAAATCGTTCTTCAAGGTATGCTTGACTTATTTGACCCAATTCACATTTCACAGCCCCCGTAGAAACCTCACACGGTATATTGGCAGGCAATGTGAACTGGAACATATCCGGGAGGTAACGCTTGTAAGCAACGTTTGTTCTGGGTTTTTCAGGTGTTCTTTCTGGTTGTTTTGTTTGGCTTATTTCATGGTTTAATTTACTTTCCAACTCTACTGAGTCTAATTGGGCCTAAGGCTTACTCGACGAAAATACTTAAGGAAGACAGCGAAGTTAGTGGTTCGAACAATAATGTCGGAAATAACAGGCAACAGAGTATTGGAAACCAGGTTGCAAGTAATGGTAAATATATTGTTATTTGTTTATGCTATTTCACTGTTCTCTGCGGACTCTTGTATTACATGATACACGCTTTTTTGTAAGAATGCTTCTTCAGAGCGATCAAATTTCATAAGCAACTTCCAAACTATATTGTCGCTATACATATCACTGAATGTTTCCTTGCCCGCCACACTTGTTTTCGTCATTACTTGTTTCGATTACTTTGTTTTCCTTATTGCCAGTTGCAAGATGAACAGCCTCTCTCTCGATACTCGGAGCCTCTATATGGAGGGACATTTCACTACTTTTCTCATCAATTCTAGGTCATATAGAAATGCAGAACCAAGGATTTCAAAGTGGTGAAGATACTTTGGACAAAGCGTAGTCATATAACATTGTTACAAGAACAGGTGCTGTCTGTACCGAACTGTTCAAAGAATGGATTGACGTGTATGTATATACTACCTGCTAATATAGATAGCGCTAAGTGCTTAACATAGATATTCTTCCAAGGACGTAGCAGAATACACGTTTTTTTTCTTATAAGAAACCGGTTTATAAGAAACCTAGATGTAGACGCCCTAAAATTTAAGAAACTTTTAGAACTACGAGGAAATATTTAAGAAACATTAGAAATTTCGGAAACATGGTTTTCCTTTACGAATTCAACAAATATCAACTACAGTAAGTGTGTTTTATCTGCTAAGCATAACATTGTCGGCTCCACATGACGATTTTTCGCATTGACGATTTTTTTATGTTATAATACTAATATCCATGTTTTTTTCTTCCTTTTCACTGAAACTTTTTTCATTAAATTAAGAAACTTTTAAGAAACTTTTAGAACTAAAATGTGGCTAAAAATTAAGAAACTTTTACTACTAGGCCTTGAGCCAGGTTTCTTATAAAAAAAAAAACGTGTAGCATTTTGCTATATTTCAAGGCCCAGTTAATCATGCTTTGTGTATTCGGAGGCAGGGCCCCATTAAACTAAATCTTTTGTCCAATTGTAAATTTTCAAGTCTTTCAGTGTGTAATCTAACTTAATGTTAGGTATATAATATTTATCATAACAAGCGAAACTTTTTGTAAGTTTGCATTTAAATGCATTTATCTCCATTTATTTTAATCTTCAGGTATTAAAAATATCCAGCTTTTATTATTTATTTCTGATTTCATATTAATGTCATGTTTATAAGGGATGGAGTTGTTTTTATTTTGGAGACGTTATCAAATAATTTCATATTTTGTCGTGGTATAAACCCCCGGCTTTTTCCAGAAATAGTCAATGATACCAATCATTTCCAGGGAGGACTCATTTTCAAAATGTGAGAGGACATGATTATGGTGCATACTTGAAATCAAACATGATCTCTACTCCTCTCCTTGTCCGTCAGGTAGATGAAAAATGCAATACATCAGTTTGAGGTACAAGGTCCAAAGTATAAGCTCCAGCGCAGTCAATATGCATTGTGAAATAGAAAGCGCAGTGTCTCTTAATACCATGGAGATAGAATAGGAAAGAGTGCTGCTAACTCCTCTTGTTCCGGTCAAAGCCATGTTGATACTTTGCCATCTCGTTGACGGTGTTAGTGTTTAGAATAGAAGTTGTGGAAATATTCAAAGCACGGCCATGTCTGGATGGGCTGACCTAAAGTTTAAATTTAAAGCTTCTAGCGTGATTCGAAAAGTAAATTCAAAAGTTTTTACCAGTTTCTAAATAAGTATGTCATGTGGAAACCTGTCTATGGTATTGGAATGTTTGCCAAATATTGCAAATGCCTACATTTTGTAAATTTGTAAGTCTACTTAAAAATCTCTTGACTTTTTTCGTAGGCCAAAATTGTTTCTTAGTTTTCTGATTTCCCCTCATACAAATAACAACGTATCGGGGTGGTGAACAAAATAATCTATTTTTATATTGATCTGAAGCAAGAATGACAAAAAAATCTAGCAAGAAAGAACAGAGCAGCAGACTTTTTTAGGATTTAGGCCAATCTATCAAATGATATGAAGACAATTGAAAAATTCAAAAAGAATTCCATTTTGTAAAAATATATAAAGTAAAATGAAAGCAAAATCAACACAATACAATAAAATATGATTTTTATCCCATTTTTGAACTAAAATTTGCTTTATTTTAACTTTGTCTGGATGTTTCCACGCCAAGTTGTTGATCCTGTCCTTAATGTCCCGCTCCGGCTCCACACATGCAGACAGTCTTCATAATAGCAATTGTGTTGCTATCCAGTTTGCCATTCTGAGCAACAGTTCTTTATCTGCTGATTTCTATGCCATGCATGGCCTAAAATAAATCATAACAACTGAAGTTTAATTTGCTGATACTCAATAAATATTACGAATATCGACCTTGTAGTCGTATCGAGCATATAAAACAGGTCTTAGAAGCTGTCGTCAATAGCATTTATTTCTATGCTATGAATGATATGATAGATACAAATGCAACAACCGGGTGACGATTCTCAAAAAGAAAACAAGGGTTGTATGAAAAAATCAAAAGATTTATTTTCCAGACCAATTCATTATGCATGTTAAATTTGCTCTATTCCAATGTTCATTAATAAAATTTGTTATGATTATGTTTTATGTCTCTTCTATTTTTATGGGACAGGGTCGCCATGCCGCTCCACTACTTCTAAGCCTACATACTAAAATAAGTTTTTTCACCGTAAAGTTGAATAAATATAAATAAAATAAAAAATTACTTATTTACACTGCAGTACAGTGCCCTACCTGACATTACGTTTCCCGAGCTTGATCCTAGCGAACTTTGCAACTGCAATGGAGCTTCTGTTGCTGTGTTGAAATTATGATTCATTGTGGACATAATTGTTTTATTCAAATAATCAATGCTTTAGGCAATAAATGAATTGAAAGAGGCCTATTGTTGATACTTCCCGGAAAATCCATTTCCCGCCTTTCTTTCAAGAGAACATTTATTATGCAAATTTATTCTGTCGCAAAACGAGGTTTTCCACAAATTATTATGCAGACTTTGGACCTCAAACTGATGTATTGCATTTTTCATCTACCTGTCCGTCATGCTATGCAGATTTAACTTTTGCTTCGTCTCAGATTGGTTGGCACTTACGTGATGTTTTGCGTTTAAATTAAACCAGAAAATCTTACCAGAGCTGGTTAACAATGAGTCACAACAAAGCTAGAAGAAAGCTTGCTCGTATTCGTTGCGTTCTGGATACTGTGAAGGCCCTTAAAAATGATTCTCTTTTACCAATGGCCTTGTGCTATGTGCCATTGGAAGTTGAATACAAATGTTCAAGTGACTTGTCAGCTGATGCGAAAAATAAGCAATTGCTTGTACGCTATCAACCTTCGCTAGTTTCAAAGGTCTTTGGAAAAATACCACAGTCAAACGAACTTAGGCTATACGCGCATGGAGATGAATTTTCCAACAATGATGGAGATTGGATAAGATTAAATGAGGTAAGGTAAAAATGAAATAGTCATGGTCATCGTTTCTTAGGGAGTCGTATAAATACAATGTTACATTTGTGGCACCTTCTTTTCTTCAAATATAGAATTAACAAATACTGGGCATCATCGCAAGATGGGCGCAAGATTTTATATATAATTGTCAAGTAACCTTTAAATTTGCTAACGAAAAAATACGTAATAATGAAGAGCTGGTCGAAGAGGTTATAAACTGGAACCAGGAACTATTTACTTCACTTGTTTACTCTTGTCTCTCTGGTATGGTACCAGATGTGTCATGAGAGCTTGTATTGCGAAGAAATATTATTATATGTACAGTGGAAACTCTATTCAGCAATGTAAAAGCCAACAATAACCAAATGCCCAAAAAACGAGAGCATTTGTATAAGTCAAGACAATGGTTATTTAAATCTAGGGTATCACATGCCCAGGGTAGTTTAAAAACAGAAGGGACATATATATGCCTGTCATATAATAATTTGACTTCAAAAGTAGACAGCTTGTCACTGCTTTACTCTAGTTGTTAATTATAAAGCACTCAGATGCTTGGGTAACTCATGAACTATGCTAAGCTATCATCTCCATATCAAATAGAAGGTATTCTATCTAAACATAGCATTCTATAAAAATAGAAGTTTGTTGAAAATTGTTGAAATTTATGCAGCTTTTTTGTGATTTTTAATCTTATTTTCTGGCAGAAATGTTTAAAACAGTTGGAAGAAAGCAAACTACTTTCAACTTCAAATATTTCTGGTGTTGATGCATGGGTTTTGCTTCACACTCGTGAGAGCAAAAGTGACCATGTTCCATTTCTTGAGCCAGTTTATGAGACAGAAGATGTGTCCAATGTGACACCAACTCCATCACAAGAAGACATGTTTGGTGGATCGGCAAGCAGATTAAAGAAAGGAAAAGTCAAACAAGGTTTTTCCTATAGGTCAGTCAACTTTTTATTTTATTTCTTCTTCTATTCTTGCAGTGGCATGAGAGAAAACCCTTCAATCATGTTGTGAAAAGATTATTGTATATAAAATAATCTATGGCTTGCTCAAACACTTTAGAAAACTGCTTTCTTTATTAAAAGATTTCTAGCAGAATAGATTCAACATACTACTTTCCTTTACAGTTAACACCAATACTGAACATCGCTTTGGAGCATATTACTCATACAGATTAAGGAAATTTTAGATGTCACGATCCAGTCAATATTTGTTGTCTTGGAAAATTTCTGACTCCCTCTAAAGCTTTTTGCATACATCTGCCATCCTTATTTCAAACATTTGCTGTTTAGATCAGATGGTGAATTTCAACTGTATGCCACTAAACATAACACAATTTGAAGCACCATTGAAATACTACTAGAAGCAATTAGTTATATAGTTGAACCTTGATTATTCAAACACTCAATGGAAAACTAGAAGCCTATTCAAACTACCAAGGGTCATGTCATTCATGTGTTGAGTCAGAGTCTCAAAGTCAATTGCGTAGATAGGAAATTTTATAGGGAGGGTGAGAGATTCAGATTTTCCGACAAAAATTTCATAAGCTTTTTTTCTTAAAGACTATGAATATAAGGTAAGGAAATTAGCTAAAACTGAACGTAAAAAGAAGATATTTATTTTCCGACAAGATCAGCAATTTTCTGACAAAACGACAGTTTAGCTCTACAGGGGGTTTTTCGCCCCCCCCCCTGCCCCCCTCTAACTACGCCACTGCTCAGAGTCAAAGGAGACAGAAAGGTGTTTGACAAATTGAAGAATTTGACTCGACTTACAGCAGAGATAAAGTATAGGACAATATTATAACATGATCTAAAGCTAGACTCCATTGTATAGTACTTCATATAACCTTTGTAAACATCATCACAGACCATTCTAGCCACTTTATTGTATCATACCGTAAATCTTTGAATAAGCCCCACCTCTGAATAAACCCTCCCCTCGAATAAGCCCTCATCCTGATAATCATTTGCTGATAATCAATCTAGTGTTGTGCCAGAAAAATGCAAACACGACGACTTTTCCAGGGAACAGAATCGAGTTACTAAAGTATGTTTAAGAATGACACACAACAATGGGCACTTCTAATAGCGTATAATAAAACCTGGAAGGGACCGAGTGTTTTAAAGTTCCAGTTTCATGCCTCTAAGATCTAAGCGAAAGTTTCTTTTCTTTCAGATAATTGGAGAAGAGCTGTTTCGTAATCTTGGATTAGCTGCAGCTTGTGTCTTCCTTGTTACATTATTTCTCATTGCAAACTTATGGACTTCTCTCATGGTATTCACTTGCGTCGTTTTCACATTGGTGAGTTTGCCATCACAGTATATTTCTAATAAACTCAACTTTTTTGTCTTTTAATATTACCCGGTGCGCTTCTTCCAGGATCAATTTCACGGTAGTTCGAACAATCATACCTTGAACGATTTTATTCGCTCCATCTGAGGTTTGAGCTGGGCATGCTAAAGACAAGACCGTAAAGCTTCGGACCTGGATCAGGACCATAAAGTATGATCCTTATACTAAGATAAAATAGATCCCTCATGGCAATGGGGTCATGTGCATAGAAAACAATGCCAAGTGACTGACGTTGTGATGTGCTTGTGGCTTAGGATTACATTAAGTTGCCTATAGGGAACAAACGAAACAGAACATGGAAGTTTGTGTTTGGTTGATGTGTTTGGGCTCGATGGATGAGCGTACTTACTGATAGCCAGCACCTTTTTTTTTCATTTTCATCGGCTGCCTATGCGCATTTTTTGTGTATTGTCAGCTCGCATGCGCAGGATTGACACGTCACGTGTTCCCAACTTCAAAGAATAGAACTTACCACTAAAATAGAAGTGTGACTGGATAACCCAGTGGTAGGGCGTCGGCGTGAGAGGCCGAAGGTCACCGGTCCAATCAATATGTTGTGGTGGCAGTACAGCATGTTGGATGGCTGGTTGTGAGAGCCCAACTTTCAGGCAAAGAAAACCTTTAGTGTGTTTCAGCGGCTCTGCCATGATGCTCGAGAGTTGCATATATATAAAGTTTGATCATAGATGCAAACGTTGTGATGTCGTCGTTGTTTCTCCAGAACTGATAAATACCACCACCAAGATTACAAATTTCCCTGTTTATTCTGAATCCCCTGTTCGCCATTGTAAAACTTGCATTGATGTACGAGTGTTTGTGTTGCAGGCTGACGTGGCTGGATTCATGCACTTCTGGGGTTTGACCATAGACACTGTGACGTCAGTGATGTTGATACTGGCCATCGGCTTGTGCGTTGACTATGCAGCTCATATCGGTCATGCCTTCATGACTGCTAATCTCAGAACGAGAAATGGTTAGTATGCATCCAATGTTACAACACAGATATAAAGCAGAGGTAAACTGCTTTGTGGACCGTGGATTATTAAATAAACAGATTATGAAGGCTATTTTGCCGTGTTGCACTTCATCAAGTCTCGACAAGTTGTTTTAAGCGCCCATGATGGGCTACTATTAAGTATGTGTTGGCTATACTCACTATTTGGTGACCCGACCCGGCTAGGCTGTTTTATAGTCGGCTGTTTTAGTAGCTCGGGCTGTCTTTGGTATATCAATATAGGGGCCCCTGGGCTTCTAAATAGTACATAAGAAGTTTGGAGATACCTGCGTTGCATTGATAGTGACACATTGATACTATTCACTTGGTTTTTCCTTTCAGAACGTGCCTCGTCTGCTTTGACTGAAATTGGTCCTGCAGTATTGAACGGCGGTTTCAGTACGTTCCTTGCTTTCGTCTGCTTGGCATTTTCAAGTTCATACATCTTCAAATCGTTCTTCAAGGTATGCTTGACTTATTTGACCCAATTCACATTTCACAGCCCCCGTAGAAACCTCACACGGTATATTGGCAGGCAATGTGAACTGGAACATATCCGGGAGGTAACGCTTGTAAGCAACGTTTGTTCTGGGTTTTTCAGGTGTTCTTTCTGGTTGTTTTGTTTGGCTTATTTCATGGTTTAATTTACTTTCCAACTCTACTGAGTCTAATTGGGCCTAAGGCTTACTCGACGAAAATACTTAAGGAAGACAGCGAAGTTAGTGGTTCGAACAATAATGTCGGAAATAACAGGCAACAGAGTATTGGAAACCAGGTTGCAAGTAATGGTAAATATATTGTTATTTGTTTATGCTATTTCACTGTTCTCTGCGGACTCTTGTATTACATGATACACGCTTTTTTGTAAGAATGCTTCTTCAGAGCGATCAAATTTCATAAGCAACTTCCAAACTATATTGTCGCTATACATATCACTGAATGTTTCCTTGCCCGCCACACTTGTTTTCGTCATTACTTGTTTCGATTACTTTGTTTTCCTTATTGCCAGTTGCAAGATGAACAGCCTCTCTCTCGATACTCGGAGCCTCTATATGGAGGGACATTTCACTACTTTTCTCATCAATTCTAGGTCATATAGAAATGCAGAACCAAGGATTTCAAAGTGGTGAAGATACTTTGGACAAAGCGTAGTCATATAACATTGTTACAAGAACAGGTGCTGTCTGTACCGAACTGTTCAAAGAATGGATTGACGTGTATGTATATACTACCTGCTAATATAGATAGCGCTAAGTGCTTAACATAGATATTCTTCCAAGGACGTAGCAGAATACACGTTTTTTTTCTTATAAGAAACCGGTTTATAAGAAACCTAGATGTAGACGCCCTAAAATTTAAGAAACTTTTAGAACTACGAGGAAATATTTAAGAAACATTAGAAATTTCGGAAACATGGTTTTCCTTTACGAATTCAACAAATATCAACTACAGTAAGTGTGTTTTATCTGCTAAGCATAACATTGTCGGCTCCACATGACGATTTTTCGCATTGACGATTTTTTTATGTTATAATACTAATATCCATGTTTTTTTCTTCCTTTTCACTGAAACTTTTTTCATTAAATTAAGAAACTTTTAAGAAACTTTTAGAACTAAAATGTGGCTAAAAATTAAGAAACTTTTACTACTAGGCCTTGAGCCAGGTTTCTTATAAAAAAAAAAACGTGTAGCATTTTGCTATATTTCAAGGCCCAGTTAATCATGCTTTGTGTATTCGGAGGCAGGGCCCCATTAAACTAAATCTTTTGTCCAATTGTAAATTTTCAAGTCTTTCAGTGTGTAATCTAACTTAATGTTAGGTATATAATATTTATCATAACAAGCGAAACTTTTTGTAAGTTTGCATTTAAATGCATTTATCTCCATTTATTTTAATCTTCAGGTATTAAAAATATCCAGCTTTTATTATTTATTTCTGATTTCATATTAATGTCATGTTTATAAGGGATGGAGTTGTTTTTATTTTGGAGACGTTATCAAATAATTTCATATTTTGTCGTGGTATAAACCCCCGGCTTTTTCCAGAAATAGTCAATGATACCAATCATTTCCAGGGAGGACTCATTTTCAAAATGTGAGAGGACATGATTATGGTGCATACTTGAAATCAAACATGATCTCTACTCCTCTCCTTGTCCGTCAGGTAGATGAAAAATGCAATACATCAGTTTGAGGTACAAGGTCCAAAGTATAAGCTCCAGCGCAGTCAATATGCATTGTGAAATAGAAAGCGCAGTGTCTCTTAATACCATGGAGATAGAATAGGAAAGAGTGCTGCTAACTCCTCTTGTTCCGGTCAAAGCCATGTTGATACTTTGCCATCTCGTTGACGGTGTTAGTGTTTAGAATAGAAGTTGTGGAAATATTCAAAGCACGGCCATGTCTGGATGGGCTGACCTAAAGTTTAAATTTAAAGCTTCTAGCGTGATTCGAAAAGTAAATTCAAAAGTTTTTACCAGTTTCTAAATAAGTATGTCATGTGGAAACCTGTCTATGGTATTGGAATGTTTGCCAAATATTGCAAATGCCTACATTTTGTAAATTTGTAAGTCTACTTAAAAATCTCTTGACTTTTTTCGTAGGCCAAAATTGTTTCTTAGTTTTCTGATTTCCCCTCATACAAATAACAACGTATCGGGGTGGTGAACAAAATAATCTATTTTTATATTGATCTGAAGCAAGAATGACAAAAAAATCTAGCAAGAAAGAACAGAGCAGCAGACTTTTTTAGGATTTAGGCCAATCTATCAAATGATATGAAGACAATTGAAAAATTCAAAAAGAATTCCATTTTGTAAAAATATATAAAGTAAAATGAAAGCAAAATCAACACAATACAATAAAATATGATTTTTATCCCATTTTTGAACTAAAATTTGCTTTATTTTAACTTTGTCTGGATGTTTCCACGCCAAGTTGTTGATCCTGTCCTTAATGTCCCGCTCCGGCTCCACACATGCAGACAGTCTTCATAATAGCAATTGTGTTGCTATCCAGTTTGCCATTCTGAGCAACAGTTCTTTATCTGCTGATTTCTATGCCATGCATGGCCTAAAATAAATCATAACAACTGAAGTTTAATTTGCTGATACTCAATAAATATTACGAATATCGACCTTGTAGTCGTATCGAGCATATAAAACAGGTCTTAGAAGCTGTCGTCAATAGCATTTATTTCTATGCTATGAATGATATGATAGATACAAATGCAACAACCGGGTGACGATTCTCAAAAAGAAAACAAGGGTTGTATGAAAAAATCAAAAGATTTATTTTCCAGACCAATTCATTATGCATGTTAAATTTGCTCTATTCCAATGTTCATTAATAAAATTTGTTATGATTATGTTTTATGTCTCTTCTATTTTTATGGGACAGGGTCGCCATGCCGCTCCACTACTTCTAAGCCTACATACTAAAATAAGTTTTTTCACCGTAAAGTTGAATAAATATAAATAAAATAAAAAATTACTTATTTACACTGCAGTACAGTGCCCTACCTGACATTACGTTTCCCGAGCTTGATCCTAGCGAACTTTGCAACTGCAATGGAGCTTCTGTTGCTGTGTTGAAATTATGATTCATTGTGGACATAATTGTTTTATTCAAATAATCAATGCTTTAGGCAATAAATGAATTGAAAGAGGCCTATTGTTGATACTTCCCGGAAAATCCATTTCCCGCCTTTCTTTCAAGAGAACATTTATTATGCAAATTTATTCTGTCGCAAAACGAGGTTTTCCACAAATTATTATGCAGACTTTGGACCTCAAACTGATGTATTGCATTTTTCATCTACCTGTCCGTCATGCTATGCAGATTTAACTTTTGCTTCGTCTCAGATTGGTTGGCACTTACGTGATGTTTTGCGTTTAAATTAAACCAGAAAATCTTACCAGAGCTGGTTAACAATGAGTCACAACAAAGCTAGAAGAAAGCTTGCTCGTATTCGTTGCGTTCTGGATACTGTGAAGGCCCTTAAAAATGATTCTCTTTTACCAATGGCCTTGTGCTATGTGCCATTGGAAGTTGAATACAAATGTTCAAGTGACTTGTCAGCTGATGCGAAAAATAAGCAATTGCTTGTACGCTATCAACCTTCGCTAGTTTCAAAGGTCTTTGGAAAAATACCACAGTCAAACGAACTTAGGCTATACGCGCATGGAGATGAATTTTCCAACAATGATGGAGATTGGATAAGATTAAATGAGGTAAGGTAAAAATGAAATAGTCATGGTCATCGTTTCTTAGGGAGTCGTATAAATACAATGTTACATTTGTGGCACCTTCTTTTCTTCAAATATAGAATTAACAAATACTGGGCATCATCGCAAGATGGGCGCAAGATTTTATATATAATTGTCAAGTAACCTTTAAATTTGCTAACGAAAAAATACGTAATAATGAAGAGCTGGTCGAAGAGGTTATAAACTGGAACCAGGAACTATTTACTTCACTTGTTTACTCTTGTCTCTCTGGTATGGTACCAGATGTGTCATGAGAGCTTGTATTGCGAAGAAATATTATTATATGTACAGTGGAAACTCTATTCAGCAATGTAAAAGCCAACAATAACCAAATGCCCAAAAAACGAGAGCATTTGTATAAGTCAAGACAATGGTTATTTAAATCTAGGGTATCACATGCCCAGGGTAGTTTAAAAACAGAAGGGACATATATATGCCTGTCATATAATAATTTGACTTCAAAAGTAGACAGCTTGTCACTGCTTTACTCTAGTTGTTAATTATAAAGCACTCAGATGCTTGGGTAACTCATGAACTATGCTAAGCTATCATCTCCATATCAAATAGAAGGTATTCTATCTAAACATAGCATTCTATAAAAATAGAAGTTTGTTGAAAATTGTTGAAATTTATGCAGCTTTTTTGTGATTTTTAATCTTATTTTCTGGCAGAAATGTTTAAAACAGTTGGAAGAAAGCAAACTACTTTCAACTTCAAATATTTCTGGTGTTGATGCATGGGTTTTGCTTCACACTCGTGAGAGCAAAAGTGACCATGTTCCATTTCTTGAGCCAGTTTATGAGACAGAAGATGTGTCCAATGTGACACCAACTCCATCACAAGAAGACATGTTTGGTGGATCGGCAAGCAGATTAAAGAAAGGAAAAGTCAAACAAGGTTTTTCCTATAGGTCAGTCAACTTTTTATTTTATTTCTTCTTCTATTCTTGCAGTGGCATGAGAGAAAACCCTTCAATCATGTTGTGAAAAGATTATTGTATATAAAATAATCTATGGCTTGCTCAAACACTTTAGAAAACTGCTTTCTTTATTAAAAGATTTCTAGCAGAATAGATTCAACATACTACTTTCCTTTACAGTTAACACCAATACTGAACATCGCTTTGGAGCATATTACTCATACAGATTAAGGAAATTTTAGATGTCACGATCCAGTCAATATTTGTTGTCTTGGAAAATTTCTGACTCCCTCTAAAGCTTTTTGCATACATCTGCCATCCTTATTTCAAACATTTGCTGTTTAGATCAGATGGTGAATTTCAACTGTATGCCACTAAACATAACACAATTTGAAGCACCATTGAAATACTACTAGAAGCAATTAGTTATATAGTTGAACCTTGATTATTCAAACACTCAATGGAAAACTAGAAGCCTATTCAAACTACCAAGGGTCATGTCATTCATGTGTTGAGTCAGAGTCTCAAAGTCAATTGCGTAGATAGGAAATTTTATAGGGAGGGTGAGAGATTCAGATTTTCCGACAAAAATTTCATAAGCTTTTTTTCTTAAAGACTATGAATATAAGGTAAGGAAATTAGCTAAAACTGAACGTAAAAAGAAGATATTTATTTTCCGACAAGATCAGCAATTTTCTGACAAAACGACAGTTTAGCTCTACAGGGGGTTTTTCGCCCCCCCCCCCTGCCCCCCTCTAACTACGCCACTGCTCAGAGTCAAAGGAGACAGAAAGGTGTTTGACAAATTGAAGAATTTGACTCGACTTACAGCAGAGATAAAGTATAGGACAATATTATAACATGATCTAAAGCTAGACTCCATTGTATAGTACTTCATATAACCTTTGTAAACATCATCACAGACCATTCTAGCCACTTTATTGTATCATACCGTAAATCTTTGAATAAGCCCCACCTCTGAATAAACCCTCCCCTCGAATAAGCCCTCATCCTGATAATCATTTGCAAGGATATTGAGCCCAAGTTTCCAGACATTTAAGTTTATGCATACATGCAACATTACTGCATGCAACATTTTCACTTTGCATTGGTTTATTCATTGTCAGTAAATCCAAATTTCATAGCAATGTCCAGTACATATTGCTGTGTTTCATTTCAGATGGCAAGATGTGGTTGAAGATCAGTATGTGTTGCATATCATCCCCCCAAAGCTTCCTCTCAACATTGACCAACAAGCCACGAAGAATCTGCAGACGGCACCACCAAGCTGGTCGTTTGATGCAGATGAAGAACTTGTCAGATTTCTCAGCAAAAATGCCAACGCCATTGAAATCAATCATGGCAACGCGAAGAGGTTTATTGAGAAAATCGAATTGTCAAGTGTGAGTTACTCTACATTTCTGTTGTTTCTCTGTGTCTCACATGTTGCTACTATGCAGTTATTCATTGAATAAGCGGCGTTTATTTAATAATCGTTTTAAGTGAGGCGTTTATTGAAGAGGGGGTGTTTAAAATAGTAGGAGGAGGCGTTTATTTGACAAAGTTTGTGTCGATCTCGATCTAAAGAAAGTTCGGAATATCAGAAGTAAATGGAACTGTTTTTTATTTAACGGGAAGTAACGATTTGTTCAAGGTGTGCACATGAAGTAAAGCTATAGTTATGAGCAAACGCTTTGCGGGTATAGCAAGATAAAAGGAGAGAACTTGGATGCCTGACTTTTTTGAGCCAGTTTATTCAATTTTGCAGCGAATTTTTCCTCAGTGACGGTGTCTTCTTTGAAAAAATCATCACACAAACAGGTCTCTTATAACCCGCGACGAATATTTTTAGATCAGTTTTTTTTAATTTTTATAACCATATCCCCTCAGTTTTAAATATAAGATACATAATAATAACATAATATAATATAATATAATTGATTGCTTAAGTCATTAAATAAAATAAAATAAGGATAATTACAAATGTGAAATAAAGCGATACTGTTCTTCCATGGAGTCGTTTTGGTCATTGTGAGTTATCATTGCTCAGTAAATGTCTTTTTAGCTTTTTTTTAAAGACGGGTAGCGATGACAGCTCTCTGATCTCAATTGAAATACTATTCTAATTTTTGATACTAAAGCTACCAGAGTTTCATGTTATTTCTCTCGTGTTATCTTTGTTATAGGAGTCATCTATTTCTAATTGTTTCCTTTTCCCCAGGAGCAAGAATTGGCGAATAATTTGGTTGATGACGACCCAAGTTCATTTTGGGAATCTGACGGTACCCAGGGTAGACACCACATGTATCTCGAAATAAGACCCGGCGTTGTTATTCAGTGAGTACGACCGATTTTTACGAAGTAGACTATCCCAATGGGACAGCTCGATCTGCCAGAGAGGGGGGTTTCATCGTTGATAATTCATGTAAGAAAACTGTAATGAAATATCTGCTTTGCAGGAAACTGCTGATAGGCATAAACCCAAATGATGATAACTACACACCAAACCGAGTTGTTGTGCACGGCACATTGCCTGATGGATCCACGGTACAACTCAATGACATGTGCATTGAAGTGTAAGTCTACCTTTTTAAATTTCTTTTTGCTTACCACCGTGATTAAGGATAATTTCATACACTGTGTATGTGCAGTAATTTCCCGATAACTCAAACCCCCGATAACTCTAACCAATTGTTATCCCCATTGAAAGATTTGCTAGTTCTTTCCAACCCTCAATAGCTCGAACATTCGTTAACTCGAACCATTTTCGTTGGTCCCTTGGAAGCTTGAGTTATGGGGATTTTACTATATGTCAAAAAACCAGGGCCATGGAACCGATGGGGGGTGGGGGCAGGTTAGGGCAGGCAGATTAATTTCGTTGGTTGAAAAATGCCCAATGTCTTTAGCTTCAAGTACCAGGGTGATAACTTACACAGTCGTTTCTCATGTTATTAAAATGCCCTGTCGACATGGTTTATAGTAAATAAATGGCTTTGATCGCATCCACAATCAAAATAAAGGGCGTTGATATTTTTTGTGTTTAAGTGCCTAAGCGTATTTTAGTCTCTTGGAGTCCCTTTTCGCTCCTCCGCGACATCTGCCAATGATGCAGGCACATAACGTCGAATGACGTGATTGATTTGTCGTGATATAATTTGTTGATGATTTTTTCTAGGTCTGTTAAGGAAGACGTGTGCATTCTTGAAAATGCCATGGAATATTACAAGAAAATCGACGTACATATCAAGGAATGCAAAGGTGAAACACTGTTTGTGTCTGCTTGTTGTCTCTATATCCAGTTGAACCTCGAGTGCATTCATGCTTGTCGCATCCTTCTGTCTCCTTTGATCCACAAATGTCTCGTGTCTAGCCCACGATAGCAATAGCTATTAAATCAAACAAATTTTATCCACAATAACATAAAAATGGTCCACAGGACGCGAGAGATTTTTCATTTTTTGTCTCTTATACCCTCTCCTCCCAAGTTGTCACATTGTCTTAGACACTTTGCCTCCCCTGGTAGTTTCAGCTAAATATCACTCTGATAATAAACTACGCATTTTTTTTATAAGAAACTGGTTTATAAGAAACCTAGATCTAGGCGCCCTAAAGTTTAAGAAACTTTTAGAACTACAAGGAGATATTTAGGAAACATTAGAAATTTCGGAAACACGTTTTTCCTTTACGGATTTTCCTTTACAACGTTTACTTTCTAAATCGATGGACGTGGTCGTGTGAACATTGAACAAATCTTTTCAAGAAATTTGTTTTCGATCCGCTTTTCCTAAAGATTTTATTCTCTCAACATAATTACTTTTTCTGACCTTTCTCTTTCGTTATTTTTCAGACGATGGTATTGACTGTCGCGTTTACGGTGTGAAAATCGTCTCAAACAAACAGAAGACTAACGGCCTAAATAGAGACATATTCGACAATAAGAAAATGGTCAGGTGTGTATTTTGCAGAACCACACACAACCTACCCCCTGGAAATGCACAATTTTATGCATGCACTGCTTCTTGATTGTAAATATCAACTGTTTGGGGTGTAATGTTGAAGTTGTGCTTTAAATTTGACAGATTTCCTAAGCTAGATGGAATGGATGGTGATTTGCTTTACAAAAGAGCGCTCTGTCTTTTAAGGTACGTTACTGTTATTATTATTATCTTTTTCTTGTCGATTTATTACAGTCTAGGATCTATTGGATATTCTATATCTTTTTGTTTCTTCTGCATGCGCGAAGCATTTATTTTAGTGCCTTTCTTTCGTCTTATTTTTTATCATTCTTTCTATCACTTTTTTTATCATTCTTTCATGCAGCACTTGCAGTCTTATCTATCATCTTATCATTCAATTTTGTTTTCACTCACTGGCTTGTCTCTGCCATTTTAGATTTGCCTCGTTACTGGACAGTGTCGTACACTTTCTTTTGCCGCAATGGGAATACACTGCTGGGACATTTCAATCTCTCGAGGTATGCCGATTTCCATTTCAATTTCTACCATTTGCGAACCCCCTGACCTGTCTCAGATTTTATCGCATTCCCTTTGTACTGTGCAACAAGTGCAGGAGGTGTTGCTACACAATTTTTGTTATCATTTACAGTGTATAAGACCCTTGATGCCTTTATCGAAGAAAAGAACTGGCCTCATTGACAACTGCTTGAGAGAAACTCAATCTAGGTATGGGTTTATTTTTAAATTCCTTTCATTAGTTACATAGCTTGAGAGTTTGATTGGTCCAACGAACCCCTGATATTACCAGCTATTTTTCGGTTTCCTTCAAGCTTTCTTAAACTCTTAATGATCCTACTTATTTTTGGTCAATTCCTCTTATCTTTATATCCGGACTTGACTTAGTATTTACTTTCTTGGAGGAGGGGGAGATTCATTTATGAAAACTTTCCTCGTGAAAGCTTTACTCGTGCAAGGCAGTCAATCCCTCTCTGGTGTCAGTACTAAACCCACCACACGCCTGTAATATAGGATCCTTTATCTAAACCTCTGCTGCATTTTCTCGACTGCACACGACTTATATTCATTGTGTTTGTGTTTTCTAGTGGCCACTCAAACGTTGCCCGGATTTTCGTGAACCGACACGCAGCAGCTGAACACGTGGTGAATCCATCCAAAGATCCAGACGCAAAACATGCCATTTTTAACCAGGTGAATATTTCTGAAGCATTCATCATCCCTCCTTGAAGCTATTTGCTTCTGCATTGAGTAACATCGAAGATTTGTGCATTTTCAGGGGGTCATGCGCGATCTGTTTGCACTTGCAGTTATGTATCAATATAATTTTTCTAATTAGTAATCTCACAAGGTCCTTTCCAGTGCAATATTATTGCAGTTGGCTCCAGTTAGCTTGGATACCGTTAGTCTTGAACATCTTGCTATGTCGAGAAGATCCCCCCCCCCAGAAATATTACCGTGCTTGTTTTTATTTTGTATATTGAACTCTCAATGAGTAAAATTTTGAGAGCTTAAGATAACGAAAGTCAACTGCATACGACATATTTTTATGATTTTGTTACAATTAACAAAAAATAGCAAGACCTTCTTAAGATCCTTTGTACCCAATACATACAATTATTAATTTGTCGACCCCGTTGGAAATTCTTCCATGCAGTTTATTTTTCTTTTTTTATAGATATACGAAGCCTTGAAGCCTGAACGCTGTGGTATCAAGCTTGACTTTAGGTTTGTTGGTGGAAGAAGCTCGTTATCATTAGCCCGCAGACAGTCGCACTATGCAATGCATTTAGGCCCTTTTGAGATCTAAGAATTGTTGGTGATACTTCGAAGTGATGCACTTCGCAAGGAGGAGGTCAAGCTATATTCTTTTGTTTTCAGATGGGGTCAAATGTACGATCAATGGTGGGAGTGTAAATTTATTGGAGAAGGAATCATTGATCAAGGTTTGTTTTTAAATACACTGTGTTCTTCTAGTTGTTAAGGCACTGGGCTTCAAACTTATTGAAGTCGTTCCTTTGCTAGTTCGAACCCACTTTCCGTCAGAACCGACTCATCTGTCAATTTTTCCGAGGTCGGTCGGTTTATACCGGCTAAAACCACATTAATAACAAATATCACCGCTGAAATGACTGTTGGGTATAGATGTTCGTACTTCCTGGCAGTGGACACTTTGCAATGGACAGTGCAACAGGTGTTCAAAGTGTCCAACTAAATGGGGCTTTAACTGCATTGGTACATTTGAACCTGGATGAATCCAATTCCTCGATATGTCGAGCACATGTTTTTCCTTTCTAATTTTGCCTTACTTAAAGTATCCTTTAAGCTTGACACTCGTTAACTCTCACTTGTTTTCTCTTCCCTTTGGGGGCTTCGTTTATTAAGGAGGTTCAACTTTAAGTTACCCCGTCGTGGGTTGGTTGTTTACCTTCGCTCTGTGGAAACCTAGAAATTTACGATCAGAAACTTATTACTCCATTTTGAGACCACTTAAGGAAATACGCTTATCCCAGTGCCCACTTGAAGGATTGTTGTTGCACCTGGAATAACCTCTATTTTCAAACTCTGAGTTTGCGAATTTGTAACTCTGATACATGCACACTTTTTTTATAAGAATACCGTAATTCTTACAAAGCCTCAATACTAAACAAGCCTCGATATCATTTTCTGCAATTTTGAATCTCATTCTTACACAAAGTAGTCTTCTTATAAAAAGTGTGCAAGGCAAATTAAAACCAAAAGAGACTGTAGTCGATTTTATTAACAGAATCAAGGTTCCGCTTCAAGTTTCGCTTCAGGTGCTGGTAGTGAATTAACTCTAATTGCGTGTTCTCATCTTTAGGCGGTGGTTTCAGAGACAGTCTTGCTGATATGGGTGAAGAATTGTGCCCAAGTGCGAGTGACACCCCTATCCCCCTTCCATTTTTCATTCGAAGTGCAAATCAAACAGAGGACTCGTCGAACGTCAACAGAGACAGCTACGTGCCGAACCCATCGTGCAAACTCTTTGCTAAATATGAATGGCTTGGCATGCTCATGGGTGCGTGTTTAAGGGGAAAGGAAAGCCTTGTCTTGTCTCTCCCACCTTTCATATGGAAACAGCTGGTCGGAGAGAAAGTCACGTGGAGCAGAGATTACGTCACCGTGGACTCCGCAGAGGTATATACCGTATTTCCTCTATTAAGCGCCCGGGCGCTTATTAAATATTTTGCAAAATTGGGTGGGCGCTTAAAAGAGGGGGCGCTTATTTCACAGTCCTAAAATTTTAAAATCAAACAACCTCGAAAACAAAAGAATAATCTTATATAGTTCCGAATGTTATTCAATATCAAGCAGCAAGATCAACTTCAACTGGTGATCCTGATTGCATTGCATTTTCCAAACGCTCACGACCGGGTGAAAGTGTTTTTCCAGCCAAAGAGCTTCTACGTTACTATTTGAACCAAACAAGTAAAAATGTAAGGGTTCTATTAACCGCAGTGGGCGGTTAATAGAGGGGGCGCTTATTTCACACTTTTTGATTTTAGGGTGGGCGCTTATTGGAGGGGGCGGTTAATAGAGAGTGGGCGCTAAATAGAGGAAATACGGTACTCGGTCATTAGGCTCGGCTCAATTTTGGTTGCATGCCAGTGTAAATTAGAGTGGTAGCAATAATGAAGAAGTTTGTATTAGACCTTAATTGGGATGAACATGCTTGAGAGCTGACATTGTCAATTGGAAGAAGAAGGTAGTTGGCCAGATAATTGATTCTGCATTTTTATTGTTTCAGGTGAAATTGCACGAAACGATTGAAGTATTGGACAAAGAAACATTTGACGAGAAGTTTGGTGGGGATTTGAAGTATAGCACGGTATGCTAATGTCTCATTCTTATGTCTTAAGCTCTTGACGAATGCGTGTTCCTAAAGCTTATATCTTATGCTTATGTCTCATGGGTAAACCATGTAAATAACGTTATTTTTTAGTTATACTTTGCCTTCTTATGATTGGTGTTTGATGCTCATGCTGGGCACATATTTGATATTGTTGCCATGTGCTGCTTTACTGCTTTTTCTTTAGTTGTAGTAATTGTAATTGTGATTATGTTGGTAACAGTTTGTGGCTCTTATTTCGGTTTCCTTTTTCTTAGCTTCTATCTGATGGTTCAGTTTACCAGCTGAAAGATCGTGGACAAGAAACAGATGTTCTTTATGAAGACCGATTGGGATATCTGAAGTCAGTTCGACAAGCAAGAATGAACGAATGCAAAGATCAGGTATGCAACTCATCACCATCATTAACAACTAACGTTAACTGCATTTGCTGCCATGGTATTGAGGCATCCAGGCACGGCATCGAGGCTGCATTCAAGTTGTGAAGCCCCGCTCAAACGCTTGCAACATTTTACTGAACATCACTGAACATCGATGTTCAGTGAAATGTTGCGAGCGTTTGAACACCGATGACACATTGTTCAATCGATAAATGCTCAATTTAATACTACCTCGTCCTGAGTCAAGCAGTCAAGAATGTCAAAACCTCAAAAGCTATTAAATTTGGAAATTGTTGTAAGCACATGTTGCGAGCGTTTGAACAGTCTGCACTGAACACCAATGAGCATCGCCTTGTAAATGTTCAGTAATGTTAATTAAAATGTTGCAAGCGTTTGAACGGGGCTGAAAGCCTTCACTGCAGAATAAAATGAAGGAGCGTTCATCTGCACATCCCACCTAAAAAATTCTCTGCAATACACCCCTCGGATATTCTCAGATTTTGAACTGCCCTACAATAGTAGATGCTTTGATAAAACGGGGAAGATTCACACGGCAGTTGGTTGATTCAATCTACCTCCCACCTTTCTCGCCACGCAGATTGAGACGATTCGCCGTGGCATTCTGAAAACCATTCCGCGTCCAGTTATCGACTTGTTAACATGGCAAGAGCTCGAGCGAAAGATCTGCGGAAATCCCGAAATCACTGTTGAAGCTTTGCAGAAATCAGGTATAACCAAACCCCTGCTTGCTCCCAATTTCCTATTCAAATCTAATTCCTGATCCTTGTATGATACGGGTGTTATTATCTTGGTTTGCAGCACATTATGACGACTTGAACGAGAACAGTACTCGAGTTAAATACCTCTGGCAAGCGATAAGCAATTTCACAAACGGTAAGACCCCCAGTTAACCGCCTTTAACTCTGTTCCATTGGTTCATTGCCATGCTTCGTGTTATTCCACGGTTTTAAGCGGTCTTAAACGATGTTAAATGTTGCTTTGCAGAGGATAGAAGCAGGTTTCTCAGATTTGTGACTGGAAGAAGACGCCTGCCCACTCCTCTTCTAATTTGCCCAAGCAAATCGTGAGTTCGAATTTAAATCTCCTAGAATCTTTAATTCGGGCACGATTTATTGTCATGACAATTTAGGATCGAGATAATGGATAATAATTATATCAGAAGTTGTATTAAAGGGAATGATGACAATTATTTTAATTTAACAGGCAATCGCGAATGGATTCTCTCCCAGAATCAGCCACGTGTTCAAGCACGTTATTCTTGCCGACTTACTCAAAGTAAGTGAAATCATATTTCACAACCATGTCGCAAGATTCACTTACTGTAATTCCTTCATTAACCCCCCACCTATGATTGCCCCCTCGAATAAGCCCCACCTCCGAATAACCCCCTCGAATGAGCCCCACCTCCGAATAACTTCCTCGAATAAGCCCCACCTCCGAATAACCCCCCGAATAAGCCCCACCTTCGAATAACCCCCTCAAATAAGCTCAGCTCCGAATAACCCCTTCGAATAAGCCCCACCTCCGAATAACCCCCCGAATAAGCCCCACTTTCGAATAACCCCCTCAAATAAGCTCAGCTCCGAATAACCCCCTCGAATAAGCCCCACCTCCGAATAACCCCCCGAATAAGCCCCACCTTCGAATAACCCCCTCAAATAAGCTCAGCTCCGAATAACCCCCTCGAATAAGCCCCACCTCCGAATAACCCCCTCGAATAAGCCCCACCTCCGAATAACCCCCTCGAATAAGCCCCACCTCCGAATAACCCCCTCGAATAAGCCCCACCTTCGAATAACCCCCTCGAATAAGCCCCACTTTCGAATAACCCCCTCAAATAAGCTCAGCTCCGAATAACCCCCTCGAATAAGCCCCACCTCCGAATAACCCCCTCGAATAAGCCCCACTTTCGAATAACCCCCTCAAATAAGCCCCACCTCCGAATAACCCCCTCGAATAAGCCCCACCTTCGAATAATCCCCTCAAATAAGCTCAGCTCCGAATAACCCCCTCGAATAAGCCCCACCTCCGAATAACCCCCCGAATAAGCCCCACCTTCGAATAACCCCCTCAAATAAGCTCAGCTCCGAATAACCCCCTGGAATAAGCCCCACCTCCGAATAACCCCCGGAATAAGCCCCACCTTCGAATAACCCCCTCAAATAAGCTCAGCTTCGAATAACCCCCTCGAATAAGCCCCACCTCCGAATAACCCCCTCGAATAAGCCCCACCTCCGAATAACCCCCTCGAATAAGCCCCACCTCCGAATAACCCCCTCGAATGAGCCCCACCTCCGAATAACTTCCTCGAATAAGCCCCACCTCCGAATAACCCCCCGAATAAGCCCCACCTTCGAATAACCCCCTCAAATAAGCTCAGCTCCGAATAACCCCCTCGAATAAGCCCCACCTCCGAATAACCCCCTCGAATAAGCCCCACCTCCGAATAACCCTCATTCTCAAGAGGACGACGTAACAACAATGAACACATTGATTTTCCTCCGAAATTGCTTATTCTAATTTTTTTCTTTTCTGCAGTGCCCAGGTTGCGGAGGAGAAACTGAGGTATGCGGCGTACAATTGTGTTGCCATAGATGCAGATATGTCTCCGTGGGAGGAAGATTGAATGAGATTGTAAATGAAGAAGTATTCAATGAAATGTTGATTGAACCGATAAGAATTGACTAACATATTAAATGAAATTCAAGTTTTATGTTTTCAAAGAACAAGGACCTGTTGTTGCACTATTGTTTGTTTTATACAAGAAAGTTGATTTTGATAAGATTGTAGACGGAATATTTGTGCTTTATTCTTCGAACTTGCTGCAGAAATTTTTTTATTGTCGCAATAAGATCAGATTTTTGAGGTCTTTATAATTCAGCAGGTTTCCGTCAAGGTTCGTAACATCTCTCAGAAGCTAAAGCTTTATTTTTTGAGGAAAATAATTATTGGTTGGTTTTTTAAAGAGAAATTTGCCCGACATTTTTTGGGTGGGAATGATGGAGTTTTCAGGGCTGGGATCTGGGTGGGGCCCATGCGTTGCTTGGAAAGCGTCCTTACGTCATATCACATGTCCCAGCATGCAATGCGTCGCTTGTGGACAGTTCTTGATCTTGGGGAAGACGCAAATGGTGGACGTGAAGGCTTAGAGCTTTATTAAAATATCCCGTTCCATCGAAGCAGCAAGAATGCCTGCAATGGAGTACGAATCGGAATACGGTATAGATATCATTAACCGATTCGCAGGACTTAATTTTGATGTCGATGATCCTTCGGAACTTGTTGAGCGAGCGAAGCAACAGGAGAAGGCAGTCAAGGCCGACAAGAAACAGGCCAAAACCAAGAAAGGCAACCTAAAGGCTCAAGATAAATCTTCATCTGTTGTGCCTAAGGAAGTCAGCATTGATGATTCAAGAAAGCAAGGTAAGAGACTTGAGAATTGTTTCTATTTGTTAAAATGGCGACCAATTTCTCGTCGTCGCTCACTTGCAGCTACTCCGTTGTCTGCACGTGTTTTCTGGGTTTTTGAATTGGCCTAAGACTTATAATTCTTGCATCCTGTTATTTGTTACTGTGTTTTATACAAATATTTCAACAAACCATAAGCAAATGAAGGTTTGTTGCCGTTTCTGAGCACCAAAACATGTTAACTTGGTTGTTTTTTGAAAATATAAAAGCCATTGCGCATCACGCTTTCTTTTGCTGGTAGTTGTGTTGTTTGCTCTTACGTAACATCCATGTTTTTTCATTTTTATTGAAATGGCACCTTTTAAATACTTCTGAATGGCTTTCTGTTAATTGCTGTTTAATCTATGCCTTGTTAACTAACAATATTGCTGGGAATATTGCGAACTCGTAGTCATAACCATGTATAAAACAGAACAGCACACGGCAAGGCATGCCATGACATGTGGCGTGAAGGGAAGCTCGCCTTTCTCCATCATTGCACATTCTGTCTTTGTTGTTTGAATATTTTATGAAGACACTTTGCGTATACTTTCAAAAATCCTCCCACGAACTACTGTGATCTATGAATATTCAAATTTGTTTTAAATATTTTATTTAAACGCGAAAATTTTCTCGCCGCCCGCCTCGCGCTCCCAAGTTTCATTCACCAGGAGTCTCAACTCTTTCGAAATGTTTTCATTTATGATTTGCAAAAACATGAATTCTCTGCCTATCTTTGGTTTTATAAGGTGAAAGAGTTCACCGTGATATCGAAAAGATTTCTCCACGCCTCGCTTGACATGTCTCGTCCTAATTTTTAATAATATCCTCTTTTGAGATCTTATTCCCGCCCCCTTTTTTTGATGTGTCTTGCTTGGGCTATTTCAATCCAACTTTTGGCAATGTCTTCAGTGATGAATCAGTTTTATTGGAATTACCGTATGAGACAAAGTCAGTGATCTTTTTTTTACTGGCACCAGATCTGAGAAGACAATAAAAAATTGTATGCAATCAGTCATTCATTTGCATTGGGATGGTAAATTAATAAATTCCAGTTCTCCAGATTAGTTTCTTTTTTTTTAGGATTTAAGGGTGATAGGCAAGATAGGCAGGAGAGAAGTGATCGTGGAGGTAGGGGAAGAGGTGGACGCGGAAGAGGCAGAGGGGGCCGTGGAAGAGGTGGTTTCGATAAAGATAGACCTCCAAGGGAGAATCGTGGTGATCAAAAGGAAAATGGATTTGGATCTCAGGACAATCAAGATGATGGAGAAAGGAAGGGTTTTGGTGGAGAGAGGAGAGGGTTTGGTGAACGAAGAGGATTTGGAGAACGAAGAGGATTTGGTGAACGAAGAGGATTTGGTGAACGTTCTGGTGGTTTCAGCAATGATAATGAACAAGGTGGAGAAAGACGAGGAATTGGAAATGAGTCTGGTGAACAAGGTGATGGATTTGGTAAGAGGGGCGGACGTGGATTTTCAAGACCAAGGGGGCGAGGGCGTGGACGGGGTGGAAGAGGAAGAGAATTTGACAGGCATAGCGGCAGCGACAGAAGGTATATTATACATTTAGTTAGTCTATTATTGCACTATTCAACCTCTCCAAACCAAAGTTGATTGCTTTTAGATAAATTAATAGATATGTATGAATGATGTTGTCACTTTATAGTTCAATCAAACCAGCAGACAAAAGAGACGGACATGGATCTTACAACTGGGGGACCCCTGGAGATGAACTAGAAGGAAGGTGAGAATACCCATTGTAGGCACCCTTGGTCATTTAAGCCATTAACTCAATCCATTAAAATTATTCACCGGGGTCAAGAAAGGGTATGTGCCTCTAACCCATAAAGGGGAATATTGATTTTGAAGGAGGTAAGCAAATGGGTGTTATCATTTTGCTTCTGGTACATCAAGTGGAGTCATGTTTTCATTGATCGTAAACATGATGATGATAGCTTGATTATTTATCATGTTACAGTTCAGTTAAGCCAACTGAAAAACGTGATGGTCTAGGCCCATTCAATACTGGAGGCTTAGTAGGCAATCAGATGGAAGCAAGGTGAGGTTACCCAATTGCTTTCATTCTCATCTCACAGGTGTATTTGCTCATAAATGCAAGTGCACTTGTTGCATGCAAGATGAGCTGCTATGGTTGTAGCTGTTTGGGGAGACAGTTGATAATTTATGGATGAGTTGTTGATGTTTTTG
Source organism: Sanderia malayensis (assembly GCA_013076295.1). NCBI lineage: Eukaryota > Metazoa > Cnidaria > Scyphozoa > Semaeostomeae > Pelagiidae > Sanderia > Sanderia malayensis. The sequence goes on along the minus strand of RQOL01000618.1, from coordinate 4,069,031 downwards.
TTTTATAGTGATGAAACAAACCCACTGAATCAAATGGAAGGTGAAGTAAAGGGATCCTGGGCTGATAATGCTGAAGAATCTGAGATGCAGCATGAAAGGTTAGCATCTTGTTGTTTTTGAGCAATTATTACTTACAACTTGATCTTCGGTGATGAATCAGTTTTATTGGAATTACCGTATGAGACAAAGTCTGTGATCTTTTTTTACTGGCACCAGATCTGAGGAGATTAAAAAATGCAGGATTTGTTATGTTACTTCTGAAGATAAAAGTTTAACCCTAAGTGTGTTCAATTTGTTGCAGCTCTGATGAACAAAATACAGATGCACAGCCGACTGCACAACCTGAAGAACCAAAGGAAATGACACTTGATGAATACAAGGCTTTAATGGCAAAGGAAAGTGCACCACAAACATTTAATGTCAGGCAGGCAAATGAAGGAGAGAAGAACCCAATGAAGAATGCTGTAGCAATCAAGAAAATGTCTGAAGAAGATGAACAACAAGATGGATCATTATTTTTCCCAAAGCGAGTAAGTTATTGTTTTATTGTTGCCCTGTGTGTATTACGGAACATATATTTCTTATTACATAAAGCAGTGAGGATAAGTTAGTTAGGAAAGATTTTGAAGCCTGCATGCTTTTTTCACAAGAACATCTTGCTAAGCCTTGATATTTTTTACATTTTCAATCTGATTGCTGTTGTTTTTGGCAATTTTGAGCTTCGATATTCTTGTAGGTGTAAATTTTAATAAGACACAAGATTTCTAATAACCAAGGTTTATTTTGGAGGGAAGATTTATTGCTACATGTTTGCTTAAATGTTTTCAATCCACTGTAGATCATTGAAGAGAAAATCAAGACCTCAGGAAGAGTTAAAGAACATTTACAATTTGATTTGAACTATGCCTCATCTGATTCAAGACTGACAAGTGGTGGAGAACGTGGTGGACGTGGAAATCGAAGAGGTGGACGAGGTGGAAGGGGAAACCGTGGAGAACGTGGTGGAGCAAGACGGGGTGGTGGGTTTGGCAACAGAGATGGTGCAGATAAAGATGCGGCTGGCCATGTTGTAATTAATGAACAATATGACAGCAATTTTCCCAGTCTTTAAATTGTCATGCCATCAAGAAGTCGTAAGCAAATTTTCAGGGTAATATTCTTAGTTGTTATTCTTCTTTGTATGTGCAGAATAGATTTTGTCTAACATGGTATAGTAATAATAAGGTTTCAGACTGGTGTTATGTCATTATTTTGCTGTTAAACATTCCTGTTACACTAAAGTGAAATTAACTATAATGTCTATGCTGACACAGAGAGTTGAATCAGCAACCAATTTGTAATGTGGACAGTTGAGTCTGCCAATATCGTTACTTCAGTTATGTCAGTGTGTGTAGTTACTGGACATTTTTATGTAGTTGCTTTCATGTTTCAATTTGCAAAGGAAAGCAACTGAGAACCTGATGCTTGTTTTTTGTGTAACCGCAATATGTGCTTGTATGCAAGAGTAGATCTTTTTGTAAAAACCCCTGTCTACTTTTGTTGATGCTTTCGGTGGTGATAATTTATTCTTGTTCACCAGAAAAATCTTGGTAAATAAAAGACTGAGGTTTTTTATTGTCAATGAATTTAAACACTGCAGTCTCATTTAAGTTTTATCTGTAATGAAATTCAGGTTGTATACTTAATGTTACACTAACTTCTCAATAACATACAACTACAAAGTTTGAATGTATGCTGTATCATGTTAGAATATTGAACTAAAGACGCTATATCTGATTGCCAAAGTTGTTTTTCTGTATTGAAATGTTTATTCTTGGGAACAAAGTTTTGCATTGGAAAAAATGTGCCATTGCATGTGGACTTCTGAAGCTAAGCGGGCAACAAGACATTTAACGGATAAAGTATTATAAAATTGTCTTTTAGCTCCGACCGTTGGTACTCGTTATTGAGGTATTATATTTTAAAATTTTACACTTACATTATTATTATTTGTTGAACTGCAGTGAATTTTTCTGAAATATTTGGAAATGGAGACTCAATCTCAAGCAGCCTCACATTTATTAAAACCGTTACCATGACATTAGTCCATAATTTAGGATAAATGGGCCTAAGTTTTTTTGGTGCAAGAAGTTCGTGAAATAAAAACACAGAATGCCGAGTGAAAAAGTGCTTGATATTGCGGAAACAGGAACAGGGGAGTCTGAAGAAAAAGGAGAAGAGGATGAAGAAGCAACTCCAGAGTATATCTTTCCTCTTTTCTTTACATCAAAAACGCAAGAGATCTTTGAATGCAGGATTGATGAAGATGTCAGTGCTGAAAGTCCTCATAAATTGATCTCAAAAGAGAGAATATTGAACGATTATAAAGAAAGAGCTGCTATTTCGGATTTTCATCCCGTAAAATCTCTTATACAGGTACCAGCTGGGCAGATAGTATATTACAGTTTTCGTTATTCAAGCCAAATCACCGTTGCTTTAAATTCTTGATTTCATTTACCCCCCTCCCCCCCCCCCCACCTGACCTCACCCTGACCCATCCGGGGGATGAATATTTAAGCTCAGTTTTTTGTTATTTTATATTTCTGTAGAACTACCCTGGAGAAGAGCTGCTGGTAGTGTATGACCCACTTTTTAAGTATGGTCAGAATTTTTTCTTGGTTACTACGGAAGAAGATAAAGAAACTTTCCTGAATGTAGGAAAACATTTTTTTCAAATTAAATTTTTTTGCATGTTGGAACCATATATATAGAAGTGTAAAGCATATCTTTGTAAAATATCAATATGACCCATGTAATATTTTTATCATGTTTATTAAATTATTATTGCATTGCTTTAGCCCCCTGAAGTAGTTGTTGAGGAAGATGTGAGACCAGAGTCAGAAACCCTACACCACGTCATCACTAAACCTCCAAAGCCATGGGTATCACTGGGTAGTGAAGAAGAAATTTTAAATGAAAATGTATTTCAATTAAGACCAAAGGTATGTATCTTCAAACCCAAAGGAACCACTCTTGTAATCTAGTTGTTGTAATCTTGTTGTAATATTAGCACTCCTTATTTGTTTCTGTTATGTTTGGATTTTCTTTTAAGGTGAAATTTTTGATCATGAAGAAACGGAAAGAGTTTGGTGCTCCTGTATTCTTCTCTGACAGACATTCTAAAGAAGATTCAACTGATCGAAGTGGTCAAGAAGATGAAGTTCATGAGTTGGAAAGAAAGGAGTTGGACAAAGCAATACAAGTTTGTGATATTGCTTCTCTTTTATTCTTCTCGCTACCATTATTATTTCTATTCTTCTCTTATGCTGTATCCTTCTTTTTTCTCTTTCCTTCTCATAAAATACAAAACATCTTCATCCTTTTCCTTCCACTTTTCCACTCCTTTTTTCATCCCTTTTTTATGTTGTCAGGTTATTTTATTTTGTTTACTCTTTCTGACCTTCATCTCTTTCTTCTAGATTCTGTATCTTCTTCATTGTAGTATTGTCTCCTTTTTTCTTTCTGTTTTACAAATTTTTCCTTCATTCAAAATTTTTGAAAGTTTAAGAAACCCTCCATGAATCCATTTTTGTATACACTTGTGGTATCTACATTGCTCCATCTATTGGTTTATCACTTCACTCATCAATCTTTGTTTCTGTTTGATTTTTTCTCTTTTTTCATTACATCATCAATATTTTTCTTTTATGCTCCTTCTTCCACTCTCAAACATATTTGCTGTTTTTATTGTGCATTTCTCTTAATCTATAATTCACAATCTTCATTTTACAGCATGTGCCGGTGTGTGAATATGGCTTCTCTCAGACAGAATGGTAGATCCTTAATCTTTGTGACGCCACATTTATTCCTTATGAAGCAAAGAAATAACCATTACACACTCTTTACCTTACAAATCTCTTTTTCAGGCCAAAACCTCGAAATGCAAATGTCCAATGTGTACCAAGGACTTTTCCAACCGAAATGCAAGACGATATTATGAAATCCAAAAATGTCGAAAATTTTTTGAAAACAGTTGTTGGAAGGTAGGTTACGCCACGCAACGCAATTACTTACTTGCTCAATTATCAATCTATTCTTAATTTAATTTAGAAAAGATCTGTTTTTGGTCTATTTATAGTTGGTATACCATTCGTTTTCATAAAGACTTAGAAACCCATGCTTTTATCCATTGCGCTTTTGTTTTGATTCTGATTATTTTCAATCTTAGGTTCGAACTGGCGCTACAACACAACGAAACGATTGATATTTTCACCGACGACTACCATGCTCTGGCAGACGAGGGCAGTACATTTGGTTCAAAGTCTGACAACCATTTAAAGGTATTGATCCAATTCAATTATCCTATTACATGTATGTACTATGTATCCTATGTACATTACGTATATATCCACCGTAACCATGCATGCTCTTACCTTATTTCCTTAGGAATACCAATCATTTGCTGATCTGAAATTCAGTAAGAACAAAGCAATTACTCACATAGAATGGCATCCAACAGTACGAGGTAAGCAAAATTTAATGCAATGTCAAATATACAATGTAATTTCCTTGAGTCCATCCGCTATGTTCACTGTACCTGTAACCAATCTCGATTACCGTATTTCCTCTAATTAGCGCCTACCGTCTTTTAACCACCCCCTCCAATAAGCGCCCATCTAACTCTGCCAATTATTTAATAAGCGCCTGGGCGCGTATTAGAGGAAATACGGTATTATTCTGTTAGTTTGACTTTCATTAGCGGACACCTCTTTGCGGGGAACACATCTCTACTAAAGAATATTTTTGTTCAAAATTCATTCAAACTGTTGTCTGTGCAGCGGAAACAGTGAAGTGATGTCTCTTATGTAAAGGACACGCGAGGAGCAATGTTTTGGTTCGTTGTAGAGATGTGTCCACTGCATGGTGGTTACTATTACATAGGTGTTTGCTAACTGATATTTTACTTTACGGACACTAGAACTAGTTCCATTGGTGTCTGAAATACAGATGTTGCACTCAATTCTTTGCTATACTTATTAACAACAAGCATTAACATTTCATTACACATCTCGACACTTATCTGATCTGTTGTGATGTTGTGTAACATATTTCTGCTCTGTCTCTTTAGGAATAATAGCAGTATCATGCTCCGAACAAATGTCATTTGACGAACGAATCGACAATTCGTCCACCGTTTTAATGAATCCGAGTTTCATTTTGCTTTGGAGTTTTGCTGACCCTATCCATCCACTGGTGAGCTCTAAGTCCTTGTCTTCCCTCCCAAAATGAGAGGGAAGGGTGAATTAAATGGGGGGATATCGTATTTACCGTGTTTCCTTGGTTAAACGCCTCCAGGAGTAATATTTAGTACAGAACCTTTTACGAGGGAAAAGCATATTCGAAGGAGGGCTTGTCTCAAATTATGGTTGGGTGATTAGGTGGGCGCTTGGTCGAGAAAATACCAGTGTGAAAGTGTTTAATAAAGGTGTGCAATTAAGAATATGTGCAGTAATTTTTTTCAGTTGATGATGGAAGCTCCTGACGATATTATGTGCTTTCAATTCAATTCTTGCGACCCGAATATTATCGCTGGCGGATGCATCAATGGACAGGTTTGATTAAGTCATTTGTAATCTACCGTATTCCAGATAGGAATCCATCGCCCCAATCCGTCAAACCATTCATGAACCCTTTCATGAATCCATCATCCGCTTACCTCAATCCATCGCTTCGAACACTAATCCATAAAACTACGCAATAATCCACCAATCTGGCATTAGTCATTTATGAGCCAGTCTATCCTTGACTTCAGTACATCAACCCATGAACTAATCTGTTTCCTCGTTCCATTGATCGGATTATGAGTTCATTTATCAATCCACTATGTTATCCATCAATCCATCACAATTCCCCTATCGACCCATCGATCTATCTCGCAACGGCTTCATTTATTCTTCCCTTTATTTTCCAATCGCTCCATCCATCAACACTAACAGCAAACCTTCTTTCTTTGTAGATTGTTCTTTGGGACATCAGCCAGTATTCAGAACGAATTACAAACCACAGAAGCCAGGCACAGGGACAAAGCAACAAAAGCAGAACAGCACTGGTAGGAAAAACACATCTATGCATCCCTTGGTTTAATTACCCCACCTCGCAAGGATTGCAGTAAATGTTACTGTGAGTCTCGATCTCTTTCCAGCCACATTTTCTTAATCTAAACAAACAAGATCTGTCGCCAATCATTCGATACTGTGCTGTCTCCAACATTGAGCATAGTCATAAAATGGCCATCACTGATATCCAATGGCTTCCTGATCATATCGAGGTAAGTGTAACACAACCTTATTCTGTTCTTCCTCCCTCCTTTTACGCACTTGACACTTACCAATCAAGACTTAAGCATGCTGCCGCCTGTGATATTATTACCTTCATTGCTGTTGGTTCCCATCTCTTTTTGATGTATACTTGGTTCTTCAGATTGGGAGAATGGGTTCTGTCACTGAAAACAAATCAATGCACTGTAACCAGATCATATCATGTGCAGCTGATGGGTAAGAATAACATGCTCCAATAACATGCATGACTTTTACAACGGCATGATAAATTGTATTCAACTGTAATCACAACAAAAATAAATTATCTTCTCAGTTTTATCCACATCAATTTTTTTGCGTTTTATTGTAGACAAGTTCTGTTTTGGGATACACGACTACCTAAGCCTGGCTCTGTTTCCCAGGTACAAACCAGCGTTTCATCTGGAATATCAGCTCCGTTCAAACATCTTGATCTCACGTGGAAGCCGACACTTAAGGTTATTGTTTTACATTGCGATATTACAATTATATATATGGCCCACAGCTATAGTCATATGGATTATTTATTGATATGAAGATAGTTTATCTCTAGTAACTATAATGTAGTAACTACAGTATTGTATATGGATAGAAAATGGATTGGTAAATTGTTTGAGATTGAGGAGGTTCGAGCCTCATCTGTGTTCTGAGGTTCGAATTAAGAAAGCCTTGGGCTACGTGCTCGAACTATCAAGGCTCTTAAATTCAAGAGAGCTTTCGAAGGTCGTGCCCACAGAGCGCCAAGAGTCGAACACAGTGTGGCTGATGGATATTTCCTTTGTTCTTATAGGTACAAGTGAGACAGCTGAAGGGCTCTGGAGACCTAAGTGCCATGAAGTTCTCTATCTCAGAAAGGCAGATAATCAGGCCTGACAGTTAGTTTTCTGACATTATCATTCACCCCTTGTTAGCTTCAAATAGCCTATCCAGTATGTCAAGTTTGATTTATTTATTCTGTTTTGAGATAAGGCATGAATTTTATGCTTTAACTTTCAGAAGCAAGACAAGACCAGAAATTGTCCTCTGATTCGAATGAGGTTTTCGATACCAAAGGGTCTGCACTGTCGATGGGCTTGGGTAAAAAAAAAGATGAAGCTAAAGTTCTCGAGAATGTCAACTCGAAATTTTACGTTGCTACTGAGGTGAGAGAATGGATAGCTTTTAGAGGCTTAATAATTTCTACTTGTTTTACATTTCCTGGCTTGAAGCTAAAAGATTTCCCGATTTAGCTTTGCAGCCCTTTCGTTTCGAATTTTATATCCTTAAGGTTGAATCTGAGTCTGAACCATGCTTCTTCGAAGTTGCTCTTTTCATTGTGATGCATTTGCATTGCATTGCATGTTATGTGGTACAGTGACGGTTACTGATTATGGTTTGTCAAATTTCCAAGCTGCTAACTCGAAATCGTTTTTGTTGCAGGAAGGTGAACTAGTTTACACAGATTGGAAATTGTCCAAGGATATTGACACAGGAAAAGTCGTGTGTGAGTAAATTCAATTTTTTCTCCTGATGTTTGTCTATTTCTAAATGCATGACATGGCATATACTGTTTCTGAACTTGAAGTTTTGTATACCTTAACAATATCGTTTTGTTCACAGCCCCAAGGCCCGAACTCCTGTTCGATTGTCACGACGGACCAATCACGGTTCTTGAAAGGTCGCCATTTTTCAAAGACATAATTCTAACTATTGGTGGATGGACATTTTCCATCTGGAAAGAAGGTGTCACGGTAAGTAAATCAATAATATTTCCCATTTTCTGTTTTTGCTACTTGTAGCTAACAGCTTTTATACAGCAGTTGGTGCAACAATTTCAGAATTAATTAACTATAAGTTTTTTATTTACAATGATTCTTTGATGAGAAAGGAATATTTTTTGGAATGCTAATGTTGCCTGTGGGTAATTCACCTTTTTAATGAGGCAAGCAAGAGTAAATAGTGTTGCCTTTACTTGTTTCAGCTTGGACCATTATTGACTTCAAGCAGTCACGTTTTGCGGCTTACATCAGGACGATGGAGTCCATCTAGGCCAGGTAATTCCATTTCATTTCATCTCTTTTCTGGCAGCATGGTGCTTGACACCCCAGCCTAACAACACCACATCACTTGCAACAACTTCTTAAAGTTTGAGCATGCGTGTTGCATTTGATACCTCCCTCGATTAATGTTCGTGAGAAATGATCCTAGTACGACCCATTCTTCTTAAAAATGCCAGGGCATTTTCACCGGGTGTCGTTTGTTGGAGTTTGAAAACTCTTCAATAGCTTCAAACAATGCTCAAGAATCAAAATTGCCTAGCAAGACATTTTGCTACACATGTTTGCATGCTTTTGCGTGCTTTGATGTTAGTTACTGTCCCGTCATTCATCAAGCCATTGTTATCTGTGAAACGTGGAATGTGGAATGATCCAATGAAATTGAATATCCAACATAAGAGCATGCATGCTTTTCCACGCTCCGTCTGTTTGCATACTGGCCCTTTCTTGCTTGACGAGCGTAGAGCATTTTCCCCTGGTATCGTTTGCTTGATTCTTTTAATAATTGTTAAAAGATTTTTGAAGAACAAAAGCTTTAAACAATGCGCAAGAGTGAAGATTGCCTAAATATTTATAATACCCGTAACAACATAATGTTTTTAAAGTGTAATACTATTTTTTCTTTTATTTGCAGGTGTGATTTTTATTGGTAAATCAGATGGCAGTGTCGATGTTTGGGATTTGCTGGACAAGTAATACTTTAATACCACTCCCCGTGAATATTGGAGGTCATAATTTGTAAAAAAGCTTAATAATTTGTTAAAACTATTCGTACCTTAATCTTGTCTATTTTCATTGCAGGACACACGAAGCCTTCTTAACTCAAAATGTTACACCAGTAACAATCAAAACAATTTTTCCTTATCAAGTATCAAGTAAGTCTCAATGTATTTATTATAGACAGGGAATTTTTCTAAGAAACCTAAGGAGCTGCCTAACCTCAAATTTTAAAGTTGTTCTTCACTAAATCGAATACGGAGATTGCGAATCTGAAATGGGCTTTTTCATATATGGTCTCAAAATCACGTGATCGATGACGTCATACTTATGTGAGAAAAAATCGATTAAAAATCAAATATCCAGCTAAAATGTGTAAAAAATGATCTAATTGGCTACATAATTGCTGATCTTTGGTCAAAAAATAGTTTCCGTGAAAATATTAGGGGGGGGTCGGGGGCAAAGGGGTATGATCAAGGAAACCAGTCATCATCCAGGTCACTTTCACCATCTTCGTCACTTGATGCAAAAAAGATGAAATCCATTTCACTCAATGAAATGTGTTCACTTGCTTGATCACTTTCATCCTCATCAGGCAATGCTTCACTCGGATTATCTCTGGCTTTACCGGTATTAGAACGACGTCTAATAATAATAATAATAATAATAATAATAATAATAATAATAATAATAATAATAATAATAATAATAATAATAATAGTAATAATAATAAGGTTGAAAGCTTGGGATTCACTTCAACTTAGGAGTACTTCAAAAGACTGCGTTGTTGGGAACTGCCAGGATTTTGCGAAAAGTACTTGAGTATTGAGAAAGAAAATGCTAGTAGCCCATGGTCATTTGTTATGGCCCGCCTATCAGCATAGAATTCGGCAATAAGAACAGCCAGACACAAAGTGTGAAAAATAATAATAATAATAAGCACTTTATTTACAGTTGGTTGCAAAATCTAGTTTACATCAAAGATACAAACTAATAAATACCAACTATTAATTAAACTAAAACTAATTACAAAGATTAAGAAATTGCTAATTACAAATTTTGCACTTGCACCCCTCCCCTTTTCAATTCTTTATATGTTTGCCGAAAATGGAGACTGTATTGCTACTTTTTATTATATCAGGTGTACTAGTATATGAGGGCGTAGAAGCATAAAAAAGCGGTTCAGAGCCACCAGGCTCACTTTCAACCAAATGTTAGCTAATAACTATAGTCAATCTACAATTCACGCTTTCTCGTCGAACAGGAAATCGGCTATAGGAGATCTTAGTTGCATGTGCCAAGCTTAAAGCAAACTATCGTGCACATGTTGAGATGCTTTAAAGCGGCTGATACATGCTTCTATTCCCTTACCCTTGTCAATAGCGTACCTGTGAACCAAACAGGAATAACCCGTTGACCATCAAACGTCATATAAGTATGACGTCATCGATCACGTGATTTTGAGACCATATATGAAAATGCCCATTTCAGATTCGTAATCTCCGTATTCGATTTAGTGAAGAACAACTTTAAAATTTGAGGTTAGGCAGCTCCTTAGGTTCTTTAGAAAATTTCCCTGTCTATTAATAATGTCTCTATTCATTAATAATGTATTTCCTTATTATTACTATTTATGTATTATTATTATTATCTATTATTTATTTTATTATTTTATGTTACTTTCTTTCCTTCACCATTTTTCTTTGTTTGCTTTTCTTACGCATACATATTCATATTTAGCATTTTTGTTTGAATTGTTTACTTGCATATATTTACAGCACCCATCTTTATTTCTATCTGTTGTTTGTAAGAGTTCACAAATCTGTTTGTTCATTTTTCAGGTAAACAACAGCTTCTTGCGATTGGTGACCGAATGGGAACACTTCACATCTTTGAGGTTCCTTGGAATTTGCGACAGCCTTCCACAAACGAGGTACATCCCATTTTTCTTACCAACCCTTGACCAGGGCAATAATTACAACCATATATGTGATTGAGAAGCTAAGTATGTGATGTAAGTAAGGGCCTAAGAAGCTAAGATGACTGAAACGTTCACTTTGAATGCAAAATAGACAGAGTTTTATATTTGCTCCCCTCTACATCAATTAGCTCTACCTTGCTGCTCTCAACCCAACCTCTTTTGGACTTGTCCCTTGTATTTTAAGTGCCCATTAATGTGTTCATAAAAAGCATTGTGGTCCTGTTCATGTTTTTAGGTGTCAACTGTCGAACATTACTTTGACAGAGAGGTAAAGCGATTGTATTATTTAGAAGAAAGGCAAAAAAAGATGATTAATGAAAAGAACGAAGAAAATATTTTAACTAAGCAGGTGATTAATTTATTTACTTGTCTTTTCACTTGTTAATTTTTTTATCTGATTATTTTATTTTTTTCTGTCTTAGCTACGTTTCTAGCTAAAACAGTGCAAGCAAATTTTTTTTTTTCATGTACAAATTTGTGTGTTATTTTGTTACTTTATTGGTTGTTAGGTAATTAGTTAATTAGATGGTTGGTTAGTTAGTTTATTTAGTTAGCTTGGCTAGTCAATCAGTTAGTTGTCACTTAGTATGTAAGCTTGTCATTTTTTGCAAAATTAATTTCAATATTTAACCATACATTTGTTTCTTTACTCATTTCATAATATTAATTTTCGTCATCTTTTTCTTATCTTGCAGGAAGCAAAAGTAGCTGAAGATGAATCAGAATGGGAATCAAAAGCAAGAATGGTAAGAAACTGTTTAATCTTATTTTTTGAAATACATTTTCATTCGATAATGCATTTTTTTATAAGAACCATAGATATTTTTCGTTCTGAGGCATGATGTTGTAAATTTTTCACGACTGTGGCTTGGACGGTCCTAAAATTGTTCTTATCGAGGAATTATTTTTAATTCAAATGTAGTACACCTATTTTTTTATAAGAAACTATGCAAAATTTTCGTACCAGAGTTTCTTAGTTTCTTAGGGTTTCGTACCTAATTATGGTACGAAAAGTTTCTTAGCAAGTTTCTTAACAAAATGTCGTTGGGTAAGTGCGCAAGTTGTTTTTAACATTTTTTCTTGTTAAAACAACATTGAAAGTTTCTTAACTTTTTTCAGTCACATAAAATCTCCTACCAAAGTTTCTTAAATTTTGAAAATAGAGGCCTATGGTTTCTTATTAAGGGTTTCGTATAAAAAATGGCTATAACAATACACAGTGTATGATGCATACAGTAAAGCTTAAATATTACAGTTCAACAGGTTTTTTTCACATGTAATAGGTCTTTTTCACATATGTTTTGAGCTTGTTTTCATTTTTTGGTAAATCAAACCTCAGTCTTCTTATAAAATGTGTTCTTATAGAAGGAGGTTGCATCTTAATTCCTCAATTTTTATCAGCCCATTGTGTTTTTGCCACCTCCCTGTGGTCAATTATTGGCGTATTTGCCTTTTTTGAACGAAGTCCTGCGAAATCGCTCCTTACTTACTTATCAAGATAAACGAATTTGCGAGTGGAATCAACTAATTTTCTACGCTTCCTGGAAGTGTGAGAATACATCTCAGAATCACAAGGTCTTATTTCAAAATCAAATTTTGAACTTCGAGTATTTGTGAGCTCGGATGTCGAAAATTCATCCACCAACAAAATGTTATCAACTGAAATCATATGAACAGCATGCTAAATTGAACCATCGATAATTCCAGGTGAATATTCTTGACTCTGAACATTGAGGCTTTCTTAACCTGAACCTCTATCCTGTGTATTGTGTTTAGCCCTGTCAAAATGAAAGCACAATGCACTTGTAATCGGCACGATGGAAATAAAAAATGCGTGTATTTTAGAGCATATTTCCCCTGTCGTGCTGTTTAGCATTCATTATAATTTATTCCGACGCATTCAACAGATGCGATATGAGGAGTTTTCCGTATTTTTCATTTAATAAAAATGTTTCGTTATGCAATAACTGGTAAGCCTAATCCCACCAAAACTCCTTCATCTCATTGTAGTGACCTTGAAAACAGAGGTTTTACAACCATGTCACCAGCTGCCCTTTTGTGTGCGATCATCCTTCCTTGTTTGTTCAGTTGTGCATATTCTTATGTGTTATTTTCAAACTATTGCTCGTTTGGCGATTCTAATTCACCACCAAATCGAGTGCTTTCCGGGTCACCGGGGGTCCTTCATGCTCCTCATTCGTTCTCAAATTTAAATTCACCAACGCATGTTTGAATGCTTTGAGCTCAGAAAACGTCTTGCTTCCAACTACAGTAAACACCCACATATAAGAACCAGTGAATTAAGAACCTTCCAGGCTCATATTTCTGCTCAAAACAATAGAAGAGACGATAGGCTATTGTAGTTGAACAATAGGCTGGGTGCAGAATTCACAGGTTGTCAAACGCGGGTGTCTACTCTATAACGGGCCTTGAAGGTTTGAGCTACGGGAGCTACCGTACTGAACCTACGGAAGCTTGAAAGCTTCAACACAAAATTCATTAATGTTGAGCTACGAGCCACTGTCTCAGCCAGGTACGAGGGTGTGTGTGGGGGGAAGGGGTGCTTCAACGTTTGAGTTCGAAGCTATTTAAGGTATTTATTTACAATGCTTCAAGGTTGGGGCTGAGAACTGCTTTCCATTTTACAGGAATACCAAGAGTATTTGGAACTTGAAAGAAAGATTCTCGAAGAGCTTGGCATCAAGTTGGAGGAAGACGATTCTCTGGAAACGCCCTAACAGTAACCGATTTCTTTTTATTTATTTTCAAGCCTCGTTTGGGTGATGCCGTCTTCAAATATAATTTCCACGGCAACAGTAGTTCATTACACCTATTTTTTATAAGAAACCGTTTATAAGAAACCGGTACTCGAAAATCAAAAAAGACGAAACAAAAAACTTGGGAAACTAATATAATTTTGAAAATATAAAAAATCCAGAATTCACACTTTTTCATTGACAGTTTTGGTTGGGTCGCGTAATACTTCATATGATGCTCTTGTTATCGTTTTGTTCGCATGATATTTTTGAGAAAATGATAAAATGTCCTAAGAAAACTCTCTTAATAAAAACTTTCAAAAACTGGTGTTCTCAAATTTTCTGATTTGTTAAGAAACTGGGGTACTCACTGTCGTTGTTGGTTTCTTATAAAACGATGGGTGTAATGACCCAATGAACAAAAATCGAACAGTGCATACCGCATGAAATGATTTGATATCTTGCTTACCGCCATATTGGGTCGAGAAAGAGGTTAGTTGTACGTACTTTTTAAATAGCCTCTTTCTCGCTATTCATGTAACATGTATGTTGTATGCTGCATGTTGTACAACATTCATGTATGTTCACATGCTAAATGCTGTATGATGTACACACATTTCCATTTCATATCCTATCCATTAGTAGTATTGTCCTAAGCCGTGGTGTTGTTAGCTTCTTGTGTTAGATAGGACGGCATTGCTTAAACCTGGCCTGGAATCATTGTTCATAAGCTTTGTATTATTCACCCAACTGTAATTATTAAACCCACTCTGACTTTACGTAGCGTGTTTACGTGTTCAGCTGCGATTCCATAATGAAATAGCGAACAGAGCTTGTTTCATGATCGGTTATCTTCAGTTAATTGCTATCCGTCGGAAATCAGTGAATTATAAGGTATCCAAGATTCACTCTCCCCAACTATGAGTCATTGCTATCGACCTCAAAGGGGATTTCATATTTCGTAATGATGCAGGTAAGCGCCCGGGGCGTCTAAAATAAAAGGGCATTTTATTTGTTTATCCGACGCATTATAGTATTGATGCATGGCATATCACTGCCCCATCTTTAATGACTGTGAATCCCACCTTTTTGGCAGTTTTCACTATCGTTAACGGGTCATCATACCAAAATAAATGCGACTGCTCTTTCAAGGGATTATTTGGCATTGGACAGCCTGAGCCACGTAGGTCCGAAATGCTAGTAGATCCTCCACTGCAGAGAGTTTTAAAGGTAGAAATTATCAACAGATGTTTATCATATTATGCCTCAATGTTGCTTGCACTTATGCCAATATATATTGAATATCTATAGCTACTCTTATACCAGATATCTTTACTATTATGTACATAACCAGGTGCAAGTAAAGTACAAGCTTCCACCAATATATCTATTTCTACGCTGCTACTATTTATACCTATATCTATATTTATATCTTTATGTTGATGTTTTTGTGTGGTGAGCTTGTTGATGACTCTCCACAGATCAATTAGAAATAAAACTACTCCCACCAGTGGCAGAGAATTCCCATAACTCCATCCACCACATATATATACATATATACAGCTTACAATTGCATTAATTCAAAATTTACAGCACCCCCGTTTTAAGAGATGTCTAGCATTGAGTTCAATTGTCAATTGCCAGCAATTCAGGGGGTGCTTAGATTACGCAACGAGTCTGTAAATGCTCTTGGCATCTCTGGATGAGTGGATCGATTTCTAACAGATTCAACAGTCCTTGTTTCACATCGTCCACTCCATATCGCCTTTGTTTATCGGCAATCATAGCAAGATGATTGATATATGTCGATGCATATCGAAGTGTTTTTATCTTCGACAATGATCTGTCCTCGTTTCCATATGTCGGTACGATCTTGCGCAGAAGCTCAAAAGCCTCGTTTAGTTCTGCGACTCTTTTGCGCTCCAGCCAATTGGCTACAGCTCTGCTCTTTTTGCCCGCGTCTCGCTCCTTTAATTTCCTGACTATGGCTCGTTTCTCCTTCTCCCTTGCTTCCCTGCCCGCTTTGTTTGCCAATAGGAATTCCGGATTATAAGTGCTGAATTCACCGGGCATGTCTTCTTCATTCTTCACACCCTCCCCCTCTTCCACATCTTGTCTGTAGTCAGAGGCACTTGACCCACTCGAATTTGACACAGCCCTTTCTCGAAAGCCATGAATATTCTCCTCTTCGTATGCCATGCATAGATCCGATTTCAACGATCGATAAGGAACAGACACTTTGCAATGAGGCTTTTCTCTCTTCTTCCCCCCATCTTTTGAGGTACTTAGTTTCCTTCCAATACTTTTATTCGCCATCGTTTCTCTTTTATTGTTATTGTTGTTGCTGCTACAACTACCAATAGATCGTCTGCATTCGGCTGCTGGACTAGAATCAGTGGAGCTCTGCTTAGCAGACCATTCATTCTCTTCGACCAAACTCTCCACCTTAATGCTGATATTATTCAATCTTCCGATACTGTTCTCTGTCAACTTCCAAAAATCCGATCTTTCCTTGTCTTCCTCCTGACTTTTATTAGTGAGCCTCGTTTCAGCGCTGCCACAGCTTCCATTGCTGTTGACTCTGAGTTGATCATTGCTGAAACAAGCACCCTCTTCTTCCTTCACCTTGACAACTTCCCTTGGCATTTTCGATTCCTTGTGTTGATAATCGTCGTCACCAACATAATGCCGTTTGAGTCGATTCGAGACCAGCCTCCTGTCCATGCTTCGATGTTTATGATTGGGAGGGGATAATCCTTCCACATCATCGTCCGCTTTATCAACAGTCATGGCAGGATTTTCTGAATCCAGATGCATTCTTGAACGATCTTTCCTCTCATTATAATCACGGCTGATCATCATACCACGGGCCTGTGTTACATTCTCCAAGCTTGTTGTTGGAGACATGTCTCCGTTCCTACCCGGCTTGCAATTTGAATGGTTCGCTGGATCTCTATCGAGGTCGGAAGCTCTGTCTATCGTGGTGTGAAACACACTCTTCGAATCATACTGATTCATTGCATGTTCGGTGTAATGGACATTGTAATCCCCCGTCTCCGATCCACCGTGATTGTTAAGCTGGATGTCATTAAACCGTTCCTCCCTCCTTTTCAACATCCGCTCCCTGTCTCTGTCAATTTCTCGATGACTTCCGCCCACCTTTTTCTCTTCAAAACAGAATTCACCACTGTATCTTGCATGACCGTTTGATGCAGCACACGTTGCATCACACATCGGATATTTGTACCGATCAACCTGGCATTCATTGCAGTGGCATTTATCAGCAACAATGGCAATCGGCCGCATTATGCCGGGATTCCGTCTGCCTCCGAACACAGACGACCTGTGATGTTCTTTTGCGTTCCCCAACTCCGTCGGTTCCCTGCACCCATTTTCCCCCATCCATGCGCTCTTCTTACCGTGATATATCGAGTTGCGTTGCTGCGACGAATTGCGATCATGTCGCAAATTGCGTTGGCCTCGTTCCGATGTATCATTGTACTCATCCCATTCGATGGACTTAGCGAGGCTGGCTTCAGTTGACAGCGGGATATTATATCCGTTACCAATGTGCACTTTTTTGGCATTTTCGGGCATAAATATGCTGGTTTTCGTTGCCATTTCTCCGCGGCTGACTCGAGCTTCGAAATCTACACAGCGAATAACAATACAACATGTTAGAGGTTTTTTTCATGGAAACAATCAAACCATGCGAGAAATTAAGGCTTCAAATGACAAAAAGTTTATAAGTTGTTAAGAACATTTTAAAGCTTTGTAAATCTCTCCTCTTTTTCTTGTCTCCCAAACAAACTTTTCCTTTCCCAAATTAAGATATATATTTTCCTTCTTTTTCGTTAAAATAAGTATATCAAAATCAAGAACTTTTAAAGAAAATTTTTCGGCTAATCTAAAAATTTATAAACGTGGCTTGCTCGAAATTGAATGTTCTTGTAAGAGAGTCATATATATATAAACTACAGAGAAACCAAGTATTCGTGCTTCTTTATAAGGAACTCCTTTATATGGAACCTACATGTAGAGAGTCAAAAATCTTAAAGAACTTTTTATTACTGGAGAGAACCCGAAAGGAACTTTTCAATTGTGAATAGTTTTATCACGGCGATATAACTGAAAAACCACAAATTAAGCAAAGCTCGAACTTCAAAGCTTTTTGCGCCCATACTATTTTATGGCCACAAAATGTGAAGCTACTTTTGAGGAGCTGTTAAGGAACTTTTAGAGTGCCACAACTCGGCCAAAACTGGTCCTAAATTAAGGAGCTTTGAGAATCAGGCCTTGAGGTAGGTAATGATTGTTCAAGTGGGGCGAAGTATAATTGTTGCCGTTTATTGTTAGAATGCATTTAATGTGGAGGTCTTTTTGAAAGTGACACAGGTTTGTAAGTTCGAGCTAACCCCCGGGTATTGAACGCGTGGTTGATCACATTGTCAAGGATGGATTTATAGAGTTGTGATGTTGAAACGAAGGTCAAACTGTAATAATGGACATCGCGGTGGCGTTTAACCACAGTGGGAAAATTAAACGAGACCTGGTCACAGATGTCAAATAAGTTGCAGCTGCCAGACAGATGGCAGTATTGTCAATATTAACAATACTATGCAAATATTTAATTGTTCGTCGAGCAAAAGACTAACAATACATATGAAAAGACACACATTAGATAGCTTCACATTGTTAGCATTCAATGTGCAAGGCAAATAAGCTGCAAAACGAAATCGACCTCGCTTTGCTTGATTCTTATAATTCACGAAGAGACAAAAGATAGGCCAGGTGGTTAGTCTTTATCCTCTTAACATTGTGTGTGATGGAGAAAAAAGAAGTGCTTCATTGTACACGACCTCTCGAAAATATACAGGACGAGAAAAGAGATTATCGTGTGTGCATGAAATTTCCTAAAATCTCACACAGTCTGCCGTGGAAGGTTCCATAATTTAATTTCGTAGAAGATCACAAAAGCCCCTGTAACATTTCGCACTTCTAAGGAAGGCCATTAATGTTTCGTAATCATAATACAACTTGAAACATGAACTTTGAATACGCAGTATCGCAAGCTCGTTTCGAATCAAAGTTGTAAATCCAAACATTTTAAAGGCCTATATATTTGATATTGACAAGAGGATGAAATGAAATGTATGTAGTTTGTAGCGTTTTCGAATTGATAACAAGGTGATTCAGAGGGACCGCATGCGTTTTACATTAACATTTTCTGCTTTGACCTGAACAAGGAGACTCGAAATTTCTATGAATCACAAATGTGCTCAGCATGTGTGATTATAATTAGAAATTCGCAAATCATCATGCATTGCTGTGTTTGCCTGACAGATGGTCGAAGTGTAGCATGCCAGAAAAGATGTCTTTGTTTTTATTCGATTAACGAGCCTTTCTTCCCTGAGAAGATAAGTTATTTTTTGCTACGAGATATTCTTCGCTCCTATTCAACTTCAATTTACTGTTTTGATTAGAATTAGTGACGAACGTCTATGACAATACAATCGTTTATTTCGTTATTTTTCTCAACTTTAACCTCGCAATGATAAATAAAATTCTAAGACTTCGAAAACTTTGAGCTGTTTGTTCAAAGAAATGGCAAACATCGGTGCCAATTGTTGTAAAATATACCCCAACATTTGCATGCTTCGGGCGAGTTTTGTTTAGTGCACTCAAAATTGTATGTATTGCTAAAGGCGACAACGTAGACTTTTGAGTTGCAATTGCCCGCACATCTGCTACGGCCCACGTTTACTCTTGATAAGAAAAGGCAAACATTTCTCACCAAGACAGCTGGATAAAACTTGGCTAAACTACTCACGTAAATCTGTGATAAAACTCGTGAAAATATGATAAAATAGCCAGTAATATACACATATTTTACGAAATCATAACATGATCGATAACTAGAGGTAGTACGATTACCCGGTTCATCAAAACCTTTTACAACAAGACAATAATTTCTCACACAATTTTTGATGAAAACAAATTTCAGATTTATACCTGCAAAGTTTGAATCAGCTTTCCTCTTCGCCAGTATTGTTGCAGTGTTGATATCACTGTTATTCTGTATTTTATTCTGATATCCATTCTCTGTCGAGCAACTTTCAAACTCGATGATTTTGTTTTCTCTCTTCTTGTATGATTTTACAAGAAATGTTCGAGGCATGACTATATTTCGACGAATTTTCAAACTCTTAACCACACTGATCGAGGGCCGTTGTGTTGCTACAATTCTCGGATTAGGAGCTGTATCGCGCAGAATTAAGACCACAAAACTTATTTCATTGCCATGTTCGCCTCCGTTTATCTGAAATTTAGAGAGCTGCAAGAATATATCTATGCCGATTTGGTCTGTGTTGAATCGAAGTGTTTCAACGAGCCTGAATGTTGTTGTCTTGATTGAGAAAAGCGGCAATTTGCACAGTAGTCAGCCAGCTGTTTTAATATTGGCAAGCCATCTGTGGTTTATGATCACTCACCTGAAACTTATCAATCATTCTTATCATCGAAACATTACTTCATCCCCGGCTGCCTATTTGCGATTCAATCAATAATTCGCATATTTCGTTCAACTTAACCGGGGGTAATAAAACAGTCTACTTTCTGTGCAAAAATACACGGATGTGAAGTTTAGTTTGATGATCTTTCGAATGAAAACTTTCGCACTTTTTCTACCCGTTGTTATATACGTCAACAGAACAACAAAAATTGAGATTCACCATAAATTCTCCATCAAGTGCTCCCTGAAGGCCTTGCCAATTTTTTTGAATTGGGACTAACAACTGTTTTCCAAACTTATCGCATAAAAACTCATTTGGAAACCCTTTCCAATAGATTTTTCAAGAAACCATTGTGTTTGCCATTTTGGCGCTGCTAGAAAAACTGACTTAGACGCACCTCATACCATATATCAGCCACGATAAGCATTCTCAAGAATTCCAACAAATTGGAGAATAAATTGCAATAATAAAATACACCATTTACCAAGTTACAACGATGTAGTTTTGGTTTTATTATGCAACAATTATTGTTGATACATAAATATAAAAGTCACAGCTGCTCAGTTGATAAAGCGGAATAATAAAACACAAATTCTATGGATCAAAATAAACCACAAAAAATGTCAAAATGTGTTTGTGTGAGATATTTTAAACTTTCTACAGATCAAAAAGCAAAGGCCTTAAAAATCAAAGGGGGAAACTGAGCATTAAATTGTTTACAGAAATCTAACTCTAAAGCTTGAAAACTACAATATTTTGATGCTTCATTTCATTTCTCTTATATACACCAATAGTCAAATACTTTCTCAGCAAAATGCTCCTTGTTATGTACCCAGTTATTGCTGCAATGTTTGTGTTTAAGCCTTATATTATAATGTTGAAAACTCAATCGCAGAAAAGAAAGCCTCAGCTATCTGTTATTGGTTTACGTTTTCACAAGCATCAATCCAGTCGCTATATACATCCACAGGCTCTGACAAATCTGCGTTTTCAACATCAAGGAAAATACATTGACTAAACTACATGACCAGTGCCAGACAATCTCATTTGACATGCTGCATGTAAACAAAATAGACAGGTAGCTAACTAAAAGATTTGTTTTTATACTGAAAAGATACATGTTATGGATGTTTGGAAGTCTTCTGAACAAACCCGGCAGGATATACTGCCAATATTTCTGGGTCTATCCCTGTACAAATAAAAACAAAAACATTACCAATTGACACACTGAAATAAATTGAAATGTTTATGGTATAACGATAAAAATGATAATGATAACCAGTTTAAATATAGGACTGGTGAAACTAGCATTGACCAACATATATTTTAAAACCAAAAGCAGATACTGATATAGGATACATATGTAATTTGTTAAGCTTGTGCACCTAATTAAAAATAAAGTTGAGTTAAGTGACTCACATCATCACATCGCATGATTTTTCATGGTTGCAAAATGGACAATCAAATTGAGTCTCGAGAGTGCCAACTGTTTTTTTCTTTGGCGGAGGCTTTCTTTTCGATCTTCGGCGGCCCATTTGGTTCTGGGATACAATTAATACTCTTCTAGATGTCGGAAAGGTTGATCTAATAAATTGCTAAAGAAGTGCTTCGTTATAGCTGTGATTTGCGTAAGTTCATAGCTGAAAACCGTTGGTTTGTGAGCTGAAACGTTTTGGGCCTTCTTGCTTTGCTCGCGTTGCAACAACGTGACGATGTTTGCATCATGCATGTGCTTTCTCGCGAAATCGAGACTGAATACCTGTTCATTTTGCAACTCGCTCCTACCTTTTCACTGTTTGAAATCACGAGAAGGGCAAAAAGCTTTTGCGTGTCAATGAATCCAAGTCAAATTGCAGGAAAATAATGATAAATGCAGAGAACACAGAAGTGCGTGATGCAATGGAAGAGATAATTGGAAAAAGTCAAGCAGCTGAGGAGGAACAGGGTAAGGTTGGTGAGAACAAAAGAAGACAGAATTTGGAAATGGAAAAGGAGACAGCAGAGAGTGTGCGAAAAAGATGCATGGAAACATTGGGCAAAACAAGAGAGAGAGAAAAGAACTCAGACAAAGCAAGAAAAAAGCAAAAATTGGGTCAGCAATCTGAGGCTGTGCAATATTTAAAAGAAAAGAACAATAAAGAATTTGACCTGAGGAAGAGGGGAATTGAATTGAAAGAAAGGGAATTGGCCATCAAAGAGAGAAAGCAAGCCTTGAAAGAAAAGGAATATGAGGAGAAATGCAGTGAAAAGCAAAGAAAGGAAGAGAGAGATAATGCTTTGGTGATAATTTTGCAAAAGCAACTGATACAGCAGCAACAAATTATTGAAGAAATCAAGAAACAAAATGAGTTGATAATGAATCTAGTCAAAAATAGATAAAGCAAGATACAGCACTAAGATTAAAGAAGAATATATTTTGTTTGCAGAGCAGAGCTATCAATATACTAAATATTATATATATATATATCTACAAAAAATAATTATTAATATAATGTTAATATCAATATTATGTGTCTAGAGGGTCAAGTTCAAGAAATCTGGATGTCAAGTTTCCATGCAGACATGTCATGTCATTTCTCAGTAATGCTGCAGCGGTGTAAAACTTCCCAACAGCACTTAACCCTATTTTTAGATTTTTCATAAAATCTATAAACCTAAAATAGTTTACTGGGTCTCAAAAACCCATTCAACTGAAACCCAAACTCTGCTCATTGACTGGTTAAATGCCTGTTCTTCTGGGGTCAGTTGCAGCTGTCTTGCAAATGGGCATTGTAGGTACAATCTATGGGGTTAAGCTGCATCTCCATACAAGCATAGCAGATTTTCATTGGGGGCAACAGACATTTCTTTCAGTTGATTTAGCAAACCCGGCATTGCTAGCAGTGTACTATAGTGTCTCCTGCCCTCAGCAGGTACAAAAGTATTTGTAATCAAACCATTGGGAGTGACAACAAACTGGAACTTTAATGCATGAACCTGTTTATGTCCATGGTACACAACCCTCTGTTTCCTGGTTTGTCTACATATTCAATTTCATTCATTCAAGCTTTTAATTACAGGATAAGGATACTTAATTAAATACAAAAATATAAAGCTTAGGGCAAATAAAAAGAACTCGGAGGAGCTATCGAGTTATTATATTGGACGCACAGTTCCATCAATGAATTCCCAGCAGTTATCTAGGGTCGTTCGTAGCCTTAAACCTGGACCTAACCCTAACCCTGCACCTTTTGCAATTGGCTTTAGGGTTAGGGCTAGGGCCAGTCTTGGGGTTACGTCATGCGGAGGAGAAAGTTGGTCAGCATGCGCAGTTGGTTAGTTTCATAGAGATAGGATATATACTAATCCTTATCCTATCTCTATGGTTAGTTTTAGGTACTGCGCAGGAGCATGTATGACGTGCCGATGGCTGATGAATTGGGCGCAGGGTTAGAGTTAGGGTTAGGGTTAGGGTTACGTCATGCGGAGGAGAAAGGTTGCAAGAATGCGCAGTAGCCCAATAACTTATACTGCGCAGGAGCGTTGACGACGTAACGATGTCTCTAATGGCTGATGCGTTGACCTTAGGGTTAGGGGTTGGGGTTAGGGTTACGTCATGTGGAGGATAAAGGTGGTGAGAATGCGCAACAGCCTATTGTCTGGTATTGCGCAGGAGCGTAGATGACGTCGATGCAATGTAGTGAGCATTGGCCAGTGGCATTGGCGCATTGGCGCTATTTCTTAATCTGATTACGAGGCTCACAAACACGTGCTTGTTGAAATACTCTCTCTCGCAACTTGTTTTGTTTTATATTTGATGAAAATTATCAGCCACCGTGACATGAGAGGGGACGAGAACCCTCATCATAAAAGCTGCATATTTTGAAAATACTTGATGTTTTTGCGTAATCACACTTGCAAGATATTTATGTCGAATTTCTATTACTGTATTTGAATCTGGAAAGCATTTTTCTATTCATTTTTGGCGCCAGTTTTGTTGTCATTTAATTGAAGTTGGACTCATTTTTTCGATATGATAAACAACGATTTTGCTTTGATCAACGAAGATACCATTTTCCCTACACCTCCATTGTTGGATACATCCCTGGATGGCGGAGGTAAGCTGATGTTACCGCCGCTATTTTTTAATAAATTTATAGATTTTGTCATAATTCAAGTTGTTTTGTCATTATTTCATGTTTGTTGAATTTTAAATAGTGAAATTGAACTGAACTGAGTTTAACTGTTCTTTTGTCAACAGACTCACTACCAGACGAGAGTTTAGATGCGAGGAAATACTTGTTGATGGAAGAGAAGTTGTTCCGTAATCGAAGAACAGAATCCTCCTCTGAAGATGGGTCCTGTTTTTCCAATGATGTGTCTCATAATAAGGAATTGATTGCTCGCAAAGGAATCAGAAATGTTTCTACTGATGACAGCTCCTCTCAGAGCACTTCTGAGTCATTAAAGCCTGCTTCTGGAAGTCTTTTCAGAGCTGTTGTTACAGATAGCTCTTCGCAGAGCTCAATCCCCTCTTCTCAGAAAACAGCTGATACTGAGCCAATTGATTGTGGTGACTGGGATGAAAGCATGAGAACGTGCTTTACTGCATCGGATGGACCATTTAGTGATTCGAATATTCGGAGCCTGGATACAGAATCTTCACAATCACAGGCAGAAATGCCTGACACAAGGTGGGATCTGAGGAGAACAGAGTCCACAACATCTTCGGATAACAGCAAAACGGATGATGCAAAACATAGTGAAGAGAACACTGATGTAACGTCGGGTAAATTTGACATTACTGAGCTCTCAATGTCAAAGGAAACTGAAGATCGCAAGAGACCCAGCATTGACGAGAACTGGGAGGGAATCAACCCTCCAGAACCAAAGCTTGTAAAATACCCAAGTTTTGGCCCCTTACAGACTTATGCAAAGAACTACTTGAGACGGACATCAAGTGAAGGTCCTGATGTCCCAAAAGCATAGTTTAAATTGAAACTTTTGTTGTGCAGAATATTTACAAGAGTTGTGGACTAAATCAAAGTATGTGTATACACTGTAAAAGCCCTTAGTCCCAGCTTCTTTAAAACTCCCCTCTTTAGTAAGACTCCTTCTGCAATCTCGGATATCAAATAAGCCCCCAGTGCTTAATAGAATTTTCACGACAAAGTCTCATTTGGGGACATCAGAATTTGGGGACATCAATTTCTATGCTTTTGTATATATTTCCATTAGAAGTTTTCAAATGCTTTGGGTCTATAATGTATTTAATGCTGAGCTGGAAGAATATATATGAATATAAAATATTGTGTATGGTGAATGTTTTGCTTTGTTCTGCTTTGCAGACATTGTGTTGGGTACAATTGGTACAGGAAACTTTCTTTTGTGAGGGTCATTTTTGTGATCTTTACATTGAGCACT
This sequence comes from Sanderia malayensis, assembly GCA_013076295.1. Classification (NCBI taxonomy): domain Eukaryota; kingdom Metazoa; phylum Cnidaria; class Scyphozoa; order Semaeostomeae; family Pelagiidae; genus Sanderia; species Sanderia malayensis. The sequence goes on along the minus strand of RQOL01000618.1, from coordinate 4,043,291 downwards.
CTATTCTTGTAATATGATCACGTGTGCAGTTACGCCCTAACAGCACCTGCGTGTCTCCCGCGGGTAATGACGCAACGCCTCAGAAGAACCAAGCCGCGTGGTTGACGCTATTTCTCTTCGAACAAGGCCATTACTTTCCGTATGCAAGGCATTATGCACTGTTGAATAAACGTCTTCTCAAATATACTTACATCGACAAGAAAGCAGGTAATTTTTGTATTACTACGTGTATTTATCATTAATCTGATTTTATATCAATTTTGAGTTTTCATGCCTCCATTAGAAGTTTGTATTAGCAGCGTGATCCGATGCGCCCAATTTTGGGCCTATTTTTACTTGCAGTTCAACTTTTACGATATTATATTTAAGTGTTCCGGAGTGTTAAGGCTTTGTTGATTCAAGTCTGGAAATTTCAATGCAAATGGTTGTTTAATGTCATGTTAATTTTATGCGTTCAATGTGATATACTTGGGTTGTAGAAGTAACATGAAATCATAGGACACTAGGTAACCATTCTTGAAAACTTCAAAAACGGGAGCTTTCTCTCTCCAAATTGAGAGTTTTGATAAATAATATTACAAATTTTTTTGTATGCTAGTTTCAAAATGAATGCAGAAAAGCTTCAAAGTCTTCAAAATCAAGTTAGAATTGGTGGCAAGGTGTGTATATGAAAATGCGTTCTATTCACACGAAGTACTTCTGCTTCAGAAGAAATGCGACTATCTCCGAAACCACGAGGGACCAGTTAAGACGCATTTCCATGTTATAGTTTACAGAACTACCCAGCTCTGTTACATTATTCTGTATACTTTGTAGGGCACTGCCAGGCGAAAGAAGAAGGTTGTTCACAGAACTGCAACTACAGATGATAAAAAGTTAATGGTATGATGAATTTATGTTTTTAATTTTCCATCTCATGTCCTTTAATACATGCTGAAGTTATCTATAATACAATATTTCAATTTTGTTGAATAGAATGTCTTAAAAAAGTTGGCTGTCAATAATATCCCAGGGATTGAGGAGGTTAGTTTTGCAAGTTGTTTGTTTTCTCTTCATTGGAATTTGTATTCAACTCCTGCCACCTGCAGTGAGGACCTCCAGCCTTTGAAAATTCTCTGAAAAGTTTTCTTCATCTAAAACAGGTCAACATGATAAAGGATGACGGAACAGTGTTACATTTTACCAACCCAAAAGGTAATCAATTGAACCTTTTCCTTACCTGGATCATGAAATCATTTTTTAAAGCACTCTCCCTTCGATAGCACATTTGCATTGAGAAGTAATTTGTTTGTATTTTTGTTCAGTGCAAGCCTCTCTTGGCGCCAACACTTTTGCTGTGATAGGACATGCTGAAACTAAACGTAAGAAAATGCTTCTACGCTTGTTAAATTACTTGCGGATTGATAGTAAAGTTGTTGTGTGCAATTCATTGCATATAAAATCCTGATTCTGCTCACATAATTTGATTTAATTGCATAATTAATAAAATTTCAATGGAATATTTTTGTTTGTAGAGCTGACTGAAATGCTTCCTGGAATCTTAAACCAATTGGTAATTATTTGGTTTTTATTTTTTTGTGTGATGCATTGTGGTTGCAGTTGACTGCCCACCATTTCAAACATTCGGTTTCTTGAAGGATTTTCCATCTATGTTTGGTGTCAGTCTTTACTTTAAACTATTTTATGTTATTCAATATTCATTGTTGATAAATGTTATGTTAAGGTATATCATTTAATTTGACAGGGGCCAGAAGGATTCACCAACCTGAAAAGACTTGCTGAAAGGTTTCCACAAGGTTTGTTAAATTTCCCAAAGCAACTTGGGCTATGGCATTTTGCATCAGAATATGGGCAAGAACAAGGTCTTTATTATGTTTTTATTTTCTGTTTATTTTAGCTGCTACAGATGGCGTTAAAGAAATGGATGTTGAACAAGAAGATGATGAAGTTCCAGGTTTGGATTCTGGTGATATTCTCAATTCTATTTCTACTTTCTCTCTTGTATGATTTTATAAGATGATTTCTCTTTGTGTTTCAGACCTTGTGGAAAACTTTGATGCCGTATCAAAAGATGAAGGCCCATAGAGGAATCGACAAACTGACTTTCTGCTGCCAATACTTTGTTTAGACAATGTTTATTATTTTTCAAGTCTCATACCAACTTGCATTCTTATTCTTTAGCATGATGTATTTTGAATCGTATATGTTTAAAGAATGAAACAAGTTGGAGTATTTCAAAACTTTTTTCACAGGTGCTTTGGTGTTTAAAATTTTTATTGTTTTAACATATTGTCACAGCTTTTAAAACTTTTAAATTGAAGTATTCAGATCTGAAGATTGTGATAATGGTTCAATGAAAATCAACAATACTATATTAAAGCTCAAACAAAATAAAACTTCTAAAAATAAACATTACAATGACAAAATATTATAGTTGCCTGTCCTCTTTTCCAGACAGAGACCGTATCACAGAAATAGACATTTTGAACTTTTGGTTCATTGTTTTGCCATTTGCTTTGCTGCAAGTGTGTAAAGGTAGTTAGTACTCGTTCGCACATAAGCATGCGCGAGTACGTAAGCAGGGTTGCCATTTGGGCGATCTCGCGCCCAAATTTGGCAATTCTGGGCGAATAAAAAACCTCTTGGGCGCGAGAAAAAAGTTTGGGCGTCAGAGCAAAATTTGGTCGAATTTGGGCTTAAGCTGCAAAGTTGCAAAAATATAATTGTTTTTACCCTCGCGCTGCTGTGTGTGAAAAAATCGAAGGTGGTCAGTTTCAAAAACAGGGGTAAAGTCAGGTGGCTGAGATTCATTGACCTGAGCCAATGAGATTTCTGAAGCTTTTTTTAACTTGCTTGATGAGACAGAGATCTTCAAATCGTACGATAAAATGATTTGTGTGTGCTTTTTTGAACAACAACAACAACAAAGTTGTTTGGGCGAATTTGGCCGCCAACCATGAAACTTTTGGCCGATGACCGTTTCAGCCATCTGGCAACCCTGTACGTAAGTACCCTGACTTTTCGAAAGAGTGCCGTGCCACACGTGGTCTGACTGGCCTAGATTTAATGTTAGAAATTTGTGTCCTTATTTGATAAGAATTGACAAGATTGCTATATTTAATTGCGCTAGTATTAAGGTAATTGGTACTATTAACTGTTAGGAAGATGAGCGACACGGACGATGATGACGAATGTCCAACCCTCGTTCCTATCGACGAAGCTCTGACGAATAAAAAGATCCCAGTTACAATAATAACTGGATATCTTGGTAAGTTGTTTTGTTTTGTAATAGTATATCTGTTGGTATCTTTTTAGTACAGCCATGGTCTGCAACCGCTACACATTTACCAGACATAACATAGCCACGTGCATATTCTCCTCTTCCTCTCATTTTTTCTCTAAAAGCAACTGCACACCACGCAGATTACATTAGGGTGTGGCAAGTTATGTGGGTGGAGCAGGGCGTGGCCCTGTAAAATTTATCACAATAAATTATTTAGAAAATAAAATAACCATTAAATCTTCTAGTTTATATTATGTTTTATTAAAATAACGTTTTTCAAAATTATTATTAATCCAGGCTCCAACAAAAAATATTTCACGGCAAGGAAAATTTGTCCGTGCACACCAGCACACCAAAATTTTTGGTGGTGCACACTGGCACACCAAGAATTTTGCTCGTGCACGCCGGAGATCTTGTCGAAAATTGCCATACTCTGCAGTCCGAGCCAGCCCTCCAACCATTCCTGAATCCTCGATAATCCTGATGCTATTCAAGAGACTTATGCAACATACTGATTCTCAAGCACATTTTTTCATCCCATTCTATGTTTACATATCAAAACCCAGTTTCTCTTTATGTGCACCGGAAGAAATTTTTGATTTTCATCTTTAATGTCAACAGGCTCAGGAAAGACAACACTTTTGCAATACATTCTCACTGAGCAGCACGAGAAAAAGATAGCTGTCATATTGAATGAGTTTGGAGAAGGTTTCTAATGCATTCTTGATTTTTATGGATTTTTTTCAACACCTTCCTCAAGTCACTTGCTGTATAATTAGTTCAATGCTTGAACTTATCTTCTAGGGTCTGCACTGGAACAATCCCTAAGTATTGGGCAAGAAGGAGATTTGTACGAAGAATGGCTTGAGCTGAGAAATGGATGTTTATGCTGCTCTGTCAAGTGGGTGTTGAGACATTTCATTGACTTTAGCATCAGTCGATCAGACAACCATTTGGCAACTTTATTGTGAAGATTTCTACCACACATCGCAGTCCCCCATGCTTGTCTCTAGTTGCACAAGCTTGGCTTAGTTGTGTGCCAAGATATGTTTGTGACATATCTTGGCACACAACTATGGCAGCCAATACAGGCAGCCAATACAAACGATATGCTTGTATTGGCTGGCTTTTTATTGTATTTTAATGATTAATGATTAACGATTAATAATGCACACTGATAAATTTTTTTGCATACTTGACTCAAGCAAATTCATTATCCTGCTAGATTGGGTTAGGTCGTGTCTGGTGACAGCTTGTAGTTTGTGGTTCCGACTGCTATAATAGGTCTAAGTATATTTCCAAGCCATTTGAAGACATGCATTATCCAGCTGATGTGTGTTTTTTCTTCTTAGAGATAATGGGGTAAAAGCAATTGAGAATCTGATGCAAAAGAAGGGGAAATTTGATTACATCCTTCTTGAGACAACTGGGCTTGCTGATCCTGGTCCAATAGCTGGGATTTTCTGGCTAGATGAAGAACTGTGCTGTGATCTGTATTTGGATTCCATTGTCACATTGATTGATGCCAAACATTGCTACAAGGTAATTGTCATTCGTCATTGAAGAGGATTGTGAGGTGATACTGAGCAATTGTAATGCATGACGTCACGCCTATCAGGTGTAATAGAAGGATGTAATGTGGAAGGGATGTTGGATGAATTCAGAGTTGTGCTTAGTCGGAGGTAATAGATGGTTGTGAAGGGTGATAGAAATATATGATAGGTGATGGAAAGGGTGACAGGTTAGAAAAATAATACAGTTAGTGGACAAGTAAGATGAGAGATGGGAGAACAGAATTAGTTATGATGGTTATTCTGAGCTATGGTGAGCTTTATGTGTTATTTTGAGCTATGGTGAGCTTTTTGTGTGTTATTGTGAGCTATGGTGAGCTTTATATGTGTTATTTTGAGCTATTGTGAGCTCTCTGATATCTTCAGTTCATTTTTTCCAGCACCTTAAGGAACCAAAAAAAGATGGATTAATCAACGAATGTGCAAGGTTGGATATTTCGTATTGTTGCGTCTTGTATTAATGTTGTCAAATATTAATGTAGATGGTTATTATTTCATGAAAAAAGTTCTAAGCAGAGTTTTATTGCTTCATTTTGATAGACAAATTGCCATGGCAGATCTGATTGTCTTGAACAAAATTGACTTGGTTGAAAGATCTGAATTAGACGATTTGAAAGATGACATTAGGTTAGTTATCTCTGAGTGCCCAGCTTGTAACCCTTGTTTGATTTGTGGCTCTAATCCCTTTTTATGAACAGCAGAAAATCATGTATTTCCAGGAGGCTGTATTTCAAACCACCAATTTAATGGAAGTTGCTCCGAAACGAACGTCTTAATGCCGTATCGAAAATCTCTTTTAAGTTATTGATTATATTTTATTCTTTGTTATGACCGTTTTTGCAGGAATATTAACCAAATGGCCGTGTTAAAAGAAACAACTTACTCAAAGTAAATATCATTATTCTGGATGATTTGTTTTTCTTTAATTGTATATTGCTAACATCATTGCTTTTGACAGAGTGGTATTGTACCTTATATTTCATGTTCTGATCTCTTTTAGAATAGACCTTAGCCTCGTTTTGGATTTACATGCGTATGATACTGACAATGATAGGTTTGTTAATTTTTCTTGCAAGAAATTATCCTCATAATGATATTCTTCTTTCTATGAACTTCTTTTATTTATCTCTTTATACCTTTCTTCGTGTCTGTTTTTCATTACTTTCCTCAAGGATCTCCTTTTTTTCTTCGTTTTCTTTGTTGTTTTGCCATATTCTATCTTGTTCTATTTTATCCATCCTTTATTTCATTTTTTCATTATCTTCTTTTTCCTTAACGCTCTTACTTTATCTTCTCTTCTTCAAAAACCATATGATCAGGGATGCACGTTTAGAAACTTCGCATTCATAAACACCGTTGCTCGCAAGACGATGAACGAATTACGATCATCACTGAAGAAGAGACAAACATAAACTGGATCATAATTTTGTCATTCTCCTTCACGATCGTATTCATTGTTGCTCTTACCTTCTTTTTTGGAAAGAAGATAAGTTCTCGGATGGTACAATGCCCAACCTGACTTCACATTATTGGTCATCCAATATTCCTTCTTTTCTTTGTTTTCTTCATCATTTTTCTTGTTTTCTGCTCTGTTTCTTTTAATACCTTATTTCCATCCTATGCAACCATTTCTCCTTCTTATTCTGCAGTGGATTAGATATTCTAAAGAGCAGACTTGGAAATGAAAATCTCGTAGGAAGACCGCACTTGGACCAGGTTTGCGTTGTTTTCAATCATCCACGCTTTTCTGTTGCCCCGCCGAAGGAGCTTTCTGCATAAGCGCCTTTTGTAATCGCTATTTTATCAGACAGCCAACAATAATAGAGTTTTTTAGATCTGTCGGTTAGATGTTTCGGTTTTTTAGATCTGTCACAATTGTTTTAGGATATCACCACGGTTACTTTTGAAGTCAGAGGAAATGTGAACGAGGCTGAATTGGATAGATGGCTACAGGTATTAACACATTATTGAATATATCTATGGTACGCGAAAAGAAGTTGGCAAAAGAAAGAGTTGCTCATCCATATGATGAACCTTCAGAGACTTACAACATCTATTCTTACGCAGAATGTTCTTTGGGAAAAGATGAAGAATAGCAAGACTTGCAAAGAAATAACAATATTACGCTTGAAAGTAAGAGTTTATCTTATTAATTATTATCAGCTAACGACTTTTTCATAGTTGTTGGTATTACTCAAGTAATAGGAATTAGCTAGGATCGGATGGTGTGCATGGCCCCTGATGGGGAAAACTAGGGGTTTGTTGGCGAATCCATCAGAAGTTTGTTACAATTTTTGAAGACCGCACCCTTTTACATAAAATTCACAAATTTTTTGCATTATAATTGCAATTTTGAATAAGACAACATGATTTGCTACATGGTTAGTACTTTGATTAAGATATCAACCAAATCTTCTTCCATCGTAACCATGCTCCTTAGTCAGGATGGCAGAAGAGAACTCTGCTTGGATTTCGATGAATTAAACAAATCGATCCTGGTTAATATTGGGGCTCAACGCCCCCTCCTTCCAGTACTCCCGTACTGTCACCCCTGCTTATGATGATTCTTTCACCACTTAGAATGCTAAAGCATTGGTTTTTACATGTGCATCTTATTTTCCTTCAGGGTATCTTTTCATTGACGTCGTCACAAAAACAATGCCTTGTACAAGCTGTATATGAAATATACGACAAAACATTGACAGCAGAGTGGAATAATGATCACGATCGAATCAATAGGGTTATTGCTATAGGTAAATGTGATTGGTTGCTTGATTTGATAATGGTAAATGTCATTGGTTGCTTGGTAAATGTCATTGGTTCAATGGTTTGTTTTGTTAAAGACACAAAGCGATAAGGCATTGCAAAAGTGCTATTTGCCGCTGGGGGGTATTTTCTGGTTCCAGGGGGGTGTGAGTTGAAAGAGAGAGGGGGGCTAATTTCCGAGTATCATTAAATGCTGCCTAAAAGGGAAGGTACAGCTTATTACAAAAAGTCGCAATTTTAGAATGTTGGAAACCCTGACATGGGATTGAACGGAGCTTTTACGATTCGTAATGTGAAACTTGATTGGTTTCGGGTTTTCATGCTTGTTTGAGTGGTGTGGTCATGCAATCACATGATTTATGATAACATGAATCACATCGCTCATGCAATCACATGATTTGTGATTACATAATTCTTGTAATCAATGTAATCAGCAATGCCCACAAATGTATTTGCAAACAAGACAGATTCAATTTCGTACAACTTGCATTTTTATCCTTGAACAACCAAAATTATCGAATTTTGGTTGGTAGTAAATTGTTTGGCTTTTTTTCTAGGTAAAAATCTGGATAAATGCTTGCTTCAAGCGACATTTCAGGAGATATTGATCAACGCAAATTAAGATCAACAAAACTAAAGGCTACAACATAACATAGGTAACTACAAAATATTTTATTAAGATTAATCACCGACCTATTTCGTTAACATTGTATCCAAAACTCGGATAAAGATTGTGTGCTTTGGAAATCGCCAGTTTCATCAACCCCCTTGGGCATCCGTGCTTCCATTACGAAACATTAAGAATTTGCAAAATTCTCTGGGGGTAGCTCGTGTAAAGTGTATAATGTGCAAAATATTTACCGAATTACTGTCGAAATGGCATTGCGTTTGACCATCACATGGGATTGAAGGATAAAGGGTGTGGCACAGAACAATTTGCGTCATGATTTTACCCACTTTCGAACATGGTTAGCCATGGTGAAGAAATATAGCTGACAACTTATTTGACAAAAGCTTAAACATAACTCTTTAATTTCTTCATGGAAGACATATATTAAAAATATGTAATCAAATACATCCAAGCGATTAAAAGCGTTGGAAAGTCAAAGCTTTACATTGCTTTGTTTTGAAAGTCCCCTATCTCGCTTCAGGCCTATCACTAGTAGGCCTATACAGATTCAAGGCGGCATCGCTACAATACCTGTATAGTTTACTGTGTTAAAATTAGTTCAAAGTCATATCTTCGAATTAATGAAAGCGATAAAAGCAGGACTTACGAAATGTTACCTTTAGCTCATTTGCTGTTGTGTTTTTCTTGGTTTAGAAACTTGAAGTGGTTTCTTTTGAAGGGAATTTTCTCTATTCTTTTCGATTCGTAATAATAGCGCAATCCTCTAGATAATTTATCATAGTTCATGAGTGGTTTTTCTCGAAAAGCACCCCATAACCCAGCCACCATTTCTGGTCTGATCAATTTAAATTCCCATCTGTCTTTCACTGTCCACTGAATGTACGAATTATATCTGGGATCTTCGAGCAATTTTCGTAGGAAATCGTCCAACAGGATTCTCTTCTTTTTCAATTCTCAAATACAAGCAAAACAGAAAACTGTGAATACATAATCTAGTAGTAATAAAGACTATCCCCCTTTCTCTAGTCATATTTGTCTGCTTCGGTGACAAATGTTAAGGCGAATCTATGCGTTTTCCAATGTTTGAATCACAAAATCTTGATCGTGACTATTCTTTCTAAAAGAACATCGACTCACTTTCAACGAACAAAGCTGAACCCGACTAAATTGAACTCATTTTACAACTATTCTGCCTTGTTGATCTCGTTGCAATGAATGAAAAGGCATATTATTATAATACTGTATTAATTGGAATCAGCCTTGTGATACGACAAACTTAAAAGAGACATACCTTGCGAGTTTTTCTTGATGCAATCTCTCTCATCGGCATGGTTTGTTTGTCCGCTGTAACTGCACGCCGATCCATCACCATCAAAGTTTTGTAGTTTGGGTTCCTCTAACCTGGTTATTGTCTCCTCTTGTGCATCACATAGCAATGATATATTATCTGAACTACTTGAACATGTCGAAGATGTTTCTTGTCCTTCTTGGCCACAGTGGTTATCTTCATCGTTCGAAAAAATTGTCTGTTGACTATATATTACCAACTGTTCTTCAATCTCTTTTGGATCCAGTTTCGGTAGCTGTTGATCGAGACAAAAGCATAATGGTAGAGGCATAACTCCCCACTTTTACATAAATATAGGAATAAAGATGTTATCCTGAACTGTTGTATTGGTGCCCATACATTGAATATGCACTGTTATTGCTTTCCCTTAAATCGATTCAAAGATGAAGTATGTCTTGTGTAACTGTCTCTATCATGAGACAATCTTTTGAGTTTCATCTGTGTTGTAGAGTCAACCTATATTACCACCTTTCATTCTATTTATCTTCATAGGCTAACTAAACATTCATCTGAAATATGTTTTTGTACTTGAATAAAGGTTATACTGTACAAAGTAAGTTGTTCCCATGTTCAAAAAGCTTATCAACTGAATTTTTGTAATTATTCATGCCTTAAGGAGCTTCAATTTGTGGAAGAGGATGAAATTTTTGTCTTATTTATCTGTTCAAGGAAGCTTTTTTTTAAATCAATTTCCATGGATTGTATCTCGAAAGATTGTTGATCGGGACCAAGAATTTATTAAATAATTGTTCAATATTACTTTTACTGCAACATGAAAAACCGTTGCAGTCTGAGAAATATTTTTGAAAGAAGCTCTGACGACGAGATTCGCAACTGAAGCGTCTGTCAAAAGTAAACAACAAGCTTTCCAGGTTATAGCAAGCATTTGTAATCATGCTCTTATGCTTTACAGACTTTTTAAGATAACTATCAAGCATACCTCATCGCAATACGTTTCAAGAAAATCAAGATCTTCCTCCATATTGACCTGAACAATTTCACAATTGTCTTGTCCCTTCTTCCTTATTTCCCTACGTTATTTCACCAATTCTCCATATTTCTTTCTTTTTTCAATTCTCTCTCTTTTGGTGTGTTATCATTAATGCTACCTTACTTCCTACACTGCATGATAACAAATGTTGGTAAAGACTACTCCATGACAAGTGTTGGTAAAGACTCTTTTCGTTTTTCCCAGCACAGCTTTTGTATGTAGATACCAACGTCGTGAAGTTCGATGTTGTTGTTGATGCTGGCAACGTTTTTTGCATGCCGTTTCAGAATCAAAACAAACAGCACATAACTGGAAGACAGCAAAATTATTGCTCCAATAAATGTCCCTCGTAACAATTTGCAAGCCATACCTTGAATAAACTCGTCTTTTCATCCTTCTAACGAACTGTTTCGTAGCCTACTTATATTATGATACTCAGTAATAATGCTCACATCAATATTGAGCTTGCCAGTGTTTACCAAAAGAAAGTAATTATACTTGTTTATTAAGTTTTATTCATTTTATAGTTCGCACTCCGGAATTGAGCCCTCGATGTGTCCAATTAAGTGTATTGATAATTGTGCTGAACACAATCACGATAGTTCCTCATTTCCTTTCCAAGAAAGAGATGCCATGTTTCCTACGATTGAAACTGTTCTGAACAATGCATTTTTGTGATGGCATTGTGCTTGAGTATACCCTGACAGGCTCTCTGACTCTGACATTAACCATATTCTTAACTGCCTTTGGAAGGAACAAGGAACATAGCCCATTGTCCTTTTGTACCTATCACGTTCCTTGTTCCATTTCTTAGAAGGATGCATTATGGCAGATCCTTTCTTAAACCCGCGGAGAAATTCTCTGGGTTAATGGCTGTGAAGACACCAAATATATCCTGTCTGTTTCAAGAGCTCGATTTTTGTAGCAATTTGGAGTATATATAGCATTTATAATTTCCCTATTATCTCTTTAAAATGATAAAGCAAGGATGCTTTCATTAAGCTTAACGAAATTATGTTATGTTCCCCATTTTGGTTTTCTGATTCTCTAAATATTTTGACACTGATATTTTTTCTAGAGGCTTTTCATCTTTTCTCCTGTTGTTAAACTTCGAGATATGGCATTTTGTTGTCATTTTGGCAAGGATATACCATTGATGTTTCGATTAAAGCTTACAAGGAAAACATTGGAAGATATGCCTCTGGTATATTTATCTAATTCTCTTTGTAGAGTGTGGTGTATATACTCCTTTTAGGAGCTGAACCTTTTTATGGGGACAAATTTGTTGATTGTGTGTTTTGTGCAAGGATGTACCATGCATGCCACGGTTGAACTTATATGTAGGATTACATTGGGTTATATGACTAAGGTTTATAGCTCAGTAATCAGCAATTCTCTAAATGGAGTACTATTTGTATCTCTTGGAGGGTCTGAATGTGTTAATAGGGAAATGGTAGTTGCTTGTTGTTTCTTGTGCAAACAATCTATAATGCATACTTCGATTAATTTCTTTTCAACGAGTTGTTAGGGTATTTTATTCTGTTGTGATTGCACTAGCTTTGTTCTTTCTATTGCAGTTGTGACTGCACTTGAAAGTGCTTGATTGTCTCCCCGATTCCTGGTTGTACTTCTCAGAAGGATTTTCCAGGCATCCTTGCTTTGAAGCTATTCTAAAGATAATATCTTTAGAGACATGCTACCCCTAGTTTTCTAACTCTTGAAATACAAACACGAATACAGTTTTTAATTGTAGAGTTTTTGTTTCAGTATATAATAGTTTGCGTTATTTTCGCCCTTGCCTTTCTTTAACAGGCATGGCATATCATGCTTATTGGAATGAAGCTGTTAAAAAAACACCATTCAGTTGTAAACCTGTCCCAGTTTCATATTCTTCAAATGCAGTAACTTTATTATCTGCTTCACCCAACGTTTCTTTTAAGAGACATAAGTTGTTGGTATTCATGTATGCATAAACCTGCACACTGTCCCTTGTGGTGCATGTAGCAGTTTTTGTTTTCTGTTGTAAATATACTTACGAGACTGCTCTCAAAGAGACGTAATTTTGTTTCAAGTCAAGTGTACTTGTTGGCATCCTAGTTTCCTTTTTATTTTTCTGGGAAGGATTTAGCATCCTTCAGTTGAAAATGTTTCAAACAATACCTAGGTAGGTATGTTTCTGTACTACACCTCTAAACGTACCTGCTAATTATTTTTAAAAACATCGCAACTTATGCTACTAGCTAAAAAGATCATCTAATGTCATTTTGAACTTTTTATTGTATTTTTAACCTTTGATTCTTCCTTGATCAAAACTTATTTCATTTTAAACATGCCACAACTTTCCCTTCTTAAGGTCTTTGAAATTAGCGACAATAATGTCTCTAAACTAAATGCAGTTATATTGCAATATTATGGGGTATCTGTGGACCTTTTCTCATACTTGTATGCTTCATCCAATGATATATTATTCTATAGTTTACATTGCTCTTAGTTTAAGTGGTTCAAATGTACCTCCCTCGTGAGACGTCTATAACTTGTTTACCAACTTGTTTTGATCTGTTTGCAAGGGAATCTCGTTATAATTCTGCTACTATGACATGACCTATACTTCGTTTTATTGAAGACATTGAGAGATAACTCTAAATGGAAATCTGTTACATGCACTGACCATATATGCACTAGCCTTACATGAAACTGGATTCATTTTTCAACTTCTCACACAAGGTGGACGTTTGCAACTATTTCGCGAACCGTTTACTTCACCTTAAAAGCTCTGAGCATTTTATATGTCTTCCATATGTATCAAATGCTGCAAATACTGTTGTTAAAAGTATCTATAGAAGTCAGAACCTTGAAGATAAGTTCAGTCAAAGAGATCCATTTAAATGGACCAACTGTACTTTTTTTGTGAAGAGTTATCGGATCAAATGCCACTAACATTTACAGCATATTTGTTGTGAGCAAGAAAGGGGTGAATCGCTAATTGATACTCTATCTTATTGCTGCTTTTTATCGTTCAAAAATAGGCTAGTGGTTTTAAATGATTGAAACCTTGAAGATAGCTGTATCCATCTGGATGACCCCTATTCTACGCCGTACCCTGATCTCCGCTTTCCGTATTTGATCAGATTATTTTGGCCAATTATTGCTTGGCTACTCTACTCTCATTTCTATCACAGAATACAACTTTAGACATCTTTTCAACTAGAAATATTGAGGCTTCTTGGCCTTCAGCATTTTTAGCGAATTTTTTAAAGCAAAACACAATCGTGTTATAGGTTTGGTACGTTAACTTGAGATTGACTGAAGTGGTGTAAAATGTTATAATTCTGCTTGCAAGAAATGTTTCAATTGAAATTTTTATAGATATGTTTTATATTCAAGAGCTTATTTTCGGTCTGACATGCCTTGTTTTATCTTGATTAATATTGAAATTACTCGAGAAAACAATGCCTTGATGCTCAGAACTGAAACCTGTCCTAAACGTGCTTAAGATACTATTGAGTTTTGTCTTGTGAAGAGTATGCCAAATTCACGATTTTTGGCGTCTGTTGACCATCATATAACCTTATTTTGTTGAATGGGTAATACCATGAACTTGAATTAAGATACATGTAATCAAGTTGGGCATTCTTAATTTTAAAATCCTATTTTTACGAAGTTTGAAAGACGCTTGATACCTGCTAGTCCTTGTCAAGGTGAAAGGGTAGTTAAAGATATTGTTCAGGGTTGGGTTGGACGTAAGAGATGTCACCGAGCAATAAACGTGACTTTTGGTGGTAAGTTTACATAACTTAGGACTTAGAAAAAAGAACGGGTATAATAGATTTTGCATTTACAAACCTCCCAATCGAATAAAGATTCATCAAAGTCAAACGGTTGTTGCGTCTCGTCCATTGCTTCGAACTTGCGTTGTTTATCAACTTCTTCCTTCTTAATTTAAATTATATGCTATATGGTTGATAATCCCATCTAAATCGATGTATCTCTAGTAAATACTGTGAAATCCCTCGTGAAATATCCTTTGCTTGAATAATTGTGGCTATGCTAATGTTCGTATAAGTTTAACTGTGTTGTACTTCATCAGCGTCCTATGTCCTACGCCCTTGATTATTGACCAACACATGTCATGATTAGTTGGATACGTTCCAAACAATCTCTGCTCTGACCAGTGTACCCCTCATCGCTTTACTTGTTTTTCTTCTTTTATTGTTATTCTCTTCTGTTCCGTGCACTGCTTTGCAAGATATCAACAACAATGATTTCACGATTCCTCTATCAACTTTTATCATTGATGGTATGAATGCCTCTTTACTTCATCCGATCCAATGATAAGCTATGCTCAATGCGAACCCCCTTAATTATCTGTCTTGCGTGTGGAATTGCAATATGTTGATGAGTGATGACAAGGGGGTAAGAACATGCAGTCTTAGATACATGGCTATGTCCTGTTTGCATTTCTTGGAAAATGTCTGACAGATTCCTTCATTTGAATTTTTAGTTGCACAATTGCTTTATTATTTAAAGCGTTGTTTCTACACCGCAAGGATCTGTATTGTTTTAGTATCAGAATATGAAATGTTTTTCAATAAGAGAGATATGTGGTACTGTTCTTATGAAATAATTGGAAAGTATTGGAGGACTGTTTGGGGGAGTGTTCATTAATAGGGAGGCTGCCTATTTTGAGGTTTGTCAATAGGTTTAAAGAGAAAAACTGCATTTGAGAAGGTTCTGAGCAGTTGTAGTTTTGAAAATATCTAGGCAGAGAAAATCAACTATAATAATCTACGAATGCTCTATTATATTATAATGTATTACAATTTTTGTTTTCTCCAATATATATAACATTTTGTCCAATTTTGATTTTCACAACTCTTTTTGTCATAGCTGTGATGTTATGATACTTGTTACTTTCATGTTGATGATGATTGGATAAAAGTCTGGGCGTGGCAAAGACCAATTTTCGTTCTAATTTTACGCAATGCAGAAAGTGACCAGGCACATTTAAGACAAATATACCAATTCCTGTCATATAACACTTCAACATAAATCTTTAATTTCATCCTTATTGAACACATGTATGTTATAAATGTATGTAATAAATTATCTTCAAGGGACTCAAAGCCCTGAAAATTGTGCCTAGGTATGCAGGCCTATCCCTAGGCCTGCGCCTGCATCGTTAAAAGGCCTATATAATTTTCTGTGTTAAAACAAGTAAAGAATGACATCTATCAATTAATGAAAGCGATAAAAGGAGGCTATATAAGATGTCACTTTTAGCTCATTTGCTGTTGTGTTTTTCTTGGTTTAGAAACTTGAAGTGGTTTCTTTTGAAGGGAATTTTCTCTATTCTTTTCGATTCGTAATAATAGCGCAATCCTCTAGATAATTTATCATAGTTCATGAGTGGTTTTTCTCGAAAAGCACCCCATAATCCAGCCACCATTTCTGGCCTGATCAATTTGAATTCCCATCTGTCTTTCACTGTCCACTGAATGTACGAATTATATCTGGGATCTTCGAGCAATTTTCGTAGGAAATCGTCCAACAGGATTCTCTTCTTTTTCAATTCTCAAATACAAGCAAAACAGAAAACTGTGAATACATAATCTAGTAGTAATAAAGACTATCCCCCTTTCTTTAGTCATATTTGTCTGCTTCGGTAACAAATGTTAAGGCGAATTGATGCGTTTTTCAATGTTTGAATCCCAAAATCTTGATCGTGACTATTCTTTCGAAAAGAACATCGACTCACTTTCAACGATCAAAGCTGAACCCGACTATATTGACCTCATTTTACAACTACTGCCTTGTTGATCTCGTTGCAATGAATGAAAAGGCATATTAATATAATACTGTAATAATTGGAAGCAGCCTCAACAAATATAGCCCTCAATTTTGTGATACGACAAACTTAAAAGAGACATACCTTGCGAGTTTTTCTTGATGCAACTGCACGCCGATCCATCTCCATCAAAGTTTTGTAGTTTGGGTTCCTCTAACCTGGTTATTGTCTCTTCTTGTGCATCACATAGCAATGATATATTATCTGAACTACTTGAACATGTCGAAGATGTTTCTTGTCCTTCTTGGCCACAGTGGTTATCTTCATCGTTCGAAAAAATTGTCTGTTGACTATATATTACCAACTGTTCTTCAATCTCTTTTGGATCCAGTTTCGGTAGCTGTTGATCGAGACAAAAGCATAATGGTAGAGGCATAGCTCCCCACTTTCACATAAATATAGGAATAAAGATGTTATCCTGAACTGTTGTATTGGTGCCCATACATTGAATATGCACTGTTATTGCTTTCCCTTAAATCGATTCAAAGATGAAGTATGTCTTGTGTAACTGTCTCTATCATGAGACAATCTTTTGAGTTTCATCTGTGTTGTAGAGTCAACCTATATTACCACCTTTCATTCTATTTATCTTCATAGGCTAACTAAACATTCATCTGAAATATGTTTTTGTACTTGAATAAAAGTTATACTGTACAAAGTAAGTTGTTCCCATGTTCAAAAAGCTTATCAACTGAATTTTTGTAATTATTCATGCCTTAAGGAGCTTCAATTTGTGGAAGAGGATGAAATTTTTGTCTTATTTATCTGTTCAAGGAAGCTTTTTTTTTAATCAATTTCCATGGATTGTATCTCGAAAGATTGTTGATCGGGACCAAGAATTTATTAAATAATTGTTCAATATTACTTTTACTGCAACATGAAAAACCGTTGCAGTCTGAGAAATATTTTTGAAAGCAGCTCTGACGACGAGCTTCGCAATGGAAGCGTCTGTCAAAAGTAAATAACAAGCTTTCCAGGTTATAGCAAGCATTTGTAATCATGCTCTTATGCTTTACAGACTTTTTAATATAACTATCAAGCATACCTCATCGCAATACGTTTCAAGAAAATCAAGATCTTCTTCCTCCATATTGACCTGAACAATTTCACAATTGTCTTGTCCCTTCTTCCTTATTTCCCTACGTTATTTCATCAATTCTCCATATTTCTTTCTTTTCTCAATTCTCTCTCTTTTGGTGTGTTATCATTAATGCTACCTTACTTCCTACACTGCATGATAACAAATGTTGGTAAAGACTACTCCATGACAAGTGTTGGTAAAGACTCTTTTCGTGTTTCACAGCACAGCTTTTGTATTTGGATACCAGCGTCGTGAAGCTGGATGTTGTTGTTGATGCTGGCAACGTTTTTTGCATGCCGTTTCAGAATCAAAACAAACAGCACATAACTGGAAGATAGCAAAATTATTGCTCGAATAAATGTCCATTGTAACATTTTGCAGGCCATACCTTTAATAAACTCGTTTTTTCATCCTTTGAATGAACTGTTTCGTAGTCTACGTATATTATGATACTCAGTAATAATGCCCACATCAATCTTTAGCTTGCCAGTGTTTACCAAAAGAAAGTAATTATACTTGTTTATTAAGTTTTATTCATTTTATAGTTCCCACTCCGGAATTGAGCTCTCTCGATTTGTCCAATTAAGTGTATTGATAATTGTGCTGAACACAATCACGATAGTTCCTCATTTCCTTTCCAAGAAAGAAATGTCATGCTTCCTTCGATTGAAACTGTTCTGAACAATGCATTTTTGTGATGGCATTGTGCTTTAGCATACTCTGACAGGCTCTCTGACTCTGACACTAACCATATTGCTAACTGCCTTTGGAAGGAGCATAACCTATTGTCCTTTTGTGCATATCACGTTTCTTGTTCCATTTCTTAGAAGGATGCATTGTGGTAGATCCCTTGTTGAACCCACGGAGAAATTCTCTGGGTTAATGGCTGTGAAGACACCAAATATATCCTGTCTGTTTCAAGAGCTCGATTTTTGTAGCAATTTGGAGTATATATAGCATTTATAATTTCCCTATTATCTCTTTAAAATGATAAAGCAAGGATGCTTTCATTAAATTTAACGAAATTATGTTATGTTCCCCATTTTGGTTTTCTGATTCTCTAAATATTTTGACACTGATATTTTTTCTAGAGCCTTTTCATCTTTTCTCCTGTTGTTAAACTTCGAGATATGGCATTTTGTTGTCATTTTGCAAGGATATACCATTGATGTTTCGATTAAAGCTTACAAGGAAAACATTGGAAGATATGCCTCTGGTATATTTATCTAATTCTCTTTGTAGAGTGTGGTGTATATACTCCTTTTAGGAGCTGAACCTTTTTATGGGGACAGATTTGTTGATTGTGTGCTTTGTGCAAGGATGTACCATGCATGCCACGGCTGAAATTATATCTAGGAATACATTGGGTTATGTGACTAAGGTTTATAGCTCAGTAATCAGCAAGTCTCTAAATTGAGTACTATTTGTTTCTCTGAAAGGGTCTGAATGTGTTAATAGGGAGATAGTAGTTGCTTGTTGTTTCTTGTGCAAACAATCTATAATGCATGCTTCGATTGAAATGTTGCAAATTTCTTTTCAACGATTTGTTAGGGTATTGGTATTCTGTTGTGATTGCACTAGCTTTGTTCTTTTTATTGCAGTTGTGACTGCACTTGAAAGTGCTTGATTGTCTCCCCGATTCCTGGTTGTAATTCTCAGAAGGATTTACCAGGCATCCTTGCTTTGAAGCTATTCTAAAGATAATATCTTTAGAGACATGCTACCGCTTGTTTTCTAATTCTTGAAATACAAACATGAATACAGTTTACAATTGTAAAGTTTTTGTTTCATTATATAATAGTTTGCGTTATTTTCGCCCTTGCCTTTCTTTAACAGGCATATCATGCTTATTGGAATGAAGCTATTAAACAAGCACCATTCAGTTGTAAACCTATCTCATTTTTGTTCTTCTAATACAGTAACTTTATTATCTGCTTCACCCAACGTTTCTTTTAAGAGACATAAGTTGTTGGCATTCATGTATGCAGGGACTTGCACACTGTCCCTTGTGGTGCATGTAGCAGTTTTTGTTTTCTGTTGTAAAAATACTTATGAGACTGCTCTCAAAGAGGCGTAATTTTGTTTCAAGTCAAGTGTACTTCTTGGCATCCTAGTTTCCTTTTTATTTTTCTTGGAAGGATTTAGCATCCTTGAGTTGAAACTATTTCAAACATTATCTAGGAAGATATGCTTCTGTACTATACCTCTAAACGTACCTGCTACTTATTTTTAGAAACATCGCAATTTATGCTACTAAAAAGATCATCTAATGTCATTTTGAACTTTTTATTGTATTTTTAACCTTTGATTCTTCCTTGATCAAAACTTATTTCATTTTAAACATGCCACAACTTTCCCTTCTTAAGGTCTTTGAAATTAGCGACAATAATGTCTCTAAACTAAATGCAGTTATATTGCAATATTATGGGGTATCTGTGGACCTTTTCTCATACTTGTATGCTTCATCCAATGATATTATTCTATGGTTTACATTGCTCTTAGTTTAAGTGGTTCAAATGTACCTCCCTCGTGAGACGTCTATAACTTGTTTACCAACTTGCTTTGATCTGTTTGCAAGGGAATCTCATTATTATTCTGATGCTAAGACAATAACTTATACTCCGTTTTACTAAAGACATTGAGAGATAACTCTAAATGGAAATCTGTTACATGAAACTGGATTCTTTTTTCAACTTCTCATACAAGGTGGACATTTGCAACTATTACGCGAACCGTTTACTTCACCTTAAAAACTCTGAGCATCTTATTTGTCTTCTATATGTATCAAATGCTGGAAATACTGTTGTTAAAAGTATCTATAGAAGTCAGAACCTTGAAGATAAGTTCAGTGAAAGAGATCCATTTAATGGACCAACTGTGCCTTTTTATGAAGAGTTATCGGATCAAATGCCACTAAAATTTACAGCATATTTGTTGTGAGTAAGAAAGGGGTGAATCGCTAATTGACACTCTCTCTTATTGCTGCTTTATATCGTTCAAAAATAGGCTAGTTGTTTTAAATGATTGAAATCTCGAAGATAGCTGTATCCATCTGGATGACCCCTATTCTACGCCGTATCTCTTTTTTCCGTATTTGATCAGATTATTCGGCCAATTTCAGCTTTGCTACTCTACTCTCATTTCTATCACAGAATACGACTTTAGACATCTTTTCAACTAGAGATATTGAAGGTTCATAGCCTTTAGCATTTTTAGCGAATTTTTGAAAACAAAACACAATCTTGCTATATGTTTGGTACGTTAACTTCAGATTGGCCGAGGTGGTGCAAAATGTTATTAGTTATGCTTATGCTTGCAAGAAATGTTTCAATTGATGTTTTTGCAGATATGTTTTATATTCAAGAGCTTATTTGCGGTTTGACATGTCTTGTTTTATCTTGATTAACACCGAAATTACTCGAGAAAATAATGCCTTGATGCTCAGAACTGAAACCTCTCCTAAACATGCTTAAGATACTTGAGATTTGACTTGTGAAGGGGATACCAAATTCACAATTTTTAGCGTTTGTTGACCATCATATAACCTTATTTTATTGAATGGGTAATACCATGAGCTTGAATTAAGATACATGTAATCAAGTTGGGCATTCTTAATTTTAAAATCCTATTTTTACGAAGTTTGAAAGACGCTTGATACCTGCTAGTCCTTGTCAAGGTGAAAGGGTAGTTAAAGATATTGTTCAGGGATGGGTTGGACGTAAGAGATGTCACAGAGCAATAAATGTGACTTTTGATGGTAAGTTTACATAACTTAGGACTTAGAAAAAAGAACGGGTATAATAGATTTTGCATTTACAAACCTCCCAATCGAATAAAGATTCATCAAAGTCAAACGGTTGTTGCGTCTCGTCCATTGCTTCGAACTTGCGTTGTTTATCAACTTCTTCTTTCTTTCTTTATTTCTTTATTTATATGCTATATGGTTGATAATCCCATCTAAATCGATGTATCTCTAGTAAATACTGTGAAATCCCTCGTGAAATATCCTTTGCTTGAATAATTGTGGCTATGCTAATGTTCGTATAAGTTTAACTGTGTTGTACTTCATCAGCGTCCTATGTCCTGCGCCCTTGATTATTGACCAACACATGTCATGATTAGTTGGATGCGTTCCAAACAATCTCTGCTCTGACCAGTGTACCCCTCATCGCGTTACTTGTTTTTCTTCTTTTATTGTTATTCTCTTCTGTTCCGTGCACTGCTTTGCAAGATATCAACAACAATGATTTCACGATTCCTCTATCAACTTTTATCATTGATGGTATGAATGCCTCTTTACTTCATCCGATCCAATGATAAGCTATGCTCAATGCGAACCCCCTTAATTATCTGTCTTGCGTGTGGAATTGCAACATATTAATCTGTGATGACAAGGGGGTAAGAACATGCAGTTTTAGATATATGGCTATGTCCTGTTTGCATTTCTTGGAAAATGTCTGACAGATTCCTTCATTTGAATTTTTTGTTGCATAATTGCTTTATGTTTGAAGCATTGTTTCTACACTGGTATTGTATTAGTATTAGACTGAGAAATTTAATTGAAAGATGTGGGCCACTCTGCTCTTGAATTAATTTGAACTTGTTTTTGGGGATGGTTTATCAAGTGGGAAGTTGTTCATGTTGAAGTTTGGAAACTGTTATTAATGAAGTTGCAAACACATAAGTGGTGACTGCGTGTGGGCTTGGGGGCTTGAACCCTCCTTGGGTACTCGATTGGGGATTGTTTCGCGCCTCGAGCGGACAGAAGAAGTACTTTGATGTTGTCAAATCAGAGAAATGAACTTACGCTATTATTGAGACGTTGATACTTGTTCTGTTACATTGTAATGTTTTTTTTTTTCCGTTGATTATCTATAAGGGGTTAAAAGTTGGAGGTTTTTACTTTAGTTTCAATATCCCCACCCTGGGAAATTAAATGTCGACGGCGTGTCTAAACAGTTTTAAAACATGCATTGGCAGAGAAAAGCGCACGTTTTGTATTTTATAGGAAACTTGGATTAGCACTTGGTACTAAGAGCTTCTTAATTTAGCATGGGAATTTTATTTCACTAAATTTTTTTAAATTGATTTCTTAATTTTGACAGCTAAAGTTTTTAATTACTCAGAGACGTGACGTGCGAGCGTAGAACAAAGTAGGGCGGTTGCACCACAACTACACGTGACATGTTTAGTTTCAAGTGGGGCAGTTTTTATCCATGGCCCCAGATCGTCACGAAAGGGACCCCTGCAGATCAAGATCAAAAGTTTTCTAAACAACCTTTTTGGTACCGTGCACACAGGAAAGTCAGTTAACTCTTTTTAAGGATGCAAATTTTACCGAGTTATGTACTGTTTCTTAATTTTTCTTGAGCCCAGGACTAAATTTAAATGATTGGCCATCCCTTCTTATAAACCATAAGGAAAATATTTGTTAGCCCTTTATTTTCTCTTCAACCTCGTGAAATTTTGGTCATTTTGATTACACCTGCGATTTTGATCGTTATGATTCTGATTATGCTTACATACACAATTTTGAGAATAGGAAAATTGCCAAATAAGCAATTGAAATCATTAACATTATATCATATATACAACGTATCGTATTTGTTCATTTGTTGAAACCTATCATCAAACCGGTACAAAAAATTATAAGAACAATATTGATGAAATAACTTACACTTCCATTTGCGAAATTTCTGAAAATTGGTCTATTCATTCCTCTATAAAGAAGGTTGGTGTGGTTGGAAATTCACTTGAAAGCTTCAATTTGTACTTAAATTAGACGTAAAGCCGTCATGAAACTTAGGTTCGTTGAAATATAATTACACGCTTTTAAACTGCTCGCCACTTCGCTAATAACAATGCTTTCCATTCAAGACTCTGAGTCATAATCAGACGGCCTTTTGTGAGGTGAGCGTCTGATCGTAACAGGAAGCTGTTGTTTTCTGTTCGGTCATTTCTCAGAACCGGTCGGTGAATTTCCTTCTCAATGAAAAATTTTTCCGCGTTTGAAATCCCTTTCCGCCATTACGTGTTATTTGATCCTTGGTCGGTTTTGATTTCTGTCTCTGAAGCCTTCGTGCTTATGGCGTCCTTTGCAAGTTACACAGCTGCAGAAAATGAAACCTGGAGAAAAAATTTGCGAACAGGAAAGCAATGTATTTTTGTCAACTGCAGCACTTTGCAAATATTATGATGACTATGCAAACACTTTCTGAAACACAGAAATGCGTTTCAGAAAAAATGGGGCACAATTTCGCCTCGGAAGTTGAAGTAGAAATATTTTTACAGCTTGCTCTGTTCAGAGGATACTTAGGCCAGAAGCTTTACTTGCCATGAAAGTATGTCTTGTGCAAAAAAAGATGAAAGCCTTCTATAAAAGTCTCTGGTCTTGGTATTAGTCTGGTGAAGTTGGATTAAGTTTGATAGAAGGCAAATCTGATTTGATGTCTGAAGCTTAACAGAAGAAAGTTTGGCTAATGGTAATCTTGGAGAAGCATTCTGACAGATAGAAGAAATAAGTGCAAGTCTGCAAGCAAAGAACTTTTGAGAGCAAAAGAGAAAATCTGAAGGAGGTCTGATGGAAGAAAGGGTCTACTGCCTGGGGTGTGGTAAAAGTCCTCTGCTGTGGAAGTATATGAGAGGAGAGTTTTGTAAGAGGAGAGGATGAGAAAGCAAAATAATATAAAAGAAGAACAAGGTGAAAGAGAACAAAGAATGAAATAAGAGAAAGTATATGAAAGACACAACAAGGATAACAAACTATGCCATAATGAAATGAGATCAACAGACTAAAAGAAACAAACTGCAATGATTTATCTTAAGGTAAGAAATTGATTTACTTATAAATGTAGCCAAACAAACTCTTTGTTTGTTAAGATTATCAAGTTATAATCATAATGACTCTTTCTATCTTGATTTTTTTTATTCTATAGATAAAAAATTATTTTCTCAACAAACCTATGACGATATGTGAATGAAAACTGGACGCAAATAACCAAGCATTCAGAATATGGTATGTACAAATACTGCTAATTGATGGGACCAAAAGGTGGTGGGGCAAGTTTAAGAGCAAGGGCTGCTTTTTGGATTTTTTTACATTGACTTGCTCAGGCACGTTTACCCCCCAGCCCCCATGTGCACGTGACTACATTTTTCAAAAATATCAACTTCAACTTTTTAAAAACTAAGCACTGTGATCAATAATTGTTAAAAAGCTTTCAGTTACACTGTCCAAAATGAGGATTAAAAAATAACTCCATGACATACAGAGACAATTTGTTGACAAAGTTTATTCTTTTTCATTTCGATTTGTAAAATTAAGAGATTCTGGGATCTGTTCCAGCAGTTCTTTTTTTACTTAATTTCTAGTGAATTGAATTGCGGGACGCTGCGCATTCCTGACTAATTTCAATTCAATTCAATGACAGACACGTAAACTAGAGTTCTACAGTCTTCACTGCTTCGTTTAACTGAACTGGTAAATGCATTTTTATAGTTCAATGGCCTAGGAAAGCAATCTTCTAAAATTACATTACTATTTTGTACCACAGGTTCGACCACAGCTTCCAGCTTTGAGCGTATAGCTTTGCAGCTCCAATGGACAAGTCTTGTGGCGCTGAAGTGCCGCTGGATTCATCGAAATATGGACGAATGGCAGGATTCAAAGAAGAACCCTCGGTCTTTTAGTGTTGGTAAGTAACACTTAATAGCTCGTAATCATTTTTATTACTTCAAGTCACAAATTTGTAGTAATCTTGACGCAGAAGTTTTTCAATCCGGCCTTTTCTTCGGAATTTCCGTATTTCTCTCGTGAGATTTTCTGCTGTAAACTTGCGCTTGCATTTAATTTGACCCCAATGGTTTGCTATTTGCCGTGGGTTTGCCAGTTTGAACTCCTTGCGTTCCTTGTTCGTCCAGAATATGAATGAGGTATATGCTTCGTTGCTTAATAATTGTAGAAAGAAGTCTGCCAGATCCATACAGTGTTCTAGAAACAAAATTCACAATTATTCAAAATAAAACAAGAGAATAGAATCGTTTGCCACAACCCAGGATACAAATGCTCTCAAATTTCGCTGCAGAATTTCTGGAGGATAAACATTTTTGAGTCCTGCTTTACCCGAATACTTGCCGAACTGCTATAGTTCGGTTACCATTTAAGTTCAATCCCTCAATGTGTCGAACATTTTCCCCTCCTTTGGTTTCACTTACCATAATTACAGTCAAGTTTACGTAGTTCGAACTCTTGTGATTTGAACTCTATCTTATTCGAGTCTGTCCTCTCAAAGGCCAAAGGTCACTTAAAAACCACTCCTTATTAAACAAACCTCTATAATTCGAAAAATTTCATGCTTCCCCAGAGTGTTCGAATTAGACAGAGTTAACTGTATGCCTTATTTTTAACCCTCGATAACTTGACCCTTGCGAGCACGAACAGGTTTTTCATTCTTTGACTTATCGAGGTGGAAATGTAGTTCAAACCGCTATGAAATTTCTTGGCGCTGACAATAGCATACGAGTTGCCATGACTCACATGTATAGCATACATGAAGTAAATCAAAGGTAAAAGTAGATTTTTGTTGCATAATTCGATTGGGTAGCCTGCTTTGCACTGACGGAAGCAAGAAATGAACGAACGAACACAGGGACGCAAGGTAATGAGTCTAAGTCTGCTTATGGAGGCTACACCTTTCTCTTGATGGGTTCGAACTTAAAGCTAGGGACTCAAACCTAAGACCTCATTAAGACGATTGATTTACTGGGTTCAACATTTTAATTTTAAAAATACATGCTGCCACTATGCTGCCACGATGCCATTCGATCTTGTTCCCTTTTCGGGCTTTTAGGCTGCGCAAATATGAATACAATCTGATGGACAGGGTTGCAAAATACATATTTGGTATTGTTTTGACGGGTAATAATGTTCTGTAATTGTTATATTATTATACAGTCACCTGTTTGATGAGGCACAGACAATTCCTTATGAAAGAAGGCAGGTCGAAAATGTGCAGCAGGCCATTTTTTAACGTACTAACTAATGGGAAATTTGCCCCAACGGGCCCAATACCTTCCTAAGTAGTGACGGGCAAAGTGAGAGAAGTTCCCCAGTTATTTGGGCCCACTCAATAATTTTTAGAATAGAAAGAAAATGACACTCTTTACGGCCATTTTTCTAAAGATTTAGTCGTTTTATCGCAGTGAAAGTGTGCCTGTAAAGTTGTCAACGTGTAATAGCCTGGAAGTACCATATACACGTGTACAGGGCGTGGTCACAAATGGCTTTCCAGGTTTTTGTGGCCCTCTTGAAAAATCCCCCCACAAGCTCAAATTTCTTGATAAATGCTATGATGTGCATAGATATGATATCATGTGTATAGCACCGTATTAATGAGGTTTACCGGTTGTCTTACTTCGTTTCATTTCCTTTCCTCTTGATCTCTTATTCTTCGATGCAGAATTGTTTTCATTCTCGTTTTCTTTACCATTTTTTTCGTGCTTTTTTTTATCAATTTTTTCGTTCACTTTATTCTCCGTGGGATCATCCTGCGCAATGTCACTCGCGAGAATCGCATCCAGTTCCTTTTTCCAGTTGACACTGCCCGAGTCTGTGACGTCATTCTCATTTCGGAACACGTTACCATTGCAGTCAGCATCACCAGAATTGCTGTCCTCAATTTTTTCAGATAACTCCAAGTCCTTGATTATTTCACCCAGTTCATCCTCGTCTTCTAGAGTAAAACTGTAATCACGCTCCTTGATTATCCTTGCTTCTTCTTCTTCTGATAATAACGCCATCTTAAATGTGACAAAATATTTACAGTGGAATTTAGTAATTAATGAGCCGAACCTCTTTGACTACCTTACACCAGTTCACTTTCCGTTTAACTACACGTTTTTTTTATAAGAACACTTGGCTCCAGTTTCAGCCTGACGTTTCTTATTTTTCTGTATATTTTCAGCCTACGGTGTTTCTTATTCTGTTTCTTATTTTTGTACACAGATGACAGCATAGATTACATAAAAAACTGATATCGATGGTGTTGAACTAATTCTATTGCAATAAGTTTGTTTAATGGCTGTTCAGCGCTGTCTGTTGTTCTGTTCTTGCAGTAGTCTGTTATTTTCGATTGTTGCTGATATTTTATTTCTTGAGTTTTGTTGAATCTCAGCCTGCCTTGTTTCTTATGTTGTTCTTATTTTTTGGCCTAATCTCAGCCTGGTGTTTCTTATAAAGGTTGTTCTTACACAAAAACGTGTAGTTCAGGCAAGTGTTACGTGGCTTTCTTGCAAGTTCGTTGGGGCAAAGTTATAATATTTAGTTCATTTTGCACGTATTTCCAGTTTCTGATCAACATGCTTTAATCACAGCATGGACCAAACCTAAAATATACTCACCAGTTTGTTTTCAGCTTCAAGCAAATACTTTTAAACACATATAGACCTTACGTGTACAACATAGGCCAAGTTTCGTTTCACATAAATGTCCCTGAAAACTATTGTAAAGATGGTTCAATGCACCATTGACTCAATTTTTCCACAAAACTATATCCCCAGATGATTCGTGTAAACGTGTATCAATTGACTATATCTAAATATTACTTTTCTTAATCATTAATATACTTGGATGATTATTAAAGTCGAATGCTGCTTTTCGTCTTCTCCATTGGCATTGAATTCCAAGAATTTCGTGTCTATTACAATAGGCTTCTCAGAATTTCAATTTGATAATATTTATATGATATTTCATGATATTTATTGCAATATACCTCTACCAAGTTTATAGAGCTTTAAAATTAATTTTGTCTCGCTTTCAAAGTGTTGTTATGGCGCATTTCGATCTGGTGACCAGCCGGCTTCACTTGGGTGCGACAGAAAGGCACGGTTTTCATAAACGAGGCTTTCAAGCGAGGTATGATTAATTTTATTTATTGACAACAACAATCTTTTCTCTTATGTAACTCACTAAAATAGGATAGTTCGAAAATCCTTTAAACAAATGTCAGCGCAAAGATCTCTTTCGTGGCAATTTGTAACGCAAGTTGTGTCTTATTAGCGCAATGTGGTCTAACAAACAGTCGCGTTTGCTTCGTAGACCAAAAATGATGTATGTTTAAGCCTATTTGTAACTGACTGTGTTTCAGGCACATTTTACAGTTTACATAAACTGATATTTTGCTTTATTTTTTCTGACAGTATTTTTTCTTTAACTAAATTCAAGGCTGTGTTGTCCAAGTTATGCTTACTTGTGCGAAATAAGCATAAATAAGCTTACTTGTATAAGCTAGAATTGCTTATGAATGAAAATGTTTTAAGTATCTTATGCAAGCTATTTGAAGTGTGGCATACACAGGTTATTCATGGCTATACATGTTTTATATGTCTTAAACTGTCAAAAATGCGTTGCAATGTCCATGGCTTGATTCTGTCACATACGGGCTTTATGGTCTTGTACAGTTTATGCACCAAGCTTTGGTGAAATACCTATTCTCTTAATGGCATAAACAAGGCTCATAGCTTATGTTCTGAGGCCCAGAATTATCATTCCATGAAGGTTCTGTTAGCACGTAATGTGGCTTCTTGATTAGCTCCATCACAGATTGCCTTCATTCATTGCTAATGGTATAATGATGTGTTATACCTAATAGTTGGACTTCAAACACTGTCACATTGTGAAGCTGATTGCAATCATTTCTTTTATGTCAAATTTTGTTATTGTCCAAGAATATAACAAGCTCTGTTTTCATGGCTTATGTTATTGAAACTATTGCATGTATGTTGAATGGCATTCAAGTAGAAGCATTGTCTACCTTTATTGGAATTGAATACAAAGTCTTTGTCATTTAGGCTGTCTTTTAATATGATTCATGAACTGTTTTGGACACATGAAGCTAAATTTTAGCCATTAATATTTTATAGCGTTCTTGGACTACGCTTTGGGGCTACGAACCTAATTCCTTATTGCGAGATAAGGCTTTTCATTGAGTAAAGGCGCCATGCTGCTATTCTATTGCAAGTTCTGGCCATGCAGAAGTCTTCTGGAAGAGCTACTTGATGACAAACTTAGGCTAGGATTTTTTCTCTGGGTAATTGTTTCACCAATAGTAACTACAAATATCTAATCGCCGCCCAAATTATTTTTGTAGATTTTCTCGGCCCTTTGTTTTATAGTGAATTAGACACTACTTCGTGGCCGATGCGAGTTGTGTTCGCATCATGTTTGCTGTGTACAAAAATTATCCGACATGTTTTAGCGAAGTGATAAATTCTGGCACGGGTCCGTTGTACTCCACGAGAGAGCAAGTACAGTTATAAAATACCCTTTGTTGGAAATTTCGCACTTCTCTACCTGTGATTTGACTTTGTGGGGTAAATTTTAGCTGCATTACATGCTGTTTGGACAATTCTTTGCGTAATAACAGAACTGAACTTGGCAAACATTTCCAACAAGACAACGGCGTGGCATGCATCAGCCTTGACTTTGCTTGAAACGGGCGTTGCTGTTTTTTTTTTGGCAAGCAATGCCCAAAATTATGACCCCAATAATATCAAAAGTTGTTGCATGACGTGTTTCTTGTTATTCTGCTACTGAAATGGTTGAAGCAACTTGGCTTAAATAAGTTAAGATAATTTTATTTCCTGCTCATTGGATGTTTAGACTGGGTAGCGTAATGCTGGGAAGTCGGACTAGAATGCCTTGTTTTTTGGCCTAACATGTGCAGGGCCGTCAACATTGCAGCATATATATATTCTTTATTAAGTTGAATCTCAGTAGCTACAGCTATATCCATGTTATTACTTTAAGCTGTGATTCAGAGGTCAGTTACAGTTATTTGTTTGCTTTTTGTTCTCCTAAACTTCCAGTCTTATCCACCACAATCCACATAGTTAATATGTTTAAAGATTATATTTAATGGACGTTTGTGTGGTTTTGCTTCTATGTAGCTATAATGTCAGATTAATATTTGTCCCTAGTTTAAGTATAGTCAGTTTTGCATGCTTTGCTGATTTCCATGCTGAAGCTATACTTGTTATTCAATCCAGCACGCCACTCCGTGTAGATAGTCCAGTTTTAGATTAAGATTAAGTACGGGTTTTATTTTCTGTGTGCAATACATACCTTTGTCGGAGACTTGGGATCTTGTGTAAAGTCCAGCTTTATATCATCAATACTATCGATATCTGTTTCCATCTTTCAGAAATACACATTGTATAAGGGCCACTTCTTATTTTTTATTACTCGGAAATTGGTGTTGTGCTACTCCATGCCTGTTATCACCAAATCAATCTGCAAAATGATACGATAATCACAATGTCATGCACTGCTATGCCATATACTATATACTGCATTCTATTATCGTGTATTCTATAGCATGTTGGCAATATCTACATCCTTCCCTGCGCCGTGCACAGCACAGATGAGAGTTGTCAAATGCATTGTATTTATGTGTTTCCCAAAACGAGATTATGCTCTCGTAGCTTGGAATCGAGACTAGAGCTTCTCATGGCCGAGTTCCAGTTATGGAATGGCTTAATCATTTTATTTTCATATAATGTTTATTTTTATGGCCAAGTGATCCGAAAATTTGAAAGCTGGTTAACTCTTTTATATATTGTTAAGAATACAATGTCTGTGAGAATGATCTCAAAATGTTGTTTTGAGATAACCTCGCATTGGATGCGAGGCTCCCATTTTATTAGGACTGCGTATGCCTTTTGTTTTTTCCACATAGCAAAACAAGCATGACCTTTACATTTTTGTTTGGGGAGCTGCACACTTTTTGTAAAGAACTCCTTTGTAAGGAACGTACCCCCAGAGAGCCCAAAGTGTTAAAGAACTCGTATTTCTAAAGACAACATATTTGAGGAATTTTTCAAAATTGAATCACCACGACTACACGTTTTTTTTTATAAGAAACCTGGCTCAAGGCCTAGTAGTAAAAGTTTCTTAATTTTTAGCCACATTTTAGTTCTAAAAGTTTCTTAAAAGTTTCTTAATTTAATGAAAAAGTTGCAGTGAAAAGGAAGAAAAAAACATGGATGTAGCAAAATATTAGTATTATAACAAAGAAAAATCGTCAATGCGAAAAACCGTCATGTGGAGCCGACAATGTTATGCTTAGCACATAAAACACATTTACTGTAGTTGATATTTGTTGAATCCGTAATGGAAAAACGTGTTTCCGAAATTTCTAATGTTTCTTAAATATTTCCTTGTAGTTCTAAAAGTTTCTTAAATTTTAGGGCGTCTAGATCTAGGTTTCTTATAAACCGGTTTCTTGTAAAAAAAAAACGTGTAACTGATAATCTGGACAATGCATATCTGCCTGTAGCTGTAATCTGATTCGCGAAATTACTGAAATTACCTCATCCGGGACACGTGAAATCGAATCAAGAAAAAAAATGCACTTCTGCAGCTCTGTCACTTCTTCTAAAACAAAGCTGGAATCAGTAGTAGCTGGGGCTTGCAAATACCTGGCAAGATCATTCAATTTTGTGACAACCCGGCGTTTCATACGTGCCAACCATTTAGAGTCAAATAATTCGCACGTTGTACTTTTTAATTAAACTTTTTGGACCTGTTAGCCACAAATACAAGCAAATTTCGACTTTCAAAGTTTTTTTCGGCTATTTGTTTCACATTTATGACTAAAGATAGCATGCCCAAGGTCCAGGGCACTTTTAGAAAATTTCAGTATACCACAATTTGGTCAAAACAGGCCCTAAAATTTGGAAAATTTGAAATTTACACGAGAAATTTGGAACGGTTCCATTCGGAACCATTTGGAACCGTTCCAAATTTGGCTGCGTTTACACGGGATCGGTTCCATTTGGAACTATTCGAAATTATTGAGCAAAGCTGTGCTGTGGAGGCGTGCTTGACAAGCTCAGAGGGCGCCATTTTTGTGATTCCCTTTGTTCACGACCACATGACGCTCACATTTTGTGCCTCATTTTTTATCCGTACTCATTTGGAACCGTTCCACCCGTTTACACGAGCATTTTGGAACGGTTCCGTGAAACGGTTCCAAATGGAACCTTTTTCTAACCGATCCCATTCGGGTACGGCTAGCAGTTCCATTTGGAACGGTTCCGACAGTTCCCGTGTAAACGGGAGGCCTAATCGTACTCATTTTGGTACGGTTCCAAATGGAACCGGTCCCGTGTAAACGCAGCCTAAGGAATTTTAAGAACTATGCTTTGACTTTGTTATGTTTTCCGAACCCTCGCCATTTCTCGGAAACCGAGTGTTTTGTGGATAAACCATTCTCGTAGTAAGCACAAAACTGGATAAATATAAAGAAATTTAGATAATATTTGATGGTGTTTTTGTTTCAAGGCAAATCCGTCAAATCTTCACTATTTAACGAATTTTGTATGTGAATATTGGGTCGTTTGATCGTGCATTTCTTTAAAAGTTCAGAATTATCAAGACTTGCATCTGTACACTTAAGACTTACGATTTTGTTTTATGCTTATTTGTTACAAGAAACTCAAGCTGGTGGAAGCTTGAGAAACTTTCAATTCTGACTCGGTAAGATTGAGATACTTTTCGTCAAGGCTTATGAGGTGCCATTCCCGCCAAAATTCTTGTTTTTCATTATTATACATATACACAATTCTTCGATCTCCTCCATTTTGGAAACTCTGCTCGAAACGCACTAAGAAATACTTTAAACTGATATTTTAATAGTTAGGCCGATCAGCGATCCCCAGAACATCAAGCTTATAAGAATGACCATTTACCTATAAGAATGACAGTTTACCTATATGAATGCCAATTTACCTATAAGAATGACCATTTACCTATAAGAATGACAGTCTACGTATAAGAATGCCAATTTACCTATAAGAATGACCATTTACCTATAAGAATGACAGTTTACCTATATGAATGCCAATTTACCTATAAGAATGACCATTTACCTATAAGAATGACAGTCTACGTATAAGAATGCCAATTTACCTATAAGAATGACCATTTACCTATAAGAATGACAGTTTACCAATAAGAATGACAGTTTACCTATAAGAATGACATTTCACCTATAAGAATGAACAAGAAGCTGTATAATAATGATAAAATGTGTATAATAATGAAAAACAAGAATTTTGGCGGGAATGGCACCTCATAAAGGCTTCGCGAAGGAAATTTGCCCATTTAAATCTAAGAGTCTGCGATATTTAATTTTTAATGTGTTGCCACTCAAAAGTTAAGAGACTTTGAGTACTCAATTCTCAGGACAATTAACTAACTTTCGATACTCTTTTATAAGTATTTTTAATAAGAACATGAAAAATGAATCGTTATATAGCAGAGATATAACTTTCTCTTCGATTCCCAAGGAAGTTTAAACTCGTTATCAACTTTAAAGAGCAATTTTTACGTGCATTATTTTTCTCAACCCAAAATGGCCCTAAGTTTTTGCTAAGCCTGTCAAAGTTAATTAATTCTTTAATTCTAAATTCCTCACTGTCTTCACGGTGTTCTGATTTTTGCCAATTTCCAGTAAATGTTTTTGAAAACAATATGTGGCTTCCAGTATGAATAGAAATTACATATATAACATAACTGTCCTATATTACCTTTTGCCATGAGTAGAAGCACTAAAAGATATTTTACGCTTAAAATATCACGCCTACCAGAAAACCTGCCACTGTGGTTCTATTTTCTTTTGAGTATCATATGTCACAAAGGGGAACAGATTATGTGAAATAATCGCTCTCTGAAGACAAAACATTGATTCTTATTCACCTGGTTTCACTGTTGTTGCATTTACTTCCTTGGTTTGTTTTTACCTGTTTTTCCCTTCCTATAAATATTTAATGAGTGTACGGTCTTTCACGTTGTATGTGATATACAAATGCCCACCACAGATGCATTACCCATGTAAATAAACATTAATAAAGAAAGGTATACCCATCTTTACATATTTGAATTTAAAGTTTATGGGACATTTGCATCTGCATTCTATGGACACGTAGGCCGACATGGTCAATGTTTTCGATTTCAAGTTTGTGAAAATTGTTCGGAGTTATACATATAAATAATTACTAAAATAGTATACCTGAACTCTGTTGCATAAAATAGTCGAAATTAAATTGTTTGTTTACCCCCTATATGCACAAACACTCCACAACAGGCATCTGTTGTTAAATCATAATAAACTCGTCACCTTCTTTTCAAAAAAGATTGTAAAGCCTGAAAATTTAGGAATTTACCTTGGTCATCTGCTTTGTTTATGAGCGCTTCTGCGTGAAAACAAGGTTTGAGTCTCAATAATAACTCGTATTTCTTTATTTCTTGCTCAAATAGCGATTATTAATCTCTTTTGGGTGTGGTTATTGGTAAAACTATCAGTCTTTTAATGGTATTATTGAACACAAACTTGATGCTTACACTCTGATTGCTTCCATTGCAGCTAGCCGCCTCGCTCATGGCATTTCCAAGAATTCTTTTGTTTACTCAGATAACAATAGTGGCAACCATTTTGGAGGTGGGCGAGGGCAGAAATTTTAAGAATCTTCTGGTACCAAATAAAAACACTAAAATATGCTTTTTTATTTCAAATATATATCTTATCTAAGTGGAAAACTACTCAGAATTATATCAGCTATTAAACCCGTCGTAGGTATACTGATTGTTTCAACGTTGTGTACATTCTTTTTTTTTCAAGTAACATTTGCACAACTGTTTTTTATCCTTGACTGGCTCTTGGCCTGTGGTAAAGCCGTCTCAAAATCCCAAAAAGGGCCCATTTCAATTTAAGAAGAGGCTTAATGTACTCCAAAATATTGGTAATTATTTTATGAACTTTTAATCATTGGACTTCTTGCTTGAAAAAGCTAAATCAACGTTTGTTCTTAGCTGGTTTTTTGTGACCACACTCATGTCTTGCCTATATATTTTGTTGACCACACCCAACTAGGCCTCGGGCCGACAATGAGCCGCAGACATTTCTGAG
This sequence comes from Sanderia malayensis, assembly GCA_013076295.1. Taxonomy (NCBI): domain Eukaryota; kingdom Metazoa; phylum Cnidaria; class Scyphozoa; order Semaeostomeae; family Pelagiidae; genus Sanderia; species Sanderia malayensis. The sequence goes on along the minus strand of RQOL01000618.1, from coordinate 4,007,809 downwards.
CCAGCCGCCACTGCTCAAGGGCAAATGTTCTTCATTCAATACAATACCAAGAACGAACATTTGGAGAAAGATTTTGTTCGGCGATGTGGTCAAAAGTGACCCCGAAATGAGAATTGCTTGGCACTAGGACCTGTGTTTGATATATTGTAATTGATATATTGTGCACACACTGACAAACACAACACAACAGTGTCTGGAAAATCTATTGCAACACTCAATTTAAAACGGCGTTTTAGTGGTGCAAGGGCAAGGCCTCAGCAAGGAAATTTGCATAACAACAATCTAGACATGAAAGAGGTTTCAATCACTGGCTTCAATGGCAAATATTTTGCGCATGAGGAGAGCGTGAGATCATGCGGAAAGCTCTGCAACTTTAGTAGGTGTGTTCACCAATCAGGCTGAACTCAAAGAAACGAGATAATTTTTTATTTCAGCGACTTTAACGTAATGTACTCTTGTTAATTTATCGTTATAACGTTCATAAAGTGAATGTAAAATTTGAAAGACTTGATGTGAGTAAATTTCAAATGGTACTGCAATTGAAATATTCGAAAATAAAATGTGCTAATGTATCTGAACTTGTCTATGATAATCAAGACTGAGGATTTCTTTTCTTCCCCGTGCTAAATAAACTATAAACTCTGCTGCATAATGCTAAATTAAATATAAACTACTACTCTAATCTGTTACACTACTAATGTAATGTTAAATAATGGATATTAACAAATGTTCGATTCACTATTTTGATCCTGCTTTCATAATTACATGACATTTAAATTGATAATTACAATTACATTTACAAAGCAGATAACAACTAGACTGTGAGGTTTCTTCCATCATCGAAGAGTAAATTTTCTCACTTTTGCCCGATGATGAGAAAAGTTTCCTGTTTGCTCATGACATGATAAACTTCTCTTCTTATTATGACAATCACTGAACACACAAACACAATCATTCACGATTATTGTTATTATTATTATTGTTATAGATGCTGGTCTTCAAAATAGCTTTTTGAGGGAGAATGGATCACTTGTTCCAAGGTCGATTCAAGTTGATATTTACTGTACTCAATCATTTAAAAATCGAAATAGAAGATTTTGACTGTCCGTTTTTTCGATTTTCCTTTTCTTGATGGCATACCGCAGGCTTCGTAAAAGTTTATCATCGCTCATCATTTTTCGTGATTTCCGATCGCCCCAAAGAGCTGCGATTCTCTGGGGTCTCGTGATCTTGAATTCCTGCCTTTCTTTGACTGTCCAATGAATGTACGCCTCGTAACCCCCCGTGTTCAATAGTTCCAGTAAGAACTCGTCCACGTGTAGGCTGGGATATTCTGTCAATGGTTGAAAGGGAGGCTGATTAGCTCAGAAACAGAAGCTACTTAAATCTAGCTCAAAAACAGATTGTCAAGTCTATTAAAACTCTTCTATTGTGAATTTAAGATTCTCCGAGAACCAAAAGAATACTTTGTCATCCCAAGAGTTTATTATACCGAGGGTAAATTGTAGTTACCGCGCAGCAAACGAAGGGAAGGACCAGACGAATGGAACCGGTCCCATGTACACGCAGCCAAATTTGGAACGGTTCCAAATGGTTCCAAATAGAAACGTTCCAAATTTCTCGTGTAAACACAGCCTTAGTTTGTTATCCCAAGACACTTGTTATGCGTCACGTCACATGGGCTCCTCTCCTTATATTGAGATTCACAGTTATACAAGCTCTGAAACGAAACAGAAAGTGATTGCCATGGTAACTGTGTTTGTTTCTACTTACTTTTTTTGATTACAACATCTGGCTCTTGTTTAGACTTCAGTCTATGGTCGTTCAGTTTGACTTGAAAGCCTCTGTTAACGTCACAACAATGGATATTTGTTTGTTCAATCTTTCTTTCTTTTTGCAGATAGGCCTCACACGGACATGAGCCCTTTTGGCAACCAGGCAGAAATGGCCATCCCAAGCATTCTATGTCGCAAATATCAGTTGATAATAATAGTTCATTGTATTGGTCTTCCTTGAATTGCAACTGAAACGAACATATAGTTTGGTAATAACACACAATACAATAAACGCTCGCGTATGAGAACCTGTGAACTTTTCATTGGCCTTTTGTTCAAATACAATAATCCATTGTTCTTTCTATTGTTAGTTATTATTTGCAAGGCGCTTACATCCGCGTGGGTGTTTCTGGAATTATTTCCAAGAACCAGGAAACCTGGAATATTGCACAGCATTGTCAATTTTAATTTAATGTGAGAGTGGGAGAGACAACAACATCGATTTTAAACTTGTCAGAACAATGAACAAACTTGCCTTATCTGTTATATAATTGCTTGAAAGTCTTCCTGAACATTTATTGATTCACCACATACATACGACCAAGATAAAACAAAAGAGCTCTCTTATTTTATCTTGATACGACAATGGCTTCACAAACGCAACTAAAGCTTTAGAAATTCTTGTTATACTTTAATCTCGTTGAGTGTTTCTTGGTCTTTTATTTTGTAAAGCGAGTGATGCATTGAAAAATATGTTTAAGCAATTACACTTAACAGATATTTGGTTTTTCAAGGCGTCTTCACACTCCACTAAAAGTATATTATCATAACTATTCGCAACTTTATATTTTTGCTTCACTTTCACAAAGCCTTCAAATGTTTTTATCTTTTATTCACAAAACCTTCGATGTTTTTGGCAGGTTGTTGTAACCTTTTACCACTTGGACTTTACGTTCTTAAGGGTTTGTTTTAATTTGTAACTTAATAAATTAAATTACACAGTGAAATGACTCCGAAAAATTGTGAAATGAAAACAAGAAATACAAGAAATAACATATTCGCGAAAGAAACATTTAGAATTCAAACAAAACCAGGAAGCATCTGAATGATCAAATGGCTGTTTTTATAGATTTTAAATACATTTATATTCTAGGCCAAAGAAACTACGAGTATAGATAACTCAAAGTTGTGGAAAATGTAAGAGTTTAGTTGGTCGTTGTGGTGTGCACTTTGTTTGAAATATACGCAGACTGAAAGATTTATTTGAAGGATAATTGTTTACAAAACAAAGAAACAAACCTCGTTGCTTTTGAAATCAAGTTTTATATCTTCAAGTTCGCCGTCCATTGCTGTCTAGTCCCTTCAATATTACATGTGCGCCATGCAGGTCTTTCTTTGCTGTCAATGTTTACATCTTGTCCTAAAGACAGCGATGAGAATGAGATGAAAAATATAAAAACAAAAAAATACGCCCCCTTTCAAAAAATGCGGAAAATATGGAATTCGAGACACATACATTTGAATGTTCAAAAAAGTTTATTTTTAAATGTGATATCACGAATGCTTTGTTGGTGGTACGAATTTTACACCCCTATATTACTTGTCCCTGTCCCTTTTGCCCACCTTACCTCTCTCCCCAATCTTCTCTTCTCACATCTGAACCGGAATGTTTATCGCGCAAGGTAAGTCCTTCATGTATGGAAACCCTAAGTCCGGAAACATAATTTTGCCAGTCATTCACATTAACCACAAATTCTGGTTATGGGCTTTCAGTTTTGTTTTATGGGCATGCCCATAATGCCACACCCTTTTGTATGAAAATTTTTACTTTTGCCCCCCGTTTTACGACCAAAAAGCCTCGATCTGAAATTTAGCATAAATTCTAATTCTGGCATAATTTATGACATTTTTAGCATAATTTCCAAATTGATTGGTCAGGATCTTGGAGGAGCTGGACATTTCGCGCACGGAGAAGTGGCAACATTTTTTCCGCAGATTTATAACTTTTTATTAAGACACCCATCATGATGTCGTTAGGATACAGCCCAAGGCTCCATTACTCTATCGTTTATGGAATATCAGTTTTTCTTCTGGTTGCTGCTGGTAAGTCACCTTTTGAATACGATCTGTAAATGTTGTTTGAGTCCTTGGCCTAAGCGTACCACTCAATGGGATATCCATGGATCAATCTGACCTAAGACCCTAATTGCTACATGGACTATCCACCTAAGATAACGTTATATATATATGTTGGTGAGCCATTTAATTTAATCTTGAAGTGATACCTTGTTGAAAAACGACTATCTTATTTGATTTCTTACTATGAGAAGTTATATGTAATGTTTGTTGAAGTGGTCATATGACCTTCCAACTCCAGATGGCTTGTGCCCTTGAAGCCTGAATTCCATTGCACAGCACAGCAAGACAGCTAATTCAAGTCTCAGATATTCGTCAGGCCTGGTTTTATAATGCAACAATGGAAATTGGCCCTTGTGTCCCCATCATGATCTTGTCGAAAAGTGCCTTGCTTTCCAGTTTGGTCAAGATATTTTTGAAAACTGCCATATTTTTTAGTTTGATCCTTGAAAATATCTTATCTGAGTCAATTTTCATCATTTACAGGCCTCTACTATACATTATCAGGACAGGGCAGTAGATTTGACATTGGATGGTATGTATGTCTCCTATTAATCAGTGGGTATATTCCAAGGTTGATGATACCCTTGACGCAATGTATTCTCATATGTTACTGTTTTTGCATTTGCATGAAAACAGGTTTTTAGCAAAGACATCACCATACATGTGGGCGTCAGTTGGTGTTGGCCTTTCGATATCATTATCTGTTGTCGGAGCAGCTTGGTATGTCATATTCATGTTAAATACAGTTTTATTGAATTAACTACAGTTGATTTGTTTGTACCTAGGTTGCTCAGCCTTTCACTGAGTGAACCGATTTTCCACCCACCCACCTCTTCACTTATGCTGTTACATAATTTGCTTAACTTGGAATTCTGTTGAGTTGGGCTATTCCCCTGTGCCCCTTTAAAGTCTAACGTTTTGGGGTTTAGCTGCACGTTTATAATGTGACATGAAATATTGTGCAATGGTATCTACGTATATTAATACTTGGGTGTTTATGTTTAGAGAGATATATTGTGGAATATTTTCATGTATGATTTTGTCAACAGGGGAATTTACACAACTGGTGTAAGCATACTGGGTGGTGGAGTAAAAGCGCCCCGCATCAAGACTAAAAATCTTGTCAGGTAAGTTTGCATAATTAATGCTACTTTGAGACATGCTCATGCGTTTTGATGTTTTTATGTCTACTTTGTCACTTCCACCAGTATCTACAGGGTTGAGTTGAGTTTCAGGAACAATGTCCCTGTTTTTTAGCATTATCTTTTGTGAAGCAGTTGCAATCTATGGCATTATCATGTCCATTGTTATGAGCAGTGACATCAAGGTAATTTCATTTGAAACCTATTTATTTTAAATAAATACATTAAAGTAATTTTGTTCTTATTTTCAACCAGAAACCTGAAGTAATTTTGTTTGAAATCTATTTATCTTCGACATAATTTGTATACTAAGCTTCGTTTTTAAAAGGCAAGAGGCTAATATTTTATATTTTTTAAGGATATGAAAGGTGATTATGCCAATGCAGATATTTACCGCAGAAATCTCGTATCTGGTAAGAGAGCTTGGGATAATTAAACACCTACACAAACTCTTCTGCTAGCTCATGCGGCATATTTCAGTAGAATCCATAAACGCTTTTTTTAAATTATTTTGGTCCACTTTTCCAGGACACATGATATTTGGTGCTGGCCTCACTGTTGGCTTAGCAAATTTGTTTTGTGGAATTTGTGTTGGCATTGTTGGCAGGTAAGAATCAAGATTGAATTTTTAAAGAATAAAATCACCATTGTTTTAAAGATAATATCAGAGTAATAAATAGTGAATGTTTTGTGTGGCAGCAAGATATTTTTATTTCTTATAGCTAATGAAGATTTTTATTTATTTTTATCGTATTTATTTCAGTGGCGCTGCACTTGCTGATGCTCAGAATGGATCCCTCTTCGTCAAGGTTCTAGTTGTTGAAATCTTTGGTAGTGCAATTGGACTTTTTGGAGTTATTGTTGGGATTTTGCAGGTTTGATAATTGCACATTACTTTCTGGTTGTTTGTCATACTTCTTATTTCTTCCACAAAGGAACTTATTTTTTTCATCATGACCCTGATCATAAAATTATGTGTCCTTGATTCAGGTCTCTAATGCCAAAATGGGCAGTGGAAAGTAAATTATTCTGCAGATTGAATGACAACCTTTTATTTGATAAAGCCTACCAACAAGAAGCTATAAATGATAAGTAGTTAATTTTACTTTATATTCATTTGACTCTGTTTTATAATTTGACAATATTTACACAATTCATCAATAGATTTCACTTCTTCTGGTTCAAAGGCATTCACACACTTTTTAAGATTGTGCTTGCTCGAAGTATTAAATCACAAATTTCTCAGGTCCACACAAAAATATAAGGTTGTCTGTAAACAATATATCTTATAAATAGCTGTACCTTAATTTCTAATTAAAGGCTGCAAAATCTTTGACAAACTACAATTGTAGAATTCTAAAAATCTCTTCAATATAAAGAGGTGCCCCTACACCTACTAAATTATTATATTATTTGCCATTTATTTTAGTGTTTTTACTGTGAATTTGACGATCAGACTTTGATCTGGTTTTCTTTTCATTAAAACAAGTTCGGGTAATTGACCAACTCTGGTCATTTTGCGATGCTTTTCTGGCTTTAAAAGTATTTGTCATCCATTTCTGAAATGTACCACTGCCAAGGGTAATCAAATACGAGGCATGTGACAAGATATGTAATTGTATCAAAGCAACAAGTCCACTATCTGTCCAAATATGGTGCTTGCTTCTTATTGGGCTGAATGTGACAGCATGAAGCTTTGAAGCCAGCCACTCATATTTTTTTGTTATCACTTTAATTTCAGTTGAATCAAAATTCGGATTTATTTGATCAGAACCATATGGCCCGACATCAGCAGATAGGAATATTTTTTGGATGTTTTTCGACTTTTTAAGAAGTTTAGCTTCCTTGTATACAAAGTCCATGCATCTTGAGTACTTGTTCAAGCCGTACCAAAGCAGCTGACGCTCAGAACGAATGTGAATTCCAATGAATTCCCCGCCTATCATATCCAGGAATCTTTGTACCTCAGCCTGAACAAAATCACTTGGCCTTAAATTTTTCAGGTACACCTCAAATGGTACCAAATGCATCAAATTAAACTGCAACCTTTGGCTTCCAATCCCTCGCCATTGGTGAATAATAACGCAGGGATCATTTTGTAGAATTTTATTTTCAAATAAATAAAGATCTGTGACACGGTTTGGATCAACGCAATACTGCTTGCCAATTTTGATATTTCCTCCAATTCTTTCGTCAATTTTGATCCTTTCATTTATAAATGAGCAGTCCGTCCAACCCAAGGATTCATTCAATGATTTCTCAATTTGATTTTCTTCCTCGTTTGAAATTGATAAAACTTTTTGATTATCTTTTCTCTCAAACATGAAATAAATTACTCTTGTCATCCGCTTTCCATTATCATAGGAACAGCTTTCCTTAAATGTCTGCAAATACTCCATATCTGCCAGTTTATATGCTCTAAACAAATCTTGCATTGACGAAACATGGTAATACAAATCTAGTGGGAAAAATGCCCTTGTAGCTGATCTTAACACGCCAGTCCAGCCAGAATGTAATCCACAGAACCGTGAATTTCTAACTAGTGGTTTGACAATATTTCTTTCAGTTAAATAAGCAAACTTTGCAGCTTCTATAAAATTAACAGTTGTCTTGCCAAGCTGTTCATAATGTCCAAGTATCAATAAATGTTTCCGTTTGTTATTTTTTATTATATCACCATCTTTTTTCTCATCCAACCCAGCATTGGGTATGCTGACGTATTTAGCACTTGTCTTATCAAATGGTTTTATCTTCCGTGATGAATAGGAATTAAAATTTAACATTTCTATTTCTTCGAAATTATTCTTATTTCTCTTTTGCTCAGCATCCTTTTCATTTAGATTGGGTTGTATTATCCTCGGAATATATTTTACTACGTTTTCCTGCCTATTAACATAACCAAGAGTGGTGAAATGTTTTCGTCTTTGCTCACTGTTTTGATTCGTAACATGATCTGAATCCTTGGGTAGCTCTGATATCTCTTCTAACAGATATACCTTGTTGTCGATTTGTTCACTTTCTCCATCCTTGTAATTAATACCAAGTTTCTGTACTTTGCCATTTAGAAAAAATAGACTGCAAGTGAACAATAATACACCTCCAAGAATAGCAATACATTTTTTCGGCTTGACACGACGTGTCCAAAATGCAAGAAATCTGAAAACCAGACTCGACAACATCATGAAAAGTTGTGGCCTAAGTTAAATCGGCCTAAGGTCAGGATTCCGGTTCTATGATTTTTTTTGCAGGAAATAACACACTCATGAGTTGAATAACATTTGCGTACTTGATGTAATAAACAGGACATTCTTTCATTCTTTCCCAAACCATGTAATGGTTACCAAACTGTTATGGCATCCTTTATTGCCGCCATTCTCTGCGTCACTTAATGATGATGGAATGAGATGACACTTGACACTTTATTTATGCCACACGACATTTCAATGACACACCCTGGAAGACAATTACAATTGAAACGATATTGTAAACCAAGGGCGCTCATTAAAAACCACCGGAAAGAAAATTGGCCTCCTCGGAAATTGCTTTTGTCAATAATTTATATTTGCCAATGCCAAACCTGACCACTAATGTACTCAGATCGAATCCCCCCCTCATAGGGGGGTGGGAGGTAAAAGCAAATGTGTTGAGTTGAACGAAGTTTTTGAACGCCCATTTTCAACAGCAAGAGGAAGTACTTGGAAAAAGGTTGAATGAAGGCGAGAGGAAAAGGAGAAAGAAATACAAGCAACGCAGAGGAAAATGATGGAAGAAAGACTAGAGGGAAAGAAGACAGTTCACGTCGTCTGTGAAGTAGTTTTTGCAGTTATAATAGTTGCACTTCTGTGTGTGGTTACTTTTGCTCGTCCGCCATTTAACCGAGGCTTCTTTTGCAATGATGAAAGCATACAAAAACCGTATGTTACGAAGCAAGCTGTACCCACGAACGTTCTCATTGCTGTTGGGATCATTCTGCCCATCATAATCGTACGGTTCATGTATTTCTCGTATCTCAATTTATCATCGTTATTGTTGCTGATGATGGTTTAGCTTTGTTGATACGAGAGCTCTTTTTTGTTGTAGATCTATTTGTCTGATGTTACGAATTATCTTCTGTACTCTAAGCCATTTAATCTGAAAAGCGACGAAACAAAAGTGAGCTTTCTCGGCTGCTTGCAAGTCCGTGCATGGATTTACAGGTATGGTTTCACCATCGCGACTTAACTTTGCAGCAGGTGAGGGTGGCTATCTTGGGGGGCAGGGCCTCTAATAGTTACCAAAATTTAGGACTCAGCTCTTGATAAATCTACTTTTTTGGGAATCGATGAAGTTTGTTATTTGTACCTCCTCCCAACGATTATTTTCTACTGCGATACACAGTCTTGCTTTAATGACTTTAGTTGGCTGGCAAATGACATACTTCAAATTTTTAGCAATTTTATTACTTTGATAATTATATATGTAGCAAGGTTAATGCACACATTTTTTGCAAGCAAGTGCTTTATAATCAACGTAGAACTCAAAAACAGGCAAAAAATTAAGAAATTGTAGCCATTGATAACATAACAATATATTTTATTAGGTAAAAGTAGAAAATTTCTAAATAGTGAATTTGAGAACATGAGGAAAGGATTTGATAAATTGCCAAGGAATTTTGAGTACCTTAATCAAATTTGCCCATATTATAACAAGTTTCAGTAGTGAGCCCTCACTGAACTTGCATATACAAATGCAAGTTTAGCTTAAAATTTTTTCATGTTTGGTGATAAAACTTTGTCCAGTTCCTCTTTAACTCCTGCCAAGCTACAAAGCAGCTCTATTTTCTTTCAGAATGCATGCAAGAGTCTGGTATTTTGCTATTGGTGGCATAGTTACTGTATTTTTCACTAACATTGGCAAGCATATGGTTGGCCGTTTGCGCCCACACTTCCTCGCTGTTTGCAAGCCAAATTACTCTCTTTTCAACTGCACTGATGGGTACATTACTCTTGACGTTTGCACTGGGATAGAGAAAGAAATTATTGAAGCAAGGCATGTCATATATTGTCATAATGATATGGTTGAATGAGAGTTGGTGATAATGGTCAGGATGATGAAGATGAAAAAGATGATTATTGTGTTTTATTTTTCCAGGAAATCATTTCCGTCTGGTCACTCGTCCTTCTCTGCTTATGTAGCAATTTTTGTTTGTGTGAGTCACTAGTAAAAGCGATCCATCAATTCCTTGAGCAGTTCCTACTTTCTGTGAATATATATTTGAGTTTACCTTTGATATTTGCATTATACACATGTGTTCTCGTAAGTTTTCAATTCTGTTATTTGATTTTCACAGCTCTATCTGCAATATGCAATGCGTTCAAGGGGAATCAAGTTGCTTGCACCTGTCATTCAGGCTGGTTTAGTTGGGTTGGCTCTTTTTACTGCACTTGGAAGAATTTCAGATTATTTCCACCACTGGAGTGATGTTCTAGCTGGTCTCATCATTGGTACCCTTGTGGCATTCTACATGGTATGAATACCTATTCTAACTTACCAACTAAAATATATCCTTTGTGGCTTGAACTTCTGAAGAAGTTAAACTTTGATAAAATCAAAAACTTTATTCACATCCCCCTTGACATATACCTTGATGAATTGAATTCACTTTATTGAAGTTTTTGGTCTGTGACGCAGGCTATCTCGAGCCTTGCACAATATTTTATTTGAAAGCTCAAACATGTGTTTTGATATTGAAGATCTTTTAACAATTCTTTAACAACTTGTCTTCCCATTTGTCTAATTTCTCTTCGTAACTTGACATTTCTGAAAGCAAGGGAAAAATGAAAACATTATCTGATATTCAAACTGGTATTCTGTTTACATAATCACATTTTGCTCTAAAGTTGCTGCCTGATTTGTTAAATTCCTTTGGGGAGGAGGAGTTGGAGCCTAAACAGAGCTTTTACAATAACCGTTATTTATTTCAAAATGTTGGATTATCATCAATAAGTTGAACATTCAATAACCCGAGCCCTTGCAGGTTTTATATTTATCAAAAGTTTATCATACTTTATGTGCATTTGCATTAATTTCAGATTTCTATTTTGATGCAATCTGCTTTTGTTGACTTATTTCAGATTTTCGCAATAATGGATTTGAAGGCAGAAGAAGTCCAGTTGAACACAGAAAGAAAGCAACAAACTTGCTCTTCAACTGGTGACGTGGAAAATTATGGTGCAACTGCAATAAATGATACAGACAACATATAACTCTAAATTTTTGTACCTATTTAAACAGGGTAACAACTTCACTTCACACATTCATAGTTCGTTATATGGTGTTTGTTGCTTTTCACACATTTTTGTATTTTTCCAGGTGGGTTTGAAACCCTTTTCGTTTGATACATTGTTGGTCATTTTATAAACAATTAGTTGATTATAATTATAAAGGCAACATTTCATACAAATTTTGTAATGCTCTATTCTATGATTACTGCACAGCAAAATACATTGTTTTCCTTTGTGTTGACAAAGTAACATTTTTACACACTTATTTTACAAGACTACTAAATTTGTTCACGTTCCTCGAGGTTTTCCAATCTCATTCTTAAATCTCCATTGTTTTGCTCACAATTTTATGCCTCTGTATTCTTATAAAAAAGTGTGTATGTAATGAACAAATATGGTATAAGCCAATGCCGAGAGGGGCAAATAGGAGACCCATGCCAAGTTACACTACGTTATGTGGTCAGGTCATTGATGACCCAGTGTCTTTGGCTTTCAAGTATACGTGTCACTCAATAAATTTCAAGTGCATTAGCTGATTCAAACAGTTTTATTTATTCCTGGGCTGGTGTAAGGTTCTTTTTTCTTGCTTGCTTGAGCGCTTCTGTGTATTTTTTCGTTTCTTCAATAGTTGTTGGAGGATGCTGCAAAAAAGATGTTAGTGCGTGTAATAACGGATCACCATAAACAACAGAAGCATGGTGAAGTAAAATTTTTCATTGTGAACCATGCAAAATATATCAAGTTGAAAATTTTATACAAACATTTGTCTTCTCATTTGGCGGGTATAATCGTTTCTGTAACAGAAAACAACAAGTTCATTGAAAAACAAAAATTCATTGCATTGGTAACAATCAAAATTAATATTTCAAATTTTTTAATTGATGACATGCCTTCATCTCCTCTATAATATTATCTTGATTGTCTGGCAAATTGAAGTAATAAAACAAGCCAACAGGAAAGAATACATAGAAAGTCAACTGGAATAAAAAAACGAAATTTTATAATGTGTAATAAATAGATGTGCTTTCTTATCACGGTTCTTATTAAACTGTTTTGGGACAGTGCAGAGTAAATTGGACATTTTTGGACAACAGTTCGGCAATATATAACATAACAAAAATTTTCAATAAATTATAAGCAGTAAACGCACCCTAAAAAGCTCGATCCCTGAGCCCATATTTGTGATTTCTTCTTTTTTAATCAAGTTGATATGTCAGGAAACTTTTGTACAGCCAAGGCAAAGGCCTCAAAAACATTTGCAGAACAGAAATTGAGTTCAAGTTAGACGAATATACTTTACAACGTAGTTTCACTTTTGGCACTATCAGACTCGCATTCGAAAGACGTTGAAATGAAAAGCAGGTACACGACAGAGGGAAAGAACGAAGCAGGTCCCTGTTATATGCATTTAATTTGTTTACTTTAGAGAGTTGAAGTAGTTTAATAAATAATCAATAGCAAATGTTAAGAATCTGGGGAGAAATAAGATGCAGTGTAGAGAACAAGAGGCAAAACACAACATTCACATACATGAGGCTACTACCTAATGCACAGTGCATGACGTAATAGTAGTTGACCTCTCTTCCACACAATAACAGATGGCTGCACGATTCTGTTCCAGACCTTTTCTTCTTATTGCTGATATGGCCTACGGACTCTTTTCATCAACTGTAAAGTTATGCAAAAGATATCAATGAAAGAGGGTATTCTAAAGCAGCAGAACATCGCAATTTGAATGTCATTAATTTTGAATAGAACCTGCTTTCCTTCAAGAAATGTCTGCATTACCCACGCTGACCCAGGTGATCATTTGTAATAACTAGGAAGTATTTAATTCTAGCACATTCCAAGACTCGGATCTTCACGGGTCCTTAATGTTGGGTTCTTTATGTTGCATTTCCGTGATGCAGAATTTGTGATATTTGAAATTTATGCATGAAGGTTGGCTAGGTAGCATTTTTCACGTGTTGATAGTTTTATTGTATAATATGATAAATGGTAAACTATCCCGAACCCAATAATGAGGAGAATGCTGAACTGGATGTAAGATACATATAGTCTTGGCATGGCATACCACCCATTCTCTTCAATGTTGTGGCATCATTCTTCGGATTTGGTTGATGGCTTTATAATTAGTGGAGCTAACATAACACTGTTTCGTTTTTTTAAATAGATTGCTGGGCAACACATGAAAGAATATGAGTTATATTATAAGCAGGTATTTCACATTTGTGTGTAGTAAATTCTGTGCTGTCGACATAAAAGTATTTTTGTCTAAAATTCTCTGGGTTGAGTCCGGTGCAAGGATGAAAGGTTTACAGTCTGTGTATGAGACAGTACAGACACATGCTGCACCAAGGGACAAGACCTTTGGTGCAGTGACCCTTGATAACAAATACACTTGTTAGTTGCAGAAAATTGCTCATTTACTTGGGTATCTTACTCTATATACATAGTACTGTGTATGTTGCATTCATTTGCAGGCAATTAAATACAGTAAAATCCCCACATATAAGAGCCTGGAAATTTTGCATTCACCTTATTGTTCAAAACAATAGGCTATTGTCTCTTCTATTGTTTTAAGTAGAAATATCACTATGCGGGTTCTTAATCCTTTCGTTCTTATATGCAGGTTTCTATTGTAGACCGTACATTGACTATGATAACAACCATTTGTGTAATCATGGTGCTCTACCATGTATCTATCATTAACATGGCTCATTGCTTAGCTTTGTTTCTTTCATATTATAGGTCAACCCATCTGGTACAGCCACCATTGGAGCTCAAGAAGCGGCCTCCTTTCTTAAACGAAGTAACCTCAATGACCATATTTTGCACAAGGTTCCTTATTTTGTTGTTTTAGTAATATACATGCATGCTATATCATCATATCATGACTAACCATCATACCTAACTAGGTATCATCATACCTAGTTAGGTATGATGATACCTGGTTGTTACCTTATATGCATCATACCATAAGTGCAATGGAGTTGCGCTCTCAAACTGTTCCACAGGATTTTGAGATGTCTGGATATTATTCACTGCAAGGAGAGTAAGAGGAATGGGAATGAATCCATTTGAGAATGCAACCTTTCATTTTTTCATTTTTAGGTCTGGGGCACTGCTGATTGCAATTCGCAAGGCTTTTTGGATAAACAGGTAGCTCGATTAAATCCTTTAAATTGAAGGCTATTTCAATTAGTCTCCAGATCTCCTGTTTAAACTTGGATTGATGCATTAATGAATTGATTGGCAGATAAAAAGTAAAGATGCATTTTTCAAAACATTCAACATATAGGTTATAAAATGGGGATAAAAAGTGGAACCCAACTGATTTTGCATCTTTTTATCTTTTTCATTGTTGCTTATTTGTATTTGCAGGGATTTTTTGTTGCACTGAAGTTAATTGCATTGGCTCAGAATTCTCTTGATATTTCCATTTCAAATCTTACAGTTCCTTCATTGCCACCAAAACTAGTAAGTTTATTCCGTGCATTTCAATCAAACTTAGATGCTGCATTATCTGTAATTATAGTTTATTAATAATAGTTGCTTTGTTTTTTAGGTGGAATCTCCAAGGCCATTGGCTCCCCCGCCCTCTGATGCTAACAATTGGCTTATCAAGGCTGTTGAGAAAAAACGATATGATGGAATATTCGAGGTTAGGTTATGTTTATTAGTTTTACTTTGTTTACTTTGTTTGCATTGTTTACTTTGTAAACTTTGTTCTCTAGCCCATATTCCATCTTAATATTGCTTTCTCATTTTTCCTGCATTACTTATTACAACATTACTTATTTCCTAGTCGTTTTTCCATTATTTATTTTCTATTTCTCTTGTGTTAATATTATGCAATTTGCTGCAATAAACCCATCTGCCTTTCCAGACCTTGCATCCTGTCAATAACTACGTCAGTGGAGACAAGGTCAAACCGGTACGTGAACTCATTCAGATGCACTTCCTCCCACCTTTTTGATCTCCTCTAAAATTACTCCTTCCCACCTTGCTGTCGTTGGCAGTTTCCTTATCCTGTTATCATTCTTCTGAACTCAAAATCCATGCACTAAAAGTGATCGTTAAGTTATCTCAATTGTTTCAGGTCTTGATGAATTCAAAGCTTCCTGTTGATGTTCTTGGACGTGTGAGTTGGCGATTTTTCAATGTTGTGTCTGTCTTATGCACTGTGTATTTCATGGCCATTTTTTACCGAGGGCCATATTTAAATCAATCTAAATAATACTTGGTTGGTCCTTCGCCAAATGCTGTCCTGGCTCGCGTTTTAATAATATTATTGTAGTAAATACCAGTGACTCTGTGTTTTGCTGTTCGGATCTTTGAAGTTCACATTAAGAAGTGAAGCTGAAATGTTTCGTCATTCTTTTTCATTAGGTTTGGACCATGTCTGATATCGATCAAGACGGACAGTTGGACAGAGACGAATTCGCCGTGGTAAGAAAGCGATTTTTTTATCCAGAACACCCATGCCACACCCTTAATGTTCTCTTTTCCCAACCAGGATTTACCTTATAATCAGTTCAAAACACGGGGGCTTTGTTGTACAACGAAACGCGAAGCGCCCCGGCCTTCCTAGTATAGTATACTTCGTTTAAACGACATCATTTATTCGTTGTGCTAAGTAAAGTAAATAAGCAAAAATTCGCAGAGCGTTTATTTACTATAAACGCTCTGCGAATGCATTGACCACTGTCGTCAATCTATGAAGAACAAAGAAACAAGTGCTAAGTAAAGTATAACGACATCATTTATTCAATATAATTTATTCGTTATGCTTTCGATATGCTGAGTATAACGAACAAATGATGTCGTTATATAACAAAGGATCATTGAGAAGTAATACCTCCTGGAAATCAATCGCTTATCGATGTTCATCAGGGGGTTACATAACGGCTTCCGCAATAAGCTCTGAATAATTACACAAGTTTTATTTATGGAGCTGTTGATGCTCTCACTCACGAGATTATTTTTCTGTTTTACCCCCTGTAAATCAATCAGTTTTTATTGCCGATCAGGAGGTTGTGACATGCGTTATCTGTTTTTTGTAGGCCATGCATCTTGTGTATCGAGCACTGGATGGCGAATCAGTGCCGAACGTTTTGCCGCCAAGCTTGATTCCTCCTTCGAAGCGACAAAACATCGTAGCGTCCTCGACTGTGGCGTCATCTTCTGTGGCATCAAGCAGTTATAGTCCACGGAGCTCGGTGGCAACCTCTGTAAGTACAAGCATTGTCAATTGTGTATGCATCCTCGCATTCAACGATTATTCACTTGAATCAATGAACAGTTCCTCAGGTATTGGAAATTTCTTTTTCTTGAAGTCTTCAAGTGTGGCTGTTATCCAATGGGTTGTCTCGCCGACCGAAAAAGCGAAATATGACTCCATGTTTGTTCACGCCGACACAAACCATGATGGCTTGGTTTCAGGTATTTGAACTTGAGTGTTACAATACAGTAAACACCCGCCTGTAAGAGCCAGTAGATTTAAGAACCTTCCAGGCTGGGATCCCTGCTCAAAAAAATGAAAGAAACAGTAGCCTATTTTAAACAATAGGCTGGATGCAGAATTCATAGCTTGTCATGCGCGAGTGTTTACTGTAGTCTTGATAAGTGCTGGGTTTGAAATCAGCTATAAAATTTTCTATTGTTTTATTGCAAAACTAGGTTCAGGTATATCTTTGCTGTTCTGTGTGAAGCTAAATCTTAAACTTGGATTTTTCTTCCCAGCAAAACACGTTCAGGCTTCTCGTAATTTTCTCCGCTGCAAAAAGTTTTCTGCCATTTGTCTAATACATTGTCTTTTCCTCCACAAGGTCCCGAGGTGAAAAAAATCTTCATCCAATCAGGGTTACCGCAACCAGTTCTTGCCCATATCTGGTAAGATGTATTTTAGAACGTTTTCGTTCTTTGGCATTTTAGTACAGAGCTCTTTCTGCCAAACAACCTATGAACTTTTCTGATTTATGATGAAGTATTTCATTCAACAAACCTTTTTCCCTCGAGTTCTGTATTAACACGTGTTAAGATCTCTTTTCTTTTTATCTTGGAATTCTAGGGGGCTTTGTGATATTAGAAAAACTGGACAGCTTAACGCCGAGCAGTTTGCCCTAGCAATGCACCTTATCTCTCTCAAGGTTTATTATTGTTATTGTTATTCTACTACCAGTACAACCACAGCAGCCTACTACTACTACTACTATTTATCTACATATCTGGAATGCGCTTTTTGAGACGTAGGAAACTTTTGTAGGGGCGCACTTGACTTTTCATAATTCCATGTTTTATTGCTTTGTTTCAGCGAGCTGGGGCTGACCCTCCTGCGCAGTTAACTCCAGAAATGATCCCCCCTACCATGCGAGAAAAAGACGTAAGATGCATTCACTTCCCGCATTCCTGTTTCATTTTCCCAACGATCTATGAATCTCTGAATAGCTATGTTGCAAAAATAATTCAATGTTTCTCACTTCATTTGATAGGAGATCAACAATTTGTCTTCAAATCTTGCTGCCCTCCAAGCCAAAGACTTTGCAGCAATAAAAGAACTCGATCAGATCAATCAGGAAATTGAAAAACTTGGAAGGTTATTTCAAAAATCTAAATTCTTCTGCCTTATCGTTTTTATAACTTATATTCCCAGAGCATATGTTGCATGTCTGTGCCAAATAACCTGTCTTTTGAGCCCCGTCTCTCCCACTTTTCCGCTCCAACAATGCAGCTTGTTGTTGCTCTTGCAACATTTGATTTCAGACATGGTTTTGTCTGGACATTGCGTGATATTAGTACGACATAATTCATTCAGCTTTTCATTGATGAGCTTCGAATCAAAGCTGTCTTCTTCCTCCTCGTGATTTTCAATGTAGATTAGTATTGAAGCTAGCAATCCATCCTTTTGTTACCCAGTAATGTTAAGCCCAACATAAGTCTATATATTCGGGGCTTAATGGCTCTTAAAGTAATCTTCTTATCCGAGAATCCATGTGAAATATTCAGTGATTTCATTGTGCGTTTGTTGATGCTTCTAAGGCCATTTAGCTATTCAGTCATGTTTACTGTTCCGTTTGGTTTTTTGTACTTCGTATATGGTAAATATCGCTGTTTGATTTCCAGGGAAAAGGTCTCGCTGCAACAAGAAATCGAACAAACAGAAGACGCGATTAGAAAGAGAAAAACAGAGATTGAAGTAGGCATAATTATTCTATGTTGCTACTTATGGCAGCTAAACTACATATGCATGTGCTGCGTATGCTCAATACATGCACTTCAAGGAAAATGCACCATATTGTTTTTATTTTGCTGAAGAACATTAAGTCAACGCTGGCATGCCTTGTTTTGGTTTTTGTATTTTGATAAAACGTGATTCCTTGCTTTCTGAAATGAGAAAATCTCTTCATCTAGCCACTTCCCAGTTTGTGTTGTTTATAATGTCAACTTAGCATTATTCAATTTCTTAATTTGCCTAAGCGCAGTAATTTTAATAATGTTATGCTTCGTCGATCTAAGTCGGTATTTTTCAATGTATTATATGTCCAGAGGACATACGTTTGTGTGTGCAAAGTCTTTGCCAAGTCGCGATTTTCGTGCTGTTTCTGTGATGAAAATGGCAATGGATTAAGCATTTTCATAATGCTATTTGGAATTGTCAGTACTTTATTTGCAATCCCGTGTATTTAAGTCATTCATGTAGCTCTCTATTGAAGTCTACACGAAAGAATGATGGAGTTATTTCGTTGTTTGTCTGCCCTTTTATGCGGCTCTTTGTGAATGTACACGTTTAATTTTTTATTTTTTGTCCTTGTACTCCAGGATCTACAGACGGAGATTGGCAAACACGAGAAATCCACTCAGGAGCTGCAAAAACAAAGAACCGATGCGCAGGAGCAACTCAGTAATGTCGACAAAGAGGTGTGTGATTCTCTCTCCCCCGTATTGATCGTGTTTTGTATTAGAAATCCTGTTACTTGTCAGGCACATCAGGGGGTAGTGTACATGTTGAATTTTTTTATTATAGAAAGCGAAATGTGAAGAAATGTTGGCTGAAGTTAAACAGTCGTGTGAAGACGAGAAACAAACGGTAAAAAAGAATTTTTAAAATCTGATTATTATTAAATACAGTAAAAATCTTGAGTTATCTTGGAGCATCTGTTCTTCTTTATCTCCTTCCTTTATTCTTTTCAGTTTTTCTTTTGCATTATTCTATTCTGGTCGTTCCTCTGTTTGATATACTTTCCTCGTTTTTCTCATTTTTATTTATTTTTTTTTGTTTTGCTATTTCTACTTTGTTTATGTTTTTCCTTCCTTTTTCTTTTTTCTTATTTTTTGCATTTCATTCTTTCTTTTTTTCTACCTTTCTTTCATATCTTTTTCCTTTTTTTCGTTTTTATTTGTCTTTCTTGTGATCGTTTTCGAAATCACATTTCAGATAGCAAATTTAAGACTACAGATTAACACACAAGACAGTACTCTCAAGGTATCAGAAACGAAAATTCCAAGGCAATCTAATTCTCATCTGTTATCCGAGCCAACGTTCCATAAAAAGTAATATCCTTCCATTGAAGTCAAAAATGCCCCTGTTGAATTCTAGCAATACATATGAAAGTTACTTCCAAGCTGCGACTAAAACCCATCGCTTGTTTATCTTTTCTTGGCTTTTTTCTTTGAGTATATGCTTCTGAGTATACCATTCCCACTCAAGGATTCCACTCCGTAGTGTGACATATCAGTTCAGCCATGATTATCAAGATGATATGCTATGAATTCTAAATTGTTGTCTTTTTAACTTTGAGGATCAAGAGAAAGAGTTTGCAGCTGCAAGAAAAGAGTTAAACCAGTTGAGAGAGGAAGAGACGAAACTAGAACAACAGGTTCGACAAACCATTTCATCTCAATAACAAGAGAGTTGAATGCATCACCAACTTTATGTTCTTCTTCTTTATGTGTCATGGGCTAAAGCGTTGACGGTCATGCTCCTCCAAACGTCTCTATCTTGACATGCTTGAATGAGTTCGTCTCCATTTGTCCTATTAGTCCATTCTTTGATGTTGTCATTCTCTGTCTGCCTCTTGCTCTTTTGCCTTTTAATTTTATTTCAACTAACTGAAATAAAAACTGTTCTATGAGATTTTGTTCTTTGCCTTCAGGCTCAAGCCGGCAAGTCACAGCTAGATCAAATCAAAAAGTCTTTACAATCGACGAAAAATGAAATCAGTCAGGTTCGATTGTTTCCTTTCTTCCAAAATACAGACCATTTATTTCCTAGCCAAATGCTTCAATATTTCGTTTTCTTGTCAATTTGTTCCATCAATAATACAATTGATTCTGTATGATTTTTATTTCGCTTTCAACGGCTGGGTATATCATGGAACAATTACCACAACGCAATCCTAATGCATTGCATAACAAGTCTCGATGCAATGAGTTCTCGTTGTAGTAATGAACATTCCGGCATAATGAGTCGAATGTTCAGCTCCTTGAATCTTTACATAACGATTCCTTCATTCGAAATTCTCTTGTTTCAGATGAAAACGAAAATATCGAAATTAACCGAAGAGAACCAATCATTGAACGCATCAATCAACCAATACTCAGCCATGACCAACACGATTAACTCGAGTAGTACTTCAAGTACACCGGTTCCAATTGGCGAAGGCCTTGGTTCGGTGCCTGAGAATCTGGAGGCTACGTTTTCTCATTCTGATGTTGATCAGATTAGTGCAAGAGCAACGGTAAGTCTTTTTTGCTGTCTCGTACTGATGTCATTGCCTGCAGTTAATGTTTACTATAAGAAACTACCTGAATCCCCCTCTCCCCCCTCGCCAAACAGAAAGCTGATAATAATGATGTTAGTAGTAGCAGAGTGCGAAGTTAAAGTTGGGCTCTTATATTTTATCCCCTTTGAGGCTCCCACCTTTGCGAGTTTAACAACACGCGTGTGCATGTTTTTACTCGCAGGCTGGAAGTAGCCCTGTCAGCAGTATAAGTGGCTTTAGCATTGGCTCGGGAAGGGTCGATGACGCCAATGATGAAGACTTCAAGGTATTTGGACTTTACAAATTGCGTTGACATTTTCGAATTGAGTTATGTTGCAATCTAATTTTGAATTTGTGAGAAATCTAATTCATTTTTCTTCTAGGACATCGATCCATTCAAACCAAAGGCCGATCCATTCAGCGGAAACGAATCAGGTACGTCGCCCGTGCACAGTCTATGGAAACTGCTGAAAATCATCGTCAAGTGAAATATTTCCCGGGGGTCGCATTGAGCTGCTTGTGAATTTAATTGATTGTCTATTTGTCTTGTAGAGAACCATGACCCATTCAACACGGAAGACCCTTTCAAGCAGGACCCCTTTAAGACTGTTTCGTTTGCGGAAGATCCATTCGCCGGCGACCCATTTCACGTGAGTAGACAAAAGACAAACCATAGTGTTCTGGAACTGGGGTTGTATACTCCTCTTTCTTTGCTGTTTTTCTTAGATGTTGTTTGTAATTGTTGATTCTCTTCAGGAGAAAGATCCTTTTCCGTCGCAGCAAGAGAAACATGAAGGGGTATGTGTGATATTCAGTTGCCTTCATAATTTCGTACATAAACTCGTTATTTTAATTAATTGTATAGTTCGTCGATAATAATACTAAGCATTAAATTTTGTTATGCAGACTTAGGCCTGGATCAGACATCTCAATTTACGCATGTCCAATGCAAGCGAATTAATTTGAAAAAAAATGCGATTTAATTTTTGAAATGCGACGTTTGAGCCCAGCCTCTCCACACTGAGCTCTATAAGGAGAGGAGAGAGGACATTCGTTCCATTTTTGAATTTATTTTGTTTAAATTAAAGCGACTGTAATATGCAGTAAGACCCCGGGAACTCGAAGTTTTATTCGGCCGTTTGCTGGTTCGAGTCAGCGAGAGTGTTTTGTGTATTATTGAATTAGAGAATTGGAGTATTGAGATGCAATATATAGTGCATTGGGTTCTTCAGAACACTCCTGATAACTCGAAGCAGCAAAGGATTTCCATAAAATGGTTTGATCTGCCAATATTCGAGATACCGAGTGCTCGACCTGCTGAGCAAGGGTCTTTTTTTAGGCCAATGCAAAAACAGTTTGTGCTGGCGAGTTTTGGGTTAACGAATATTCAAGTTATCAGGGGCTTGAACTATTGGGATTTTACTATAGGTTATTAACTCAAAGCTGATATAATACATGTGTATGTGTGTTTGTGTGTGTGTGTGTGTGTGTGTTATCAAATTGTAGTTGACATTTTTTATTTTTTCTCAGGACGATGATCCATTTCAGTCAGACCCTTTCAAACCTGTTGCCACATCTGCATCGCCATCATCTTCAACATCAGACACACCAGGTATGTTTGCAGCACATTGCTGGTTAAAACGTAGCTCACAGTTGTTGCTCCATATATTTCAATATCTAATTGGATGCAGCAAAACCTCCATATAACGGACATCTGTGTATTTCAATATCTGACTGGCTGCAGTAAAACCTCCATATAACGGACATCTGTGTATTTCAATATCTAATTGGCTGCAGTGAAACCTCCATATAAGGGACATCTGTGTATTTCAATATCGAATTGGCTGCGGGAAAACCTCCATATAACGGACATCTGTGTATTTCAATATCTAATTGGCTGCAGTGAAACCTCCATATAAGGGACATCTGTGTATTTCAATATTTAATTGGCTACAGTGAAACCTCCATATAAGGGACATCTGTGTATTTCAATATCTAATTGGCTACAGTGAAACCTCCATATAAGGGACATCTGTGTATTTCAATATCTAATTGGCTGCAGTGAAACCTCCATATAAGGGACATCTGTGTATTTCAATATCTAATTGGCTACAGTGAAACCTCCATATAAGGGACATCTGTGTATTTCAATATCTAATTGGCTGCGGGAAAACCTCCATATAACGGACATCTGTGTATTTCAATATCTAATTGGCTGCAGTGAAACCTCCATATAAGGGACATCTGTGTATTTCAATATCTAATTGGCTACAGTGAAACCTCCATATAAGGGACATCTGTGTATTTCAATATCTAATTGGCTACAGTGAAACCTCCATATAAGGGACATCTGTGTATTTCAATATCTGATTGGCTGCAGTAAAATCTATCTGTGTATTTCAATATCTGATGGCTGCAGTGAAACCTCCATATAAGGGACATCTGTGTATTTCAATATCTGATTGGCTGCAGTGAAACCTCCATATAAGGGACATCTGTGTATTTCAATATCTGACTGGCTGCAGTGAAACCTCCATATAAGGGACATCTGTGTATTTCAATATCTGACTGGCTACAGTGAAACCTCCATATAAGGGACATCTGTGTATTTCAATATCTAATTGGCTGCGGGAAAACCTCCATATAAGGGACATCTGTGTATTTCAATATCTAATTGGCTGCGGGAAAACCTCCATATAAGGGACATCTGTGTATTTCAATATCTGATTGGCTGCAGTAAAACCTCCATATAAGAGACATCTGTATATTTCAATATCTGACTGGCTGCAGTGAAACCTCCATATAAGGGACATCTGTGTATTTCAATATCTGATTGGCTGCAGTGAAACCTCCATATAAGGGACATCTGTGTATTTCAATATCTGACTGGCTGCAGTGAAACCTCCATATAAGGGACATCTGTGTATTTCAATATCTAATTGGCTGCGGGAAAACCTCCATATAAGGGACATCTGTGTATTTCAATATCTGATTGGCTGCGGGAAAACCTCCATATAAGGGACATCTGTGTATTTCAATATCTGATTGGCTGCAGTAAAACCTCCATATAAGGGACATCTGTGTATTTATATCTGACTGCGCAGTGAACTCAATAAGGACATCTGTGTATTTCAATATCTGACTGGCTACAGTGAAACCTCCATATAAGGGACATCTGTGTATTTCAATATCTAATTGGCTGCGGGAAAACCTCCATATAAGGGACATCTGTGTATTTCAATATCTGATTGGCTGCAGTAAAACCTGCATTTTACGAGCATCTGTGGGGTCCATGATATTATCCATTAATAGAAGTTCCATTGTAATTACCTGAGAAGCCTGTGAAGTAATGGCTTTGTGTTTTCTATTTTTTTTTAGTAAACAGACCAAGTGGTGCTGTGACTGACCCATTCAGTTCACTTGATCCTTTCGGCAGTGGAGCGTTCACAGCACCGTCAAAGGTAACATATGCCACTTTGCAATGCATACACCCATCTCTCTCTATACTGCATGCAGGTGTCTTTTGCAACACATGGAATAGACCTTTGTGATAGACACATCGATTTCTATGCAATATAAACTTGCAGTATCTGCAACTATCTCCTTGCTATATATGCAGTATTTTTGTTACAACACACGCAGTACAATGCATTTATTGATCCTTTATTTATGTTGAATGAGCCTCCGCATTTAAGAAGCAGTTTTTCAGTTTGAGCCTATTGTTTACAACGACTTCTTATTGTTTTCTTATTGTTCTTCTTCGAGGCCCAACACTATGCATCTATCTCTCTGCAATCTGTTCAGAAATTTCCCTGCAGTGTCTACAACTGTCTTATGATTTGCTATTTCAACAAGACTCTGCATTTGTTATTTCGTCAGGTGTCCTCTGCGGATCCATTTAGTGCTGCGGATCCATTTGCACCGATTGCGTCACCAAAAACCTCGGTTTCATCAAAAAAATCATCAACATCATCAAACGGTAAACAGAACTCCTCCGCAGATCCCTTCTTTGGCGGTAGCTCGAATCAGTCGGCCTGGTCCGACCCATTTGGATCTGGGCACGTCGATCCTTTCAGTGACAGTACTGATTCGAAACCCTCGGCACCTGATGACGCGTGGGCTGCTTTTGGAGACGCGAAAAAGGTATTAGAGTGAACTAGCTATTTATATTGCTAGGTTGACGAATTATATTTGTATAAAAGAGGCTTTTTATGACAAGCATGAGAAACCGAAGCTGTATGTTTGTTTTTACTTTTAGGCGGAAAAATCAGACGAAGATAAACAATTAGAAAGAGCGCTGAAGGAGAGTATCGAATCAGAAAAGGCCCGACAGAAGCGAATTCAAAATAGTTCTGAAAAAGAAGTTATGGATGTTGCCAAGGCTTTGAAACAATCAGTTGAAAGCTCATCTGAAGCATAGGATCTAGTTGCTACTGTATTTTTGTGATGTTATTAGCATTAATGAAGCAATCTCTTAACGTTTGTAGCCCTCGGTGCTACATTATTGCCCATAGACTATGTACGAGATATGTTCGTGATTGCATGAGTACCAATCTGTTTTGAGTGAGGTTTAAAGGTTATATTCTAGAACATCTCATAAGACTATATAATATGCTATTATATCAAATCGTTATTGTTACTTATTGATAGAATTATTATAATTAGCACAGCATTGATTAATATGTTCTTCGTTCTCATTTTCCAGGGACTAGACACTGTTTTTATTCATTTTGGGCACCGAAAAGTGGCTTAGCTATACGATTTTTGTCAACTTATTATATAATCTCACCTAGCATACGCAAATAAACAAATGATACTTATTATTGTTTGTCCATAGAATTAATGAAAGTATATTATTCACCTCTGTTAGACGCGTATAAAACTGTATATCAGAATGTAATGTCAATTTTCCTTTCAAATAACATGAAATTTTGAAGTAAAACAACTTGGTCGGCCTTATCGTATTTGCTGACGTCATATCGTAGATCTTGATTTCCAACTTAGTGACATGCGCATATGGTAGATATCAGCAGCACTTAAATTGATTTGAAGACTTTCAAATTTGCAATTGCGATGAAACCAAGTTGCATTTCTGTTTTAAAGAAACTTCACACAAGAGAGGTACGTATTTTTTTAAGAACTTTTTTCACATTGAACTTTGCAGTTGTGCATGCAATGCAGAAGCTATAAGTGTTTTGGGTGACTCTGACTCAGGCTACTAGGCCAGGCCATCTCCATATCTGCAGCACTCAAACCCCGGACTGCAGAGTATGGCAATTTTCGACGAGATCTCCGGTGTGCACAAACAAAATTCCTGGTGTGCCGGTGTGCATCACCAAAAATTTCGATGTGCTGGTGTGCACAGAAAAATTCCTTTTCTGAAGGAGCAGGGTGCATTCCCATGCACTTAGGCCCGAAATCTTCGGCGTGCACTCAACGCTCAAGTCGGCCTGCCAACGTACATACTAATAGAAATTTTGCTCGGCGTACCCAGAATAATAATAATACATATACAAAATATATGGTTTCTGGTGTACATATACGAAAGTACAGCGTAACTTCGGCGTACGTTCTACGTGAAATCTTTTTTGTTGGGGCCTGTACTAATAATAATTTTGAAATGCATTATTTTAATAAAACGTAATACAAACAATTTAACGATTATTTTATTTTCTAAATTATCACTGTGATAAATTGTATGGGGCCACGCCCTGCTCCACCCACATAACTTGCCACACCCTAATCTGCCTGGTGTGCAGTTGCTTTTAGAGAAAAATATCTCCGGTGTGCACATGCCATACTCTGCAGTCTGGCTCAAACCAAGCGGAGAACCACATTCGTGTCCAAAGCTATGCATGTTTAAGTTTTGTATTTGATTGCTAGATAAAGGAAATATCGACAAAAGTTTAAATCTTAGAGATTTGAGCCGGGTTGGCTCGGAGCGCAAGAAAATAGGGAAATGCAAGAAAATGGGGCAAGAAAATAGGGAAATCGAATATATGACTAAAATAGGCCAAAGTAATGCATAAATATATTAGATATTGTGTCTAGTAATTAAATGATGCATTTGCAATTAATTTTTCGCCAAAAAAACTAAGTATGAAGTGTTTTTCATACTTTTTGTGCCGATATTTCTTGCGAGAATTAGGCCCTCAAAATATTCATGAGTGGATATGAAAAATAGGCTGCCAACCGCGCGGAAACGGAAGACAGGAGGAAAATGTGCGCGCGGGAAACGCGGAAGGCTTGAGATGACGTTCAAGGTGCAAAAATACTTCATAAAACTTTTAGTTCTGCAGTAATCTCTGTCTGATTCGAACTCTATGGGGGAATCCAAATTTGTTCGAATTACAGAAAGTTCGCATTATACGAGTTTTCATTTAAGTGCCATATTTTACCCCTAGTTACCCCAGTATCTCCGTTTTAGGGCCATCAACTATACTTTGATGACCATTCTTATGGACTAAAGGCATTTTAAAGAAGCAAAACAGTTCATTAGTTATTATAATAGAAAAAAAATATATGGATTAAGTCACAACATGGAAAATTGTTTTGCAACACGTCCATTACTGCCTTTGTCTAAGTGCACCACAACTTTGTCATCTTTGAGCACACCCACGGCATATTTATCCGTTAGGTTCTCTGGTTGTCTTTTAGCTTCTAAAGCTTCATTAATTACTGGTCTTCATACACTTTGGTTCACGTGATAACCTTTTACATGAGATAAAACGCTCCAATTTTTGTAAAAATAACTGGCAGTTCAGCATCGACAGGAATTGCAATTTTGTTTATTGGCCTTAATACCTCCTTTGCATCTTCAATGAACTTGACAGGTTTAGGTACTTTAATTAGTGCCATTGATAAAGTTCTACTGATCAGATCTGACTTCTAAAAAATGCCACGCTTAAACAGCGTTGCAAAAATCACTGTCTGGTACCCTTTACAAGTCTCTGTAAGTCAATTTGCGCCAATTTGCCTATGAGGCAAGCTTCAATAAGGCTCGCCAGAGGCCATAGCAAAAATAAAGAAGTTATGTCATCAGGTGATAAACTGAAATAAACGCAAAGTTCGAATTACAGAGGGTTTTTTTCTGACGGGACAAAATAATGGTCGAACTACAGAAAGTTCGAATTACAGAGGTTTTTTATAAGGGTTTGTCAGGAACTTTTCAAGGGACAACAGAATTTGGTTCGAATTAGTAAAAGTTCGAATTACACGAGTTCGAATTAGACAGAGTTGACTGTATGTATGTTGTATAGAGTCAAAAAACTTTCAACATAACAAAACAAAATGTCAGCAAGAAAATGAGGCAATGGTAAAAAGTGCACCATTAAAATTATCTAAAATTATCTTCCGTTTCCGCGCGGTTTGCAGCCTCTTTTCCATATCCACTCATGAATATTTTAAGAGCCTAATTCTCGCAAGAAATATCGGCAGCAAAAAGTATGAAAAACACTTCATACTTGGTTTTTTGGCGAAAAATTAATTGCAAATGCATCATTTAATTACTAGACACAATATCTAATATATTTATGCATTACTTTGGCCTATTTTAGTCATATATTCGATTTCCCTATTTTCTTGCCCCATTTTCTTGCATTTCCCTATTTTCTTGCGCTCCGAGCCACAACGGTTGAGAGATTTTGCTTTTTTCTTGACTTTCTGCATTGTCCTTGACCGGGCTGCTGGGGGGGGGGGTGGGTGAGTGGGCTACGCCCCTTTCCTCCCGTAGAGGGCGTCGATCTGTGTTCTGATTCGATATTTTTGGTTTATATTTTTACGATGCTTTGTTCCTAACAGGCTACTGGGTCATTTTCATTGAGGTTATCTGCTCGCAAAAGATGTAGACTGTATGAGACTTGCCCCAAGGATCTTCAAGTATCACTTAGAAAAATTGTCAGCAAACAAGACCTACTTCAAGGGTGGGAGCAACTTAATTCACAATTTCTATCATCACACCAAGCTTACCATAATACACACTTTTTACACAGAACCCATTTATCAGGAACCTACATGTAGAATGCCCAAAAATTTATAGAACTCTATCTATCTATCTATAAATTTACTGCACAGAAACCTACAATTAGATTATTACGTACCATCCATACCACTAAAGGCAAAATCCCAGTGAACTGTCCAAAATTGAACAATTTTATTATTAAGACTTAAATCAGAAATATTACATTCTTTACCTGAAGAGTTTAATTTTTTGATTAATTGCTATTTTTCCAGGCATGTCTTTGTTGGCTTTTCAAGAGATGGGAAATATCTGCTATCCTATCAGTGCAGACTTATCGAGGCTGTAGACAGAATCATTTTGTCTCTAAAATACGAATATTCATTACATTGGTGGGAGTTTCATTACAAGGCTCCAGCAAAAATGGTAATTTCTGCCAGTTAATTTATCCAATGCCCAATTGTAGTGGTGTTTTTATCCTAGCAAAAAGCATTTGTATTCAGTGGCTTCATTTCTTCAATGAATTTTCCTTTATAGGTTCACACTGTGCCTTTATTTGTTGATGAAAATATTGATATAGCATTGCATTTGTTGATTTGTCAACCTCCTTGCGGAAGGTTTGTCATTGTCCATGGCAGTATGGCTTGGTAAGTAACGATTCATTTTCAAGCATCATTGCAAACATTTTTACAAGCTCTGTTTTCTGCCAGTGTTGCCAAGATTTACCAATTGAGATTTTCTTCGCTACTGAAAGACTATCGCTCATACTAACAAACAAAACAGTAGTTAACAAAACACTGGTTATATCCATGTGGGTAGTAGAACGTAAGTGGGGTGGATGGGAGCTATAATCCCCTAATACCAGAACCAGAAGTCAAATTTATTATCTGGAATATCTTCTACAAAATCCCTTGAAATAGAACTGTTTTTCTTTAATTTTTATAAAACTGATGCATGCTTGGTGCTTTGCTCCTGTGTAGTGTATATGTTAGATAGTGTTCAGTGCTTAGTATTCAGTGCTTAGTATTTAGTGCTTAGTACTCAGTGCTTACTGCTGAGGGCTCAGTGCTTAGTGCTAAATGTGGCTGGTTTGGTTGTTGCATATGACCTAAGCATTGGTCAGTGCTTCCGAGAGGGGGAATCAACAGGGAAAACTACTTCAGGAACAGATCTCGTCTCCATCTGCCACTTACTCTGGGTTCTTGGTTTGGCTCTGATGTTTAAGATAGAACATGCAATCTCAGTTTAGTAAAGATTGCTACCTAATGACAGTTTGCAGCATTTGCCATGTTGCCTCTAATTAGACACTAATTATCATCCTTAAATGTGTGTGTTATTCTAAGTGTATGTGTTTCTATATCGTGTAGGTCTGTTTTTGTCGCACCCTACCGTAAGACTGTATGTTTCGTGTAGTTGAAACTGTATGCGTCATGTATTGTGCATTTTGTGTTGTGTTGTACGAATATACAACATTATGTATACTCGTACAACATGATTTGTACGTTATGTATATGTGCGGGAATACAAGTTAGTTCAGTTGCTGATTGAAGCAGAGCGAGCAAGTTGTGTATTTCTGTGCGATACCTGGCGGACCCGGGAACGTTACAGACAGTTCATTTCTAGTTTCAATTTTCAGCTCGTTGACATTTTTTGTTTTATTCAACAGGAAGAGAGATGAGTCGGAGTCAAGCTCTTCTTGTTACGTCACGATAGCTCCGTGTCCAATGCGAAATCCCGCAAAGACCAACGCCGAAAGATCCGATATTCACAAGAAGGGCTCTGCAATCCACTTAAGATACGATGTAATGCTGCCCAGTTCGCCATTCTTGCCTTCGGTTAGCTTGAAACTGTGCGATACTATTCTCTTGAACTTTGGTGACAGGATTTGTGCCGTGAGGTGGTTCGATAGAACTGTCGACGCACTGAAGTGTAGTGGAGTGCAAAACAGAGGCGGGTTGCTAAGAAATTGCCTTTGCTTGCAAGCAAAATGCGCAAAGAGACATGGAAGTGAAGTCTCCTATCCTTCAAATGATCTCCACCTTGGGAATGGTGATGTCAATTCATTCAGTAGCTCACGAGAGAACGCAGTAGAGACTCTATCACAATTTTGCAATGCTTTGGGAACTGAAACAACTCCGAGAAATAGCTGCAAATCAAGGAATGGTTCGGAAGTGAGAGGTGATGGTCCTGTCAGTTCTGCAGACGATATTAGCTGCTTTGTGAATTGCACTTGCACGGAAAATAAAGCAACAAATGCTCGTTGTAAAGTTCAAGCTTCGAATGCCTTAAACATGGCTGGATATTCGTCATCAAATGGCTACTCTCGCCCTGTAACTAATAGCAAAGAAACTAATTCCGATTCTTGTGCAAATGGATCTTTGAAAGTCAACCATTCGTCGAATGGCGTTGCCTCTTTAATTACCGATGGCTCTTATTATGCTGATGCCTCGTGTAGCTATGTTGCCTCTTCGAATCCTTATGTCTCTTCGAAGGTTGATATTAACGCATGTTCATATCTTGACACTTCTTTGAAAGTTAATGTTCCTTCGAGTTCTGATGCTACTTTGGAAACTGCTGCATCTTCAGATGCCAATGCATCTTCGGATGCCAGTGTCTCTTTGGATGGCAGTGCATTTTTGAATGCTGATGCCTCGTTTTCAAACAGCAGCAACCTCGGCTCTTCACACAGCCGATCAGAACATACGTCACGTTACATCGATTCTTATCGTCATGGCAACAGCGGGGAAGGCCAATCAATACCTGATCACATTTTTGACTGTACGAGCGTGCCTGTTAAAGTCACTACGATTGATGGAAGCACAGATTTGCAGCTGATTAGCAGCCACAAATGCCGCGAGGGTGAGGTTGGTGTTGAGGCAGAGGGCGAACAAGGCACGCAAGCAGTTGAAGTTGCAGATTTGATAGTTGAACAGTCTATATTCAATGCCGAACAGTTTCTTTACTGTCAATTTCAATCGCATGAATCGACGAATCATCATTTCGTATCCCTTGAAGATTACGACTTGCAAATTGTTCAGGTAAAAGGTCCTTTGTCAAGTCAAGATTTGCTTCAAGTCTATGTGCGAGGCTTGGAACTGCGGAGGAGGGAAACTGGGAATTGAGGCTATCCCTTTTACTTCTTTTCTCACTTTACCTCCTCCCCAATTCCCAACCCCCGCAGAAGACTTGAATCGAGTCTATTTGACAAGTCACTGGAATGTCGAACAGCCAGTGGGTGATGATATTGTTTGAGCTATCAATGCTATACGAGGCCACAGTGAAGTTATTTGAGGCCACAGTGAAGTTAAGTGCCCTGATGAAGAGTTCCACTGAAGTTCTATATCACACTCTTATACATTTACCGTCATGCTTCCAATAAATGCCCCCCCCCCGAATCGAATATACACCCCTTCTAAAAATCAAGAAATTCATAACAGTCTTGGGCGTTTATTTACGGACATTCTTATTCAACTGATGAATTTGATTCAGATTTCTCTTTTCTTCATATAGGCTTGCCCATTCACCGAGGAAGTGGTCATCTTGATGAAGGCACTGGTTACCATGACAGGGGACGATGCGCATAGTAAACTTTCCAGTTATTTCACTGGTTTTGTCTTCTCATGGAATCCCCGGTCTGGCCATGTTCATATTTTCAACCAGCAACATCCGATCATAAAAAGTCCGAAACCCAAATGGAAGTAAGTCTGTGGTTTTAGGCCGCTATTTTATTATCGTAATTTGCATTCGTAATGAAACCAGTTGGCTTAGACTTACATTACGTCCCAGTGCCTCGCTCGCAACTCGCTCAACACAAGGGAGCAAAAACGAACGAGACACAGGGACGCAATGTAATGAGTCTACAGTTGGCTGTGCTGTGGTTGTGAAGTTCCCGGCAATTCAATTCAATATCGAGCATGCAAGCTAGAAGTATTTGCTTGCTTATTGAATTGAATCCTTTTGCAGCATAAACCAACTCGGGAAGCAAAGAATGCTACAGTATTCTTTGTGGACCTCCATTGGTGGCCACCTGTATACAAGGAACACCTTCGAGTATGGGTATTTTTGTCCATAAAGTTTCCCCCAAATAATCATCTCTTTGCAATAGTGACCCCCATTCAATGGACAAAGGCATCCGTTACAGCATTCACTGTACACCTTATCGAGAACCGATGGTAATTTATAGTATGAAATGAAGCACTTCAAGGGACCAGGATGAAGTTTTGCTTTTTAGAGAAGACCCTTTACGAATTCTGTTTTTGACCACGAATCATTGGATATTGCAAAGAAGAAGGCAAGGTGTCTTCTGAGCGCATATCCAGATGTTTAGTTTGCTCTGCTGAAATAAGATGCTCGTTACTTTTATTCAATGAGACTTATCTCATCGCATTGATAATCACACAAAGATGTGATGAGTTTTGAGCATGCTTAATGAGAACTTATTGGTAGTTGATTATTTTTGTCTTCAGGTCTACGTCGCAGTCGGGGTTACGCGGCCTACAAGAAGCGATCGAGATGAGAAGAAGATGCTTTTGGCCTTCCAACTTGAATGAGAGCATTCTCGCCTTGTCGAACCATACTGTTTTCTCGTCAAAGTCCAAAGAGTATTTATTGCATCCATTTCTACCACTTGCCATTGTCACGTGATGCTGTAAGTTGTTGTTGATGTTGTTGTTTTGTAAATTTGAATTTCCGTGAGTAATAGAGCTAAAGTCTTTCAATTTGGCATGAAAATTTTTGTGTTTTGGTACTGAAAGTTTTTTAATCGGTTTTTTCTTTTTTGGGAAACTAGAGTTACCTTATTGTTCTGAAGATGGGCATTTTTGGGTATAAACCCCATATCCTCTCGTAAGAAGTCAAAATCAAAAATTACAATCTGTCCCAAAGAAAAGTTAGCGAAATTCTTTACATTAAAGTCAAACCAAAGTCAATCGCCATTTTTGTAAAAATTTTACAAGAAATTTATTTTACTAAGATTTATAAAACTTGTTTTTAAACAAATAAATAAACAAAAATAAACAAATAAAGAAAAATTTATAAACAAACAAATAACAAAACAAATAACGTGTAAGTGTGTTTATTATGGTTTTTATTAGCAACGTAATAAAAATATGAAACTACCGAAATATAATTTATCGTATAACACACGGGACCTCATTAAATAATTGGCTCAAAACACAAATAATCGGAAAAATGAAATTTTACACCAATACTTCCTCCTTTTAGTGGATTCTGCTAAAATTCTTATTGAATCCCGAGTGTTATATCCTAAACTAAATTTCATTTTGGTTGATTTCCATTCATGTTTAACACTCACGCGCGCTAACTAATTAATTAATATATTTAATTACTTTTGGGAGCTTTCACCTCACATCTGAGGTCTCCTCAGCCAACCCTTGACTGAGGAGACCTCAGATGCGCTGAAATTTTATATTTTTTTAGTTATCCTTGAACCTATTAGTCAAGTTTCTTAAATATTTGGCCATCCTAATTTTCTAGTTTCTTATAAACAAGTTTCTTACAAAAAACCATAGACATAGGTCTATAATATTATCTCTATGCGAAAAACGTGTAATTTTCTTGAAAGTTTTTAGAAGTCAATTGCATTGGTCAATTGTTATTGTATACCGCTGCGGTGCGCAGCTTTAGCCCACCTTTTTAGAATAACCATAGTAACACGTCTTCTGTTCGAAAGATTCAAATCAAGTCGCAGTGTTGTTGAACGAGAGGATGGAAGGCAAATGGCTGTGGGGGTTGAACCTCCTCCAATGGAAGTGAATAACAATCCGCGAAATGAAGAAATCCAGATGACGAAGACTTCTGAAGAAGTTGATGCCAATGATAAACAAGAAGATACGCTTACACCGTATGAACAATTAACCCACGACCTTGCCCACGATGAGAAAATCGCGAAGGAAATTTCAAGTGGAAAGCGAATTGGGTTTTATCGTATTCGAGGAGACCTTGGTAGTGGAAACTTTTCTCAAGTTAAACTTGGATATCATTGCTTGGCAAAAGGTATATTCGTTCAGTATTTTGTTTTTCTATTGCTGGTATTTACTTGCGATTTATTGCATGTAGGCCTAAAGTTTTGAAAACAATTTCGCTTGGCGATATACATAAATCGTAATGTTTTTACATCTCTCTTGCGACAAATTCCTTTGAACGACATGGCAGTAAAAGCGAAAAATTGTTAAAAAATTCAATGCTTGCTAATATATTTTGTCCGGAATTTCCGTCGTGGGTTTATTTATTGTTTTCTCGTAAAAATAAATTGACTACGACGCTTCGCGATTTTGTGGATTCAGTTCTCAAATCATTTGCGAATCTGAGTAATTTCTCATTCTGTTTTCATCTTTTCTTTCAGAGAAAGTGGCGATAAAGATTTTAGATAAGACGAAATTAGATCAGAAAACTCAAAGACTTCTATCGAGAGAAATTTCTTGCATGGAAAAACTTCGACACCCAAATATTATAAGATTATATGAAGTTATAGAAACAATTACAAAATTATACATGATCATAGAATATGCTAGTGGTGGAGAATTGTTCCATAAGATTCTCAACGAAGGCAAGTTGCCTGAAAGACTGGCAAAAAAGTATTTCTCACAAGTTGTGTCTGCAGTTCAACATATGGTATGATTCTTTAATTTACAGCTTATTATCTAATTGCCAATACAGTGCTGATAAACGTATCTCCAAGCCAGAGTTTAAAACTATTTGGGATTTGGAGCTAGTGGATCATGAGCTAATTATGATATGACCTCGTATTTCATCTTTAGAAATCTAAAGAAATTGTCTTTTGGAGAAAATGACATTCTTGTCAACCAACATAACGGGTCTTCTTTTACTTTTTTGAAATTTCATGTTATCCCAATGGTGTATTATTTTTTAAAGCTGCTATGTTTCTCGAAGAGGTTTATGATAATCATCTCCTTTAACTGTTTCCATCTGCTGAAATTTTGATCAGATTAAGTTTGGGAACTTTGTTGTGTTGGGAACAGAACAATATGTTGCTTGATATATTGAGATCTCTTCTATGTGAAATTCAGAGCTGCTAAGGATTAACATTAGGGCTTTCCTTATTCAATGATTTTTAGAATTCTCAATACCAAAGAAATTAATGAAAGAAAGTCAACATCAGAACAAATTGAACAATTAATAAATCTAAGATTGAATCTAAATCCATAACTTAACATAACAACTGTAGTGAAATCATATCAAAGCCCAATAGACATTTGATCTTGTTAAGTTTTTTTGTTTTTGAAATTGTTTTTCTGAAGCCTTTTCTTTACTGAATTTTTGTGTCCCATGCTGTTAACATGGAACAAAAGGTAGTCGTTTATTAACTTGCTTTCATCAAAACCACCTCTATTCAATCACTTTCTGGTCTACCTGTCAAGAATACATTTATTGATCCTCCTGAAAACCACCATTATTCACTTGTACGAATTTTCCTTCGGTTTACTTTGAAGGTAAAAAAAGAATACTTTGCATTATTGATATCGAACGAATTTCTCTTGAGGCTTCTCAGGCAGCGACCGCATTTAGCATAACCCCATGACGACTTAAAGTTATTGAATAAGATTTCTAAACACTTGTTAATTATTAAAGCTTTCACCTACATGCACTTACCATCCTTTGATTTTCTTTTCGCAAGCGATTTACAAGTAATTTGGCCTATCTGGATGAATTAATTTTTAAAAGATTCACTTTGCATGTTGGATTATTTTATCGCTATTTCGATTTCAACGAGCAATCTACTTTCTCTGTAATGATAAGGAGCCAACTGAGCGTCGCAAATCAGGGAATTGAAGATCAATATTACCTTAATAATTTATATTAGTTCATTGAACCACAGAATCTCTATTCTGTGATTGAACAGACGTGTTTGCTGGTAATTCTCACACCGTAAAAAACAAACACTTTTCTTCAAGCTGGTGAATTGCGCCACTTCTGAAACATAAGAAATGTAGCAAACGACAAAGCAGCTCAAATCGTATTGCTGTTCGTGTCTAACTGTATATAACGTTTTTGAGAACAAAATTTATGAGTTTTTGCGCCGCACGCAAGATTTAAAGTCTCTATAATTTGAGCCTTTATATTTCATGACCTCAACAAGGCTACTATTTGAATTACCAACAGTTTCTTTATTTTTTCTGCCTACTTTTGGTTTCTCGGACAGTAGTTTTTAGAAAATGATACAAAAGCCCTAACAAATTCTTAAGAATTTGAGCTCGGAAGCTCTCTGATGCCTAAAGAAACTGGAGCTCTCTCACCACTGTCGAGGTATAATCAAATCGGGATTGCACTGGTAGTATCTGAGATATCCCCCTGTTTATCGCGATAATCTATACAGCGATTACACTAGTACATGCTGTTGATCCCGGGTGTAAGATATATCATCATTTTTCTTTTCTTTTCTCTGCAGCATGACAGTGGCGTAATTCACCGAGACATCAAAGCCGAGAATGTATTCTTGTCCAACCTCGGTGTGGTGAAGCTTGGCGATTTCGGATTCAGCACTGTCTCATCTCAAAACGAGGCTCTCAGCACGTTCTGCGGTTCGCCGCCTTACGCCGCTCCCGAACTCTTCAAAGATGACAGCTACATCGGCTCGTGCGTCGACGTTTGGGCCTTAGGCATCCTTCTCTACTTCATGGTATGCGGAATGATGCCCTTTCGCGCCGAAACCGTCGGAAAACTGAAACGCAAGATTCTCGAGGGAACGTACACAATTCCCGACTACGTGACGGACAGCTGCAAGTTTCTAATCAAACAAATACTTAGGCCGGTTGCTAGTGATCGGTTTACGATCTACGAAGTGATGCGCTGTTTGTGGTTGGAGGGGATTGAATTCCCGAAAACCCATCGCAAGTTTGAAAAAAAGCCGTCGCTACAATCGTCTTCATCGTCGATGGAGGAACGCGAGGCGAATAAGAGTCTGCGATACATCGGCGTGCCAACTGAACTCATCGAAAAAGCATCAAGTGACGCAAAGTGTAATGTCACAGGCACTTATCGCATATTATTGCATCAGATTCAGAGGCGGAATTTTGAACGATTTATCGCCAACGTTCAAGCAGCCAGGCGGGAAAAGGAACGACCGCGCGCTAACACTCTCGAGTATGCGTCGCCTGAAGCAAAGCCCAGCGCTGGACAGAAGTCGAAGTTTTGCGTCATTTTATAGAGAATCTCACAGGCTCTCGTGCAAGTTTTCTTAATATACAACGCTTAACAGCTCTAACAAGTTTTGGACTTGTGCTGCGCCCAGCAAAGCAGTATTTCGTCAGCGTAAAGACCGCTCTCTGATTTATGTCGAGTTTTGTACACAATGTTCTTCTTTCCTCTCAAGTTCAAATCCAGATGTCTTCTGCGTCAGTGACATGCGCTCACAAAAGGAGCTGTCCGTTGTGAAAAAGGCTGGCAGTGAAACGTTGGACCAAACATTTTCAAATTTTTGTATTAGTTTTATTGTTTGATTTTGTTTTTCACACATTTTATTCCAAGACATGCTTGAATATTATTTTCAAGCAACTGTACATAACAATGTTTTGGAAAGGAGAAAGCTTGGCATATCCATGTGCTGTAAGGAAACTACAATATAGGACAAAGGTCTCTGGGATACCTGAAAATTTCATTAGATAATGCTATGTTTCTCTACACTTTGTTCCCTGTGAGCAGAATGCGACCCCCCCTATTCCCCCAAAC
Source organism: Sanderia malayensis (assembly GCA_013076295.1). Classification (NCBI taxonomy): domain Eukaryota; kingdom Metazoa; phylum Cnidaria; class Scyphozoa; order Semaeostomeae; family Pelagiidae; genus Sanderia; species Sanderia malayensis. The sequence continues at coordinate 3,969,061 of RQOL01000618.1, read as the reverse complement.
AATGTTGTTTTGTGCACCAGTCTTTTCTCATCGCCGCACCAAAAGAATTTCGGCGATATTGAATACAACCGACTCTAGAGACAACATTGTTTTGGGGGGAGGGGGTGAAGTATGTGTGTAAAACTTGCAAAACTTCAAGGTGTTCCAGGACTTTTATCCCCTATTGTAGATGGCATCCCAGCAAGCATTGCGCCAACCCACAATCCACTGCATACTCTTAAGCCTAGCGCACACGGACGATTTTTGTCGCCAAGGTCGGCGATTTTTGTCGCTGACGACAAAAATCGCTCGTGTGCGGTAGTGAAAGACTGGCGATTTTTATCGTCAGCGACAGATTTTCAATATCAAACATGTTAGATATTTTTTTTCGTCGCTGGCGACAAAAGACAAAAATCGCTCTGTGTGCGGTATTGAGAGACAAAAATCTTTGCGTCAGAACGTCAAGATCCAATCATCGCGTTCCTATTTGACATGTGACTCAAAGAAAATGGCGGATAAAGATGTGTGGTCAGAGGAAAAAGAAGGGATGTTCTGAAAAATGAATTCTGAAATTCTGAAAAATCGCTACGTGTGCGGGGTTGCAACAAAATTTCTTGGCGACAAAAATCGCCGGCCTTGGCGACAAAAATCGCCCGTGTGCGCTAGGCTTTAGCGTCAAACCTTTAATTTTTTTTTATTTAATTGGTTTTATTTCCACGTGTTCTATGCCAAGCTTATGACAAATAAACAATTTTGTAAATAGCCAGCATTTTTTAAAGGATGCATTTTCGTACTAACCGGCCACTAACAACTAAGTTGTGTGTGATGTTTTGACAATACTTGCCAACAGTCTAGGCCTATTTATTTTTCCCAGGTGTACTATTTAATGTGACTTAAATTGCACTCCAATTGAATTCAAATACGCGTGTTGTTCAAATGTTTTGCTGTGAATTTCTTTTGTCCTTTTCTTCCACATTTTTATCTTGAATGCGAGCTTGCGAAATTGCCTTCTTAAGCGTTTCTCTTGACATTTTGTCAGGTGCTGTTTTGTTTTCCCTGCATGACAACTGTATATACAATTTTTATAAACATGCGACCTTCACATGACGACTATTTTATTCCAAAATTACTTTATACCAAGCCTAATTCTCTATGTCAAAGAGACCGCACAGTTTATTTTGAGTAACCATGGACACATTTTAAATGCATATTTTCATGAGAGAGCTGTTACTTTCCAGAACAGTAGTACCAGACCAGAATTTTCTTCGCAGTTCCCTCAGTTTCGGTGCCAAAAAAATCCCTGACATTTTTAGCATTATATCTTGGTAGAAAATTCCATACTCTGAACTTTACTGAACCCTTTAAATAACCCAGCTATAATACTGAAATTTCCTAATTAACTGAATAACCGATAACAACTTTTTTGTAAAAAAAACAACACGGGTATTTGACCATTTCTCTGAATCAGTTTGTGTTTTTAACTTCATTTGCGGTTCAGAATTTAACTCGAGCACACCACAAAAGCCGTAGCCAATGAATCAATTTTAATTGCCGCTAAATTCCCCTTCTTCGATAAATTGGAACTTCCCCACATGTTGCCAAAGATTTCTAGCTGTTTTTCTTTCTATTTTGAACCGCGATTTTGAATGCCTTTCCCTCGGAGCTCGGCTGTGAGTCCTTAAAACACTCATCTAGTCACGATTTAACAGCCTCCCCGCCAAGAATAAGTAATAGCTGGCATCAAAATTAATACCGTACCGTGAGAAGTTGCACATGAATAAAGAATATTGAAAATTATATGTATTCTTCGTTACTTTCGTTATTTATATATGTTTCGCTTCATATATATTTCGCTTTCTGCTTTAGCAGCAACACTTTCGTTTACCTTACCAGACTCACTCAAATGCAAGTGAGTTTTATTATGCGTGACGTCAGAGACCGCGCTTCTGGACTGGAGGACTGAGATCTAACCATGCAGATTCCTGGATTGCTTGGTGACAAATGGCCTAGTCAAAACAACTGTTCTAAATGTTCAAAAGAGTCAAGTATATGCTGCATATATAAGAGGTATTGATTAATTAGAGCTGAGAGATGACTTCCAGGTACGAAATAGCTCTTGCTTGTTTTATTTTGCATTTAATTTTCTAAATTGCTGTCGAAATCTAGATTATCTTTCCTGTTTATACTGGACGAACGAAAGTGTGGCCTTTTTCGAGTTCGATTTCTCAAGTGTGCACTGTGCAGAAGAAATTTTGTTGAATATCAAGCGTGCACGTGAAACTTTTGATATTGTTAGGTGCTGTGTTTTAATTAATTTATTGTTAAGTTTAATTAATATGATGAAAATTAATTCAATACCTCGACTCTCGACTACACGTTTTTTTTTTATAAGAAACCGGTTTATAAGAAACCTAGATCTAGACACCCAAAAATTTAAGAAACTTTTAGAACTACAAGGAAATATTTAAGAAACATTAGAAATTTCGGAAACACGTTTTTCCTTTACGGGTTGAACAAATGTCAACTACAGTAAGTGTGTTTTATGTGCAAAGCATAACATTGTCTCGGCTCCACATGACGATTTTTCACATTGACGATTTTTCTTTGTTATAATACTAATATTTTGCTACATCCACGTTTTTTTCTTCGTTTTCACTGCAAATTTTTTCATTAAATTAAGAAACTTTTAAGAAACTTTTAGAACTAAATTGTGGCTAAAAATTAAGTAACTTTTACTACTAGGCCTTGCGCCAGGTTTCTTATAAAAAAAAAAACGTGTATAGGGGCACATGCCACGCCCCCTTTATCGCGTGGGCGTGGGACCACGCCCCTTTTGAAAGTGCACAGGGACACAAAAAGGAGAAATCTCGAGTGTGGTGCATTAATTAGCCAACTTTCTAGACTGGAAGTTCAAGAGGCTAATAATAATAACAGTAATAATAATCAATATTTATACAGGAAGGAACGGAATGGGATAACCTATTCAGCAAATACAATACATACTGGTATCAAATATCATTTTAAATAAAAAGAAAAAACCAAAATCTAATGGGTCTACACCAAAATAAATTTTTATTAAAAATATTTATTTATGAGAGATAAAAATAGGAAACCAGGTTTCTTCTTTTTTGGTATTGCCCATCATATCGTCATAGTAATGCCTATTGTGGATGTAACCCGATACAAACTGTGGCCACCCCATTCCCTGCCCCCGAAGGAGAATTATCACCCCCCATATTACTTCCCATACTTTTACCTCCCTATGATGCCTTCACGTCATCAACTTTCACCACATTAGCACTGGTTTCACCCCATTCATGCAATTTTGAGAGCCTCTTTCCAACCCAAACTATTTCCATCTGTACAGATCAGAAAAAACTCTCTGGGATATCGCAATTGAAGAAAGAAACAAGCTTGAGAAGATGGAAAAGCAAGGTGTGTGTATTGAAACAATTATGACCTGGTTTTTACATGGGAAATTAGATATCAGTGCAGAGGAGGCAGTGTTTTAAATTGATGTTTTCTTTCAGGTCAATGTGACCCAACCAACTCTGCAATCGAAAACAATATGCTGGTCTGTGGAAGTGCTGAAAGTGTAAGACCTTTGCATTTAGTTTAGTTCAATTAACAGGAATTAACAGATTTTTTAGCATTTCCCTGTGATTGTGACAGCATTGTTCGTCTGATTCAGGGAAAGACATCTATCATTCTGCGATTTCTCGACAGGTGATGTTAGTTTTTTTCTCACACAATTGTCGATTATTTGCCAACCTCTCTGATTAGAGTTTTGATTTTTTGTTTTGTTTTTGTAGAGATGAGAAACCAAAGCCAACTGTTGCCTTGGATTATACTTTTGCACGAAGAGCTAAGGGCCATAACATGGCAAGCAATGTTTTTTTGCATTTTTTTATCCTTTCATATTCTTCATCTAATTTTTGCAAAATTCTTATGACCTCCAACTTTTTTGCGACTTCTTTTGGCTTTGTACAATGGTTTGAAATAAAACAACATGTTGCTCAATGCATTCAAGTCTTTTCTATGTGAAATTCAGAGCTGCTAAGGATTAAAGTTGGGGCTTTTAATATTCAATGATTTTTAGAATTCTTAATAAGAAAGAAATTAATGAAAGAAAGTTAACATCAGAACAAATTGAACAATTGATAAATTTGAGATTAAATCTAGATCCATAACATCATAACTTTAGTGAAACCATTTGTATTCTTAAGCTCTTTTGAATTCTGTCATGGCCTTCCACATTCTCCTTATATTTTTCCATTATCCCTAATTGCTTTCTCAGACCTCTAGCATCCTTTTGCGACATTTTAATTGCTGTTTAAACCTCCAAGAGCCAAAGTTCTTTCTTTTCTTCTATTATCTTTAATTCCTTTCTTAAATATTACATATTTTTATGCATCCTATTACTTTTTTTTGAAGTACTGTCCCTTCTAATATCTCTCACATCTTTTCTAATACTCTCAAATTCATCATTTGCATCACATCTTGATCTGTGACTCCGTCCCCATCTCTTACTTCATGCATAATTGTTTTATGATCTCTTAGACTTGTCCCCCATGGCCTTCTGCAACCAGACACCCTTCTAAGACCTCTTGTATCTTACTAATTTTCTTTTCCTTTTTGCTAGCTAAAAGACGTTTGTCACATTTGGGAGCTTGGAGGTGGCACATCCATATCTCAGCTTGTCGAAGTTGCAATAACTCCAAAAAATATCAGGTTAGTTGAGCTTCATTTGTAAAGCAATGTCTCGATTAACACCCTTTGTACTTTGTACCTCGATTAAAGCCCTTTGTATTTTATTGATTCTAGCATCAATTCTATCCTTAGTTTATTTTTTCATATCAATTCTCGATTCACATATTGATTCCCTTTTTCATTTCTTCTTTTCACAGCAACCTTTCTGTTGTCATGGTATTAGATTTGTCGAAGCCAAACTATCTGTGGCAGACACAAGAAGTTCTCATGAAGCAGGTAGACTTTTCAGTGATATCAAAGCAGCGAAGTTGCTTTCGAGATATGAAATTTTTGTTGCTTGCTTTATCCATTACTGTGATCGATGCACTGTATCTAATATAACAGACATCTTTAACCAACGAATAAATATTTCGATCTTAAAAGTTTTTAAGTTCGTCATCGATCTCTTTGCAAATTGAACCTCTATACAGTTGACCAAATCATTAAATGTCTGTTATATGGAGTCTTCACTGTACAAGACTTTATACAATTGTTTACATTATTGATTTTTTGTTTGATTTTCTAAACAGATTCGAAGCTGCATTAATCGAGCCATAAAAGAGGCTTCAAAAGAAGAACCAAAGTTAGTATTATTTTTTGTGTCAAGTAGGTCTCTTTTTTCCTTAATTTTAAATTTCGCTTGAAACTGTTATTAACTAGAATTCTGGCAGTGCAACGTTGGACCAAAGGCTGGCAGTGCAACGTTGACTGATAGGTCAACGTTGCACTGCCAGAGTGCTAGCTTGGTATCACAAAATGTCAGTGCATTCTATCGACTACCAACTGCAGACAAAGCAGATATTATATCCAGATTATTTATCGATAATTATGTAATGAATGTTTTGGAACTGACATGTGTTAGAAAAAACTTGCGTAGAATCGTAAAGTACCAACTGCGTGTGACGTCATAGTTGTAGTAAAATTCAATGAATGCCATTGAAAAATAAGGAGATCGTTTTGCTTGCGAGGAATATGCATCATTATTGCTAATATACTTTATCATTCAGCATTTCTAAAGTCCAAAATGGAAAGACTTGGGAACGCATTGGCGTGAATCATACAGTAAGCTGGATAGGTTTTCTTTTTTAATGGAAAAGTGAGATTTTTCATGGCTTTTATTTTATTGCATTGCTATTGATGATTTTAAACGTATGCTTATTCTGAGGATAAAAGCATGCTTGAACCATTGCCAGTTCCTTTTGTTATTATTGGAAGCAAATTTGATGTTTATCAAGTATGAAATCCATTTATTTTTCTTATATATTTACTATCAAAATATTTACTATTTACTATCTTATATGTTTCTTATATATTACTATTTACGGAATTTCTATTCGTTATTTGCTTTTTGTTTGCTTTTTGACAAAACTTCGCCCGTTCTGATAGGAGCTGGAGCCAGAAAAGAAGAAGATGCTATGTAAGACGCTGAGATTCTTAGCCCACAAAAATGGTGCAACTTTACAGGTAATTTCTCTTGGCTAAAGCACGTTAATTTCCTTCATCAAACTGCTATTATTACTTTCCATCTTGCTCCTATTTTTCACTGTCCTTCTTGCCTTTTTCTCGTTTAGCGTTTCTACTTCTCTTATCTTTGCATTCTCGTTTTTTTTATTAATGTATCTTTTTGTTCTATTTCTGTACCCATTTTGTCTTTTATTACAACTCGTTCCCTGCGTCTTTTAATGTGTATTTGTGTCTTATTTAATGCCTTTTTTCCTGTTTTGTTTCTGTGTTTATCTCTTTCTTCGTCTTCTCTCCTTTTCTCTTTTTGCGACTCTCTTTTCTGTCCCTAACCTTTATGTATTGCATATCAGTTTTCCAGCAATAAAATCGACAACTTGAGCAGCAAAACCAGATTTATCATGGGAAATCTCGCATTCCATACCAACGTTGGGTGAGCATAGCGTCACAAGACATCACAAAACTATCTTTCGATTTCATAACATAAAGCTGTCTTTCTATTAAAACACAACCACTCTCTTATCCTTCTAGTTATCTCATTCGATCTTATTCTCTTTCAAATTTCAGAAAGTCACTTTCTACTGACCACAACAAACCACTTATGATCAATGTTGGCCAAGATAAATTCGACGAAATAGGTAAACAAATCAAGATTTAATCACACTAGAAAAGATTTTTTAAAATTTCTGCTCTCTAAAGTTGTTTGCTTATTTAAAGTTAGCCCATATGAATATTTTTTTAGGAGCTCCCCAGATTTCATCTGAACGACTTGGTAGAATCAAGGGCGGGTGAGAAAAAATATCTTTTCTCTTTTTTTCACGATATCTTCTTCTTTATTTCACGGTATTTTACTAACAAGATCTTTTTATGTTTAAACTTTTTATGTTTAAACCTTTTATAGCCCACTATTTTACTTACAAGATCTTTTTATGTTTAAACCTCTTATAGCCTACTATTTTACTTACAAGATCTTTCGTTTTTCATTCAAAATTTGTTCATGTTGTCCTAATAATTTTTAATAGTATTACTAATAATTTGTTTATGTCAACTAATTGTTGTTCACTTCATCATGTCATGATGTTTTTAAATTCTATCACAGGACGCCCTATGATCTATGGAAAGAAGCTTACGCAGAAGTATTTCCACCAGCGGTAAGAAACAATCCAATCTCACCCCCGTCTTCATTTCGCAATGCCGTTGAATTTCATGCTGCAATGGCGAATTTCAGGGGGGTGAACGACACTTCAGAAATATTCGAAATCTAAAGCGACGACTAATGGCTCAAAGCTGAGCGATCGTGTCCCCCTTATCAAGGAAAATGCATTTGAAATTACGAAACCTCTTTTTTTTCTTTACATGATTGATGCATTGTTTACTTTTTCTCTTAGAAAAACGAAGATTTAAACTTAGGTGCTGATCCTACCACCGATTCGCGATTTGCAGAACCGATAGTTGACGCGATGAGAGCCCAGAAGGACGAGGTATGGCTGCTTATATTTCGTTTTCTTGTCTTTTAATTTTACACTGCTTCGTCCAAATATTTCAATCCAACCTTCTTCAACTACTTTCTTAAAGGACCTCTGCAAATAAATATTGATTTCTGCATTTTATTGGCTTGAATGACGGCCAAAGACTTCTTGACTTTTTCCGTCATGTGTTATCAATAATTGAGAATAACAATAAATCAATGATAATAATAATAATGTTAATATGTTGAGTGCTGACAGAGAATTACCCCAGGGAACCCTTGGCTATTGGTTTGACCCGCTTTTTGGAATATAACATCGGCTATGAGAACTTCCATTGCTTAAAGCAGATGATGGTAGTAGCAATAATCACATTTATAATAGTAATACTAATCATGGTGGTGTATAAGTAGGAATAATAATAATAGTTCACATACTTTCTATCTATCGAATAAGCTAGATTGATAGATAGTGAATCGATTTTAAAAAGAAGTGATTTCATTTTTCGATTCTTTACCTGAGGTTAGAGGCTCGGGTTTTTTAACCCATCCATTTCATTAATATTGAAAAAATCTGAGCCAAACTTAGCATGACATGATGTTTTTCATTCTTCAAGGAGCTCGCAAGGTATCGCAAAGATATGCAACGTAAATCAAAACAATCTGGTTTGGTTTAGAGGAGTCCTGCGATATGTATCGAGCTACAAAGACGTTAAATGATTATCAATAGATTTTGATTGTTAGTCTCACTGTAAATACACAATGCAACGGGCAAGGTAGGCGAATTTTCATTAATATATTATGCAGAATGCATGTTAGACGAACAAGGCATTCTTATGCGTCTACCATACTATGGAGAGTTTTGTCTTCTGAGTCTCTCTCTTCTTAGTGTATATATAGTTATTATAAACATTTTATAATAAAAACCCCTAAACTTCTTATCCATCTTTGTTAAATACATACATCCCTGTTGGGTCCAAAGAACACGAATTTCCATCAGTTTTAATCGAGATTTTCTCACCGACGCTGATTTCTTTCCTTATTCTTTCCACCTATTTATTTGAACAATCGCACTTATGATCGTATTCGTTAAATTTGCATCGATTTCTGCACTTTTAATTATCAGTTTATTACCATGTAGTGTGCTTTTTCAATTGTTTACAAGCATCAAGCTGCCGATTGCAGCAACCAAAAACACCTATAATATTTTTAATAATCAACAGGTCTTCAAGACACTCGAGTTAACTTCTTGATGTCCATTAAAGTTGACTAATTCCGAAAAATGTTTTTTTCTACATTTCTTTCCGTGTCTGATTTTTATTCAACCGATTCCGTTACACTTATTCGCTCACTGGATCTATTTTTAGCAACCCGGATTGCAGATTTACCTCCCGGTCGTCATTTATATTTTCGCTAGTTGGATTTCGACTCTCCAACAATAGGGGACAAAAGGGGCACCTGAAAATTTCATTGGATAATACTGTGCTTCTGCACAATTTGTTCCCTCTGATCAGAATCCGACCCCCGGCAACTGCAACTACTCGTTTATATGACGTAATGGTGCCTGTAATGGCTGAGGCATTGTCCTTGGGCTTGGGGTTATGGTTGGGCTTAGGGTTAGCCCGTGCGGAGGAGAAAGGTGGTCAGAATGCGCAGTATGGTAAATATTGGTGCTGCGCAGAAGCATATATGACGTAATGGTGCCTGTAATGGCTGAGGCATTGGCCTTGGGCTTTGGGTTATGGTTGGGGTTAGGATTAGCCCGTGCGGAGGAGAAAGGTGGTCAGAATGCGCAGTATGGTAAATATTGGTGCTGCGCAGGAGCATATATGACGTAATGGTGTCTGTAATGGCTGAGGCATTGGCCTTAGCTTAGCCTTTGTTGTGGGAGTTTCAAGAAGTTATTGCTGAATTTTGTACTGATATACTAATAGAACTTCTTACTTTGTCTCACTTTTGATACCCTAAGAGGAATTTTAAAAACTTCTCGACAATGACATGGGAAAATCTCAAAAGGTGATAGCTTCGTTTCTTTTTTCACTCCGAGATACTTTCAGATTTGGTTCGGTTTCTCTGCAGCGCCTAGGCCCAATAAAAACAATCGCACATTGTATGATGCAAATGATCTGATTTGTTGTTAATATTGAGTGTTAATGGTTTAAAATTGTGTAGTAATATCAAATTTAATTACATATATAATTTTATGTATAATATCGAGGGAAAGTTTACATAATTAATCAATCATATAGATCATAGAGCAATCCAAAGTTGAAGGGATATAATTAGTTGTCGTACTCCCCAAAATTGAAGTTTTGCATTTACAACTATGAGCGTATATGACGTAATTGTGTCTTTAAAATGTCTTGAGAAAAGTTCAATGTGAACCAGCGGGCAAGTTCAATCTGAATCTTGCTGGATTATTTTTTGATTCATCGTTATTCTCATCACCTGAGAACGACGAGGACACATTGATATTCAAACGGAGATCATTCGTCATCAAGCTCACCCTCCTCGTATTATACTCCCTTATTACTGGTATATTGGGTGCCGAGCTTGACAGTCTTTCCTGATTGTATCCCGTGTCTCTCATCTTATCGCCAGTGCCACAACTACTGCTGTCTGTGCCTGGATTGCTCTCAAATGGTATTGTCGACCCACGACGTCTCCATCTCATTGCGGAAAGCATGCTATTGTTGTTGTTGTTGTCATCTGGCGACAGCGCCTTGAGTTGCTGAAGCGAAGCGCGGCTGGGCCTACGTTTGCCGCTTCCAAGAAAGTTTACTTTCGGCATCATAGCCGGGCATACTGACTTTGACCTGTTTCGTCTTGCTGAGGGGAACAGCAATGTCGATTTCACGCTCCCCAAGGGTGATGGGGTTAGGCGGGTGATTTCAACAATAGGGGGTGGTTTGCGCGCGCTTTTTCTGTAGGTAGGTGATGCTTGCTGCCCAAATAATTTGTAAATTTCAACAAGCATTTCTTTTGAGTTCTGTTTGGTTATTTTTCTTTTCTCATTACCTTTATGCGTTTTTCGGTGATCATCCGTATCATCTTCTCGTAACTGCTCTATCCAATTATATCTCACAGCCGTCGTTGCATTGACTTTCTCCGATTCACCGCATTTACTCGCATATCTCTTTAATCCTTCGATGGAACATTTTTCTCCGCGCGGCGTTAACCCACGCGGTATATTTTCAAATAACGGGATTCTTTGTGTGTGAAAACCGCACGGCTTATTTTCTCCCGCTTTAATGGATAATTTCCTTGCGGCGCTATTCGCCCGCGCAATCATACTCGTGTTAATACCGTGCTTGTCTGCAATGGATCGCATCATGTTGACAATCGAGTCCCACCCCGACTCATTCGCGTAGTGCAACGCCGTTTTTCCAGCTCCGTTTCGCGCGAACACATCATAATCATCATAATGGCTCAATAAATACTCCACTAACACGTGCTTACCTCTCTGGCATGCATAATGCAATGCGTTCATTCCTCTGTCGTCAGCAAGCTCGATTTTCGCGCCATGTTTAACGAGGTGCTTAGCGATTGTGATGGCCTTTTGCTCGTCCGAAAGCAACGATAACATAATCAATGGCGTTCTGTTGAATCTATCTCTCTTGTTAGGATTCATGCCGACCTTGAGTGAGATCTTTACTCCACGGACATGTCCTTTTATTATTGCGTGGCTCTGTGCAGTGACTGCGTGTTGCTTCAGCATTGTGTTGTGAATGTTAATTCTGATGAATCTCACTCTGGATTGCCCGAAACTCCAGGAATTTCACTTTATTGACTCTTAAATCAATCTTAGTCTTAGATTCTATCAATTATATCCCATGTACTTTACGACAATATGAGCTTCTTTGAGAAATTCGCCATTATTGAGGTATGCTCACTTCTTCAACAGAATAATATGTCTTTGTTTAGCTTTTATATTCCAGCATTCCAGCAATAAACCAAAGACATTTTGCCTGTTACTTGTGGAATCGCGCAAAGTTCTACCAACCATAAAACGAAAGATGTTTTCTTGAAGCAAACACAGATCTGAATAGCTCTCGTAAGCAACTCATTACTTTTAGACTCAAAATGTTCTGCGAAATTTCCTCTCGATCTCACCTGCTTGTGCTCATGAATTTGGCTGACACCTGCAGCCAACAGTTTTTAGATTGTATCTCTGGCGATAATTATCCCATTTCGATAAAGCTGCTCTTTACTTCCAACACGAGCAGATTGCATTGCTCTCAACAACTGCTTTGCATGCAGGGGGCCATGTACCAACGCGAACAACTTCTATTATCACGCAAACTCCTCTTTTAATAAGGAACTGTCTACTTTTATTTCTAAAGATGTTTGTGCAATTCAGTTAGCGTTTTTTTGTAACTTTGTGTCATATTTTCAGTGTAAGAAAGCAGCGTTTTCTCCATTGAAGTTGAGTAATTTCTATTGCTGAGGGTGTTCTCGCTTTAATATGATAAACCCCCGGTGGAAAAACATTTGCATCAGTTATTTTGGATAACGATAACGGGTTCAACACCTGCCTTGGTTTTCAACCATCTCAACAGTTTTAAACGCTCAGCAATACTCGACCAACCTGTGTCTTTTGCACAGCTAAGGATCTCTGATCACTTTTGGCAAATTCGGAGGCACAGAAAGGATTTAGAATTATGTGTTTCGTTGATGCGGCTTTATAAGGTGTTGAAAATAATTTAATTTTCTCCCATTATTGTTGGAGTATAATACAATCCGACTTAGCAATCAGCTTTCTATTTGTGAGGATCTAGATATACGGCAGCTCAAAAATGCAACAACTGCATTTAGGATTAATTATTTTAGTCTTGAACTCCATAGCAGGCCTTGATATCTTTTTGGCAAATAACAATAAATTTTTATTTTATCATATTCCTCACGAGAATAAAGCAATGAATGGCATATCGCAGGTCACGACGTGCTTGGACGAAACCGAGACTTGCTTATTGTGGAGGGGATTTCCCCCACGCGTGAGCCAAAGGGGATTTCCAAGGAATTTCCCTTTGCAGAGATTTTCTTCCAACAAGAGCACGCAACGCGAGAAATCTTTGCATTTCCAAGACAACTCTTTGACGACATGGCACCAGTGAAGGTGAGTATATTTTGAAACCAGCCGTTTATTTTCAAGCTGGTTAGGGCCATATTTTAGTTTATTTATAATGTAGAGCAGTAAGCAAGCATGCATGACATCTGCAATTTAGGCCTAAGACCGGCACATCGTTGTCTTCGAAAACGAAAGCGAAACTCAAAACGTTTTTGTTTAGTAATTTTGTACTCATTTTAAGTGCGTATCCAAATTTTTGTGCTATAGAATTAATTGATAACATGTAGCAAAGGTTTGTGATGATATTTCTTGTCGAATTTTGATTTCCACGTGCAAAATTAATACGAAGACCCCTTACTTTCGTTCATTGTCCAGCCTTCCTTTGACTTCTCACACACAATGCTTTTACCTCGCCCTTTTTTCATTGTAATACACCAATTCGATATTCGCGGCCTCTGTTTCGCGCGGAGATCTGGGTACTAATTAGGGGTGAAAGATTCTTGCCAACCATTTGTTTACAACAGTGATCGTGTGTCTGTCTTGAAGAATTGCTGAAGAATACGAGGAAAGTTTGAGTTTTGTCTGTGTTTTATCTGTCTTTGCGTAGTCTGATATCAGGGGAACAGCTTTTTTAAAAGCTCTTGTGAGTACTTTGCTCTGTCAGGCTACGCATACAACCGCATTTGCTTCGTTCTGCTGCCGATTTTTTTGTTGATATTTGTTTTGCTTTGTGACTCTTTCTTCGTAAGCTGGTAAGTCAAGTCAGCTTTCGAGGCATCATGGAATTGGAAATTATTTCAAAGATGAAAGTTGATGAACTGAAAGATTTTCTTCGACTTCGAGGTCTGAAAGTATCTGGTCGCAAAGAAGAACTTATTGCAAGGGTGTTCGTCGCACACGAGAACAATGTGCCACTTGTAAAATCAGCAGAAGAAGTACAACAAGAGGTAGCCATGGAATATGCCAACAAACTTCAAGTTGAAGATGAGACATTACCAGATCCTTTTCAGCTTCAAGATGGTTGGATAAAAGAAGAAGATGGGTTAGACTCTGGCCAACAACACTGTACCCTGACATTTTTAATTTTCTTTCGTTTCATCCAAGTGAACTGAAAAAAAGGATCTGAGTGATTATAAAACCTCAAAAGCTTACAGCTATTATACAACAGGGTGGTTGAACCCATTATTTTACCATGCTGTGTCAGATGAAAGTAAATTTTGCTTTTTAAAAGCAACTTGTAGGCCATCTCAAAGAATTTCTGATACTCATCACAAACTCTGGGTTTGCTTGTCAAAAAGAAGTGGCGGTATCATGAAAGCACATTGCACATGCATGGCTGGGTTATCTCAAACCTGTAATCATGTTGCTGCAGCATTGTTCAGAATTGAATCAGCTATCAGGATTGGGTTAAATAGTCCATCATGCACTTCTAAACCATGCTCTTGGCTTCCAAGCAATAAGAATGTTGCTCCAGTGAAAATTAAGGATCTGAAGCTCGGCAGGGGTGACTTTGGGCAAAGAGGCAAGAAAAAAGCTGAATTAAATTGCTCCCCAAAGAAGAGATATGACCCAACAATCAACATGGAATGTTCATTATCTCTTCAGGAAGTTACTGCAGCCATAAAAGGTGTTTGTGACAGCTCCATAATTTTTACAACAGAAGCTAAACAACTGAAAAAGGCAGTAAATAAAGAAAAGGTGAATATCAGTACACTGGAAGATTTTCTTCTCATTTCAAATACACCAGATGAATTTCTTCTTCAAATGGAATATTTTCCATCACATGTGGATGATATTGAAAAGGAAACACGAGGACAAAGCAACAACCCTCTGTGGTTTGCTATCCGCAAACACATGATCTCAGCTTCAAAAGCCCATGCTGTGAAGACAAGATCAGAAAGCATTGAAAAGGCAAAAGTTAAAAATGAAGTTTTGAATTTAGTTTCAATTTTTGAAAAGATCAATGGAAAAGGCCCAGTGTTAGATCTGCCTTCACTAAGATATGGAAGGGCTATGGAACCTGAAGCAATTTCAGCATTTTTGGAATCTTTTCGGGAGAAACATAAGAAAGTTTCAGCATCAGACTGTGGCATTTTTATTTGTAAGGACAGACCATTTATTGGTGGCAGTCCAGATCAGATAATTCAATGCGAGTGTTGTGGAAAATACTGCCTTGAAATTAAATGCCCATATTCCATAAGAGACAAATCACTTTCATCTGACACAGCATGGTAAAATAATGGGTTCAACCACCCTGTTGTATAATAGCTGTAAGCTTTTGAGGTTTTATAATCACTCAGATCCTTATTTTTCAGTTCACTTGGATGAAACGAAAGAAAATTAAAAATGTCAGGGTACAGTGTTGTTGGCCAGAGTCTAACCCCATCTTCTTCTTTTATCCAACCATCTTGAAGCTGAAAAGGATCTGGTAATGTCTCATCTTCAACTTGAAGTTTGTTGGCATATTCCATGGCTACCTCTTGTTGTACTTCTTCTGCTGATTTTACAAGTGGCACATTGTTCTCGTGTGCGACGAACACCCTTGCAATAAGTTCTTCTTTGCGACCAGATACTTTCAGACCTCGAAGTCGAAGAAAATCTTTCAGTTCATCAACTTTCATCTTTGAAATAATTTCCAATTCCATGATGCCTCGAAAGCTGACTTGACTTACCAGCTTACGAAGAAAGAGTCACAAAGCAAAACAAATATCAACAAAAAAATCGGCAGCAGAACGAAGCAAATGCGGTTGTATGCGTAGCCTGACAGAGCAAAGTACTCACAAGAGCTTTTAAAAAAGCTGTTCCCCTGATATCAGACTACGCAAAGACAGATAAAACACAGACAAAACTCAAACTTTCCTCGTATTCTTCAGCAATTCTTCAAGACAGACACACGATCACTGTTGTAAACAAATGGTTGGCAAGAATCTTTCACCCCTAATTAGTACCCAGATCTCCGCGCGAAACAGAGGCCGCGAATATCGAATTGGTGTATACCAAAGTTCACCAAGCTCGTAAAGAAATTTGTTTTTATTTTTTATGCAGATTGGAATAATTGGAGGAACCGGGTTCGACGATCCAAAGCTTTTTGAAAGCAAAGTCGAAAAATCTGTCACCACTGTGTTTGGAAAGGTACGGCATTGGATTAGATTGGGTTATATTAGATTGAGTTCGACTAGAAAGGATTGGATCGGATTGAATAGGATAGGATTGTATTGAATTAGATTCCATTATGATTAATTTCATTTTCGCATCTTCAATTTTTGAGGATCAAACAAAAGTAAATTTACTTAAATTGTCTAATTTAATCACATTTTTTAGCCTTCTGATGTTCTTGTATGTGGAAAAATCTCTGGAGTTGAATGTGTTCTTCTTCCAAGGTAGGCTGTCAAACATGCTGTAAATTTTTCTTCATTATATCATTACTTTACTACCTTTATTGCTGTGGTATGCTGAGATAAATAACAGACATTGTCTTGAAAACAATAAAGAAAATAAATGCTATTGTTTAGAAAACAAAAGCATATAGTGTATGCATGTTGAGGCAATTTTTAATATTCCATGCATTAGAATTGAACAGTAGATATTATGCTGATAATGCTCCTTACCATATTTCACCTAAATTAAGATCAATTTAATAATTATTTCTTGTGTGACTAACCTATATTAATATTTGAAATGATCCTTGGAAGTCACAAAAAACCTTCCAGAATACCGTATTTCCTCTAATAAGCGCCCGAGTGCTTATTAAATATTTTGCAAAATTAGAAAAAGATTTGTCAAAATTATTTGAACCAAACAGTGAAAGTTTAAGAATTAGTTCACCCTTTTTGATTTTAGGGTGGGCGCTTATTGGAGGGGACGGTTAAAAGAGGGTGGGCGCTAATTAGGGGAAATACGGTGTGTTAGCGCGCCCTCTCTCTCTGAGTACCAGGTAGTTTATGTGGCTTGGAAATTCATTCCATTTATAAGTCGATCTCCTGTTTGATGATTGTTATGATGAATTGATTTTCTGGTTCAAGGCACGCAAAGGGACAGCTCGTCAACCCATCCAACATTAACTACAGGGCAAACATAATGGCGTTGAAAAACGAAGGCTGCACTCATGTCATTGTCACGACAGCTGTGGGCTCACTCAAGGAAGAAGTCAATGTTGGTGATATGGTTTTTGTTGATGATTTGTTCGATAGAACGTATCGGAGGGAGACGAGTTTTTACGATGGAAAAGACGGCAGTCCCATTGGTATCTGTCACATTCCAATGCATGAGCCATTCTGCAGTGAAACGAGAAAGGTGAGCATCTAAAAACCGAGGTGTTAATGATGTTGTTGCTTCTATCTTTGAAAGCTACAATGGTGGACAAAACCCGATGGGACGCTCGTAAAAATACGAAAGAAGGCTAAAACCCCGGAAACCTCATTTTTTGAGGTTTATTCGACCCCCACTCCCCTACAACAGTCTTGTTCTTTCAATCAGACACTTGATCGCCGTACAAGTCGATATTTTATAAGACTGTCTCTAAAGGCAACATTATTTGGGCAAATTTTACGAAAGTCGCAATTGTCCCAGGACTTTGTTCATTATTGCAGGCCGAAAATAAATCAATCCAGATAAAAGTTGCTGGCAAAATAGAAATGACTGGACATGGTTTTAGGTGTGACTGGCAATGGCAAGTCACACCTAAAGCCGTGCTTTCTTTCTATTGTTTTTGCAAGGAAAGGTTGTGGATCTAAACTTTACGTCCGGAGAAAAGTTGGACATTTTCCTTAACTCTTCTGTTTATGTTTCATGTTTAAGCACACAATTTCCCGATTACTTGTGAAAATGTTTCCTGACTCTTGTTGTATTTTTTTCTTATTGCCATGTATTAGTTGTCAGTTGTATCAGTTGTCTTTTAACATTTTTCATAATATGATTTATTTTTTGCAGATTTTGCAGGAGTCGTCGAAAGAGCTCGGCATTAAATACCACGAAAAGGGAACTTGTGTCGTTATCGAGGGTCCACGATTCTCTACCAAACCAGAAAGCAAATTCTATCAAAGCCTCGGTGCCAGTATAGTTGGCATGACACTATGCCCTGAAGCCATTCTTGCAAAGGAGGCTGGTCTTTGCTATGCTCCAATTGCCATGGTTACTGACTACGACACTTGGAAAGAGGATGCTGAGGTAAGCAAAAACAAACTCGATACAAACGGAAATTTTGTTGCATTGTGTTTCATTGTATCATGGAATTTTTGTTAACGGGCTCTTCTTCACAGCGGATGAGACATTTTCCCACCTTGATAATCCCTGTTCTTTTTTGTCGCTGCCCGTTCCTTCTTGTAGAAATACCTTAGCTTCATAGGCAAAGCTTTGAAATTGGTCTAATCAACACCAATTTCATTGTGTTAACGTTGTTCTTGGCTCATCGCAAAGAGCAATAACAGTGTCTTTGAATGTCCTTCTTTATACGCAGATTCTCCTAAGAATGAATTGACTTGTCCTTGAAGTGTTTTGTGTATTGTGCCTTTAATCAAGCGCCTGTGGGCGTTTACATAGACGCACTTTGAGACTGATATATATTGTTTATATGGGTTTCTTGTTCATACAGGTTGATGTTCCGACTGTGATGAAAACTGTGAAAGACAATGCGGTGAAAGCAAAGAGAATCATTATCAATTCTATACCTAAAATTGCGTCACAAGACTGGACAAAAATTATTGAGAAAAATCAGGTAGAAGTTTATTTCACATACAGCAAAACCCGCATGTTAAAACCGATGGATCAAGATCTTCCAAGATAATATTTTCCCAAACACAATAGAGGAAATAATAGTTTATTATTTTTTAACAATATGGTGGATGCAAAATTAGCAAGTTCTTATATGCGGGCTTTTACTGTATGCCAAGCTCTATCGAATGCCAATGTGGTTAAAAGAGTGGAGAAGGCTATGCTTGCAAAATTAAACATATCATTAAGATCGCTAAAGTCTTAGGAATGTGCAAGCACGAATTTCCCCCATTTCCCATCCCCCATATGTCCACAATTTCTGGTCCAAATGCGACATACAATAGGGGACAAAAGTCCCTGGGACACCTGAAACATTATGTTTCTGCACAATTTTTTCTCTGTGAGCAAAATGCGACCCCCCATTCCCCCACCCCCAAACAATGTTGTCTTGTGCACCAGTCTTTTTTCATCACCGTTGCAAAAGAATTTCTGCAACATTGAATACAACGGCTCTACAGACAACATTGTTTTGGGGGGAGGGGGTGATGTTGTAGAGAGAAATCTTTTTTGTAGTGTATCGCGTGGTTGATCAGGTATTTTATATGGGGCCTAATGCTAAAACCAATGAGACAAATAATTTTTCTTTTTTTTACTGACAGGAAGTCGTCAGAGATTCCATCATGCTTCCCTCATGAAGAGATTGAAGAAAGATGGTGGTAGCAGCTCATTTTAAAAGAATTTCCATAAATGAGAAGGTAGTGAAAGTCAATTATGCTACATTGAACGTTGAAAAGCAATAATCAGAATTATAGGCAATATTAGTTTTATAAAGTTTTATACTGACTTGATAATACCGTAAATTCTCTATTAAGCCCCCCTCTCAATTAAGCCCCCCCTCTCTAATTAACCCCCCCCTTTTCAGAAGGAAAAATTTAATAAGCCCCCCCTCTCAATTTAGCCCCCCCCCAATCTTCACTGATGCCAAAATAAGTAAACTTGACAAACAACGGAGATTTTCACTTTATTCATTGGTCGTTCAATACTTCTCAACAAATTCAAATTCAAATCATTTAGGCTTAAGTATTGTAGATATAAACGTTTTTCACACAGACTTCATTGAATAATGTATTTCATGTATTATTTAATGTATTTCCACCACTGAAAATGGTTTTCTATTACAAAATATTTATTAAGCCCCCTCTCTCAATTTAGCCCCCCTCTCTAATAAGCCCCCTCTTTAAAGTACTGAAAAACAATAAGCCCCCCGGGGGGCTTAAAAGAGAATTTACGGTATATGGATATATCTTAGTGCAGAAGAAGACTAGCTTCATTGCGAATGATTTCACAGAACTAATTACACAGAATATGTAAACATGGACCAAATGTGATTCAAAAAAGAAAAATGATTGATAATTTATAAAGTTGAAGTATTCATGACTGAAATTTCTTGGTCGGTAACTCTTGCTTTGCAGATCATCTGTTGTTTTTAAATTGGACCTCATTGCTTTGGGACATGCTCAGGCCAGATATGCGCATTTTTTTATAATTATTTCCATTTATTGCAAGACCACATCATTATTAGAAAATAACTGATAACTATTTTCATTTGGTGCTTAGAAAAATGTATTTGCAGCCATGACTTTTATAAGCTATTGGAAACTATAACACATAAACTTCGCAGTTGACAAATGATAAAATTGACTTTAACAGCTGAAATTTGTCTTTATTTGTTTTTATTTATTTGTTTGTTTATTTGTTTATTGTTCTTCTTCTTCTTCTGCAGGCTGCATTCCATGGATGACTTTGATTTCAGTTTTCACGGAGCGAGCCTTGTTTCTGAACGTACCGCTCGTGCGCCGTCCGCGCGGAGGCATCCGTAACTTCAACGCGCTCCAATTTGCAGGTACGCCCGAGTTATTTCCATCTTGTGATTGCGTCTTCGGATAATTCAGTTTTCCCGCGTTTCTCGGTGTTGCTGGAGGTATGGGCAACTGACACATGCTGTATTGTTCAAATATCCTCACAAGCTCTTGCCGTTGTGATTTGCTGTTGCGGCATCTTATTTGCCGTTCACTGTTAACCGTTTCAGCGAAATTCGTTGCCGATGACCAGCTACGCGGCTCCGAACGCAGCGTCGATACCGTTGTTGGTCTACTTATGTTTGTATACGTTACAAAACTTTCGTTTTCGTCAATGTCTCCCATCGTTCCACTGCTTTTTGGTCTGCCACCTGATTCGCCCGGTGTAACGGTGTTCCACCGCGTCGCATCTTCGTTGCGCCATGCATTTTTTTGCTTCGTTTTTCCCGAAAGTTTTTCTCCTTGAAAACTGCACGTCTTGAACGTAAACATGGCGGGATTGATTAGGCCTTTCTATCAACGCTTCTCGTTCCACGAATTTGCGTTGTTATAATTAAGTCGCGTGCCGGCAACAGATTTTGTGCGTCGTTGCCGTCCAATGTGCAAGTTCTCCCGTTTTAGCCGCTCAACATAATGCGTTTTCATCCACTCCTCTCCACCTTGGAAATTCTCAAAATCCAATATCTTCACGGATGCATCGTTGTCTCGCAGAAAATTTGCGCACTCCGTGTTTCCGTATTTAGCGCGAGTAGATACGCCGTAAACCCGCGTTTATTACGCGTATCCAAACCGAGCCCATACCTTTGCAACTTATCCACGACCATGTGCAATATCCGCGCGTCTCCTTCGATAGCCGCGTACATCAAACACGTGTTTCCATCAATGTCCGTGTGATTCATGTCCGAATCAACAAACAACAGAAGTCTCTTTAGCAGATACTCGTTTCTCGTCGCGCATGCGTACATGATTGTATTCCTGTTGTGAAAATCTAATGTTTCTATATTTGCGCCGTAATCCAACAATAATCCGCAGACCATTTTCCGACGCTTGAAGTTTCTCATAAAACAGGCCATCATGAGTGGCGTCCGTCCAAACTCATCTGCTGATTCACGTTTATTCCGACCTGAAGAAGAAGTCAATTTGACGCAATCTATCTTGATGATTGCAGTGTGTAGTGCAAGCATTTTTGCTTCTTCAGCACGTTGCTTCGTTGTCCTACTGGATAGCCTTGTTGACTGTTTGACCCCTTCAAATTTGATCTCTTCAGCAACCTTCAATCTGCGCCGGACAGTAGCTGATTTATTGACTTTCAAATCGCAATCGTTATCCAATATAATTGTTCAGTTTCTCCAAATGCGCGCGATTCGATACCGCAGCCTAATTTCCTCAATAATTTCTTGATTCAGTATTTGTGATGTCTCACGCAACGTATCTGTTTTTCTCAGTAGATTTCTTCCAAGTGTTTTGGTTTCCTTTGAATATTTCTTTTGAAACACTTGTATTTGTATCCACCTCAAGATAAATTATCAGTTTTTTCTCCCTTGATCATTGAATTCTCGAAAGGCATTAATCCCAAAATAGTCTAGCATTCAAATCCTGTTTTCTCTCTTGTTTTCTTCTGAAGTCCGCTTTTAATCCAGACAGAGAATTAATTATCAGTGTACACGACTCTTTTCTTTTAACTCCAAATCCAAGCCCCAATTTTACCTTTTTTCCTCGGTGTTTTGAATATCCCTTCGGGTATCTTTTGTAGTTGTTTTCGAGTTTTACATCGATTGCTTCTTGTAAGTTTGATTCTGTCATCTGCAATGTAAAATGTTTATTATTCCATCAGCAATCAATTCTATTTAAGATTGTGACGTATTAACTAATTACGCTCAAATTCTACGTCATAATGCTCTCATACTCCCATACCATCTTATGACGTATGTTAAGTACTCGATACTCTTGATTCGTATCTATTAAGATGCTGATATCGTGATAGTCGAAAGTTACCCTTTATGGCAAATGACACTTGGTGTATGCTTCTTACTGCCACAATATGCTTCCCGATTTTGTATACATTGTCTCTATGTCACAGTAATCTTATCCTCCGTGTCCTATGCTAATATTTGGCTTTTTAATAAGCCCTTTTAAAGCGTGTTAGACTTATTATAACATTCCTGATTCCTTTTTATTATACCCTCCATGAAGCCTTCTGAATCGACCGTATTTTTTCGGTTCAGCGCCTCGGGATATTATTAATTGCAGCACTTTTAGGGCGCTTATTCGACGAAATGACGCAGTGACTAAATTATGAGGACCTCCTCCCACCCCTGAGTCCAACCAGTGTTACTATTGTGTCACTTACGATAAACCGTCTTTAATGATAAAAACACATTGATGAAATTTTGAATTTCCATGAACAGTTCTTTTCATTGAAGGTGCTGGAGCATGCTTTATTTCTATCACACCCTCGTCTTGCCCCTTATCAGCATCAGCCAACTTGGAAATTTGCCGCCAGGCCAACCCTGACCAAGTATTTTTATAACAACGTACTCACTCACCAATCCGTCATATACCTTGCCAATGTCGCCCCGATTATAGCGCAAGATTATCTCCTTGTCAGGCCTGTGATTACAACAAATCCTTAAAACATACTTTCACGCTACACGAGAGGATGATTATCAGATTTTTATCTAATTCCCGCGTGCTGACCTTACCCTCTTCTCCGTTTATTTTGCACTTATCATCCACCTAAGAGCAAAGCAGAAAATTACCTCAACTGACGAAACACAAATCCAACTGGATTACTGATGATGTCGAAGTGAAATCCTCTCTCAAACATCGCATTACTCGTTCTTGTTCGAAGGTCTTAATTATCAATCAAGCTCAAGCTTTCTTTCATTCCAGACGATTTTGCGATTTCACGTAATTAGCACTCCCCCATTGTGCGCTTTTTACAACGAAGTTCATTTGCCCCTCCACAATGTCTATTGAGTTCCTATTGATACCCTTTGGCTCTCGAATGCTTTGTCCATCTCGTTGGACAAGCGGGCCTACGCTTATCCGGTCCCTTGAGTGGATACTTTTGTATCCAATTGAATCGGGGACCTCTGCTGTACCGCATGCACTATAATAAACCCGAATAACCGGACCAGAAACACTCAGGACCGGGGAATCTTCTTTTAGTCGCTGCGAAGCATCATCGATAGACCCGCGCATCTTCTTAAAGCGGACACTGTGGTTTGCACACTGGAGGCCAGTTTTATATTACGTGAGTTTTATGCAGAAGATGTCCGAGCTAGAGCTACTGTGATCTGCCACTTTATACAGCCACCTTGACAAACAGTATCCCGAAAGGTGCCCCCCTGAAGTGGGGGCTTTTCGGAGTACCTTAATCTTCCACATAGCTCGAGTAATCAAAGGATGAATATTCTGTCAATAGCTTCAATAAAATTATATAACATTGTTCTAACGGGAAAAAGCCAGACTCTACCAATAAGTGATAGGTATCTATTGACACAAATTGATGTGCCAAGGATTTCGGATAAAGCAATTGGGTTTCAAGCGAAGTTTTCGCTTCACGCAATAAAATGCCTCGTGACAGAGCTCTAAATTCCGCACATTTATATTTTCCATCTGTCACGACATGTTTTGGACATTTGACTCAGATCTCGTTCTGTTTCATTTACATTTTCCGTTTGTTTTCCTATCGAATCCAACCTCAAACAGCGCCATGAGGGTGAATTCGCGCCAGACTAACAAATTAAACAAGCCAGTGATCTTCAGCAAACACTGTATTTTCTCATTTATATTAGGAATTGTGTGGGTGTGCACACAAACCCATTCGTACGGTGCTCAGTGTCTTTGATACAAATAGGCCGATTTTAATAAATAATTAATGTTGATTCAGATTTTTATGAGTTTTGTTCCATGATTTGTGCGTGTGGCTCTCATTGTACCTTTTGGGACAACGGCACATGTTCATAATCCAGAGTAAACTTGAAACACGTCATTCGTGCCGTCGTGTTTGCTCCGACACAGAGTCTTCGCTGCTGACTGAATGGTTGCTGGCAACAGATTGCATTTCGACGGGCGCACTGCATTCTGGTGGCATTGTGTTTGGTACACGTTGCTTGCTGTCACGTCAAAACACCTCGGCATCTTGTCAAAGTTATTTTTCGGATTGGAAGCACTAGTGTCAAAGTGGCGTTCAAAGAATTGTCGCTCGGGACATCAAACAAGTTTGTAATTGGCTATGCTAT
This sequence comes from Sanderia malayensis, assembly GCA_013076295.1. NCBI lineage: Eukaryota > Metazoa > Cnidaria > Scyphozoa > Semaeostomeae > Pelagiidae > Sanderia > Sanderia malayensis. Next base: position 3,944,524 of record RQOL01000618.1, on the reverse strand, counting down.
AGATAGTAGCATTGCATCTGAAGTTACTGTATTGGTATGTACTTTCTTTAGTTGCCTTTGGAGATAGATAGAGAGCATTTTCTGCATTTCAGAGACCTCGCAGTTGTTTCGTTGTGTGATAGCGCTATTCGGCAGCGCTTCGATTCGATTTTGGTGATAGGAGCTTTGAGACATTGGAGCTCCACCAATTTTGAAAGACTTGCTGCTTACAACTCTGCAACGTGATTTCAACTCAATGCCACACATTTGTGGGACTGCTTCACTTCCTGAGTAAGAAGAGTAAACACAATAGAAAAATATTTTCGTTTATTGGTGCTGATAAACTAACAACAAAAAAGTGCATTGTTCTGGGCTCAAATTACCCCGTCATCAGAATTTTCGTGTGGTCCAAACTTTTGTTTGTTTTGAAAGTGACGATTAATAATATCTTTGGCCTTAGTCGGGATTATTTCCCTTATTATTTTGCTAGTTGTTTTGGTTAACGTTGGATTTTAGTAGATCAGCATGGATAACCAGAGACGAAACAGTAATTATTCATTGAACGCTAAATTCAATTCCATGCATCAAATGATTGCTGACAGGAAATTGCAGAAAGAACTCTGTAACATCGAGCAAGAATTCACCCGAGATACGAATCGACTACGAAAGGAAACGCAGTTGATCAAACAAGAGTTTTTTAAACTTAAAAAGGAGAAAGGGTCACTGAATGCCAATTCTTTACATCATCTCGAGGCAAGTCCAGGTATACAAGATCGGTTTACCCGCTCGAAACGATTCGGTTCGTACGACCCAGCCATGTTGAAGGCGAGAGACGAGATGGAGGACGAAGACGAAGAAGACACTCGAACATTCTCCGAGAAACGAATGGATTCGTTGATTCATAATCAACTTTCATCTGTGCCGACTGTGGAGACGAATGAGAAACTTGGCGATCCGTATAAACGAAACTTAGACCGGTTGCTCGACAACAGCAAAGTAGCTAAAGATGCGAGAATCACAGCTTTGAAAGTCAAAGCATTGGACGCTAAGCTACCGAGAAAATCTGTCGTAAGTTATTCGGGAAGCGGCGGTCGCCGAGAATCTACCGACTCAGTAATGTCATTCTCGAACATCGTGTCAAGGCGAAGTCGCATTCTCAGTATGCCGAATGTTACGTCGTCAAAATCGACACATCTTTTGGCTAGGCCGAGTTTGTCTGATTCAAATTTGGGATATCCGAGTGGGAACTTTTCAGACAACAGAAAGCAGTCAATAAATGGAGGGGGTCGAAGAGTGAGAAAGCGCAGCAACTCTCTTGTTCCTCCTGACATGAAGAATTTGCGAGTTGAACATCATTTGAGCAGGAGAAGAAGTGATACACCTCTTTCAACTCGACAATTCAACCTCGGCTTAATCGATGAAACAAGAAAACTGACTTCTTCTTCGACAGATAAATTACCCGACATCTCAAGAGGCTGAAATAATAATTTCTCATACGACCAAACCAAAACAATGTTACTCATGTTACTTTGCAATTTAACTGCGTTGAGTTTGTTTTTATTTTGCGACACGCATACGTAGCTTTTTTGCCTCCATCCTTGGAGGTTTGAGGTATTTTGTTTGTTGCAGGAAAGCGGCCTTGTTAGATGCATTTGCATTTGTAAATTTACATTATTCACTGCTCAAAGTTTATATTTTGTAATTAGCGTTTAATTATTTTAAGCTCCTTTTCCCTGCCGATATTTGTTTTCTGATGTTTGTTGAAAATGAAAGTTGACAGCTCTCATTTGGGACTGTACAGACCGAAACGACAAAACAACAGAAGGACATTTTGGCCGTCTCAATTGTAAAATTTCTGCGAAAGTGACAGAATTTTAAGCAAAAAATTTGACTCAAAACGATTGCATGAGAATTTCTATTGTATTGGAATTCTAACCAATAGCCTCTCAGCTTGGTTATCACGTGCCTTTGACCACCTTGTCATTCGCAAATTCTTTCACTGAGCACGCTGCCACATTTCGTTCTTTTCACTGACTCTCAAGTTCAGGATGGTCATCCACTTTTACTTCTTTGTAAAAATATCATAAAATTTAAAAGATTTTCCCTAATTGGCTAATTTGCATTAATTAGTCGTAGTTTAACCTATTTACAATGTTTATCTTTTAATTTTTCTTTCGTGCGAAAAGCCTTGGCCTTGCTTATGACCCGTAAAACTTTACCTGCAAACGCACACGTGCAAAAGCCACACAAGTAAAGAAAAAATGTCTGGCCTAGACAAGCTGAAAAATGCCAATGCAAGAAGCATCTTTAAGCAGCTGCAAGTTAACTCTTTGCTTCATGAAGGACTCGTGTTGAAAGAGATTTGAGCTTTTCAAGACTTCACCGAAAGACAGGTTAGTTAACATAATTAGTTTTGTGTTTGCTTTTTAAATTGGTTTTATTGTTATTAAATGTTCATTTTTTATTCAATATTTAATTTCCTTTGTTTTCATTTGAGGAATTTTTTTGAAATTTCTGACAAATTTTCATGCAACAAATGAGCACTACATCCCTATTTATTACGCTGATTTCAGCAATTGCAATATCCAATACTGAAGGTATAATAATTTATAATTCCCAGATTTTTTCACCATTAAGCGAAATTAAACATGCTTTGAAATGACCTGTACTAAACTCCATTGTTGCAGGCTTTGATTTTATGGGCTGTTGGAGAGGATGGACGAAATTTAGCAATGAGTCAAGTCACGAAAGCATGCGAGACACTTTTGGACCAGTTTTCAATAACTTTATAAACGTTCCTGTGGAAAGCCGAAGGACCTTATGCTCTAATCAAGCGACAGAAAAACGATTGGATTACTTTGTTATGACTAGGGATGGCTGTAGAGGAGATGTGCACACTAAATTGACTTATAGAAAATATGGAAGTACAGATGGATGTAGTTTTGACGTGCCTTATGTAGGACAAGTCTATGGTAAGAGAATATATCGATTTTAGATTTTATATCCTCGCCAATTTTGTAACAATGCTTTGTTTAACATGTCACGAAGTATTAAAATTTCTGTTAATAATTACAGTAAACCCCCGCATATAAGAGCCAGTGAATTGAAAACTTTCCAGGCTAAAAACCCGGCTCAAAACAATAGAAGAGACAATAGGTTATTGTATTTTAACAATAGGCTGGATGTAGAATTCATAGGATCTTATATGCGGGTGTTCACTGTAGGCAATAAATGTTTCAATCAGTACTTCTGTATGTCTTTGGCATTTTTGTTGTTGTAGCTGCGTATAGTGAAGGTCTACTATCAGAAAGTGATGCAATTGTTACCAAAAAGAAGATTCCAGAATTATCTTCGAAGCGAAGCAAAATTAGCGAATATATTGCCAAGAAGAATAATGCAGTTCAGCCTGAAATTGTCAAGAAAGACATTATCCTAATGAATAAAGTTTTCACGAAACTCTACGGGAATGACATGGAATATTTTGAACAGCCAAAGGTTTTTAATTCCTATCCTGACAACGATCATTTCAATGCATACTATGCGGGCGAATCGGATGATGTCACGTGGCAAAAAGTCATGGGTAAGTTAACATTGAGTTGAATCGTGCACGTTTTTTATTTCTTACGTTGACTTTTTATTGTTATAATTGACTGAGAGCTCTGCAGGTGAAGAAATATTATTTCATTTTTAAGAAAATGAAGCAGATGCAACTCCGAAACACAATTTGTTCGAGAATGGATACTTTGAACACCCTTTGAGAAAACCAAACGGCCATAACAATTGGAATTGCTTTGGGGAAATCGTTCATGGACAGGCTGGTGTAATTAGCAGAACGTCGGACCACAAATATGATGGAAAATATGCTGGTGCTTGCTCTCATAGAGTTGGCTTCCATGCAGGCCCAGGACAGTTTGTTGGCAAGTGCATTTAGTCCGTAAATTAGCCTTGAGTTATTATGCTTAATTTGGGAATTGCTTCAAACTTTCAGAAGTTCGCTAGACCTCTGCGCAAATATAATTGTTTATATGAGATGTGAGCTTCATGAATTCTTTTTTTCAGGCCATGCAGTACAAGGAGGACGTGCGTATAAAATTCATGGCTGGACGAAATTGTTGAACGCTTCTAAAGATGACTTTGACAAAATTGAATTATGGATTAGATACCAAGGCAACGATGTTAAGAATAACAGAACGAGGTGGCTGGACGAAATTGTTGAACGCTTCTAAAGATGACTTTGACAAAATTGAATTATGGATTAGATACCAAGGCAACGATGTTAAGAATAACACAGAAACGAGGCTGGTTCTTGCAAAACGAGACAAATTTAACAAAAGTAGGTTGCTTTCATTTAAGTGCAATGGAACCTTGTTAATAGAATCTCGCCCGCGCTTTTGCAAAGGGTTGCCGTGATAATGAAAAATGACCGTATTAATCAAGTTTCCAAGGCCTTCTTAATGAGACGCTGTTGGCCTTAAGGTTGGGTTGGGTTTCTCTCTGCAGTATTGAGGTTTTAATATTCATTGGTCGCTATGTAATTTATATGAATTATCCAGACAAGCTGCGTTTGTGGTTGTGTTGCAACTTACATTTATATTTTAGGCAAACTTAAGTGATGCGATTAAGTGAACAAAGACTGAAGGCTATCTTGTTAAAACATTCGATGATCATGATCATTATTATTATTTTTATTATTATTATTGTTATTATTATTATTGTTATTATTATTATTATTAAAGTTTTCTACTAAGTTTTGGAAAGAGTTTTAATTTCGATTGATGTTTTTATTTTTGTTCAAGATGATGATTGGCAAGAGTGGAAAGCACAATTTGCTTTGCCAGCACACAAACCTGGATTCAGGTATGTGCAAATCTATTTCAAAGGACCTAAATATCATGTAAATATTCTTATCGATGGAATGGAACTGAATGAACTACCACTTGAAGAAGATTGGTTGGAACAAACTAAAGCAAAAACCGAATTATTAAGAAAACGACATGCTACTATCAGGTATTTGAATTAGATTTTTTAGTTTTTATTTATTATTTCGCTTCTTTGTTACTGTTCATTTAATTCTGCTTCTTTCTCAAGTTCATGATAATTGTCTTCGCCGAAAGAAGACTTTCTTGCATTGTCAGTATATTCGAGTCTTAGCATTTCATATCTGTTTTGAGTATTTATTTTCTCCCCAGAATAAATTTCGACCCTGCTTTTATCTCAAAAGAACAACTCAAGACGATTCGAGTCAAGGTTTTCCGAATTACTTCATGCCATATTAATCCATATTAATGCCATATATATTTTGTACGAATGAATTGAATATATCATCAACTTCTGATGCATTGATATCGAACATATTTGATATATCCAAGGTGACTCAAAAGCAACATCATTTTGGATTTGGATCAGCTGTTCATCACAGACATCTTGAAGACTACCCAGCATATCGTAACTTTTTCCTACGGAACTTCGAATGGGGTGTGCCAGAAAATGCCATGAAATGGACAGAAATGGAAAGCAAAAAGGTATGACGCTTTAACTCGTCTACCCAATACTATCTCGTCTGTACACTTGAGTCTTCTTCAATTTCTGCTACAACGTCCTGAACTGAAAAATCAGTTTGCGACAGAGCAACAAGGTTTCAGACATGTTGTGATGTGGGTAGGTATCGTAGGTAGCTACATCATTCAATACATAAGCTTTAAGCTTATCACTTTCATTCTACCAGGGAGCGAAGAAGCACTGTTGGATGGACTCTTTTGTCTCTACACTTAACAAGTATAAGTAAGTGCTTACTTAGTTCATGCAGAAACCATGTTTTTATCAATTGCGTTGATAAATCATGTAGCAATCATTAGCGTGGACTTTGTAGCTCCATGTCAATGGCTGATGCATGGTGTAATACAATTGGTGTGACTGTTCATTGATTACAAAGCTTTGGAATATTTATGCTGGAAATGTAGAAATACTTTGAAATTGGTCAGAAGGCCTTGGGATTAGTTACCTTGTGATTAATATTTCTATATATTTAAAAAATTTGATTTTATTATTCTCCGTCAAAGATGGCTCATGCATAGTGAATTAGTTGTAGCTGGGGCGTCTTGGCCAAAGGGCAGGGAAGCCACAGCCCCTAATTTTTAAGAGTTGTCGAATTTCGGGAAGTTTCATTGTTTTTTTCAGCACTTCCCAAAACACTTGCCATCTCTTTTCTTGACTTGGGAATAATTTGGAAAATTTGGAAAATTTTGGAAAATCCTGCCACACCCGATTTAATTGTGTCACGACGTTGTTGTACTGTACCAAATGTCCCCCAGAATGATATCAGCTTTTTTCAGCTGAATTTGGTAACCTGTATAAATAGGTATAGTATTATTATTCCTATGGAATGTTGCAATTATGATAGTGTTGCTTATTTGTTTTTATTCAGTGTGTCAATGCGCGGTCATTGCATATTCTGGGAAGTTGATTCGGAAACGCCAAAATGGCTTAACAAGCTTGACAAGAAGCACCTCTTGAAGGCAATGAAGCAACGTCTTGACGATACAGTTTGTAAATATAGGTCAAAGTAAGTATTTCGTACAATCTTTGTCGTGTTGTTTTCAGCATTTCTTCTTATCATAGCAACGACTATGTTAAGGCCCATTTAGTGAATTAAATTTTGATAATAGTGAGCTCATTAAACCGAGGATGGTTTTTAACACGAAGAAGCTTAAGGGATCAGATGATTTGATTGTTGTGCATGGAGATTAGTTATATAGTGATAATATTCCAGTGTGGTTTGCATAACCTGTTTCTGAGATTTGCAAAATTGCTGAAAAATAAAATGGACTAATTGAGTGAGTTTTTCTTTGTTAGGATAGCTCATTGGGATGTGAACAATGAAATGTTGCACGGTTCCTACTTTGCCGATCGTCTCGGCCACAGTATACGCGACTGGATGTTTAAGGCAGTACACAAAGATGACAAGCACAGTAGATTATTTGTGAATGATTTCGGTGTTGTTGCGGATGGTATCTTTACACAGGTTAGTCCGTTTTGGCTTTTACCATTAGTAACCATCTCAAGTATGGTTTCTATTGTTTTCAATTGGTATTCCTACGCTAACTGATTCACGCCTTCCGATGGCTCAATAATGTCTTATATGTGATGGTTCAATAGTGTCTTATATGTGATGGTTCAATAGTGTCTTGGTTGCTTTATCTATGGGCAATGATTATGGCCAACAATCAACAATAGATAATACATCTGGTGTTAGAATATGCAATGACAATGTAGAGACAGGTTATGATGATTCAAACACTTATCAACTCGAACTGATCTTGCATCCCCTTTAGAATTTTCCCCCATCACTTCACCCCTTAGTTTTAAAACCCCCAGAAAGCGCAATCACTTTGTTTCATCTCTTACTTTTTTCGATTCGATTTATTAGGATTCTACTTCAAATATATAGATTTAGTGTCTTTGTGATTAATGGACTACCTTTTCAAAGAGTCGATGATCTTTATGGTGAATTGTTGTGTTGCGTGTTACATCATTTTATGTCTTTAAATTACTTTGTATACAGTTTTTATTTTTCACCCCACCAGAGCTATTTGGAACAAATCATGGGATTTAAAAAACGTGGGGCACCACTACACGGAGTCGGTGTACAGGGACATTTTGTTGGCTGGACACATCCATCCATATTGAAAGTAAGTTCGCTATTCAATATTGCTTTGCTTTCACGTGCTTCCACTATGATATACCCGCAAATTTACCTAACCCAACTATTGATCAAGTATGGTATAACCAATGGACATTACTTGCGACTTTATGCCATGTTTCTTTCGATGAAATTCACCCAGAGACTTCAGATTTATTTCAAATTATCAAGAAATATTCATTGAGCATGATTAACAATAATACACTTTCTAAGTGGAGCTGCATTGAAATTATTGGTTGTTGCCTGATCTTCCTTGAAAAATTCGAATTTTTGTTTTTGATATTTCAGTTTTCTGTACGTGACGCTCTGAATTAAAACAGTATGATTGACGATTCTGAGTTTTTGCAGGAAAGATTTGATATCATTGGTAAAGCAGGTATTCCTATTTGGATAACTGAGATGGACATTCTTGAGCATGATGAAACGAAGAGGGCCAAATCTTTGGAGTACATCATGAGAGTGGCATTTGCACATCCGTCTGTGGCTGGGATTATATTGTGGGCCTTTTGGAGCAAATCTGCTTGGAGGGGGGCTGACACCGCTCTCATCAATGACGAGTTCGATGTAAGTTATCATTAATCATTCATCATTCATCACTAATTACAATGCATTAGTTATTCATTATTAGTTTCTAATTATTCATCATTGATAATTAGTTCTTAATCACTGATAATTAATTTTAGCTCATTAATCATTAATGAGCTAAATGAGAACATCATGGTAGAGATTGAGATTGATGGAGAAAAGCTAGAACAAGTAAAAAAAATCAAGCACTTGGAGGCAACCATCACGGAGAATGGGACGTGATGATTCATGATGATTAATGGTTAATCGTTAATTAGTAATCATCAATTATTGATTGTTAATCATTAATCAATATTAGCTATGGTTAGTGTGCTGTTGAGGACAAATTTTGACAGCATTGTTTTTCTCTTATTAGTTAAACAAAGCGGGCAAACGCTATTTGGATCTTCGCGAAGAGTGGACAACGAGATTGACCCTGAAACCATCATCAGTTCACGAGGGCTCTTGTGAATTCAAATTTCGTGGTTACCATGGTATTTATAACATCACAGTGTTGTTTCCAGATGGCCAGAAAATCACAACCGAGATCAACCTCACTCCCAAGAAGCAGCCTCTCATTGTTGAAATCAATACTGAAAGTAAGTCTTGTATAAAACAACTATTGGATGCTACTGGATGCTACTGGAATAAATCCCTATTCCAGTAGCTGTTGCCCCTTGTTTCTTTTTTGTCTGTCTTGCAACAAAGAAAGCAATATTATTCTCTATTACTGATTCATGTGCATTGTATATTTTCCATTACAATGCACATGAATTTATCGTATCTCTGAAAAGGCGTTGCACGATTGCACGTCTTTCAGTGATCCTTATTATTATGTCAATTATTTTATAACCGCACCCGGACTAATCCGAATCAAAAATGTTGGATTTGGTTTGCATTTTTTAGGTGTGCCATAATCTTTTCTATCCCGTAGGATTTAATCCAGTATTTGGTATCGCAAGATTTATCGATTATTCGCCAATCCATCATTCTTTATAAGACCTTTAATCCACATTATCTGTCCACCTTTGTCATAATAACAATAAGTTGTAAGTAAGTTGTATATTTCTCATTTTCCAGTCACTACTGACTAGCTGTACCATGCGAATGGCATTCAAAAGTTGAAGTTTATGGATCCTTTTTTTATGGGGTTTGTGGATCCACATTGCCACGCCATCACGTCATCAACAAGCTGTTCATTACTCGAAGGACCGTTTTGGTGAGTAGCTCATAGCTGATTTCATAAACTCCACGGAGCATCGTTTCATTTTGCATAAATCATCATAAATTACCTATCAAAATTGCTTTGCCGGGCGTGTAAGATTTCTGTTATGAGGAGTGTGGCCGTTGGCCGCTAGAATTATTTTTTGCAACAGCTTTTAAATGTTTATAAAAGCCAGTACGTCATGAAAACCTGCACCAAGTGCATTACGCGGCGAAGTGTGATGCATTGAATTAGGGCCAAGTCACAAAACTTGATGGAACTACCAGTGAGAGTGACAAGGAATTTATTCTGCTGATGCATCTTTTGGTCATTTTGGGACAATGTCTATGGTATCAAAATTTGAATAGTTAGGCGTCTAAATGTTTGAGTATTTTAAGTTACGATTCTTCTAAACTCTTCTAACTTGTTATTTTGATTTACAGTTTTATAGTTCGTGCAAATTTTGATAACAGATAATCTAAACTTTAGCTGTTAGTTTTCTCAAATTCATTCCATAACCTTTAAGAATAAAAATCGCCAACATTATGATCTGTTAATTTGGTCCTAGATATTATATCTCATGTCAAGTTAAGTTGTTTAAGTACTTCTTTAAAACATAAGTTGTCAAATTAAACATTAAATGCTGTAAGAATTCATGATTTATATGCAATGTTTGATAAACTTTAAAATAATAGTTTCTGTAACAGAATATAAGTATCGTAAATCTTTACAAAAATAATATACATATAAAATTTAAATGCATATGCATTTCTATATATGTAGTTTAAACAAAGAATTACACCATGCCATGATACTAAATTTGCTAATAAATATGTCACAATATGGTTACATCATGAAACAGATTTTGTTTGCTAAAATTTGCGTGCGTATGTGTGTGCAAGAAAGTGTGACAAATAAGGTGCAACACAACCCCAGAAATGGGTATCAAATTATAATAAATATCGAAAACACATTGCGATCCTTTTGTCTGCATCACCTAACTAATGAAAGCATGTGTAGGAAGGAAAGACCATGTAAGTGACTGTTATGTCGATCTAAATTTATGGTGGAGACAAATTATTAAGATACAGTGTGTAAAATTATTAGAGAATTCTCCCGCAAAAAACATAATAAAATCCATGCGTACAGTAAGTACTATAATAATTTGCTTTCTTGAATTTGCATTGCATGAAGCTCGTCCAAGGGTGGGAGGGAAATACGAATCAAACTTCGAATTTCTTCTCCGGCAATAGACACGTGATACTATTTTGAAGTGAAGATGCAACCCACGAGCTCTGTCATCGGTATAATTAGCTGTTGAAGTGTGAGGTATCGTGAGCGTGTGGATTGACGCTTTTGTATTACCTGGATCATTCCATTACGGCATTGTTAATGCGTGTGTCGAGTGCCAAGTAACCACGTGGTAATAATCGTCGTCATGACGACTTCTGGTCCCTCCTACCTCTCTCTGGGGCAACTTGTTTGGGGATTTCACTGGCAGCTTTTTTAGCATCTTCATAGAGTTATTCTTTGAATATTTAATCATTGACTGGACGCATGTGTTTTCTGTTTTACCTCGATAAGACACCAGTTTGGGAACAAAGGGCTATAAAAGTATTGGCAGTGGGGGCTTATTCGAACGGGGCATCTTTCTGGGAGGGGAGGGGGTCGGAGATAATGACTTATTCAAGCTTTAAATCTATTTTTGCTGTGGATTATATACTTTGATGGGCGAAGCTGGAACAATGCATACTTGGGTTGTAGTTTGTAATTCCAACAACTATGAAACAAACAAAAATAAATACAAAATAAGAGGGACGAAGGACATAAAGCTCGAATGCAATTTGCTCTCTTTCTTGAAAAAGCTATTGTCAAAAAAAACTGTTTTTGAGTCGTACAAATTTATGAATAATTAAGACAATGTGTTTATTAAGACGACCCACCAGCAACATCGTGTTTCTGTTTTGTAAACAATTCAGTGGGATGGAATACGAATTGACAATCTTTCATTTGAACAAGACCTGTTTTCTTGTTCATTCTAAATCAATCAATTTGTCTATTGTCTGTCTTTTTGTTTTTGCCTTGCATAGAATCACATGGAGAGCCCAAGAGAACAAAGAATACGACATGCATAAATCAGCTATCAATAAATGCAAAATAAAATCAAATATCTGCTATCCCTTCCACCCCCCTTCAATCCGTGCTATCTCTGCAGATATATACGTTTACTCGGCGTTGTTGGCCAGGAAGGTCGGGTGCATACACGGGGGGACATGGGTTGCGTTGTCCGGAGAATTGGTCGTTTATTGATTAATATTAACGGGCATGCAATATAATGTGCTCTTTTTTCTGTCTTTAGCTCTTGGCTCAGTTCCTATCCACTCGCCTAACGTGGTGTTTTGAAGGGTGTTGGACAGTCTGAAAAAAATCCGCAGAAAGCAAGCATCAAGTTCATACCAGGTAAGTCGTTTGATACTAAGATTTAGCTTATGATTTGGCAATGATTGCTGACGTTGCGGATTTAAATCGGAGTGTGACTAATGCTCTTCAGCTCCGTCCTGCAACGGTGTCGTAAAACATGTACTTACCTACAAACTACGTTAACCATTATTATCATTGTTTACCCCCTTTATTCACCACTCGAGTAGAAGCATATAGTTCCCAAAAGTTACATCTATGTGTATCTTGAAGCCAGGTCTCTTTGTGCACGACAATTATTTCTCCTATTTGCCTCTCCGGATTCGGCATCTTTGTAACCAAGGTTCCAATCTTTTGCGTTACAATGCATGCTTGGAATGCAATGGAAATAAAGTAAAAAAGAAAGTATATGGAATTAGGTGAACAGTCAGAGTGGAAATAATTTTAGGAACATTTATCATGTCTTGTCAAGTTGTGTTTGAAATGTGTGTTGTTTTATTGACAAATTGGCCAAGTTACAGAGCGCCGTGCATCACATATTTTAACTTGAAAAGGACATTTCTCTAATCAGTAGAGGGTACGTTTCTTCCCTAATTGCCACATGTACAAAAATTGGGCTTAAACGTAGTATGAAAATGCAAAGTCTGATACTTTCCTAATCTACTCGTGCCATGGTATGGTACGAGTAGATTCTTGAACCATGGTATACAGGGTACATTACATGTATATCATGGTTCAAGAAGCACCCCGTTTTTCTGAGTATCAGATGCAAATAGCAAATACAAAGTCATCCCTTGTTGCTCACAGGTCCAATGTGTTAATCTATCTGATCTATCTTGATATATTATAAAATAATTAGTAAAACACCTCCCAGTTCTTGCTTTGAAGGTACATGTATTCAACAAAATAAACCAATTACAACGTACCTTTCCAAAAAAATTCTACTCGAATCAGCGTGTGGGGTTTCTTACAAGAACGCATTTTAACCTGGAGGGGAAGGGGGGTCAAAACAACAGCAGGCCTGAATTTCTCATAACGCTGCTTTTTATAAGCTTGTGCATCTTCACTTGTATTACACAACGATTTACGTTAATAGGCATTTGTTTGCAGATTTGATTGCTTGTGCGCACAAAGCAAGCAAGACTAATGGTGATATTTATTGTTCAATGTGACACCTTTGAAGCACCTCCTATGTCATCTTAAGCACACATTGTGCATTTGAGAACCTGGACTGAATCGATTTTACACCGTGCAATGACCCAAAAAATGCTTTTAATCGTTTAAAAAAGGTAGAAGATAATTCAACCTCAGGCAATCCCTACGAGAGTAAACGATATGCGTTGCAAAACGCAGAAAGAGAATGTTACACCGAACAACTGGCCAGTAACCTGTGTTGTAACGCTATTGCAATACAGGTTGCCAAAGAAATCGACCCGTGTAACAGTAGCCTTGCTGTTTTAATTAAAGTCTATGATGATGTATTAAAGATTTTTGAAGCAAACATTGTACATCTTTGCGAATGACATCGTAGCTACATGTTTGGCTTAGCTTGTCTGTGCTAAAATCAATTTTCTTCGTGTGTATAACCCCTTTATTAATCCATCGAGCATTCGAGCTAGTTGAGGACTTTACTGTCTTTGTCCCATCATCTAAAGCGGGCCTTTGGCGTGGATTTGCAATCATTTGCAATCGCCGTCCAATTTTCTTTTGTTGTGCGCATGCTCTCGTAATTTCGGCTTTGTCAAATATTTTGACGTCATCAATGTCTTCGGACAGAAGAATAAAAATTCTTTATGCACTTGTTTTTTGTCAGAATAATGTTCGTAAGAATACCAAGACTCGAAGTCACCAAAAAACAGGTCCCAAAGTCCTGTGATTGGGCCTTGAAGTAGGCTCTTTATGAAAAGGTATAGCAGGATTGGGGTATTGAAAACAATATGCTTGAGCTTAGAAAACAAAACATCAGCTCGTTCCTCCTCCGCAGTTCTCTTTTTATGATTGAAGTACGAAATGGACTTGGAGCAAGTCTAGCTCGCAGCAAACAAGGAAAACAACAGAATGGTGTTGTCCTGTTAATGGCTTCGTGATTGATATATAGCTAATCGTTGTTGATTCGTGATCACAACAAAAGCCAAACAACGATTGATAACATGACCATTGTGAAAGTAGACACAAAGGCAGGCTTGTTGGATGCTTTCGAAGGATTTCCAATAATTTGCATTGATGTCATTTGTGACCCTAGGTTCAATTTGAAGCAATAGGATGACGTTGGCAGAATTTTTGTGAAGGTGAAGGCTGTGGGACGTGGGAGACCATTTGATTGCCAATTGACACATGGAGAAAAATTATTGCGCCATATTTAAGATGTTACGTAAATAGCAAAGGTTGACAATAGTTACAGAGTTGATGCAATGTGGTGCCTCGTATACTCTCATACTCATTTGAATCCCTCCCCCCTCCACAAGAAACTTTTTTTAAGAACGTGCTTCATATGAAAGCAGTATTCGGTTCTTTAATGAGTTTTCAGTACCGGGTTTTTAAAACCCGAATGACTGATCATATGATTTAACCCCGTCTTTAAATTCAACCGAGCCGAAAGGTTAGCCCGGTTCTTTATATAACTGCATTATGTTGCGTCATCCCTTGCTACGAATCCTTCAATCATTGGTGGTTGACGTCTGTCTCACAGATCTGCCCTGAAATTCCTCGCACTATTTGGTGTGCCACACCCAGCTGTCACAATTCAATTCATTCACATACCCTAACTGTGCAACTGACAGAAACATTTCTATTTTCGTTGGCATACATACCACAATTTGCACATTATAGCTAGCCACGTAAAGCACTATTTTTAAAAATAACGACGAAAAAGCTTTCCGTTTCTGGTTAACTGTGACAAATATCTATTTATCTTTGATTCATTGACAACAGTTCGGCTGCTATTTGCCATTGTATATGCATAGCAATGACGGAGATAGTGATAAAGATCTTCTTTCTTTAGTTTCTTATCAGTTCACTGGAGCCCGAACTGTATAAATCTTTGTAATTTTCATCCACAGTATTATGCTTTTAATGGCCTATTCTTTCTTTGCGCTTTTTAATATGAAATCCACGCAAAATTAAGTGTATGGATATCGGTTATTCGTGAAACATGGAATGCCCAGTGCACTGGAATACTTTAATCCATGATGATATCCATTGTCCATTTTTGCGTATTCTAGTATTTACCATTCCGTGTTTTACTCATGGCTGGGTTTGGATTTCATCAGAATGGACCATTAGCACGTTGCAGGAGATGATAATAAAGCTACCATTACTTGTCTGCCTGTGATAATAGAGCTACCATTACGTGTCTGCCTCATTATCGATTCATGTAGCCTTGAAACCAGCATCGGCATTCAGACAGAATTACTTTGTTGACTGGCTGCAGCTAATTGACCCATGTCTGCTTTTTAAATCAAGTGTGGTGCATTTAACTCCCCTCAAAGGAGGGGACAAAGGGGTGGGACTTTCTCTTGTCCTCCTCCCACTTCTCTTATTTCTTTAACCCCACCCTTCTCTTTCTTTGGTCGTGTCATGGAAAATGCAACGAAACGACCATTTGATGTACGGGACAAATTATCGTCTACTTAACGAGATTTCCACCAAAAATGTGCTAATTAATTAGTTAATTTGTTTATGCGCAGGGCAATGCAAGGCGCTTGATGGAACAAGTTTGATGTAACGTAATATTGTGCGGAGACTGAAGTGGGCGGAGCACTTGAACTTTGTCAAACAGTGATTGACATTCTAAGTGCTGAGGGGAGGAGCATATGTTAGTAATTGTCATTAGATCCCTTGCTCTTTATTGGCCAATGCTTGACATGTAAAGTTATAATATATTTTGTCTTTTCGATGTGTTTTCCAGGCTTTGATTTCAGTAGGACGAGATCTTGGAGCTTGCGTGAAGATATTTACTGTTCTATACCACATTGATATCTTAGTTCTTGTGCAACTCGTAACGCATCTGCATGCACGTATAAACAGGCGATTGTTAAACTTTGCACATTTGTTATTTCATCACTGCTTCACTGCAAAACATTGGCAAATATCTGCAAGCAGCTACCACTACGACAAGTGAAACCGTGGAATTACATACTGTGGATATTAACGTATCAAAATGCAAGTGACCAGAATTGGTTGTATGTCTATTGTGCTGAGGCTTGCATTGCTTTTCGGAGATGTACTACGATTGTCATTTGCATTGCCACCGCCCAAGGTGGGCATTTTGGAGAAAATCATTGGCGAACAGACTAATAGCTTCGATATGAGCCCTGCTAAAAGCAATTATAACTCGTGTCCTGGCTGCAAGGACATCAAAAAGAATAGCAAGGAGTACAAATTGTACTTGGAGTACATCAAAGCTGACATTCTCTCGAAACTCGGCATGAAACAACGACCGAAAAAATCAAGGCAGACAACGCAAATGCCTGCACCAGTATCAGAAGGCAAGCTGCCACGAGTTGAAAAACCTGAGGCCTCTGAAAACAAACTGAACAATCAAATCATAATTATTGGAGAAAAGGGTAAGTCAAGTTTTCAATAATTTTATCATGTTTGATTTTGTTTCTTCTCGCATGCTTGTGAAGTGGCCGTAATTTATTTATCAAATCACCAGGTGCTTTGCTGCGTATCACGGTCAAGGCAGTCTTTTATTGGCTTTCTTCTGTTTTTCAATACGTTGTCTATATTGTTGTCTGACATGATCGTTTTGTTGAGAGGATGTTGAAAACCGTACTACCTGCCAATGATGCAGAGCTTTGCAGCCAGAGAGACTCTCGCCTGTGCATCAGTTTTACATGACTCTGATATGTGTGACAGTTATTACAATTGCAAAATCGAACACTTTCATCCCTCCCCCCGCTATTGTTCATTCTGCTCGTATTCAGCTTGTTGACATGAATACCTTTTTCGGAGTTATTATTAGCAAGAGTTAATCACGTTCGTGAACTTTTCCTTGAAAAACTACCAGCCGAGGGTCACAGCCCGGTCACAGCAATTGAACTGTACCAGTTGATGTTGATTTGGACTCGCCCTCTCAGTATTTTGGTCAAGTTCAATTCCCAAAATGGATTTGAATATTTTTAAATCGACGCATATAATTGTAAGTTTTGCTAAAGTCCATCAGTATTATATATTGGAACATGATATACAAAGACCTTTCGTTACATTATTATTGTATGACGGATAGCTGATATCCTTTTCAATTCTTGAATTTCAAGTTCATTTTACCAACACACAATTATAATGTTTTCTATTTTTACACAATGAAGCTGAGAATTCAACACTGTGCAAGAATTTGCAAAATACTAAATTATCAGTGTACTTCCTTTCGTGAGATTTTCTCGTTTTTCTGCAAAGCCGTGTACAATTTGTTCAGAAGTGAGAGCCATCATCCTTACAAAGAACGGAGGAAAATCCTGTGCTCCGTCCCTAATAACCATTTTCGTGTCTGGGCCTATATTTGCAATTTCACACTTTTGGGAACAATAATAATGGAGCAAACAAGAAAACTATGCAGATGATCTGAATGATGATGTCGCAATGGGTATCTGATATCAAGTTATGCATCAACCAAACATGCACCTTTGTCGTCGAGGTCAAAAAGCTGATATGAAATCCGTCTGACATTAATATAACTTATCATCTCGGGGTTAATAGGTGAATGAAACTTCTACGGCTGCAAACTAACCGCACGGAATTAGTTTACTTGGCCCGCATTCCTCGCCAATGTAATGAGTTCATCCGTTTTATTCAGAGATTAGACCCGGGCTGCACCACGCTTTACTCAGCTGACCATCATACAGAGTAGAGTTTCCCGCTGTACACTTCCCAAACTTTACTTGATATTCCGTGTGAACTATATATTGCAAATCCCTTGTTACCAATGCGCCCATATTGAGTTTTGATGGTAACTTTTTTAAGCCCTGTGGAGTGTTTGTGGAGCCTTGCTACAGCTTTTAAGTGTCCGCTACTCAGACAGACTTGAAGTCCGCTATGCTGTGGCTGTTATTTAGATTCTGCCCCATGTGACTAGCATCTTTCACAAAATACATCGAAACTCGCAGAAATACAAGATAGCAGTACGTTTTTGGGCACAAGTGCGCACGAAAAATGATTGGCCAGCTCTCCCTTCCCCTGACTATGCAATGTTGGCATTATTATGGAAAGAAAACCTCATCATTTCCTCAAATAACCTGAGAAACAACACATAGCCAACATTGATTGTTTGGCGGAGGGGAAAAACAAAGGCGGTCTCACAATTTATGTAGACGATTGTAGCATCTTTCAGTTCAGTGACGTTGGGCAGCCATGGAGCCACGTCTCCCCCCCCCTTTGCACCAGTTTTCAATTCTCTTTTGCATATTCACCTGAGTCATGGCTTAACAATCGGCCTCAGGTAAAGGGTTTTACAGCTCTTGGCTCTGACCATGGTTTCTTTCATCCAATGTTTGCTTGCTGAACTCCGCGCTTGCATATACTGTCAGAGAACAGAACATTACTTTTGAATTGTTAATGACTTTGAAAGGGAACTTTTTTTGTTTTAATATGTCGACTGATCCACGATTGATCGTGAATCGATTGATGGATTTAGATGATGTTTCATCTGGCATTCTACTTCTAATCTTTCTTCTCTTTTCGTATTAGCAAGCAAAGATCTTTGCCCTGAGCAAGATTGCTTCTTGTTCCGGTTTAAAAAGAAAGCCTTCTTGAAAGCAGGAAGCATTTCTTCACTCCAAATCTGGATTTACAAGCTGCTACAATCCCAAGACAATGTCGAAAATAAGCTGAAAGTCTCCGTTTCAAGAATCGTGAAGAACGGGACCCCAGTTCTCAGGAATAACAAAGACAAACAGCCGCTGATCAGCTTTATGCACGAAGGAGACACGGGGTGGCTCGGTAAGCACTCCCTCCTACCTTTAATATCTATTTATCAACAAGCGATTGTGGAGGGTCATATAGGGGTTTCAGGGAACAGGGGAACATGCCCAAAATTGAAAAGGGAACAAGGGAACATGAGAAAATCACACGGGAAACAAGGGAACATTGATAGCAAACAGGGATCAGGGAACACAAAAATGGAAATTTCTTCGTAGAACAATGAGGGAACATATGCAATTTCTATAAGGGAACAGGGGAACATGACTCCCCCCTATACGACCCTCATTGTGTTTATTGCCATTGCTATAATCATGTTGATGATTGCTGATTACAATGGTTGTGATTACAATGATTGCAATGATTATGATTTTGATTGAAGCGATGACGAGTTCGATTACATTGATTGCCTATTTGACGATTGCAGTGATTATGATTATTACTGATTATAAATCTTGATTTGATATGATATGTTGATCTCGCGTTTCTTGTTCTTAGGAATGGTGAGTGCCAAAGCGAAAGATTGGATTTCCATGCTGAAGCCTCGATCTGGGGATTTTGATTTATTTCTGTCCTTGCATTGCGATGACTGCATCGTTGGCCGACGCGGAGACAAGCGGCCGTTTATCGTAATTACCGTTAAAAACGACGACGAAGCGAAAGATCGTGTGCGACGAGAAGCGACGAAAGGCGATTGCCACCCGGGAAAACGAGAATGCTGTCGGGAATCGTTGTTCGTCAATTTCACCGAGATCGGCTGGAACGACTGGATCGTATCGCCAATGGGATACGAAGCGTATTATTGTAAAGGCACGTGCTACGGCTTATCCATGCCTATCTACGGGTATGTGGCCATTATATCACAAGTCAAGTATAATAAGAAAATATGCTGCTCGCCGAAGAGTTTCCGGAGCCTCACGATTCTTTATCGTAAGGACAACACGATATACAAGCGAGATCTGCCCGACATGTCTGTGGAAAAGTGCGGCTGCTCGTAGCAAGACGAGATTGCTTGATTGTATTTTGAGAAATAGAAGAAGGAAGTCAAGTACGAGCTTTTTGGCTTTTACGTGGCTTTCACACGCACACGCGGGAACGGGTGACATTAGCTGTTAGCTGAATGGATGCATTCACCTTTTCATCAGGTCTCACTCATTAGATTGGTGCGGTGGAGGAGAGATATATCTCAATTGCCTCTTTAGCTTCTGTAGATGTAGGCGTGCCTCTTTAGCTTCTGTAGATGTAGGCGTGGACATATCTAAAATGGACACCATATATTCACATACGTTGTAGTAAGCGTGTGATCAAACGACTTGTTTCCATGTTTAATTGAATATTAGCGTGAGCAATTAGTTAGTACCACTGGGATTCTCACGATATTGTCTCTCAGAATTCGACATTGGCTTTTACAAGTCATGTACATCAATTTCAACGTCGTTTAAGTGTGATGTGTTTAGTTTTAGAGTTATTTAGTAGGACGAAGGCTTATGGCAAACAGCTGTACTGGATACGGTAGTCAAGGTGTTGTTGTTTTCGTTGTTGTTGTTGTTGTTGTTGACGACATTTACTGAGCTCTGTTGACTTGAATTTGCTGGACGATCTCTAATTACCTTTTGCTTATTTTGTTTTGTTTTGATGACATTGCAGCTTTTCATCGCATATAAATATTCATTCATGCACACACTAGATACAGGTATACATACAAAACGAAGTGGAACATTTTTTGTAAAGTAGTGTATATGCGAGTAATAGATTCATCTGGATTGGTTTAGTTTGTGTTGGATTCCTGTAGATTGATGGATTGTGGTGTTATACGGTTCGATCTGTTCTGCCAGGATCAGTCTGTGAGGAGAATACACGTTTTTTATTTTATAAGAAACCTGGCTCAAGCCCTACTAGTAAAAGTTTCTTAAATTTTCTATTGTTAATGAAAACAATAGAACAAAGGAATCTATTGTAATTTAGCGCAAATTCTACTAGCAAGTTTCTTATAAAGTGGTTTTTTATAAAAAAAACGTGTAGATCAGATTGGATTTTACGAATATTGGTTAACGATGCAAATCCAGAGATTGTTTTCGATTGATGTTGGATTGGCTGATGTACATCATTGTTTTAATTTCCTTTTCGCTTTTTTGATTTGCCAGGATTGCAATCATTTTTTCTCATTTATAACCTGTTCTTCGTAATTTCTATTTCATTTTCTTTGCATTTTTCACGTGAATTTTTTTCGGTTATTTTTTAACAATGTTATGTTGTTTTGACGACACTACGTGTGGATTTCTGCAATTTATATTTTTTATTTATTTATTTTGTGAAATTTAGCATTCGATAATGTATCCTTGTAGATTTAGTTTAGGTGAATGTAGATTTAATTTTCAATGACTTATGGCAATCTTTGGGTGCCTTAATTTTCTCTTATTATTGACCGTTGTTATTATTTTCAATGTTATTGAAATATTTGATGTGGAAAGCTTTTTGTTTTGTTGCTTGGTTAACAAGATGAATATCTGGTCTCGAGTGGTTGGAAAATGTAGTTTAGTTGTAATTCAAGTTGTATAATGGATTGTCCCTATTAAATAATGCCCATTATTGTAGGCGCTATTATTACATCCTTGACATAGTTCACGCGACAATTGATTGCCCGATGAAGTAATTGTTTTTTGGGATGGGAGGGTTTAATTGTCCTGTTTAAAACGGGAATAATATCAGGACAACGACTGAAATCATGCGGTTGTTTTTGGCCAACGAATACAGGTTCAATTCAGAGAGTGATAGAAGCAATAACCATATAACTTGGTGAGCTTTTCTAATACTTATTCATCAATTCATGTTGTTACAAGACAGAAAGAAACAGAATCAGTATTTGATCTTAATGTTATTTCCAATGCAATTAAGATTAAAGTGGATCATATTTGCTTTTAAAATTATTTTTGCTAATTTTTATTTTTCTTTCAGGGACAACAACCTTTTGCCATGATGCTCTCCTTTCTTGTATTCTTGAATTTTCTTGTTGCTGTTTGCCAGGTATGACATTGTTTTAATATATTTTAAAGATAAAATTCTAGTCCTTTGCTTCTGGACACATGGCTCGATAGCTTGCCCAAAGTTTTTTCCATGTGTCCATCAGCCCAAGATTTTTTAATTACATATTTACACTCAACCATGTTTTTCTATTTAAAAAAAAAAGATGTATTCCTGTACTTAATCTTTTTTTAAATCAGTATGATGTAATTAGTCAATTTTATGCTGAAAAAACATTTTGAGTTTGAGTTTACCACATTTGAAACAAATTTTTGATGCAGCCATAAGTATTTCCTTAAGGACCTCCTCAATGTTGCTTCAGAATGTTGAAAGCGTAATCCATTCTAAAATGTGCACGTTTTTTATTTTGTAAGAAGATTATGCTCGGTTCTTCAAAAAACTAAGAAAGTCCATGGCTGGATCTTTGCTAAGAATGTTAAACATGGTTATGTTTGTATTTTGAGATGAGTTGTTGTCTTGCTTTTACGTTCTTCACAATTTCAATTTCATGTATTTTTCAACAATAACAATATTTAATTACAATGATACGAAAAAAACGATATGATGAATATTTAAGTTAACTTTTAATCGAACAGAGAAGAATATAGGTATTACATCAATTTACAAAGTTATTGCTGAAGGACATATGGAAAGAGCTCTGAAAAGAGCTATCGAAGCCATATGACCTCAGTGACGTGTTAAAAATAGATAAAAGTGAAATATACACGAATATGTTTCAATTGTATAAGAAAGATATTTTAAGAAGAAAATCAGTCGATAATGACAAAAATGATTAAATAAAAGAAAAGAATAATCAATGAAAAATGAATTAAAATTAAAGAAAATCAATATTAATAATAATAATAGGTAATAACAACAATAACAATTTAAGGCATATTAATTAAGGCATATTAATTAAGGCATATTAATTAAGGCATATTATTTGGATCAACGGGATGAATTGTATTTTTGGATTTTTACGTTATGACGTTGCGGGTTTTTGAAAATTTATAGCATACTCATGATATTTCATCTTTGAAATCACTGTGTATGCTCAGTAACGTAGCGCTTTCTTATAAAACATTTACGTGTAGTGTATTTCTCATCCACGCAGGCCCAGATCACAACGACATCATGTGGCCTAACCAAGGCCTGTGTGAAAATTCCAACGTCATGTACTTCAAGTACTGATTGTCACTTCTTGATGACGTATAAACGAAATTCAACCAATCAGAACATAATGGAGTTTGAACTCAGCTCGAAACAGGCAACTGGATATGTGGCACTTGGATTCAACCAAGCTCAAACAATGGTATGAAATGCCAATTTTTTTATATATTAGTAATTCCCAAATTTAGAAAGTAAGGTCTACGTGTTAATTTTTTTATGAAGAATATGAAGGCGAGAGACTTTGAAACCTTTTCCGCCAATGACGTCATTATCCCACCAGCCAATCATTCAAGGCTTTTCTTTTGCATCGTCAGCAGTGAATGAAATTGATGTAATGACTTGATACATTGTTTAACAATTCGATTAATTGGTGAATAAGACACTTTCATGCTCATTGTCATAGATATACTTTCAGGTTGGAACTAAAGGAGAGGTTTGTAACTTTGGAGTTGGAGGCGCAGGCCAGTTTAAAGGATTCAGTCTTATTAATTACAACCCAGTTTTTGAATCTGTTGTGAGTCTGTGCCCGCTTTATTTTATTCATCAATTTATTTATATATTTATTTATGTACTTAATTCCTCCAATAAAATAAGCCTCCACCTTCGAACAAGCCCTTATTTTGAACCAGCCCATGTATCAGGACATTACAACTGCGCAGATAAAGCTTTCAAGTAGCAACAAGATCAAACCCGTAGCTTATTGATTGACCTATAGCTTTCATGCTGCTTTTGTTGTAGGCTGCGAACACAGTGTTAGCAAGTATCGAGTCAGTTAACGGAGCAATTGTATGCAGGTAATACTCAATACCCGTTTAAATAGCAACATATATCCATTAATTTAATCGATAAAATTCGTTAAAAAAGGAAGTTAGTTTTAAAGTTAATTGCATTGCAATTAGGAAATGATTACATGCAATCTTTTTATCAGATTTTCAAGACCAATTACACCTTCTGGATATCAGAGTAGTTTGGGCCCTTCAGTCTATCCGATCTTTGCCACCGGACCTGTAGTCAATGGTACTGTTACTATTATTATGTTCTTATCACTATTTCATTCATTTTGTTTGTGCCCTCATTTAATTTTAATGCTCGAAATTTCAATCTTCTAAAAGGAGTTATTGCTTTTTCTGCATAGAAAATGTCATTGATCAATCACAAATCTCTAGTAAACGCCTTCGGCGTTTGTTGTATTATCAGTTTCTAGTTGCTGTTTAAAAATTTTATTGTTAATTATTCTAAACCATAAAGGAATTGCAAATGGGAACATGCCACAGCCCGAAATGTTCGATATTTATGTGATGATTTGGATAAAAAAACGCTGCCAAATTCAAGAATGAAACCATTGCCCTTACAAACTAGCTCAACTAATGGATGTGGGGGGGGGGGAGACGTGGCTTCACCGAGGGGATGACGTCATAGAATGC